>CM049807.1:6834432-7434432 GCA_027422405.1 Ptychobarbus kaznakovi | reverse complement strand
TATTTATAGAAACAGTGGAGGGTGGCGGCGCTGTGAATGGGGAATGATATATGACAGAACCTCCCTAACTACCCAGCCGCCCGCCTGCTTGCCTGCGAGGCCGGCGTGTGAGTGGACGCCAATTGCCGTGACTAACAGCTGCAGAAATAGCGGGCGGTAAGGTCCTAGAGACGTGCATGTACACTGGCAGACTTTGACGCACACAAACAAACATAAACTTGCAACTTTCATTGCTCCATTTAGCTGAAAACTTTAGCTGATATTTTGGGGTTCGATATAAAGTCAATGGGGCATATGTTACATGATTAAACCAGAAAAATGGTCTCATTGCTTCCGCTTTTAATGTCTGAAAAAAAAGTTCAGATATCACTCTGCATATTTGATGGAGCTTACGCTCATCTTTGGTAGCTCCTTTGAAGGCATCTTGAGTAAAACTGTTCCATATTTAATGAAGCACATACAAAGCATCTGAACCAGATCACTAGACCTATTTTACACAATATATAGACGTTTGTTGCGCATAACCATGATTGACAGCACTTGGCAAGACTTTGATTACCAAAAAACAATGGCAGTGAATGGGGCCGATTTTTAAGCATAATTTAAAAGCAGAAATGTGAAAGTTATCTCACTATTTTTATATGTTATGTTATAATGGCAACAAAGTTGTATAGTTCAATATAGCTTTACAGAAAAGGTTTTTAAAGAATATTTTATAATTAAAATCATGGTAACGCATTTTTTTTAATCTTTTAATATTTTAATGATTACACATTGGCCCCATTCACATCTATTGTACGTGGCTCTCACTGATTTTGCTGTCGATTGAGAACTTTTATTTAACTCAATATATTTCTTTAAGCTTTTCTCATAAACACAATGGATTTTCCCTTATTACGAAGGCTTCAGACTTACTTCTGGCT
This sequence comes from Ptychobarbus kaznakovi, assembly GCA_027422405.1. Lineage (NCBI taxonomy): Eukaryota > Metazoa > Chordata > Actinopteri > Cypriniformes > Cyprinidae > Ptychobarbus > Ptychobarbus kaznakovi. Next base: position 7,433,509 of record CM049807.1, on the reverse strand, counting down.
TCCTTTCAACATAAGGTCAGTGATGTTGGCTCTTCAGACTCTGTCCAGGTGACCGCTCTTATGTCATACAGGGCGCAGGTTCTCCAGAGCTTTGGTAATTACGAAAGAAGACTACATAATGATGGCCATAATCATCACATTAACATTTGAAAGCAGAAAGCCTTCACACTAGACAGGATTGATTTCATTCACATCCCTCAAACGCATTATTGCCAGATTATAGCTTTATTTTCAAATCAGCCACGGAACATTGACTAATTGATCACACTCTTAGAGATTAGAGCCAAGAACGAGCATCACTCGCGTTGTGTCTCCATCAAAAGAGATTATTAGAAAGTGATTTTACAGAATCGATAATTTGATTTATTATTAAGTTACACTAAATATGTTCACAATACAGTCAGACATACTGCACCTCCTCCATATGAGACGCCAAATCGCAAGCCTGCTTGCAGTGTAATTACTCTTTAAATTAAAAATTATTATGCTTGCCATTCTTTAGAAATTTTTAACATAGGCTGCAGATGTTTCCTCATGCATCTCTTTAGATGTAATAAAATAATGCTGTTGTGAAATGGCACTTTATCATTTCAGTCATACGCATCATTTAGCATTGTCCTGAGAGCACGCATCCCTATGTTTCCTCAAGCTTAATGTGCAGATTTGTGTGACAGCTGTGGATTGGGAGTCTTGTGGAAGCTGGAGGAATGCTGTGTCTTTTCTGTTCTTTTTATTGCTTTGAATAATTTAAAATGCAAACACAATAAGGAGGTGAAGCGTGCACACGAGGGCCCTGGAGGAGAGGGAGGGGAAGAGAAGTGCTGTTTGAAGTGTTGCCATATTGATTGGCCTATATAGAATAGATTAGAACGATATAAAGACGATTGTGTTGGTTTTCCCCTTTCATCCACAACTTGAACACACAAAGTCAAATTTAAGCTTCAGCTTCTTGATGCTCTTCTCTCTGTTTTCCATCTGACACTTTCCACTAAAAGTAATGAGAATATCAAGGTTGCTGTCATTAACTATCAAAGGCAGAAGCTTTTAGAGGCAGTAGTTCGTGTATCTTAATGAATAACGATTAATGCACGTAAAAACATGTAGTTGAGATAAAAGCCACTCTCATCTCTTCTTTATGTTTAACTATTTATGCATAGATGCTAAGCTAATGATTTTTAATGCAGCGAGAAATTGTGGAATGAAGGGTTTTATTTGCTCAGGTACTAGTAAAGATTCTTTATTGGCATTTATGGTTCCATGTAGAACCTTTAACATCCATAGAACTTTTACAATCCACAAAAGTGGAAAAAAGGTGCTCCGGATGATTCAAATGTTCTTCCCACTCAGAAAAAACGTGGTTCTTTTCAAAACTGTTCATGCACTTAAAGTTCTTTGAGGAACCAAAAATGGTTCTTTTGCATGGCAAAGAAAATAAAGTGACTTTTCATTGTGCCATGGCATCCAGCATATATAATACAGTGGGAATCTGACCAAGAGAGTGTGCCAGAACTTCTTTCAGATTTACCTTTAATGTGCCACTGATATTTTATGGTGGTTATGTCATTTTGAGGGCCGGCAGGAATATTTATTATTGATTGCGTTGAAGGTGGTTAGAAAGCTTCCCACAGAACTCCTTTAAATACCAAGCAGCTTCGTTTTCTCAGGAAGAGCGCTCTGAAACCAGTGACATCAGCACCACGTGTAATATTGACATTGCCTTCTAAATGTCAAGTCGCTATGATTTACCTAATATGACACTTCTGCACAGTATTTTATGCTCAGACAGTGCTGCAAAAAATGAAAGGTGACAAATGAAAAAATAAATATATTAATAATATTTTTTATCTATGGTAAATAAAGTGCATTTTATGTCCTTTCTGTCATTCATATTGTCAGTTTACAATATGGGGTGGTTTTAAATCGATGGTTAAAGTTTTGATACTGCAACTCAATCTGTCAAATCCCAGTGAGGAAGACAGTGCGTCACTGGTTGGTGTGGAGCCTTTAATATTAGAAAGTGACAGCAGTTTGTATAGATCTGTTTGATGGGTGGCTCAACGGGTCAGAGCATGTGTGTCAAGGTATGCTTTCCTACAAAATAGGGCATTTTCAACACATATTCAGTGAAGAATGCTGCTTAAATATTTAATTCAATTATTTTATATTCATTTTATATTTGAAATTAAATGTACATGTTTAAATCCAAACGTGATTTTTGCAATTTTTGTAATCTGTAATTGTATAGTAGCCTAATTAACACCAAAATTAAGTTGTCAATATTTATAATAAATTCTTATTTTATAAATAAAAAAATAATTAAAGTAAATTAATTACAGTTTCAGCAATGTTACAAGTTTAAGCATTGGTAAAGTGTTTTGTAATGTGGGGAAATCATGCACTATCAGGGATGATAAACATGTCTAATATTAAGTATTTGGTTGGTAAAAAGAGTTAATATTAATTTTTCTACAAGGAATGGAGTATTTATTTGATTATTCGATTAATGTCAAAGTTATAAAAATGTTGTATTATTTGTGACCCTGAACCACAAAACCAGTCTTAAGTCGCTGGGGTATATTGGTAGCAATAGCCAAAAATACACTATACATTTTTCTTTTATGGGTCTACAAATTATAGATTTTTCTTTTATGCCAAAAATCATTAGGATATTAAGTCATGTTCCATGAATATATTTTGTAAATGTCCTACTGTAAATATATTAAAACCTCATTTTTGATTAGTAATATGCATTGCTAAGAACTTCATTTGGACAGCTTTAAAGGCGATCTTCTCAATATTTTTATTTTTTGCACCCTCAGATTCCAGATCTTCCAAATATTGTCCAATCCTAACAAAACATACATCAATGGAAATATTATTTATTCAGCTTTCATATGATGTATACATATCAATATCTAAAAATGGACCCTTATGATGACTGGTTTTGTGGTCTAGGGTCACATTTGTTGTATGATACAGTCAACAATATCAGTACTTCTAAGGTGAGACATGACAAAAAAATTTTTTTTTCACTCAGAAACTACTAGTAAAATTCAATTAACTACAAAGAAAGCAAGTAACATGTTGAATTAAACGTGACATTTTTAAGTAAAAAGACTGAAATAGTATTTTATTATAAAACATACTTCAATAATCTTTGTTTTATTTACAACCAAAAATATATATTTTTTTTTGTGTGTGGGAAAAGTTGATTATGAAACTTAAAAAAGTTGTGAATAATCTTTTCCATTTTTTCCATTAACATATCACTGCGCTGTTTGGCCTGTGTTTGTGGAATTGAATTCTGACATCTGGAGTGCGTGTGTCAATTTCACTTTTTCTAGGAGGAAGAGAGAACATGTTGTCGGAGTGCAAGCTTCTTCCCGTCCCTCCCTCTCAGCCATCTCTCTGAAACAAACACACAGAGACATTTTAATCCTGTGTTTGCCCATTCAAAGCCCTCTGACGGCTGTATCATCACAAAATATGTCCGTCACAAAATGCCAAGTCAGTTTGGCTTGCACCCGAGGAGCCGTGGCAAAACAGAAGTGCGGCCTGTCAGGAAACCACAGCCTGAACCGTTGCAATTCTGTCAAACACCATCAGTTGGAGGAAGCCCTCAGGCCACGGTGATGACACACAGCACTGTCTCAAACACAGCAAACCAGCCTTATTTGACATGTTAATACAGCTATTATTTACCCAAGTATGTCATCATATTTTTGTGGAGGTTTAGTTAGCAGGAAAATCAGTTTGGACTCAGTTGTACCAGTGGTGTTTTCCTTGCGAACCAATTGCTGGCTGAGAGGAATTTTCAGTTTCGTTTTTAATACTCTAAAACACATTTATTTGTAAATCAAATGCTCCACCTCAAGATCAAATAACAAGAGATTTATCTCCTCAGTTTAAAGAGCTAGTGCACAGAAATGATTAAAATATCAGTATTAATGGAATAAGATAGAGAGTCGGCAAAGAAACAACAACCACATCTTCAGCTAGCGTTTAAGGGATTTACGGGGAACACCTCAATAATGCAGCAGTTTGTGCGTGTGAAGGATTTTGAGGTTGATTCCACTTGTTTTTGTCTTTTCTGAGATTTATTTTTCTCTTTGATTTACCTCAGACTGTCAAGACTAGTATTTTTTTCAATTGCCTTTTTTTTTCTTTTGGATAAAGCTATCTGAGCTTTAATTTGTAATCCCCTAGAATAGGAAAACCATTTTTAAATGTGTTGATTTATTGTGGGCATATGAGGTGTCTGATCCTTTTGCTAGTTCTTCCTAGTTGTATAGTCTGTGTCCATTAGCTCTGTTTTTAACACAAGCCTCAGTGCATTAGTTTAGAAAACCTACACACTGACCACAACAGCTGAGTCAGTGAAGCCTTTGTGAACCGCACAGATCCAAAGCGTCCTGTTCTGTTAAAGTTCGCTTGAGGGTGTCTTTTCAGACATACAGGCAAGAAAAAGAAAGGCCAGGAGAGTTTATTGACAAATAAGAGGAGGTAGTTTGATTGTGTAACATCGTGTTATTTAACAAGTAACTGTAATGCAGCCATTTTGTCTGTTTGCTTTGCTAAAAGCCAAATAGAAACCTAATATATTTATGCATGGCACCTCTCACACTTGTCTAACTCATTACATATTCATGAGACAAATTTGGACTATTGATTGGACTAGAGTTGGAATCTAGATGTTATTAAAGGGATAGTTCACCCCAAAATAAAAATTGTAATCATTTGATTATCCTTAAGTTGTTGCAAACCGGCATGATTTAAAATGGAAGATATTTCGATATTTTTCTCAGCTGTGTTGTCTATACAGTGAAAGTCAACGTGGTACAAACAACATTGGAACCCACTGACTTTCATTATATGCACAAAGACATTTTCTTTTAAAGCCTTTTGTTTTGTGATCCACAGAAGAAAGAAAGTCATACAGGTTTGGATCAGCCAGTGTTATTTTAGTATTATTTATATACTAATATAGTATTTATTCATATTTTGAATTCACTTTTATTTGTAAGTTCTCATTTTAGCTTGAGTTTATGTAATTGTGTTATATGCTTTTGTGAATTTATTAGATTTCCTCTATATAGAAACTTTTTTTTTTTTCGGTTTCTTTTTTTATAATTCGAGGACTTAAAAAAAAAACTTATTTGTTAGTTGCCAACATTTTTCATTTTCAAGTTTTAAGATTACGTTTAAGCTAAAATCAAATATGTATTTCCATCGCAAATGTAATTAAATATTATCAAATTTTTATTATTTCAATTACCAAAAACTATTCTTAGTTAGTTTACTAGTTAAATTTGACCATAAAAACACTAGAAAACAGAGCTTTGAACTGTCCATTTAAGTCTATAGTCTGGACTATCTTCTATATCTTCTGCAATATTATAAAAGAAACTAAAAGCAGCATGACATTAATATGTCTCGTTAATAGTGGGATGATCCGTCCTGCGTTTGTGCCATCGTGCATGGAGCCCACACACTCTCCCCCTGCAGCGTTCCGCTCTAATGTGTGTAACCTCTTTATGTGCTTTCATTCAGGAACATTTCGTCGAGATCTTTCCCATTGAGATGCCTGTGCTCTTATCAGTCTAGCCAGAAAAGGCAGGCTAGCGAGGCATTGTTCGGCCTTTCGGAGGTGGCCGGGAGTAGAGCTGTTTTCTTGTTATGACATTATCACTGCGTCCGTTGAGCCAGGTTTGTGCCCAGAGGAAATACGAGGCTGTCATGTGCCCACTGGCTGGTTGATGAACAGGCCATGAAGTAACATCACTGTCACACGCGAACTAAGCAAAGGTGGAAGTCGCTTGCCATCATTTCTGTTGTTGACAAGACATGGTGACCTTTCCCCTCTCCCTCGCTTTCTCTCTTTCCATAGATGCTCACTTATTCTCTCCCTCTGTCTCTTTGAAACATGCTCATAAATACTCTGTATGTGGGCCGCTGCTCTGTGTAAGAATCTCAGACTCACCTTAAAGAACCACAGGTCACTGGTGATTGATGTTGAACTCAGAAACGTTATTGTGTGAATAGAATATGAAATCACTCCGCTTTAATGAAGGCATGATGCTGAGGTGTTTCATGAGACTAGTGGCCCTTGAAATCTTCTTTTTTCAAGCTCTCTTTCTTCCCTCTTTTCAATCCGCTTGACACGCCACCATTTTACTAATCTCATACATGAGTGTATTTTTAAGGGTGTGAGCTTATTCAAAATTGTCAGTCAGATTCTGACTCAAAACAGCGTTTTTTTGTCAGAGGACAGTACAGAATTAAAGATTTGGCTCCTTATCAGTTCATAAGTTGAACTGGAATTTGGATTTGAATGACAAAAGAAGGACGTTTCAGAATTGCACACAGTAAATTAACACGCTAATGTATTCAGGCAAAATAAGTGTTCTTCTGCCCTTGGTGTCTAAAGTTAATTTATTAAATATGATGTAATATACACTTCCATTCAAATGTTTGGGGTCAGTAAGAAGTCTCTTGTAATTATTTGATCAAAAATAAATTAAACAGTAATATTGCAAAATATTATTACAATAATGGTTCTCTAGTTTCAATATATTTTAAAATGTAATTTATTGCTGTGATGCAAAGCTGCTTTTTCAGCAATTAATCCAGTCTCCAGTGTCACATGATCCTTCAGAAATCATTCTAATATGCTCATTTGCTGCTCAATAATATTTCTTAGTATTAACTCATTTTGAAAAAAGTTGTGCTGCTTAATATTTTTTGTAGAAACCATAATACATTTTTTCCAGAATTCTATTTTGTAACAATGTTAAAAGTCTTTACTTTTACTTTTGATCAATTAAATGCATCCTTGCTGAGTAAAAGTACTAATGTTAAAATAATTTTAAAAATAAATCATAATCCAAACATTTGAATTGTAGTGTATAAACTAAATTTAAATTTCTATATGCTGCATTTCGACTATCTATCTATCTATCTATCTATCTATCTATCTATCTATCTATCTATCTATCTATCTATCTATCTATCTATCTATCTATCTATCTATCTATCTATCTATCTATCTATCTATCTATCTATCTATCTATTGTATCTATCTGTTGTAAATGGTACATAACCCTGGTCTACTGGTTCAAGTGAAAAAATGTCAGAAAGAGAGAGGGTCGCTCTGGTTGAGTGAGTTATATTCTCCTCTCTGTCTGAGATATTTTACAGATCTTGTAATATTTTCTGAACGTCTTTTGAAATTGCAGCCATTTTGGATAAGACAATCTGAGCGGCATCTGAGATCTTAATTAGCCCCATGGTGGAGAGTTGTCGACTCAGAGGGGGAGTTTGATTTGTAGCTTCCCCTAAGGTGCGTGTATGTGGAAGTACAGCTGTTGTCAGCTCTCTAATGTGATTCCTGTTATATAACCAGACCATAATCATACAAAGTACACAGCAGAGATTTGAGTTTTTGGCATCTTTTTTTCCCATCTGTGGGAATATGCTTCTCTACAAATGTGACCTTGTATGATGTCTTTTAACGTGCCCGTGTCATGATGAGTATTCGATTCAGTGACATAATTGGAAATTCCCAACACTTCAAAATAAGAAAAAATGACAGGAAAGAGATCTTCGGAAGTAGGTCACTGTTATTACCCACGTCATGAAATATGGTGCATCGTTTATTGTTTTATGTGCTCCTGTGTAAAGATGGCTGATGGAGAGAGGGAATTAAAATGACTTGCTTCCATTATGTGGAGAAGATTGCAGAATAACTCTCTGAGGACCGAAGCTCTCTGAGGGGCCGAGCTTGTGTCTTAGTTGCTTGATTGACATTCGCTCTGACACACAAGATATTGTGAGGTCATAAGAGACAGACGTGAATAATTGTGCACACACGTCATTTCCTGTCCTACCCGTGCGGTCTCTCGCACACAGAGCACTGGTCTGTGAATAGGCACGTATGTACCTATGCGTTTGTGTATGCGTTTGTGTGTATGTATCAGAGAGAAATTGGCCGCTCCAGTTTCATGGTGTAAAAGTGGGGCGGTCTGTTCCTTGGAAGTTTCCCAGTATAATGTCCTAGGGGCCGAGATACTGAAAATATCTATCTATATAGATGCTTTGTCCTACATTAAAGTGAGGGTGAAAGAGAGAGAGAGGGCAGAACACCTGAGAGTGTGCAAATGACAGAGAGTGATACGAGAGAAAAGCCATTTTAGGGATGGAGGAAGGACTACTCGGATTTTCCAGTTGAAAACTCACAGGAGGTTTGACGGACAGAAAAGACCAGTCGGTTTTATCTGTACATATGACTATTGGGGTTGGTGAATAAATATAAACTACAAGAGCTGATGACTGACAGGTTTGTCCAAGCACGTAACAATTACTGTAAGACCTGGTACACACTAGACAATTTTAAAATCTTAACGATTTTAAATCTGGTGGAGACCAGAGACACAGACAATGACAGTTTCAACAGACGTTTAACGTTATGATCCTCTGAATACACACTACAGGTGAGACTACACCTGCTGATTGTAGTATCGTCTTCTAAGCCAGATGAGATTTCACAGAGACTCGCGAGATCAAATGTGACAACATCGTCACTTAGTTCTCCTTGAGTGAGTTTTGTTTAAAGCCTCAATCACACCAAGAATTATAACTTTAAAGATAACTATAAAGATAAGGATATTAGCATCCACACCAGCGAACAATATTGCCTGTACACTTGTCTGCTGCTTTAGATTCTTGAGCTCGTTATAGCAGGAAACTGTTAATTGTTTTTTTCGATTCATCAGCTGAAAAACAATCGTTCTGAACCAACTATATTGTTTCTCTGTGCCTTTATCATTATAGCTGTGGTGTGGACTCTTCAAAGATTTTTGAAGAAAGGGCTTTACAGGGAGAAAACCAGAAGAGAATAAAAGTGATGTTTTGTTGCATGGTTATGGCGGCCAAGTTTCAGCTATAGAAGCATGCGAAATCCGGTTAGTTAAGCTTGCTCACTCTCATTGGCTATACGGGTCTCACCTCAGAAGCAGCTCGATCAAGAGTCATAGGCCTAAATCAAACATGTTTTAGGCCGGTCTCCCTGCTTGACCAGCTCAAATGTTCTCAAATGTGCTCTGAAACCAGCCAACAGCTGGGAGACCAAAAAACAAGCTTAAGCTGGTTTAAAATGTTTTTCATCAGAGCTCACACAGAGACTTTTAGAAATATCTGTATTTTATTGTGAGATAATTGCTTTTTAGAAAGCTTCAACCCTGTAAAATAATAAAGTTCAGATTAAGAAAAAAAGAAAAAAATTGACCTGATTTTATTCATTTACCACTGAAAATTAAAAATATTTTGTTTTGTTTTGTCAATAAATTCTTGTCAATGCAACGATAGAGGTCGACATGAGGCTGAATGAATGATGACAGAATTTTCATTTTTGGGTGAACTCTCTCTTTAACATGAAGTGAACTCTGCAATCGGTACTGCAGTCATTAAAATCTTGCAAGGTGAAGGTCTCAAACTCAAAGCAAACCTCAATAGACCTTAATCAGGTTAGATGCCAATATTGATTTTAACACGGATGAAAACAAGGCTGTAAAGAATAGATTTGCATTCTTTACTGAGGCACGGACTGCATAAAGGTCCTAGATCCTGTAACTTCCACAAAGTTTTGTTTACTAAAAGATTTTGTTAAGAAAGATGCTTCATCATCTGAACAATCGGTATGTTGTTTAACAAGAGTACAATCCCCTGAATGCACTGGAATTCTATCCCTCACAGCCTCATTTTCATTCCTGTCAAAAATGATATGTATAATGGTGAGAATCAACAAACACATTGTGTAAAATGCATGTAAACCACATTATGGCAAGCACACCAAAGTAAATCAGCAACACATTAATCCAATAAATGTAACCGCATAATTTATTCGTGCTACAATGCATCCTGGGAGCTTACAAATCCTTATCAAATCAGCTACATGTTAAATATGAAATTGTTTGTTTAGACATCTCTTGTTAGACAAGTAGGACAACACTTAGGGTGATATTGTTGATCTAACATGTGTTTTATGTAGATTTAAAGTATTTTACATTTTCATATGATCTGTGGTTTAAAAGCCCCGCTGATAAAATGTAATTGTAACAGCATGTGGAAAAAAATCACAACCCTGACTGGGTCACATTCAGTGATCAAAAGTGAAAGGCAAACAAACTCAAAATAACAGGACAAGGCAAGATTGGTCTGTAAAAAAAGACCTAACGTTACACAATGTGATGCAACCTGAGGTGCCACATCAAACTTCAGAAACCTTGATACTGAGTAATCGCTCAACAGGCACCGTAACCTTGAAGCTCATTCAAATTTAGTAGAAATACGAAAGTGCAAGTTCGCTTGGACAGAGTAAATGAGAGAAGGGACCCATGGGAGGATAACGAAAGAGAAGGAGATGGGGAGAGATACTGTTATCTTGTACTTGTTATCTCTCTGATTTCTTCTTGCCCTACAGAGGGCATCAATCACTTCCTTTGTCTTGATTCATCTCTCCCCCTTTACTGATGATTAATTGAGATATGCTCAGTTCATTGTGTGCTCTGACATCCTTCATGTCCTATCTAACTATGACTTTGAGGGAAAAATGCACTCAAGATGTACAAATCTACTTACGTGACTCCAAACCTATGCAGCAGCATATTTTATTCAAAATGATTAGTATATAAATAAGTTGGTATTAAACGAAAGTCCAGCCTATTTTGTAAATGCATGTTATAAATGCCATTGTGAACAAATCAGCCATGCATATATTTAACCTTTTAATTTTATTTTGACCGTTTAATGTTGTCAAAATGTCAATTTGATCTTCTTGTGAAATGACACTTTACTCTTCAGACTTCTCTAATCAATTGTGACCCACTCTGTGAAAACCCAGCTAAAGTCATTTATTGGTGATTTACTATTTTCTGCATAAAATCATCCTTCATAAGGTAAAGAACATTCTGTGAAAATGAACCTTGATATCTTTAATATTGACTGAGTGAGGTCATGTCAAAGATTGAAATCATAGTGAAATGAATGGTTGAAATCAAACTTTGATGCTTGTTGTCTCATAAGTAGATTTTGATTTCCCAGACATGGTCACATTTAGTCCGCTTAAACCCCACCTCTTTCTTAAAGTCCTCTACAAGCTCACATTCATTTAGGTGCAATGCCCACAACTAGAAATCCAATTAACCACTGATGCATAGAATCAAGTTCCTGCTTTACTTTTTTGTCTTTATGATAATCCGTTTCATTCAGATTCTGTATGTCACAATATGGAAAAAAAGATCTGTTGCTACTTCCTTTTCATCGCATCTTTATAAGAAAAATTCACTCAAAAATGAAAAATTGTTTACCTCTATTTTGCCATGTTGTTATTGTAGTGTTCATAGGTACCAGGCATTGTCAAGCAACGAAAAAAAACACATATTATAGTATTTCTATGATCGTATTATGCCTCTTCCAGATATAATTGCAGGGTCAGGCTGCATGGAATGTGAAATTTATTAATGAATAACGATTTAATTCTGGTCTGCTCTTTAAACAAACAAACATATCATATACAGTATAGAGCTTTAAAAGACTTGAAATAGCACAAGAGTTGTATTTTTCTGAATTATATTTATAATTTTTTAAAGCATTTTGGAGCTTTACAGCCCTTTTTCAGTAAAAGAGCAGCATGAACGTTTTTAAATCATCTCATTTTGAAGAAAGAAAGTCATACAGGTTTGAAGGAACATGAGGCTGAATAAACAGAGTAAACAGAATTCAGATTTTTTTTATTAACTCTGCCTTTAAGGTCCTTTTAGCTCTTTTTTTACTCCTAATTCTCTCTATTTTAACTCTCTCTCACATTTCCCTGCCATCACGCACCTCTTCCCACGTGTGAGTTCAGCTGCTCAGTGTTCTGTTTTTTAATCTATCCGTATTCACATTTCTCTTGACCCGCTGTGCCAGAGTTCCTCTTCCTGGATCCAGAACTTGCCGAGACTAATCCCTCTCTATCACCATCCCGGCCTTCCTCTCTTTCTGTCTTTCATTCAGCCTATCACCCCAGCTCTCTCCACCCTTCTCCTTTTGCCCTCTATCTCAGCTCCCTCCCGCTTCCCCTCATCTCCAATCCCCCTCATCTGTGATTAGTCAGCAGGAAAAAATATACTTTGTTCTTCAGCCAATGTTTTTTTTTTTACTCTTTCATTTTGTCCTTATCCATATGCTTTCCAGTTTCTGCCAGCTGCTCTACCTCAGCTGAATGTTGCTGTTTGTTTCTCCTCTTTCTCCTTCCAGCCTTCTCTGTTAGTTACTCTCTGTACTGTCAATACTCCCTAAATCATGTTTCATTGCTCTGTTGAACAGGGAGTTTCTGGGTGACCAGTAGCATGAATATGGTCTGTGTTTCTGCCTAAATTGCACACAATATGTGGCTCTGTTTCATGGTTTAAGAGTGCCTGTAATGATAAAGGAGGTTTGTACGACAGCACAATTTCATAGAGCTTGCCAAAGGGGCATTAGTTTGATCTTCGGTTGTAAATAAGAGGGCTTTGTGCTTCATTTATTATATTTCTTTCATATGACCCTCTCTTCCCACTCCACTTCTCTCGGCCATTGTCATTTATTTTCTCTGACAGTCATATTATTTCTTTTACAGTCCTTTAATGTTCCCATCACATATTTTATGTCAGTTTTTCACCCTTTTTCATCCCTCTGGTGTTATACATATCTTCCCCATTACTTATCGCTGTTCCTCCTCTTTCTGTCCCTCATTCATTGTCAGATCTGGTCAGGCTGGTCATTATGCATCAAACATGGCCTGCTCCATAGCTCTACTCTTCTATTCTGTGTTTTATGCAGTCACCATTCACTGAAAACACGTCTTTACTTGCCCAAGTTAAGGCTGCTATGAGGAAGAGTTTTGACAATGTCAGATTATATACTTTATTATTAAGCAGTTCCAGTCCATTCATTTGGTCAAGGGGTGTTCTGATAGTCTATTTAGTGCTGATATTTTGTCCAACGGCACAACTTTTCACTGTTTGTATAAGTCTACTGGTCTGTGCTGTCAGTCTGTGGTGGGTATGTGATTGCTTTAATTAAAAAGATGTCAACCTTTGCATCTGTATCATTTTCCAAAGCCAGATGTGCCACATAAACCAGTCGCATTGGCATAGTTGTCTAAAACGAATCTCACACGTCGCAAAATTGTCCGTGAATTATCATATTGACAGCTTTAACACAATTTCTTTAAAACAGACTTGAGTTTATGCAAACATGTTTGAGATTAGCACCAAGATATTAGCACAATATATATGAATCGTTGTTATTGAATGAATCGATAGAGTAAAGAAATCAACAACTCATAATGGGCCCCTTTTACAAGACTGTGATGATGGTCTTGTAATGGTCATCAGCATCGTAAATCCTACAAAGTTCTTATATTTTCATTTTTTAAGAAATGTATGTACATTTATAAGACTATATTTTGTATTACATTTGTATAAAAAAAAAAAAAAAAAAACGAATTAACGTTGAAGTGAGGGTGTTTCTAATACAGCATTTATGGGCATGACGGTAAATTTTATATCATTCTCTCTTCTGACTGCCGTTATCAGTCTCTCTCTATTTTTTTCCTTTTTTTTGAAAGTCATGTAAATATTATCGAGAGGTTTTTCTTTTGCTGTTTGAGCATATGGGAATGTAAAAAAAAGTAGGTAGTACTCTCCCATTCACTGCTCTCGAAAGTTTACCCAATTACGACGACTTCTGCTGCTGAGAAACCCAGAAATGTGAAAAGGTCTAGACTTGTCGCTATATATATATATACTATACTAGGGTTCCTCAAATCTTTCCCTGGAGGGCCAATCTGCTGCAGAGTTTAGCTTCAAACTCACCTACCTGTGATTTTCTAATGATCTTGAAGACTCTGATTAGCATGCTTGTGTGTGAAGGGTCTCAGCTTTTGGTCTTGAGGAATTGTTATTTCCATTTGGGATTTTTGTTTTTCTCAATTCACCTTGTGTTTTTGTTTGTTGAATTGCGAGGTCATGTCATTGCCAGTTAGAGTTTTTTCAGGTTTTCAGATCCGATTTCCAGGAGTAGTTCAGACAAGCTCTGAGCATGCTCAATTCTTCCCTGTACTAGTCTGAACACAGCAATGATCATGATGCGATAATTAACGCGATTTGCCTAGCAATATGGAATAGAAATTAGCTTAAAATACAGTTATTATGAAATATAACAATTTAAAATATCTGTTTTCTTTTTAAATATTTTACTATGTAACTTCTACACACAAATCACGTTGCATCGCCGCACCTGTAGGTGGCGTTAAGTAATGTTTATTAAGAGTTATGTTGATTATTTTACTCAATTCGTTCATTAAAAAATATTGGCGGAGCAAAAATGGAATAAGAAATTGACAATGCTATATCTAAATTTAAGTTACACATTTATTTCTAATAGTTTATTAAACTATCCACCTTATTTTTCCCGTAAGAGTGAACATTTGTCAATTTTATGGTTCTGGCTTCCAATGTTAGTGCCATTTGCTTCCAGCTAGTTTTAGTTGTACAAAACATTTACATTGCATTTACATTTATTCATTTAGCAGACACTTTTATCCTCAGCAGCTTACAATCGAGGAATACAATAAGCGATACATTATAAAGAGGCAAACAGACATATGAAGTGCTTGTAATACAAATTTATAGGCATTGTTCAGAGCTAATTCTAGCCAGACAGTGAGAGGTTAAGGGGAAGAGAGCAAAGTTAAGGAAATAGAGTGAAGTTTTTTTTTTTAAGATGAAGTCAAGTGATGATGGAAGAGATGAGTTGTCAGGTGTTGCTTGACAATTGTCAGGGATTCAGCATTCCAGATGGGGTGGGAAGTTCATTCCACCAGCCAGGAACGGTGAATGAAAATGTTCTGGAGAGTGATTTTGTGCCTCTCTGTGACGAGGCGTCGCTCTCTCGCAGATCTCAGACTTCTTGAGGGGATGTAGATTGTCATAAGTGAGTGGAAGTAGGAGGGTGCTGAGTCTGTGGCTGTTCTATATGCAAACATCAGTGTCTTGAACTTGATGCAAGCTGCAACCGGGAGCCAGTGCAAGGAGATAAAGAGAGGTGTGACATGGGTCCTTTTGGGTTCGCTAAAGACCAGTCGTGCTGCTGCATTCTGAATAATCTGTAAAGGAAGTCCAGCTAGAAGAGCATTGTAGTAGTCCAGTCTATAAATGACAAGGGCAAGTTGTGCTGCATGCTGTGTAAGGAAGGGCCTGATCTTTCTGATGTTGTCAAACCGACAAGATCGAGCAGTTTTTGCAATGTGGTCTTTGAAAGTCAGCTGGTCATCGAAAATTACACCACGATTTCTGACTGAACTTGATTGGGTAATTGTTGATGAATCTATCTGGATGGTAAAATCATGCTGTAGAGTTGGAGTGGCAGGGAAGACAAGAAGCTCAGTCTTTGCAAGGTTGAGCTGTAGGTGATGTTCTTTCATTCATGCCGAGATGTCCGCCAGGCAGCCTGAGATCCGTGCAGCTACCGTTGGATCATCTGGTCGAAATGAGAGATAGAGCTGTGTGTCATCAGCACAGCAATGGTATGAGAAACCATGTGCTTGTATGATGGGACCAAGTGATGTAGTGTATGTGGAGAAGAGGAAGGGTCCAAGAACCGATCCCTGAGGAACCCCAGTGACCAGTTGATGTTCTGTGGATACCTCCCCTCCCCAGGCCACCTTGAAAGTAACAGTTCGTTTTGCGGCTTGATATTGCAAACTGGTGTGTCTTACCATTTTATTTGAATGTATTATCTTAGTTATGAACACACTGGTTTGTAGTCCAAACAGTTACTTCCCTTCAGCAGCTAATGAACCGGATGTATTGCACATTCACAAAAAACAGCTAAACTTACTTCCGCGTTGAAAAATAAGGTGGATACTTGAGCAAAAAATATAATGTAAGCTGTTGGCCTTAACATCGAATAAAAGGTATACGCTGCTTCAGATACTGTTCCTCTGCCATTGCAAGTGCCTTTTCAGACTACATAAATAGCATAAAATTCATTCCCGCTCAGCAAATTAAATCATGCTTATGCATAAGCACACATGAACCTCTGAGAAAACTAAAGGCAATCTGTGTTGTAATTGCAGCGCACACACACACGAGTTGACTTCTCTGCTCATAAACACATTAAAGCTTTAAATGACTGATGATCAACAACATCAGGGTCAGAATATTGCACTGAACTTGAAGGGAAGTCCTTAAGCCAGTACTAAGATACTGTTTCAGGAAGCCTAGCGGTCTCCCCGACTCTCTGTGGGGCACTTCACAACAAATCCACAGGCTCACAGCTATTATGCTTTGTGTGCTTTGCTGAAGATGCAAATTGGGTGTAATTGTATTTGGCACATTGTCAACTTTGATAGCGCCGCTCTCTGTATATTTTGCATGGTGTTTTTTAATTGAATGACTGAAATTCTTCATGCAGCTAAGATGTTCTAGGGCTATTTTCCAATTGTTTTGAATAGTGTGCTTCTGTGCTGAGGATATGGGCATGTGAAACAAATAAATTGTGTTGCAGTACCCTCAGGAACTGCTTCTGAATTAATTGCTTGCAGAGACATTGACACCAGCTGCCCTCCAGTACAGAGTCAATAACCCTGGTGTTGGGCAAGCAATGATGTCTTATTCAGTGCTTCAATTGCTTTCTATCTTGCCAAGGTAAAACAGTTTTCTAATGAAAACTCTGTAAAGGTAATGGCAGACATGGGCAATTGGGAATCTGTGGTGCAATATATGGCATAAATGAGAAATTAATACAAAACTGGTGGATGATTGCTGGTAATTTTATTAAAGTATAAATATGCAAAATAGAATAATTGTCTGATCTCAGGTATTATAGCAGTATCTCTATGGCAGAGGTTTTCAAGCTGGGTCTGGGGAACCCAGGGTGCCGCGAGGGCGTCCTGGGGGTCCGTGAAAAATTTTAGAGAGAAAAAACATTGCAAAATGTACTTTTGTGGTTGTGAAAGTTAACATGGGAAATTTAGATATTAAAGAAATGTGTTAAATGCAATGATTTAGTATTCTTTTTTTTTTTTTTACATATTCAGTAAATTTGATCACTAAAATAGCATTTCACTATTTTATTCTGCTTTCTTAAGACATTACTTAATTTCAATATTTTTTTTTATTATTATTTTTTTTTACAAGAAAACAAAAATCTACCCCCCCCAACAAAACTGTATGCAGATTACTTGAAATGTTATCTGGAAAAAATACAAATGTACACTTTCATACGTATATGTATATGGTTATACGTATATGGTTCATATATCAAAGCACATTAGGGATAACCATATGAGTGTATTTGGCATCAAACAGTTTGAAAACCCCATTCTCTAGGGTTCTGTGTATGGAGTGAGATATTTGATTTTATGGGTAATAAGTGGACACTTTTGGATACGACAGCTGATTGTCATAAGATATCCTCCACAACTAAAGTGTGGGTGCAGCATCTGAGCCACACAGCAGCAGGGTGTGAGTGGCACTACAGAGAAATGTTTTGTTCCCTCTGCTAAACACAGTAATCCTATTTTGAAGAGGTCTATTTGAAGGAGAGACACTCAGTGCCTTAGAGTGCTGGGCTACAGTGGTTTTGTTACTGATCTGGGACATATGAGAAGTTACAACACTGTGTTGAGTGCTGTTTGCGGCATGTGTGTGAACAGGGATGGTGGCAAGAGTCCCTTCTGTGCTGTAATACTAGAGGTGCACGAGTTTGTGTTTGTAGAGACAGAGCCAGTGGAAGCCAAACATCTTCTTTCTACTGTAATACAAGCAGTGCATGAGTGTCTGTACATTGACAGTTCACTCTCGTCATAGCAAGGTGTGTGTGTTTTGCATAAGGGCAAGTGGGATATGAGGGGTAGGTGGTAATCTGTGAATGAGAATTGGCTTCTTGCCGAGGGGTCGTTCTTACGGAGACTGTTCTTGCATTCATAACTGGCTAGAAAGCGTGCAGTGGAATTGGAACATAATGTTGCTGTCTTGACAATTTGATCTGTTCTTAAAGGAATAGTTCACCAAAAATATAAAAACTGTATGACTCTTTTTCATCTGAACACAAAATAAAATAATTTAATGAATATCCGGTTTGGTGAATTCAATATAATGATAGTGCGTCATGATTCACTTTCATGCTTAATAAGGCACCCAAGAGCATCAGCAAAAAAAAAAAGATAATTTTCTAAATGCTTCTGTTTTGGCGAAAAACAATATTTAGGCAATATTACGTTACACCTCGGGTGTGCATTATTTTTCTAATAATTTGTCGGCTCGGAGTCAATTATTCCGCTTATACTACGGTTTTCACACCTCAAGACATCGATCAGATGATATATTTCAAGGCATTCGTCCGGTTTTATACTTCAATCGCTATTGTGAGTAGGATTATTTCTTCCGCATCTCATCTAACACCTCCCTTGCTAATTCCAAAACGTCATTTTAAATCGTAACGGAGTCTTGAGCCGTTGATAGCAGACTAATACAGTTAATACAGTTAATAACTAAGTTATGAGAGAGAGAGAGAGAGAGAGAGAGAGAGATTAATGTTACCTCTGTGAGTCAGTGATCGGCAGCAATGAGACTTTAAGTTAATTTTCTTCACGAACAGCGCCGTTGTTGTTAAGTCATGTAACGTTAGTTTTTAAGTTCTTAAACAATGTTACTGATAAAATCGTCAGAGTAGTGCTAATTACATTAGCGCTTATGATCAGGTGTGTGCAAACTATAAGTGTGTCGTTGAGGGAGAGACCGAGAGCGGGAGAGAGAGAGAATGGGCTATGTGCTTTCCGTACATAATAACACGTAATTTTTCTTAAAAGAGCTGTCGATTTTATCCTTTTGTTTACTGTATTTATTTGTTTGGCCAGTGTCGTTGTGGGTTTTAGTTATTTTTCTGTTGTATGACATTTGAAATAACAGAAATCATTTTGCGAAGTGATACGGTCTGTAATGCGGTCAAGAGAGCTGCCTGGAACTACGTTCGCCGTGCGTTTCCCTGAAAATAATTGCACACCTCAGAACGTTCGTCAGCCAATCAGATTCAAGCATTCAACGGCCCCGTAGTATAAGTTTATATATACAGTGCCTTTTGAACATATTTATACTCCTTTTTTCACGTTTGTTATGTTAAATTACTTTTTTATTCCACATCAATCTACATTCCATACACCATAATGGCAAAGCAAAAAAAAAACTGAATTGTCTCAACTGTGTAAAATTTTATTACAAAATAAATAAAAACTGATATAAGTACATTGCATAAGTATTCATACCCTCAACTCAGTACTTTAGCTGAAGCACCTTTACAGCCTCAAGTCTTTTTTGGTATGATGTGACAAGCTTTGCTCATCAGCATTTGACAATTATCTGCCATTCTTCTCTTCACCTCTCAAGCTCTGTCAGGTTGGATGGGGGCAGATGCACATTTTCAGATTCCTCCAGAAATGTTTGATTGGATTCAATCCCAGGCTGTGGCTGGGCCACTCAAGGACAGTCAAAACGTTTTCTATAAGCCACTCTTGCTGTGTGTTTAGGGTCATTGTCCTGTTGGAATGTGAACCTTCTGCCCAGTCTGAGGTTCTGAATGCTCTGGACTGGACTGGCTATCTTGGTGCATTGAGTTTGTCTTTTACTCTGACGAGTCCCTCAGTCAACTAGAGTGACCATCAGGTTCTTGGTCACCACACTAACCAAAGCCCCTCTCCATCAATTGCTCAGTTTGGCCAGGAGGCCAGCTCCAGAAAGAGTCCTGGTTGTTTCAAACTTCTTCCATTATTCCATTAAGGGTAATGGAGACTACATGCTTCTATGCAGCAGAATTTTTTTCTGAACTCTTCCCCAGATGTGTGGCTTGATGCAATCCTGTCTCTGAGCTCTACAAGCAGTTTTTATTTTTTGACCTCAGGGCTTTGTTTTTGCTTTGATATGCATTTTCAGCTGTTAGACTTTTTATTAAGACATGGGTGCCTTTTCAAATAATACCCATTCAATTAAATTTTCCACAGGTTAACTTCACTCGAAGTGTAGTAACATCTACAAGCAATATGAATGCTAAGGTAAGGGTATGAATACTTATATAATGGAATCATTTAAGCTTTTTTTTCAATAAATTGCAAAGATGTTAAAAAACTTTTTTCTTTGCCTTTATGGTGTATGAAGTGTAGATTGATGTGGATAAAGTAATTTAAAACAGTTTAACAATGCAGAAACACAATAAAATGTCAAACAAATGAAGGGGTATAAATACTTTTGCAAGGCACTAATGCATGTATATTGGTGTTACATGAGTGCAAGATTTAAAACAAAATAAATCTGGATATAATTGTAAAAAGTAATACAATTTTTAAGCCATTAAATCAGAAATATAACGTTTTTACCATTATATCCTATATAATTAATAGAATTAATGCCAGTGTTTTTTTGTTTGTTTGTTTTTTTTTTGCTGGTTTTAAGTATGTTACTTAAAGTATATTTTTTAAGGTGGACTGAACTTTAAAGGTGGTGCACACAGGATGATGATGATGATGTGATAACGGAATTTTTTTATTTGAGGGAGAACAAGTCCTTTAAGTGACTTCACACAGAATGATTTGTGTTTTTCTTTGTAAACATGCTCTTTACTGGACGTAGTTAACCACTGCGGCATGTCTCACTGAAGTTCAATGCTATGAGCACCATGTTTTTGACACGCTGTGTCAAGTTACGAGAAGTTAATCTTGATTCATTTCCATTCCACTGAGTCTCAAACGTAATGCTTGTGGCACAAGATGCGTGAAAACCAGCGAGACACGTCGCGACTGTCAAATACATCGCTCTAGTGTGCATTTAAAAAGGCACAAATGCACGAACACGTCTTGCATGAATGGCCTGCTGCGACTTGGTGCGAGCTGATGAGTGATGGAGCGATGTGGGATTGTTTGTTCTTTTATATTCTCTCGAACTCCTACTTCTGTTCTCTCAGTCTGCTCTCTCCTCCTCTCATCATCCACCTCTCGCTATTTCTCATGCTTACACTCCTCTTCTCTTTTCACAGTGTGTCTCTGGGGATGATGCCATTGCCGCTGGTGCCACTCTCCCTGTCGCCATGACGATGCCGCTCAGCCCCCTCTCCAGTGACGAGGAGCAGCAAAGGATGCTGGGAAACAGTCAACACCTTTATCCAGGGGCGGAAGAGGAAGAAGAAGAGGAGGAGGAAGAGGAAATGGATGATGACGGTGTGGACGAGGAAGGCGAGGAGGAGAATGGAGAGCTGGAGTTGGACGACGAAGAGGATGTGGACGACGAAGATGAAATCAGGCGAGGACCAGGGCATTTGAAAGGAGGCAGGGAAGAGGGGCACAGGCAAAAAGGCACAATGGCTGGACGACTTCCAGGAGACAGACCGCTACGACCCGGCAACCCGGGCCACACGGCCAACCCGTATTCGTCCAACCCTGGACCAACCCACCAAGCACCGGCTAATCAGCAGCAGCAGCCGCAGCAGCAGCCGCAACAGCAGCGGAAGCTACGAGACCGAAGCTCAAGCAACACACCTGACGACACACATATAGCTATGATGGTCTTCCGGATTGGCATTCCTGATATCAAACAGACGGTTAGTCTCACACACACACACAAAAACCCACACCTGTTTTCCAATTGCCCACTCATATTCTATGCAACATCCGTCTTTTGCTAACCATGCCTGGTTGAGGCCACAGCATACATATTAACCAAGCAGTCAGAGCGCCGCCGAACACCACTCAAAGAATCAATTAGGCGAATACTGGGAGTGATACAAGTTTATGACAAGTATACAATCTAGAAAAGGGGACACGAATGAATTACACAGACTTGGAAAAGCTGTTCTCAAGCACCCAAAGCCATTTCAAACTGTCTGGCGCATGTGCTCTTCTATGGCAGGTCAGAACTTGCTCTCCTAGACACCTCTTGGTCAATACACATGACCTCTGCTGCCCAAAAGACCGGCTATACTTACACTTACTTCTCTAACAGTACCTTATACATATATAAAATGTGAATAGACTTTGGAATAGATCCCAGAGCGCAGCAAGTTGCCAGTAGGTGGACCACTCACTCAACAAACACACATTTAATGCTGCGGCTGCCACCACGAAGCACAAGTGTCATTAGCACTTTCAATAAGTTTCTTTACAAGCACTTTAAAAGTTGAGTTTTAGTTGCAAGGCTGGAATACACTACACGATTTTTGCCCCGATTTTCCTCCGATTTACCATCTGGACAACTTTGTTTGAGGGGGCTGATTGGATCAGAAGCATCACGTTTCTCAAAAGCATCGTGAGATAAGATGATTGTAGAGACCAGTGGTGGTAATGGTTCTATGATCTATTTGGTCTCGCACTGCGTCTACACCGGACACAACAGTTGTTGTGTCGCACTGTGCTAAAGCCTGTCTACACTGGACGCGACAAAGGGTCTGTTGCAAATCACTTGCACTTTGTGTCAGTAGGTCATTAATAGAACGAGGCATCAGTTTGCATCCAGTGTGGATAGCATCACTTAGTTATTATGGGTTCTACTGTCTTTTGTTGGGTCGCATCGTGCTGCTTGAGCCTGGACACAGTGTTAGGATGCTTTTGGGAAACGCAGCCCTGGTCACTTTACTTATTCAAAGTATGGTATTGTCAGAAAGAGTTTCAAATAAATCACTGACATGTCCAATTACTTTGAACTTTTAAATGATACCAATATTTCACACTTCTCTTGATATGGTATATGGTTTTACAGGTTTCTGATTGCTCGGGAATCTATATTTAAATATTGGCTGACGCTGGCTGGATCTGCAGAAATTGCCCTCCAGCGTATGCTCATATGGTCTGTGTGCACTTGCACGAGTGTGTGTGCGCACATATGTGTGTGTGTAATTAGATTTTATCCAAACTTCTACAGATGTGCAAACGTTGGTCATTTTTTTTTCAAGATAAAGCAAAAAGAAAGAGCAAGAGAGAGAAGAGAAAAAACAACATCAAGATAAAGTAAGTACAGGGACTCTAGTTAAACATCCGCATGGCAAAAATCCTTCCCAAACTAAATCCTGTAAACAACTGTATGACTTTCAAATGTATGACTTTCAAAATCAACGGTTTTACATGGAGAGAAAAGGAGGGGAAGAAAGATGCGGGTTTAAAGTAGCCCAATAAAAAGCGTGTGATGGTTTAAGTGAAGCTCTTTTTCACAAGACAGATTAAGAGGTTCAGTGGTTTGAGGAATGAAATCACCACTGCTGTAATCCGTTTATTGTACACCACAAATTAAAGCAGGCACTTTTAATTAAAGTCACTGTGGACATGTTTGCCTAAAGGGATGCAACCGACGATGCTGCTTCCTCTCAGACCAGAAACACACGACAGCATCTAGTGCTCCACAGTGTGTTTATAGTTGTGCTTCATTTCTTTGAATGACAGTACTGAGGTTTACTTTCCCATCATGTTCCCTGGCCCGTCCTATAGCTGTGGGCAGTGGCAGGAGATTAATGATTCATGAATAATATGATTATGCTTGATAATTGAATTAAAATGGGTAGACCTGGGCCCAGAGTGTTCTTTCAGTGGAAGTCAAACTGAAGGCAGTTTCGCTGCCCAGTTGACCAGTTACTCAACAGAGCATTTGAATTGCCTTCTAAGGCACAGTAATATCATTTATACCAGGGTTATTTTAGTATTGTATGCATGCTGTTATAGTTTTTGTTAATATATTGTGTAGTCTTTTGTGTTTATAATTTTAGTGTTCAATTTAATGTTCTTTGTTTTGCAATTTTATGTGCTTTTGTCATTTTTACACTTTTATTAGTTGTTTTTTTTTAATAGTACTAAATATTTTTTACTGTAAATTTTGTAATTTATTTCCGTTTTATATCAGTTTTAGTTGTCAGTAAGCAATTTTTGTACTTAAGCTTATTTCTGGCAACAACATTTTTTGGTCTAATATTTATATTTTATTTGATTAGCCTATATTAGTTAACAAGATCAACACCGATTTATACATAATATAAATCAATTATTGTGAGCTGTTTGAAATAACCAAGCAAATATTTAGAGACTTTCTAGGTAATTTATAATCGAAGTAATCGTTTTTTTTTACACTCTTAAAAATAAATGTGCTTCAAAATATTCTTCAAGCGATGCCATAGAATAACTATTTTTTGGTTCCACAAAGAACCATTCTGTCAAAGGTTTAGTTCACTATCAAATTAAAATTTGCTTATAATTTACTCACCCCCATGTCATACAAGATGTTTATGTATTTCTTTCTTCAGTCGAAAATAAATTAAGATATTTGATGAAAGCATTCCAGGATTTTTATCCATATAGTTAGTTTCAATGGACTCCAAACGGTTGAAGGTCAAAATTACAGTTTCAGTGCAGCTTCAAAGGGCTATAAACGATACCAGACGATGAATAAGGGTATTATCTAATTTTGACCTTCAACCATTTGGAGTCCATTGAAACTAACTATATGGATAAAAATAATTTTCATCAAAAAACTTCATTTCTTTTCGACTGAAGAAAGAAATACATAAACATCTTGGATGACATAGGGGTGAGTAAATTAAAGTGAATTAATCCTTTAAAGAACCATCTCTTCCTTAACTTTTTAAGTTATCTGAAGAACCTTCTTTCACCACACAGAACCTTTTGTGAAACAGAAAGGTTCCTCAGATGTTAAAGGTTCTTTATGGAACCATTTAGACAAAAAGGTTCTTCTATGGCATCATGAAGCACCTTTATTTTTAAGAGTGAAGGGGGGGAAACTATCTTGGCATCTAAGAATTCATTTGTTTCAATCATTCAGTCGAAAAGCATTTTTTTTCTTGTAACCAACTGCCAAACCACATGCACGGGATTGTGGTATATCTGCATTCAAATATTGACCAGATGGAGCCATTTTAGTAAAATGGATGTTACTCAAACAATGGATTTGGACATGCCTGATGAGGAAGCATATTCAATATTTCGGCTTTTTTTTCTCAATAAATATTTTTATTCTCAGTGTTTGTAAAAAAACGAAACTGTATCTGCTCTTGCTTTTTTACTCTTCCAATGTGCGATTGTATAATTAATGTAGGTATGCATATGTGCCTGTGTGTGTGTGTGTGTGTGTGTGTGTGTGTGTGTGTGTGTGTGTGTGTGTGTGAAGTTTGTGTATGTTTGTGTGCAAGTGGAAGAGAGAGACAGTGAGTGGTATTTTCTTTCTTCCAGTTATTCGAAGCTGCCTATTTAGTCAACAAGCCACTAGCAAATTGTAATTAGTGTAAGATTGGTTGATAGATGAAACAGGATGGCAGTGAAACACCTGGAGGTGATCTGAGCTGCATCGAAACACTCTTCCAAACTTTTTTTTTGTGATTTTTAGCCCATCTGCAGCACCTGCCTGTGCAAAAATGATACATGAGTCAAATGCTGCAATACAGTGATGCATTCATAATGTATTGGGTTATAAAATTACAACTAACTTTTAACAGTAATTTTGATTAACATAATTTAAATCATATTAAAAGAAAATTAAAATTCACTGTATCTATGTTATTGATGTTATTATGAATGTTTTATCCATGCATGTTTCATTTTTTGTATTTGTTTTGAACTTCTATCTGATGATGTATGCCAGTCTTCTCCAATTATTTAGTCTGCTTAAAATCCCGCCCATTTCCTACGGTTGACCTCACATTCAGATCACCCTCCATCCAATCAAGAAACCAATAAATAGAACAAAGTCCTTTCCCAACTTTTTTATTTTTCAATTATTCGTTTCACTTGGACATACATCACAACATGGAATAAAAGATCTGTTGTTACTTACATTATATTGCGACTAATTAGTCACGAATACATTAAAGGCAGTCAGGTGCGGAAAGCTGTAAATGTTATTTCATTAAAAACACTTATAATAAGGTTCTTCTGACTTTGAGATTTTCTTTCATGTCTTTCTCTTCTATGTCTTCCTGATTTCTCTTTTGCCTCAAACCATGTTCTTTTATGAGTCTCTCTCTTGTTTTTTCTGTGTGGAGTAATGCGTCCGCATAATCCCAGTACATTAGGCCTGCTCTATATACCAGCTAATTCACCCTCAATAAACTGCAATTGCTCGTTAATTGTGGTTTAATGAGTTCGGGGAGAGACAGGAGGTGCGCAAACACAACCGAGCAAATGTAGGGCTGTGGGAATGCCCACTCACCCCGTAATGCACTAAATGCTTTTGGACACAGATTTGCCATCAGACATCAAGCAGTGACCCAAAACAGAACTAGAGTTGTTTATCGAACAAAATGCACTTGAAATCAAACATTGAAATGTATTAGTATTACCACAAACTGCATAGGAACTGTATGCTAAATAGTGATAGCAATAGTGAAACAGATGTGTTGGCAGTGCAGGGCGCTGAACCCTGAGGGGCATCAGGGCATTATCAGAGCGACCCCACATCTCACACTCATTAACCACAGAGTCTGCCTGCAGCTCTATGAACTAGCGATCACTGAGAGAGCTGGGGGCAACAGTGAAGAAGTAAAGATGGGGGAGAAAGAGAGTGAGAGGCATGGGAAGAGGATAATACAAGTCAGGAAGGGAAAGTATTGCTAAAGTGCAAAAAAATAACAGTA
Organism: Ptychobarbus kaznakovi; assembly: GCA_027422405.1. NCBI lineage: Eukaryota > Metazoa > Chordata > Actinopteri > Cypriniformes > Cyprinidae > Ptychobarbus > Ptychobarbus kaznakovi. The sequence continues at coordinate 7,406,815 of CM049807.1, read as the reverse complement.
TTTTGCCTATTTATCTTAAAGGGGTCATTATCTGAGAAATCAAAATTCCCTTGATCTTTTGATATATATGTAAATACAGCCTATATAAGAGGTCTTTCTTGTTAGTCTACAACCAGAATTCCGGAAATGTTGGGACTTTTACTAAACTAAAAGACTTTCAAATCACACAAGGCAATATTTTATTCACAATAGAACATAGAGAACATAACAAATGTTTAAACAGAGAAATTTTACACTTTTATCCACTAAATGTGCTCATTTCAAATTTGATGCCTGCTACAGGTCTCAAAAAAGTTGACACAGGGGCAACAAAGGGCTGAAAAAGCAAGCACTTTTGAGAAGATTCAGCTTGGAGAACATCTAGCAACTAATTAAGTTAATTAGATATATGATGATTAGCTATAAAAGGGATGTCTTAGAGAGGCAGAGTCTCTCAGAAGTAAAGATGGGCAGAGGCTCTCCAATCTGTGAAAGAGTGAGTAAAAAGATTGTGGAATACTTTAAAAACAATGTTCCTCAACGTCAAATTGCAAAGGCTTTGCTAATCTCATCTACAGTGCATAACATCAAAAGATTTAGAGAAACTGGAGAAATCTCTGTGCGTAAGGGACAAGGCCGAAGACCTTTGTTGGATGCCCTCATACGACACTGCATCACTCATTGGCATGATTCTGTCATTGACATTAGTGAATGGGCCCAGGAATACTTCCAGAAACCGCTGTCGGTAAACACAATCCGCCGTGCCATCTGCAGATGCCAACTAAAGCTCTATCATGCAAAAAGGGAGCCATATGTGAACATGGTCCAGAAGCGCCGTCGTGTCCTGTGGGCCAAGGCTCATTTAAAATGGACTATTTTCAAAGTGGAAAAGTCTTCTATGGTCAGACGAGTCCAAATGTGGCATTCTTGTGGGAAATTACGGACACCGTGTCCTCCGGGCCAAAGAGGATGGAGACCTTCTAGCGTGCTATCAGCGTTCAGTTCAAAAGCCAGCATCTCTGATGGTATGGGGGTGCATAAGTGCATACGGTATGAGCAACTTGCATGTTTTGGAAGGCAATATGATTGCTGAAAGGTATATAAAGGTTTTAGAGCAACATATGCTCCCCTTCAGACTACGTCTATTTCAGGGAAGGCCTTGTGTATTTCAACAGGACAATACAAAACCACAAACTGCAGCTATTCCAACAGCATGGCTTCGTAGTAGAAGAGTCCGGGTGCTGAATTGGCCTGCCTGCAGTCCAGGGGTCTCATTTATAAACGCTGCGTATGCACAAAATGGGCATACAATATGCGTAAGCAATTTTCCATGCACAGATTTCTAAAAAATACACTTGGCGTAAACATATAAGGACATTCTAGACCATGCGCACACTTTTGGAGTGAGAAGTAATGAAGTAAACGATTTTAAACTGTGTTTTCACTATAGTAAACATGCCCCCGTCCCAACTATTTGGAGACCTGTAGCAGGCATCACATTTGAAATGAGCTCATTTTGTGCATAAAATTGTAAATTTCTCAGTTTAAACATTTGTTATGTTATCTATGTTCTATTGTGAATAAAATATTGGCTCATGTGATTTGAAGTTCTTTTAATTTTCATTTTATTCAAATGTTAAAAACGTCCCAACATTTCCGGAATTTGGGTTGTAGAAACAGCTTATATTGAAGCCAATCTGCTAGCAGGTTGTGGAATGTGCCACTTTATGATGTAATAATAATAATAATAATAATAATTTGTTACATTTATATAGCACTTTTCTGGGTACTCAAAGCGCTTTACATAGAAGTGGGGAATCTGCTCAACCACCACCAATGCGCAGCATCCACCTGGATGTAATAGTGTGGCTAAACATCGCCTCCACAGAAGAAGATCAACGTCTGCTTCTACATCACTGCCTGTTTAGCCACACTCACTGATTTGCGCATCTAGTAAATGCTGGTCTATTCAAAAAACCAAACAATAAACTTTATTTGATTAACTTTATTTATCACAATCCAATGCTGTGCTAACTATATTAGATCCAACAGTAATGTCTCACCACAAAAGTGTGAGTAACTATTTTATGTCTGTTATTACTGATTGTTTGATATGTACTGAGTATTCATGTGTTTTTGACATAAATCACTATCACTCTTCCATCTACGAGGAAAGTACGCTGTCAAATATACACAACTGTTAGCCAATCATAACAGTGGGCATTTATTTCCGAGTCTACAATCCACCACACCTAATCAAACAGAGCAGTCTGATGAGAGGGGTTAAAACAGGATAGAAAATAGCCTATTACTTCTAAATTATGTTTTTTGATGTATTTTGATAACATAATTAGACCTCAGAGAACAGTACAAAAATAATAAAGCAAGTTCATGACCCCTTTAATGTTTTTTTTATAGAGGTGTCTTCTGCTCATCAAGGCTGCATTTATTTAATAAAAAATACAGTAAAAACAGAAGTATTGCAAAATAGTTACTAATTCAAATAAATTACATTTTCTAAATTTTAAAATGTAATTTATTCATGTGATTTCATAGCTGAATTTTGCGCATGATTACTCCAGTCTTTATTGTCACATGACTCTTCAGAAATCTTTCTAATTTGGCGTTCTGTAAGCATTTCTTTATTATTATCAGTGTTAAAAACAATTTCATAATTTTGTGGAAACCATGATACTTTTTTCCAGGAATCTTGATAAATAGTTAAAAAGAACAGCATTTATTCAAAACAGAAATCTTTTGTAAATGTAAAAATCTAGACTAGATTTATGCTTTATAAAAAATTGTTTGCCAATGTCAAAAACACTGAGTTAGAAACTTTTTTTTTTCAGTGGAAGAGGAAGATGGTTTAAAATGGAAGTAAGTGTAATTGTGAAAACTAGACGGGAGTGGTCATGAAGATGGCAGTGATAGAAAGAGAGAGAGATAGAGGAGTAGGAGGAGGTGGCAGTGAAGGTTATTTCCCCATAGATCTCATTAAAGTCTACTAATCCCTCCTGCTCTTGCCCTGCAGAAACGGGCCCGAGGGAGCTGCTAGAATGAGAGAGAGACACATGCAGGGTTACATGAAACATTGTACCAGTCTAAACAAGAGTAAACACTTCAGTAAGACTACAACACCACATAATGCTTGCATATAAGACCGTTTCAAATGACAGCAATGATTTACTTTTTAATCATTGGGAACAGTTACATTTTTTAGCATATTTTCTTTTCAATTTATTGATTTTATAGTCTTTCCATGATTGGCTCAGTTAGTTTCTCTCTTACTTAAAAATATCACAGAATAAAGTCACAATCATATGATTCTATGTCCTTATTGAACACACCATGCAAACATTCACTGATTTTAAGATGAGTTGTCGGTCAGAGCTGCCCAGCCTTTAAAAACAATATGAAATATTGAGTTTTCAGAAGCTGGGTGATGCAACAAGACAATAAACCAAAACATAAGAGTATATTAGCAACAGAATGACTTTGACAGAAGAGTACACGTCTTCTGGAGAGGCCCAGTCCTGACCTGAACCCTACTGAGATGCTTTGACATGACCTCAGGAGTGTGATTCACTCCTGACATCCCAAGCATATTACAGAGCTGAAACAGTTTTGTAAAGAATAATAGTGCAGAATTCCTCCTGACCTCCTGCAGGTCTGATTCGCAATTACAGGAAACATTTGGTGGAGGTTATTACTGACAAAAGAGTTATTAAATCCAACTATTCCGATTCTTTTTCCACCATGCACTGTGAAACTTTACATAGTATGTTGCAGAAAGACTAAACATTTTTGTGTGTTATTTGTTTAAGCAAACTATGTTTGTCCATTGATGAGATCAAATTGTATAAGCCATTTAACCATTGGTATCTTCAGACGCATACCTTTTCCTTCAGCTGTACATTGGATGTCTGTAATAGTTCAAACATATCCCGAGTGTAGTAAAAATACTGGATTGCCATGCACAGCAGACCTTATGTATTATATCTGAAAAATGTGGCATTTTTCTCTTCTGTATATTATACGCAATCTGCAGGGATTCCAGCCCCCTGAATCAATAATGTAGTTTGAATCAGGCTAATCTAGGACGTTTGGTAATGTGGGACAACTAAACTCAATTGTGTGATTTTTTTTAATGGCCACGTTAGCACGTCTATGTTAACATGACCCTATTCTAGATGGATTGGTATTTGATTAAGACATGTTTGTTGGTCTGACAGTCAAAAACACAAAAAAAATCAGATTTGTTCACATATGCAAATGCACAATTTCTTTCCTCCTTGAGGGTTTTCAGACGTAAAGTAACACAGATACTGATGCGTGTGCAGCAATGTTAAATTATTGTTAACATGCTTGGCCATGAAATCTGAAACATTGGTTTCCACTTACTTACTTTACATGTACATTAAATGAATACGAGGGCCAGTCTCATAAAAAGGATATGAGGGCCAGTCTCATAAAAAAGTCATCGGAGCAGAACAGTTAAATCAAACTATTCGATCAAAGATGCCTTTTTTGATATTTTAACTCTAAGCTCGGTGCCAAGAGGTACAACATTCAGTTAATGAGAAAGAGTAGAGAGAGAAAGAATAATAGTAATGGGCTCAAAAGAGAATATTAGCTAAAGAACAGAGAAAAACAAGTATGAAAATGTCAAGAGAGAGAGAGAGAGATGTAGCTCTTAAACAGAATCTTTATCAATAAAGCAATTAGACCAGGGGATACAAGCAAATACATTTAGGTACATTTTGTTTAATTAGCTAATCTGTTTAGAACTTTTATCTGTAAATTGTTCCTCAACGCTTTGAAAACACCACAGGATGTCACGCTTATTGTCAGAGGAAAATAAGAGAGGATGACATTGTGAAGTCTCTGGTTTGGACCTGAAAATAATAGCTCTTAGATTAACTGCCAAATAACTACAATTAGATATCATTATAATAAACCATTTTCCAGGTTGATTATCATTCCAACAAAATTATTGTAATCACATGGGTGCAAAGGAACCCACGTCTACATCTGTGTTGTGCACCTTTTTTTAATCATCTGCATTATACATGTAGTGTTGAAAGGATAGTTCACTCAAAAATGACAGTTCTGTGATTTTTACTAACCTAAAGTCATTTCAGTCCCGTATGATTTTTATTCTTCAGTGGAACAAGCAAGGAGATGTTTTGAAGAATGTGTACACTGTTCTTTTCCATACAGTGAAAGTAAATGTGAACCAGAGGCTGTCCAGTACGGTGGCCCAGTGCACAACACAACAAAATCGCCAAAACACAACGAAAGGACTAATTTCGATGTGTTGTGGTAATTTAGCTGTGGCTTGTTTCTGTTGTGTTGCAACTTGTTTCTGCTATGTTGTGCTAATTTCATTGTGTTGCGACTTGTTTCCATTGTGTTGCGACTTGTTTCCATTGTGTTGCGATTGTGTTGCTTGTTTCATTGTGTTGTGTTGCTTGTTTCCATTGTGTTGCAGCTTGTTTCCATTGTGTTGCGACTTGTTTCCATTGTGTTGCAGCTTGTTTCCATTGTGTTGCAGCTTGTTTCCATTGTGTTGCAGCTTGTTTCCATTGTGTTGCAGCTTGCTTGTGTTGCAGCTTGTTTCTATTGTGTTGCGGCTTGTTTCCATTGTGTTGCACTTGTTTCCATTGTGTTGCAGCTTGTTTCCATTGTGTTGCACTTGTTTCCATTGTGTTGCAGCTTGTTTCCATTGTGTTATTGTGTTTCATTGTGTTGCTTGCCATTGTGTTCCATTGTGTTGCACTTGTTTCCATTGTGTTGCGGTTTCCACTTGTTTCCATTGTGTTGCCCTTGTTTCCATTGTGTTGCGACATTGTGTTCATTGTGTTGCGCTTGTTTCCATTGTGTTGATTGCTTGTTTCCATTGTGTTGCGCTTGTTTCCATTGTGTTGCATTGTGTTGCATTGTGTTGTTGTTTCCATTGTGTTGCTTGCCATTGTGTTCCATTGTGTTGCTTGTTTCCATTGTGTTGTAGCTTGTTTCCATTGTGTTGCAGCTTGTTTCCATTGTGTTGCGACTTGTTTCCATTGTGTTGCCTTGTTTCCATTGTGTTGCGACTTGTTTCCATTGTGTTAGGACTTGTTTCCATTGTGTTGCGACTTGTTTCCATTGTGTTGCGACTTGTTTCCATTGTGTTGCGACTTGTTTCCATTGTGTTGCGACTTGTTTCCATTGTGTTGCAGCTTGTTTCCATATTGTTTCACTTGTTTCCATTGCACACACTTACACAACACACACACACACACACACACACACACACACACACACACACACACACACACACACACACACACACTATAACAATAGTCTAAAGGACTTTTTTTAATTATAAATTCCATGTCTTCTGAAGCCATTTACTAAATTTCTTGCCTTGACAGCTGTGGTCACCATCCACATATCCATATATGGGAAAAAGCAGCTTGGATGTTCTGCTATAAACATCTTTTGTCTTCCACAGAAGAAAAAAAGACAAATGAGTTTACGAAGGCATGATGCATGTATAAAAGATGATGAATTTTTCATTTCTGGGTGCACTATTCTGCATATCCTTGCATATGAAAGATGTTTGACTTGCACATACTGAAATGTAAGTGATCTCCACACCTCTTGATACTCCAAATTGTCTGTGAAGTTGTCCACTAAACCCATGACCTCTCTCTAGCAGAACTCCCTCCAGTGCACATGCTCTCCGTAAGATCACAGTGAAACACATACACTATACCATAGTGCATTGAGGGACTGCTGAGATGTTTCTATGGTAACCTGCAGCTTGCTCCACTAATGAACTGGTTGTCATGGTGATGGGGATTGGCTGTGTGCAAAGTGAGAGACTGAATAACAGACGGAGGAAGAAATGTCACACTTCTCTGTGCCACTACATGTGTACACACACACACACACACACACACACATACAAGAGAACGGTGCAGGAAACTGTCCGTTTCGGACTTAACCCCTCAACACAGCCACGGACCAATCACAGCAACTCCTCAAGGTCAGAGGAGGGGATTTCTTTCCAGCACTCCGCTGCAGGGCTGTCCCATTTTCACAGTTCCTGGAACAGCGCTGCTGTCCAGAACAGCTCGAAGCGACCATGTGCCTTAGCCTGGAGCTTGTGCTCAAGGGGCCATGAAATCATGAAAAGGGGTTTTAGGTGATGTTGTAGCAGGAACCGGGCTTGTCCTGTCCAAGTGGGGTGTGTCACAAATCTTAGCGTCTCTTGCGGTACCTTGGCAGGCTGTGGATTGTGGCTAATATTGCAGGCTAATTAATCAATTAGCATTGCCATTTAGCACTACCAGGGTGAATAAAGACTCAAATTGGATGTTAATGAAGCTGATGGACAGTTGCCGGTGTTGTGCCGAATTCTGTACCCCTGCCAGATTATGCACCCCTTTGTTGCCTAATCCCAACCCAACCCCTAATCCTAACCCCTACCCCACACCAACTTCTAAACCTACCAACACTAGGGGGTACATAATCTGGCAGGGTGCAGAATTCGGCACAACACCGGTCAGGGTAATCCGACAAGCAGGGATGTTTCTCATCAGTGAATCACAACGTCTCCCTCTAGTGCACATCGGACAGAACTGCATTTTTTATTTATGGTTATAGTAATAACATTTGATTGTTAGTTATTATTAATAAATACAATTAAATTAAGCAAATATATTTATGTAAATAAATAATGTGAAATATCTGAAAAATTATATATAGTATAAATTCAATTAAATATAAATACACACTACTGTTCAAATGTTTGGTGTAATTTTTTTTATTCAAAGAAACTAGAATATTTCTATGCAGCGAAACTGTTAATAATACGTTCATATATTTTTTTTATTGAGCTGCAAATCAGCATATTATAGGATTTCTGAAGGATCATGTGACACTGAAGACTGGAGTAATGATGCTGAAAATCAGCTTTGCCATCACAGGAATTAACTACATTTTATAATAGAGAAAAACAGAAAACAGTTATTTTAACTTGTAATAATATTTCACAATATTGCTAGTTTTACTGTATTTGTGATTAAATAAATGCAGCGAGCAGAAAACCCTTTCAAACTTCTTTCATGATCATTAAAATAATATTACAATATAATATTTGGTCACATTATTTTAAGGTTCAATTCTCGCTATTAACAAACCATTAACTATGACTTTTGCCTCAATAAACTCCTAATTTGCTGCTTATTAGTTGTTAAGTTTAGGTATTGGGCAGGATTAGTGATGTAGAAAATGGTCATGCAGAATATGTGCTTTATTAGCAGTGTTGGGAGTAATGCGTTACAAAAGTAATACATTACAGTAACGGATTACTTTTTGCTGTAACGCAGTAGTGTAAGGCATTACTAATCCATTTTCAGTAATATTTTACCCGGTACATGTTCAGTAACGCTTGCGTTAGAACACACCTTAAAAAAACTATTTAATTTAAAGCAGGTCTCCGACTTTTTTACTTCCCTAGGGCTGGGCTTCGGGACAATTTTAGTTCAGACGCGGGCTTCTCCTTGTTCTTATATTTTAGACATCCATCAATTAGTGATGAAAACATTTGTCACTGCACTGGTGGAAACAACACGAGACTGTGCCGCGACTGTGAAGAGCGGCTCGACGGTGTTTAGTGTCCCGCAGCAGCAGCGACCTGTCAGCACAGCGGAAGAGTTCTGCGTTCTAATACACGCAATAAAGCCTCAGCAAAAAGAATTACCATGAATGTGTCCGGGGAAATAGTACGGATTCGCCATCTCCTCATTAGACGCGCCTTTAGAGAGAAGCGCATCTTCACGGATAATGATTATTATATTAAAGAGCTTTTGTTTTCATTTGTATTTATTATAGATATATTTATCATGTCTGTGAGGCATTTATTCGCTGTATTTCGGTTCATTTTTCAAAAGTAGACCCTTTTATATTTCCGAATGATGTAGGCATTACATTTACATCTTACCTTTATGAGCAAAAATTACAACGTAAGTTGTTTCCATTGAAAAAAAAATGCAAGTGATTGCGCTGGTGCCTCCATGTCCTGCGCTTTAACTTCCACTCTCCGCACAAACTATTGGATGCAGCGCACATTTATCTAGGTTTAATGTTTAAACATTGTTATATGCTTGAACTGTTTTAGTATATATATATAGAGATTTTATTTTAGGCAAGTCATGATGATTTGAGAAGGCTAAATTGATCAAACATCGGCTATGATCAGCCTGCCAGTCTGCCGCTGGCCGCTTAGTCGCTACTTTAAGAAAGAAAAAACGTATTTAACGGACAAAAAATGCTCCAAACATTTTTCTAAATGAACTTAATAAAACAACGGGGACTCTGGCTGGTAGATAAGTTTGGACACAGGCTAGGGTCTGAGCATCTCGGGCCAGCTCCGGGCTAGGGCTTAAATTTGAGGCCCGTGCTGGGCTCTAGTACATTTTGTCATTTTAGAATGTTAAGATCTACTTCTGTAGTTATTTTGGTGAAAGTAACTCAACAGTAATACAGAAGTAATGTAATGCATTACAATTCTGAGACAGTAATATTGTAAGGTAACGAAATTACTTTTAAATCACAGTAGCAAAAATCTATAATGTGTTACAGTTTGGAAGTTACTCGCACAAAACTGTTTATTAGTACTAATAAACAGCCAATATTTTAATAGGCATGCTAATAAGCAACTAGTTAATAGTGAGAATTGTTCCCTATACTAAAGTGTTACTTAATATTTTTATAATAATATAATATATGTATAATCGTTTTGTTTATCTAACAGACATTTTTTTCTCTCTGTTTGTGTAGAAGTGTCTGAGGTTCAACCCTGATGCAACCGTATGGAAGGCAAAGCAGCAGGTGCTGTGTAGTCTAACTGAATCTCTAAGGGATGTATTAAACTATGGCCTTTTCCAACCTGCTACTGAAGGGCATGATGCCAAGTTCCTGGAGGAAGAGAGGCCGCTCCGGGAATACCCACAATCCTTTGAGAAAGGAGTACCTTACCTGGAGGTACCCTTCCATTTATTGTCCTCTTCAATTTAGCCATTTTTGTTTACTGTCTTTTTTTCTAGTCTTTCTTTTTTCTAGTCTCGTTCTATAATTGAATGTGAATGTTGGTGCTAGGAAACTGCTGCTTCAAATTGTTTGTTGCCTAGGTGATAATAATTATTTAACCGGCTTCTCTGGTAACTATGAATCCTAATAACCCTGATATGGTTTATTGGAGATTTGTCTTACAATGTAAATTGTGTATTTGTAGCACACAAGGCAATTATATTAATAGTCAACTCAAAGTCGAATAATTCACAAAAAAACCTTTATATCTGAAGTTGATAATAGGGGTTGGTGATATCACTTATTTTTGTTTTCTTTATATACTGTTAGTGTTTATTAATATTTTAATAAATTCATATTCAAATATTTTATTTGTATGTTTTCAGATTTATTTTCTCCTTTTTAGTAATTTTAATACTTTAACTTACATATGTTTATTTCAGTAGTTGCCATGTCAATTTTTTTATGTTTTCATCTAATATTAATATTTATTTTGATTATTTATTTAAATGACTGAACTATTTTTATATTTGGGTAATTTAAAATAAATAATAAAACAAATTAAACTATTTTAATAGTTTGTATTTTAGTGAACATTGATCAACATAATACCATGAATTGTGCCATAAACAGACGTCAGTCCGCCTATAAAAGTAGTCGTGCCTCCAAAGAACAGTTTAGAGAACTTTACTGATCACAAAAACACATTTCACACAGATAACATTTTTATAAAAATAATAATAATACAAAAAATACCTGTAGTGTTTTAAGAAAATACCAAACATTTGTTTTTAACTCTCCTTATATTACAGTAGTCCTCCTTACATTACTGTAAAAAAAAAATCCTCCACAAACTGATGGAAGTTTCTTTGACGGCTCTCAGATAACTGATTTGTGATTTTTGAACTGATGTCTTCCACTGATTTTGGCTGATTTTCTTTCACACAGTTCCGCTACAAAACCAGGGTGTACAAACAGACAAATCTCGATGAAAAGCAGCTGGCCAAACTACACACAAAGGTAAGCATTGACCACAGAAATCATCTAATTTTCTAAAAATAGAAATATAAAGTGAACATTCAAGGTGTGCTACTTGCTGTGCTATCTTAGGTCTGTATGTTAAATGCAATAAGTATTTAGCTTATCCTCAGGGCACTGCCTAGCATGGCTATATGTGTCTCCCCCTACAGGCCAGTCTGAAGAAGTTCATGGACTACATCCAGGCCGGGGCTGTGGAAAAGGTAGCCAAACTTGTAGACAAAGGCCTTGACCCCAACTACCACGACCCTGATACGGGAGGTGAGGTGTCAGGCACTGCACTGTTCCCTTCCTGTGAGACTTAATGAACTTCTCATTAGTGAGCTGGATAATGAATTACTGCCAGCAGAGCATAAACTGGCCCACACACATGCTATATGCATATGGAAATAGGGCTGAATGAATATTCAATGAGCATTTACAGGAATGGACATTTGCATCTTCTCAAACGATCCATGCAGTTGCCAACAAAAGTCATCTGGGGTTTATAATTATGCAAAAAATGTGTAAAGTTAACGTTAGACTCAGTGGCTGCCTCCTAAATAAACAAACAAAAACCCAATTACTTGACTTGGGCTGTTTAATGAGATGAAACAATTACTGCAGCGCAACGGTTCAGTTCAATGCGTGTCAACAGAGGAAAACCACTGAATAATTTGAATGTATTTGTAATGGGGCAGCATTTTTTATGGCATATTAACTCAAGTTTTTAGCGCTTTGGCGAGCATTTGGTGAGCTGGAGACGTGGCCAGGCATGCCGTGAAAGCCGTCTTATGGACCAGATGACAATGAGGAGTAATATTAGCATTCATTTACAGCAGAGTTTGACTCGCAAGACGGCTACCTTGAGTGTTGTTCACAGTTTGTCGTCTGCGTTGTCACAGAGTTGATGTTGTGCTTGCCAGGCTGACACTCACTTGTCAGAGCAGACCCTGCTAACAGGGAGTGAGAACTGCTGCACTATTTGCAACCACTAGGAGGCTGATCCGAGAGAACATTTCTGTTGCAATTCAAGGGATAGTTTAGGCAATAGTTCCTTTTTTTTGTTAACTCACCTTCGTGTCATTCCAAACCTCTTTAAAGAAAATAAATAAATAAATACATTTAATTAATAGATATCACCATACTTCTCCAATTGATTCATTACATTAAGAATCAAATTTTTTGTACGTGTTTAAATATGCAAATGTTGCATCTGTTTTTTCAAGTTTTTTGTTTAGTGATAGTTGTTCATGAGTCCCTTGTTTGTCCTGAACAGTTAAACTGTTAAACTGAAACAAAAGTCCTTTGTAAAATTCTTCAGAAAACAGATAGGAATAAAATGGTAAATTTTTTTGTGTAAATGTAACTGAGGTGGATATTTATGGCTCACTGCCCGAGAAAAACCTCTTTTGAGAAAACTACCTTTAAATATAATTGAAATCTACAGACAAATATTGATAAAGTGCAATGAAATAAACACTGAAAAGTGTATTTTGGATTATTTCTTTCCACTAGTCTAAAACAATATGTTATTAAAAGCTGAATAGCCCAACTTCTCAAACTTGACCAGTGCACTGGAAAACAATGTCTTGCCTTTAAAATAATTTCCGGAAAAATATGTACTGTATCATATGTATCATAAAGCTTTTAACCATTGCAGCTGAAACACTTGGTTGAACTTGGAATCTGGATCAGTCTGATATGTGAAGGAATCTTATGAATGAATCTCGTGGGCTGGATCAATGGATTCATTAATTTGTTCATCATCACATCAACATGCTGACGATCTTGACCAATCTTTGTTGAGGCCACAACTGTTTTGACAAATCACACACACACACACACACACACACACACACACACACACACACACACACACACACACACACACACACACACACACACACACACACACACTTAAAAACTTATCCACAGTTGCAGGAAAAAGTGAAACAAATCTTCTGGTTTTCTGCATAAATTGATGAAGATCAGGTCACATGACAATTTAAGTAGAAAATCTATTTTCAATAGAAACCGAAAACAGTCCATTTACTTTTTATTTATCCTTTATTCCTAACTATTATATATATATATCCCATCACATTGATTAATTATCCATTTGACAAATTGTGTGTGTGTGTGTGTGTGTGTGTGTGTGTGTGTGTGTGTGTGTGTGTGTGTGTGTGTGTGTGTGTGTGTGTGTGTGTGTGTGTGTGTGTGTGTGTGTGTGTGTGTGTGTGTGTGTGTGTGTGTGTGTGTGTGTGTGTGTGTGTGTGTGTGTGTGTGTGTGTGTGTGTGTGTGTGTGTGTGTGTGTGTGTGTGACAGAGACCCCACTCACTCTGTCCGTACAAACGGAGCCGGGCGGAGGGGAGATCATCAGGATGCTGGTAATGGGGGGAGCTCACATTGACTTCAGGGCAAAGGATGGCTTGACCCCACTCCACAAGGCTGTCCGAGCGCATGTGCACACTGCTCTACTGGTAACACAAACATCCCCTCAGAACCATGATTAGGATGAATTTATGCTTGTAATAAAAAAATAATATTTGAATCTAATTGTCTGTTTTCTGTTTTTTAGTTGCTGTTGTCTTTGGGGGCATCTCCTGATTATAAGGACCGCCGCGGGCTGACACCACTTTACCACACTGTGCTGATAGGGGGTGACACCTCCTGCTGCGAGACCCTCCTCTACCACAGAGCCAAGCTGGGGCTCCGTGATGAGAATGGCTGGGACGAAACCCATCAGGTACAAAAAGTGCTAAGAAGAACAGTGTGACATACACAGGAAACACATTAAAATAGAAGTGTAACTGATAACTGCTGTAACTGATATACTTGATGTACCATGGAACAATTGTCTACTGTTATTCTACACATACAAATTAATATGTTTATATATGTAACAATAATTTTATAATTAATGTAATTTTATTGCAGTCAATTATAACAGTTAGAAAAGTGAAAAATTAAAGCATTTTTTCTAGGGGTCTGATTTTTGTAGCCTGCTGTATCTGTGAATCATTCATTCATATGTCATGGGAAGCACTGATCTACCCTGAACATCCCTGCATATTATTTACAAGTTATGTTTTTATATCTTTATGTCTTTGTTGTTTTGGATAAATACAGTACCATAACAGTAAGTTTACAGTATGATTGTTTTATTCTGCAAGCATGCATTACATTGATCAAAAGTGACAGAAACAACTTCACATTGTTACAAAAAGTTATCATGGTTTCCACAAAAAATATTAAGTAGCACAACTGTACAATTCTAGTTAAACTGTGGAAATATTAAGAAGTGTTACACCCAAATCAGCATATACAGTAATACATTAAAATGTTACATGTAATAAAATGGTAATGTTTCATAGAATAAAAATTACACCGTATTAATAAAAAATGTAGCCTTGGTAAGCATAAGAAACTCCATTAAAAGAACCACCATCGTAGTTTTCAGATATAATTTTTTTAAGTGCTTCCACAGTACCTCCATCAGTAAGGCTTCATGGATACTAACAACAAACGGACTGTGTTTCTTGTTTGACACATATTACACTAGATATCATTTAGCATTATCAGTAATATTATGGGAATTATTGCAATGATTCACTTTTAAACTACAAACACTCAAATTGTGGTTGAAAAAGCTCAATAAGCTTAAAAAAAAACTAAAAGCCAGATGGAACGTTTAACAAGAATAAAGTAATTTTCAGTCTTTTATGGCAGAATGTAATAATCATCAAAGCTAAACAAGTTGCAGACAGATATTACAAACATAAAGGCAATAAAGACTTACAAGTTCAAGAATCCGATCTTCAGTTTCTTCCAAAGACCACCAGTTGGGAATCAGTGCTCAGTCCTTCTTCTCTCTCTGTGCATGTGTGCATTTCCATATCTATTTTGATTCTTTCGTTCTCTTCCTCTCACTCACACATTCACTGTGGTGTTAATTAGCAAAGGTGTCTGATCTGACAATGTATAAAATCTATTCTTCTCTCCCTCTTTTCCCTTCCGTATGTCAAATGACTGTTTTTGCTTCTTCCTATCCACCTCTCTTTTCTCTTTCCTCCTCTCTTCTCAATCTTTGTCTATCATATTCTCTTTCTCTCTCTTTTATCTCCAGGCTTGTCAAAATGGGAACTCTCAACACTTAGAGCACCTGCTTTTTTATGGTGCAGACTCCACATCCCAGAATGCCTCAGGAAACACTGCCCTGCACATATGTGCTTTATATAACAAGGTATAACTGCTGGTCCTGACACAAACATCAAGCCAAATAATAAAATCTCCTGTTGAAAATGTCTGTCTTACACCAGCATGAGTTTCCAGGCTGGTTTGGTGCTGGTCAAGCATAGCCATGCTCTTCAGCAGCTGGTAAAGCTGGTCACCAGAATGGTATTTCCAGTGATGCTTTAAAGATCCCTGTGAAGATGTCATTATTTTGTGTATTTACCGGGGGCATAACGTTGTATGATGTATATTGCTTGTTACATTTTATGGCCAGCATCAGAAGGCTTCAATGTCTTCAGGCTGTTATTATGTAATTTCACCATTAAGGAGAGCTGTGCCCGCATTCTGCTGTATCGAGGAGCCAATAAGGACACAAAGAATAACAGTGGGCAGAACTCCTTCCAGGTAATTATGAGACACTTGCAGGTTGTTGTTTGGGTTTTCAGTGCTCTGCATATTATTAACAGGTTAAATCAAGTAATTAATACAAAAAATAAAATAATTACCAACCTTATGCATGTAGTTTGAAGTTAACTTGTAGGTGAAGAATGTAATTTCTGGATGTTAAAATGCTTCCTCCCATCCCAGTTTAATATGCATAGATGACTATAAGTTATAATAATAACGTCTAAAATTAACTTTTTTATATTTGCACTTCCATCTGTTGATGCTATAGTGGCTCAGAAATGGCACATTGCGCTTGCTGTTTCGTAGCTAGTGGTGTGTTATGGTTTTTGCATGCGTTGCTTGCGAGTCTCAGGTGGAGTGAAGCTGCAGCGAGCCGAAAGAGTTTTACTTAACCTCAGCCATCTCCACAGAGCCAGCTGTGACTGTGATCGTGCATTTGTGTTTCATATGATGGAAGTTAATGCGTGTGTGTTTGTGTTTAATATTGTGTTATTCCCAAGCCTTGCGTCACTGTGCGTCATTCACAGATGCAAATATTAAGCACGTGTGAACTTCTTTTCTAGGTGGCTGTGATGTCTGGCCATTTTGAGCTGGGAGAAATCATTAAAAACCATCGTGAATCAGACGTAGGTAAGGAGCGGAGATTTATTTTGGTTGTGCCTGTATTTTTAATTCTGTGTGAGATCATTTATTTGCTCTTCAAACTGTGTGAAATTTGGAGCTTGATACTTTCGTCTCTCTTTAGCTGCATTGCGATTCACACAGTCCCTAAGCAGTGTTCACTGCTCCCTACACACTCAGCAGGGGATCTGTTGAAGTTCACTCCATTTGTAATGCTTTACAACATCATCGAATACAGACCACCCATGCAGTGTACGATAGTACACCGAATATCCCGTGAAGTGCATTTTGCAGGACATTATTGGGCAATTGAAGCATACTTCTGTCTCTTTTGGCATCTGTAGTCTCTCTATATGACTGTTTCTCTCCTGTTTTGATGTCAGTTCCCTTTTTGGAGTCTCCAAAGTATGCCCCCCAGAGGATGGAGAGTTCTCGTACTCTTGGATTGCCCCATCCTCATCCCTTTATGCGGGCCAACAGTGACAACAGCATGAACGTGCCAGACTGGATCGCTTTTCCCAACGCTGCTGGATCAAACCTAGTCTCCGTGCAGGTAATTTATTGTTTTTTTTTCCTTAATTTTATTAACAAAAATAACTTGTTTCATATTTTTTCTGAAATTAATCACAATTAACCCCACCTAACATTAAAGTTTTTAAATATACTTTTATATTGCAATCATTTTACATTCAATCTTCAAATTAATGTTGAAACAACATAAAGACTATAATTTTATAGTTTAAAATTATGAAGTATAATTTTAATGTATGTTTAATGGCATCTTTTTTTATGACGAGGCGAGTATCACTGATACCAATGCTACTGGTGTCTCTAGGAAATAGTTATCTTTTCCCTAATAATTTACCATTGACCATAGCCATTCAACATCACAGTATAACTGAGAGGTTTCAATTTGAACATTTATTAGGCTAAAATAACAATGTCTAATTTAAGTGGAGTTAAAACAATCTTCACATAAAACCATTATATGAAATGTCATATTTACCTGTGTGTGTAGGAAATATACAGAAATTTAATAAAGTTACCTAACACTAAATTCTAAATTAAATATAGATTAATCATTAAAGCTACAAAAGTTATTGATTTCCTCTTTTGTTTTTTGATTAGCAGACATTACAGCTGCTGGGTTATTAGGTTATTTGGCTGCTATTACTTTAAGAGCTGCCGCTGCTGAACATGACGCAAATCTGACACACATACTCGTAGTTTCATTCACGCTGTAATATAAAATGATACAGGTTACAATGTGCACTGCTGCATTAGTGAATGCAATTGAAGAGCATGTGCTGCGAACACAGTATAGCGGCTGACAGGACCGGATGGTCAGACGAGATTTTGTCAGTTCATATGTCAGTAAATCAATACTGACATATGACCTGACAAAATCGAATCTGACCACTCACCTGTATCGTTTCTGTTCGTTTGACTAGTGCCTGGTGCTGAGAAGAAGTTGGACTACACGTCTGAAAAGTCTCCCATTTGATGTGTTTGTAAAGACATTCTGCATCTAAATAAATGCAATTTTGTCAATAAAAAAGAGACAGAAGCAGCTTTTGTGAGTGAAGTGGCCAATTCTAGCTCCACCCCTGCGTTAACTGCATTAAATATTTTTAATGCCATTAAACTGAAATCATTTGTTTATATATATATATATATATATATACAAAATTAATACTTTTATGTCTAGCAAGGATACATTAAATTGCTCAAGGTGAAACTGAAAATATTCTACAAAAATGTTAAGCAGCACAACTATTTTCAACATTAATAATAAGAAGAAATATATCTTTGCCATCATGGGAATAAATTACATTTGAAAATATATTAAAATAGAAAACAATGATTTTAAATTGTAATATTTCACAATAATTACTGTATTTACTGTATTTTTGATCAAGTTAATGCAGCCTTGATGATCATATCTAAAAAATCTGCAAACATTTGTAAAAATATGAAAATTAAACATTTAAAATTTGTATTCATAAAAGCTATCCATTAGCATGGGAGGTAAGGGGCTAACTGGGCCATGCTGACCATCCAAACCTTGACCCTTTGGTTTGACACTGTGTGTGCAATACAGTTTTATCCTGTTGGTTTGGACAAAGTACATACACAGATGTTATCAGAAACTTGAATTGATACTCATCGTGTATATGTGCATCTGTCAGGGTCTAAAGCATGGCGGCACCTTGCGTAGCTCCAGCAGTCCCCGTGGAGCACGAACCCGTTCCCCATCCCGTGGCCGAACAGGTGACCGAGATGATCGGAGCCGGCAAACACGGGGAAGACAAGGGTGAGAAAGAGAGAGTAGAAAGGACAAGGTTATAGCTTGTCATTCAGCGAACTCTATGCCTAAATCATCATCAATATTCACGTCTTGTGAAGACAGACACCTGAATGAATCGAGTCGGTAATAAATGTGCATAAATGAATGTTAACCCTGTTGTCTGATACATGTGTCTTTATACAGGGCCGGCTCTATCAGTAGTCAGGGCACAGCAAGCGGGCAGCGGCGGCGTCTCTACAGTGCCGTGCCTGGCCGTGTGTTTGTGGCCACCCGCTCGCACTCGGCCCAGGGGGACCGCGAGATCAGCTTCAACAAGGGAGACAAAGTCAAAGGTGAATGGGTTTGTGTGTCTCTATGTGAACATGCATTGTGTGAGAGTGTGTGTGTGTGTGTGTATGTTAGCAAGAGTGCCATTAAATGTTTGTTTGTTTCTGTATGTTTTTCACAGGTGTGGATAAACGTTGTCTGTGTATGTATTCTGGTGATATGTGTTGGTATGTCAGCATATGTCTGTTTGCGAGCAATGTCAACGTGCATGCGAGTGTGTGTATGTGTGTTTAATTCTAGAGTCTATCACATCTGTCACCATAGCATGCATATATGCATGTTTCTTAATGAATTAGTAAACTCATAAGTTATAGTGATTTTGCATGTGATTTCTGATTAAATCTGTTTGTGTGTACCTAAGATTGTGCTCTGAGTGTGTATCAGGGGCGTCATGCACCTATGGTTTTTAAGGGGTACCAGTGGCAATCCTTTCTGTTTTGGTATAAGGGGTATAATATGATGCCAAAGAATAAGAAAAACAGTTTTGATGGTTCTTTATATAAGTGTGTGAGGGGACCCACATTCATCTCCAGAGTAAATATATTATAAATATATATATATATGAAAAACTGAATTTCCAGCCTGAGAAATATGATAGTAAAATTATATATAAATATAAATACACCACAGTTGTCAAAGGCATGGGGTGAGCAATTAAAAAATAAAGAAATTAATACTTCAATTCAGCAAGGACCCATTGATAAATTGAGTAAAGCAAAAGTAAAGGCATTTATAATGTTACAAATTATTTATATTTCAAATAAATGCTGTTCAAACTTTCTGTTCATCAAAGAATCCTGAAAAAAAATTCCACACAAATATTAAGCAGCACAACTGTTTTCAACATTGATAATAATAGATGTTTATGTTTAGCAGGAAATCAGCATATTAGAATTTCTGAAGGATCATGTGACACTGAAGACAGTTCAGCTTTGCATCACAGAAACAATGTACATGTTAAAATGTATTGAATATAAAATATATTAGAATAGAAAACTGTTATATTAAATTACATTTTATTTTACAGTATTTTTGATTAAATAAATGCAGCATTGGTTAGCATAAAATGCTTCTTTCAAAAACATTAAAAACATTTTACTTACCCCAGACTTTTCAACGATAGTGTGAAGGTATGAGTGTAAATTTATCAATATAAATTTCTCTGGTTTAGAAAGCCAGATTCACCATTGAGCTATTAGAATCTGAGACCATTTTTTAGGCTTTTAAAGATTTGTACACAAATTATGTTTTAAATCTGTTAATTTGAACAATCATACACAAGTTATGGGAATTAATTAATCAAAAAGGATGCAAACCCTTTATACGACAATGAAAAAAAAGGCTTTATGATAACTGGAAAAAGTCATACAGTTGCAAGTAAAAAAAATAGTTGAAGTTCTTGTGTGGTGGAAGGTCGATTGGACAGAACAAATGTAGACATATGAATGACTGATTTCTGCCACAGCATTTTAAACAAACACTTATTTACCTACAATAATTGTGGAATCTAAATATAAAAGATGGTAATTCAAAATCCTTTTGGCAAAAAAAATTTGTCTGGTCATGGCGCTTCTGGTCTATATATTATTGTGTTTTGTGAATGTACACTGTTCATATGTTTACTGCTCACACACACACACACACACTGTTGTTTCTCTCTCTTGATTCTCTCAGTGTTGAGTGTGGGTGAAGGAGGTTACTGGGAGGGGACGGTTCGTGGGCGCACGGGCTGGTTCCCTTCTGACTGCGTGGAGGAGGTGGCTCTCCGCAGCCTGGAGTCCCGTTCAGGTGAGATTCCTCATGCACACGCACACCCATTACACACACATTTTGTTTATCAAAGACATCCACGCTTTGATAGTCCCAGATGTAGGTGTAGGACAGTCGGACTGCCACAGCTTCTGTGATGTCAGACTTGGTGAGGTACAGCAGCTTTGATGACTATTAATAGTTTACAGCACTACTGGAGTGTGAGAGAGACCAATTGTGCTATTTCACGCTGGCTAAACTCACCGTGGTTTGGGCCACCGCGCTCTGTCGGAGTGGGAAACTTCAAGTCGGACATGTATTTTCCTGTCATGTTGTAGTTGCACCCTCACACCCAACTTCATGATGATATGGATGCGGTTGTGTATGCGTCTTTCAGAGAGCCGCAGCGAGAGAGCCAAGCGACTCTTCCGACATTACACCGTTGGATCCTACGACAGCTTTGACGCGCCCAAGTAAGAACACTTTCAAATTTATGGATGCGCATTGCTGATATGTAGATGTCTGTAATGAAGGACTTTCTGCTGAGAAGGTCAGTTAAGAGTTGTTTTATGCAGATTTGTTGCTGATTGAGCTAGTGGACCAGAGTAAAAGACTCACTAAAGCATAAAATACAAAAAATACAGCATACAATACAAAAATTGCAGTCAAAGGAAATCTTGTTAAGATACACTCTTAAAAAAAGGTGCTTCACGATGCCATAGAATAACTTTTTTGTCTAAATGGTTCCATTAAGAACCTTTGACATCAGAAGAACCTTTCTGTTTCACAAAAGGTTCTTTGTAGCGAAATAAAGTTCTTCAGATTATAAAAAGGTAAGAAAGAGATGGTTCTTTAAAGAATCTTTGACTGACATCTGTGTGGAACCAAAAATGGTTCTTCTATGGCATCACTGTGAAGAACCTTTAAGCACCCTTATTTTTAAGAGTCTATTCTTCACTACAGGTGCATCTCAATAAATTAGAATGTCGTGCAAAAGTTCATTTATTTCAGTAATTAAACTCAAATTGTGAAACTCGTGTATTAAATCAATTCAATGCACACAGACTGAAGTAGTTTAAGTCTTTGGTTCTTTTAATTGTGATGATTTTGGCTCACATTTAACAAAAACCTCAACAAATTAGAATATGGTGACATGCCAATCAGCTAATCAACTCAAAACACCTGCAAAGGTTTCCTGAGCCTTCAAAATGGTCTCTCAGTTTGGTTCACTAGGCTACACAATCATGGGGAAGACTGCTGATCTGACAGTTGTCCAGAAGACAATCATTGACACCCTTCACAAGGAGGGTAAGCCACAAACATTCATTGCCAAAGAAGCTGGCTGTTCACAGAGTGCTGTATCCAAGCATGTTAACAGAAAGTTGAGTGGAAGGAAAAAGTGTGGAAGAAAAAGATGCACAACTGGTCTTTTCAAGTTGCATTCTTCCCATATAGATGCGTTTCTCAAAACTGTCAGAAACCATCAAGGAATTTGCGTTCTTTATCATCTACTTGCATGTTTTGTGGGTTAGACTGAGTTTCGCTCAGCACGTGGAGAGTTTTCTGTCGGTTCTTCTGAAATGCTGCCGTTGGCAGTGACTCACCTGAGGAGGCCTTGGCGCCTTTTCTTCGCACTGCTGTGAGTGTGAGTGATAGACTGACGGGCATGTAGACGGAGATGCCAGCATGTGATTCATGCATCTCAGACTGTTTCGCTCAGCACGCCTGTGATGAGCCTTGGTTTTGGAAGTCTGATATGCGAGTCTGAAATGTTTTGTGAAGCTGGTTTTGGAAGTCATATGCGAGTCTGAAATGTTAAATTAAGACTGAGACTGACGCTGAAGAATGTGACACTGAATTGAACTACAGTACATTTAGTCATCATCCTTTAACTGGTTAAAGTGTGGCATTGCTATTCAAGCTTTATTTCCTGTAAGAGTAGTGTACTAAGTGTACACTAAAGGTAGTGTAGTGTTCAAAGGGATTGTTCACCCAATTAATCCCTTTAAACACTACTGTGCATTCCTCTGCTTGTCAACAAGCCACAGCACATCCGGGTTCGACATCAGAACGCCGGCTCCTGCGTCAGCAGCATCACACACATGCGTTGAGGTACTCTCCTGAATGCCAGTGGAGACTGACCCAGAAGAGAAAAAAATCTTTGCATAAACGTATTTTTGTTTTCTTTGCGCACAAAAATTATTATCATAGCTTCATACCATTACAGTTGAACCACTGATGTCACATGGACTATTTTAACTATGTCCTTATTACCTTTCTGAGCCATAAAACGATTCAGTTGCGTTGTGGTGAAGGTTCAGAAAACTCTCAGATTTTTGTGTTCTGAAGATAAACGAAGGTTTTATGTGTTTGTAACGACATGAGGGTAGGGTGAGTAATTAATGATAGAATTTTTTTTTTTGGTGAACTATCACTTTAGTAACCAAAAGGACTTGATTTACCACAGTAGTAAACCATAACCAAACAAAACACCTATGCCCAGGTTGTAGGGCTAGGCATCAAGCCCCAAAAAATAATATCTCTGTATTTTTGGCTGAATTGCAATATACGATAGGCCTATATATCTTGGTATTTTCTATGTTTCGTTCTATTTTCTATTTTTCATTTTCAATTTGAATTAAAAATACATATATTACATTTTAATATTGTAATCTAAAAACAAAAACAATGCATTTTAAAGCAAAAGTTTAATTCACTAAACTAGCTGAAAAAAAATAAAAAAGCACAGATTAATTGATTATATTTTGATTACCCCATTACAGTTACTGCTGTCATAAAATACACTTACTTATAGGTTTAAAATTTTACACATGGCATATTTATTGTCGAACTACAAATATTTTTGAAAAATGTATAGGCTATATTAGAGTTACTGTAGCTCTGTCTGTTTGCCGCGCATGAGCGTGGCGGCACTTATTTTGTTACAAACTGCATGACTTTCATTCTTCTGAAAACAAAATAGAAAGAAGATATTTTGGTTACCAGTTTTGGTGGCTTTTCACTTGTATGGACAAAAATATATATATATCTTTTTTTATGTTCCATAATAGAAAGTTTATTGTCATGTGTCACACATGGGCGTTGTCAAGGGCTTGGGGAAATGAGGGGAGCTACTGAGGTCCTCTATGGTGTAGCCCTACTCACTTGGCCTTGGGAGCAGGGTGGGACTAAAATATTGTCCCAACCCCTTTGAATTGAACTGACACACCGATTAAATGACATACGAAAGACTGTAATATCTGTATTTGGTGGCCATGTTGTAATCTCACTCACTCTCTCAGTCTGTCTAACTGCCTGTGAGTTGTGTGCTGGTAAATTAACACTGCTGTGCTCTTTTCATTAGCACCTCACAGTAAACATAAAGCTGCCTCATGTGATGTCATTCTGTCCCAGTCACGGAGAGAGAGCTCACGCTCAACTCATCCCTGCAGCCTGCAATACAACACAATACAAGCCTAGCAAATTATTTACATACAAATATACACATAATAAATCATATTTTTCATTTATACTTGCTGGTCACACTCGCTTACTCACATGTAGAAATACACTAACAAACACACAGATTGATACTTTTTATAGTGTTTTTTTTTAGTTTGTAATTGTTTTTTTACCCCTCTATTTTTGGCTTTGTCACCGGCTCGTCCCGCTCCAACTCTCTCTTGCGCTCGCTCTCTCTCTTTTAATTCCTCCCATTTTACTCACCCCCTGCACTCTTTCATTTTCTCTTCATCACCCTCCCACCCCTGTGGTGACTCCATCTGGAGGTCATACTATGAAGGGCACTAAAGAGGAAGGGAAAGAGAGAGAGAGAGAGAGAGAGGGGATGGATGCATGGATGAATAAATGGATGCAAAAGCATCTTGCAACTGCTGACATAACCAAAGGGAAAAAATAGTTTTGGCACCTTACCCTAAGTCTTTATACAAGTGTGAAATATGTTAGTGTGGTACAAATCAGTAGTAATTCAAATCACTTTATATACAGTGGGGGAAAAAATATTTGATCAGCTCTTTATTGTAGCCCATTCCAGCCTTGTGTAGGCTACAATCTTGATATCCCTGACATCCTTGAACAGCTCTTTGGTCTTGGCCATGGTGGAGAGTTTGGAATCTGATTGATTGCTTCTGTGGACAGGTGTCTTTTATACAGGTAACAAGCTGAGATTAGGAGCATTCCCTTTACGAGAGTGCACCTAATCTCAGCTCCTTACCTGTATAAAAAACACCTGGGAGCCAGAAATCTTGCTGATTGATAGGGGATCAAATACTTATTTGACTCATTAAAATGCAAATCAATGTACAACTTTTTTGAAATGCGTTTTTCTGGATTTTTTTGTTGTTGTTATTCCGTCTCTCACTGTTCAAATAAACCTACCATTAAAATTATAGACTGATCATTTCTTTGTCAGTGGGCAAACGTACAAAATCAGCAGGGGATCAAATAATCCCCCCCACTGTATGTATATATATATATATATATTTATAGTTGAACCAAAAATTATTCGGACACCAGAATAACCTTATACTTTTTAGTGGGTGCAGAACACTATAGCTAATTTATCTAAGTGAGTATAGCTAAATAAAATAAACTGTGACGTATTATACCCAAACATTCTTCATACAGTGGACTACCAGTAAAATGTATACAAATTTGGGACCAAAAATTCTTCAGACACCTGACCATGTTTTGCTTAATTTTGTTCAGTCTGTGGTATAAAAAGGTAACATTAGCAATGAAAGAAAAAAACACGTAAGCATCGCATGGTAATTGTTTGAGCCTAAATTGGTATTATCTTATTGTGTACTTAAATTTAACAGCTGACAGCTATTCAAACTAATTCATTACATACCTTTCTATCAAAGTTATCTGACATTATCAAAATAAATTTTTTCCGTCACATGAGTTCTTGTCATATTGTATTACCATTTTCTAAACTATAGTGAATAAACTGTAATAATGTTAGAAATGATGAAGGTGTCTGAATAAATTTAGGATTTTAGGACATCAAATAACAAAAAAAATATTTATATTATATTAGCCTAGAATAAATTCTATAAAACATTCTCATCAAACTGTCTCTATTCTTCCTCCAACCTCTCAGCTCTTCTGTTCTCATCCAAGCCCCACTTTTCCAGGACCCCACACATCACTACGTCCTTTCTGGCATCGCCTCACCATCTCCATCATTTTCCTTCCCTCGCAGAGTCATTTTTAATAGCAGCTTCCTCTCTCTGCACCATCCTTCTCTGCTCCTTGTCTTCTTGGTCTGTACGAGCTCAACTGTGTCACAATTCCAGCGTCCCTGTCCCTGAGCGCCCTGCAGCACTCTCTATTTCCCTTCCCAGCACACGTGATCTCTATATAGGACAGTGATCTGCGTAATAGGGTCAAGGACGTACAGTATAATTTCAGGTAAAAGTTCACTGAACGAGTCCGCTCGAACACGGCTGCGCAGTCTTACGCTGAAAACGTGCCAGCAAGTTTTCTGGCATCGATACAGACATGGGAACACGCGCACTGATACATACTGTACTGTACAGGCACACATACGCCTTCAGCCACTATCCACACTTCCTTACCCCTCTCTTCCTGCTGATTCTCCCTCTCTTGTGCTCGCTCTCGCTCTGTCTTCCCTCCCCCCTCTCTTTCTCACTCCCTTCATCACACACATGCTCGGAATGAACAGTGGTGTTGTGTAGTCTACCATGCTGGAGGACAGAAAGAGTGTGAGAGTTGTAGAAAGAGGAGGAATAAGGCAGTAGATTGTGGATCCAGCAATGCCGTAGAGAGCGAAGGAGGCAGAGGGAGACGGAGGGGGAGGGCAGCGAGGACCAGCATCGACATCCAACGAAAGAGGCTTTGACAGAGATGATGTGAGTTCTTGCTTTCTCTCCCCTTTTGCTCTCTCTTCCTCTTCTTGTCCATGTCTTTCGCTTCTTAGTTCTCTCATCCCTGACTGTGTTTCTTCTGAGAGATGGAGATGCGCTGCTGCATTTCCCTCTTTTTCGATTCCCTCGCTCGCTCTCCTCCTTCATTCATAGGCTCCGCTTTGTTTACAGACATTGTTAAAGGAGAGGGAGGGGACAGGGGTAGGGGGAGGGGTCTCTCTCTACCTTCTTGTGCATGCATTTTCTGGTGGGTACATTGGTGTGCTTGATTGATCACCCTAAAGTGATAATTCTGTCATCCTTTTGTTCCAGAACACTATGAGAACTTTAGCCGAATGACCAAGCTGCTCGCTTCTTTAGACATTTAAAGTAATGGAAACTCTATTCTATAATATGCTATGTCTACCCAATAAAAATACTTTTGTTGGTATAAATTAATGTATTTTGGTTAATTCAGTGATATTAAATATCATTGACCTAAAACCAGTTTATTTATTTCAGTTATTTTTTTTCACAGTGTAGGACAGTGGTTCTCAAATAGCATCAGCAAATCTCTAAGGGGGCCTCAAGATGACTTAAAATAATTTAAATTAGGAAAAAACAAGCGTTAAAGTCAACTAAAACAACTAATAATCAAGAAGCACTTTAATTTCATTTGTCCCCATAACTGTGTGTTTCTTTTGAAAAACAAGGGTTCCAACAGTCCTGAAAAAACTGCATAAATTAGGTAGTTTAATATGGAACATTTGTAAATGAATAAATTGAAATAGGTCATTTAAGTTAATAAAATATTAAAAGTACATTTTGTAGCTGTGGCAAGGTCTAAAAAATGTATTGGGTAGAAATTCGGAGTAAAAAAATAGTGTGTGTATATATATATATATATACATTAGATAGATAGATAGATATTTATGAAGAGTTCAGATGCAAAAGCCTTTAAGTTCCATCTGAAATTTTCCTCTAAATTTAGCATTTTCATCATGTTTAGGTTGTAACACCAAATAAACAAGCCTTCACAACTATTTTCGAAGTCATTTGCTATATGGTAAGATTTGTGTGAAAAACAGTCATGAATCAAATTCAAAGTCGTGATTTACTAAAAATCTTACTTAGTAGTTGTGGTCACTTTATGGTATGGAAAAGTACAGCTTGGACATTTTGTGTTTCACAGAAGACAAAAACTCATATGACAGTAAGTAAATGATAACAAAATTGTCATTTTGGGTGAACTATCCCTTTAAGGTAAGGCGCATCATTTTAGGGTTTTTTAGCCTCTACTCAAGGTCATTGCAGAAATAAGGGACAGTGTCGGCATATACTTATAAGAGAAGACAGGAAAAAATAAAGAGCAGAGAGGGACAGAGTGTGATAGGTGTGGGAGGACAAGTAGAGGAAGAGGAAGGAACAAAGGTCAGTTGGACAGAAGGCAGAAAAGGAAGCAGATGGGTGTGGAAGTGTATACATCTGCCACGGTGCAGAGACAGGAACAGAGCAACAGGTTCAGAGGAGGATGAAAAATACACCACAGACAAGAGCAATACCCACATACACTTTAAAAGTGAGATTGTTCATGAATCTTTTCTGTCCCGATAGCTGCACAAACAGTCGGTTGTTTAAGTAAACAGATCCGCTTGGCTCTGTCCAGTGGCTAGTGAGATTTATATTAATCTCTCTTGCTCTTTTTGCTTGTGTGACAGTGATTACTCAACCATGCACTAATGGTACAAATAGCATGTGTGTCTAATGTCACTGACCCATGGTCTGCTTATTAGTCTGATTAGCATGCATGGACTCATGGACCATTACAAACATTGAGTTAATTAACCGTACGCAAAGAGCTTGATGGACAGGCGATCTTTAATCAACGCGGATATTATGTGCTGCCGCTGCTGTCCAGATAGCTACGGCCGGTCTCCATAGAAATCCATGTTAAAACAGGGTAAAAAAAATCGACTGAATTGAAACTTTTTCAATATAACTAAATCTAAAAATGTGTGGAGGGTTAAGCTGTGCTGTTGTTGGCTGCCACAGTAGCGGCAATAAGCTAAGGTATTCCTTTAAAGTACTTGTTTTGCGTACCAGAAAATCTGTCATGACTGGCGCTGTATGCATGGCTTGCGGCGCTTAAGTTAAAATACGGAGTGTTAAATAATAAAATGTGTGCTCTTATCATTCTGTAGACCAAATCCCATGAACTTCGTCCCGATTGGGAGCTGTATCTGTTTTCATTGCAGCTAACCTCGCGTCGCTTCATGTCATCTCCCACTCAGTAAACTATGACAGGTCCTTTACTGCAAAAAGACGGTCACTGCGACACACTAAAGCAGGGGTGTCAAACTCATTTCCACTGAGGGCCACTTCAACATTATGGCTGCCATCAAAGGGCCGGTTGAAACAATAAGACTGTACAAATGTTACTACTCCTTAACATATTGTTAAATTACTGTCTCTATTTAAGTTACAAATATTGCATATGCATTTGCATAGATGTAAAAATATATGTTATTGCTCTGTGTTATTTTAACATAAATCCTTTTAATTTATCAGGTTAAGAAATCCAAATGACTCCATAAATCTAAGTAAATAAAGACAAGTATCATCAAACACAGGTCATTACATTAACTTTGTTAAAAACTTTTTTGTTACATTTATGGTACAACAAATAATTGTGAGCTGCTAAGAACGTGTGACAGATATGGCATTTAAAAAAACAAATGAGCTCGGTCTCATAAACATGCATATCAATAGCACGTCTTTCTGTTTCTATTTAGCATGCAATTTATACGCAGAAATTGACTTTGGCGTGCATATGATACACACGTATTTGGCATGCATAAGATACGTAATCAATGCTTGTAGTAGAAAAAAAAGAAGTGGTGGTGCTCAACCCCAATCCCCCACCGAACCACTAAATGAGCTTGACTTGACTGATCCAGATTTACTAAACCACTGACTACTGCGTAATCAAAAAACACCTCCAATCAGCATCCAAACACTCGTGCTTTTAAGCCAGAAAGCTTGCTGATTTTTATTTTTTTTACTGACATCTTTACATGAGTACTATTATCTCCGCCATCTCTGATGACATCGGCTGTGTTTTCTCTGCATTAGCGCTGTTTTGAACATATGAATGCATTCGCTTACTGGATCCTTAGATTTTCCAGGAGTTTACCGGTTGATCTGATCGCAAAAAAACATGCTTCTTTTTCTTTTCATTTGTCTTCGTTAAAACTTTACTGATTCAAATGAGTAATTAGCCTATTGTTTTATTACTCTGCGCTAGGGTGACCACCCTGTAAATCTGTTGCAGGACAGTAGATGTGATTTTGTGGGACAATGCGGGACCCGTACGAAACAGATATATTTATTCTACTACTGTTATGCTATGTAAATACTGATTTACATTAGCTGGCATATGCGCCAATGTATGTTTCTGCCAGTGGATGCCCACACTCCAGATTGCGTTTAGGAAGATATTTTTTGAGCGCATGCATGTAAGTCTGGCCGATAGAAAGCGCATCCGTTTTCTGTGAGAGTGAATGAATCCACTTGCGAGCAGAGACATTTAATGCGCTCTCGCATAGGCTAATGCGCTCTGGACATTTGTCATTACAATAACTCCATAGAAACCACCTCAAACAAGCTACAATCGATTTTTTAATTCGAGAATGGAGAATATCGTGTTTTTCCGTCGGTGGAGCACTTGATGAGGTCCGCTTTATTCCTTTGAGAAAACAGGAACCACGCAGTCGTCATCAACCGAAAAACCCCACACCCCTAATCCTAACCACTGCCTATTATATGCGCACCAAAGTCCATTTCTGCGTATAAATAGAATGTCAAATAGAAACAGAAACTTGTGTTACTGATACGCACTTTCATAATTTACGATATAAAGCTGCATAGATTTTGATTTTTAAGACAATCATATGCTCTCGCGGGCCACATAAAATGATGTGACGGGCCGGAATTGGCCCGCGGGCCTTGAGTTTGACACATATGCTCTAAAGTGATGAAACTATGGCACTATGTGCATTTAAAAAACATTTTCATAGGTTTCACGTTATATTGTCGGCTCAGAAAATATGTAAATGCGCATGGCCAGTAGCCGCAGCTGTATCCCTTCTAACCTTAACCACAAATCAGACGTTTTTTCTAGGCTTGATGGGGTGCAATCTAACAAGTACTAATGCTTCGTTTGTTAAAAACGCATTATTTTTCACATAATTTACCTTTATTTCAGACCGCTATGTCCCTTCTCTGATATACACGCTGATCATTTCCTGCTTTTATGAAGCCCCTCCCTCAGAAATACGCAATGAGCTCAGATTGGTTAGATGGCCCAGTGTGTTGTGATTGGCTAAACCGCCTCTAGTACGCATCTAAACGGCCCGCCCCTCACCTCAGCGGCATGTGCTCCGGTTGTATTGTAAACAATGCTTCTATATTGATCAATTTGAGCATTGATTTAGTGAAGAAGATTGAACTTGTGCACACGTTACCTATGTTTTGTGTTTGTTGTTGTCTCATACTTTTAGATACACTGTTATTATGCTATTGCTTATCGTTTTTATCTATTAAAACTTTTATACAGATGGCAGATGCATGAATGCTTGTCAGATTTTTACAGTGTTGGAGCACCCCTGAGAATTTTCTTCCTCTTCTCCAAAGCAGAATCGCAGCTTCCTCTTCTCCATGGCTTCACCCCCTTCATTGCATGTTCCCGGGGTTTATCTGGGTTTTTGATGTCACTAACCCGGAATAATTTTTTCGTAGTCCCTTACCAGCTTTTCGCTGTAGGCGATGCTATGCTAATTCTGTAAAAGACAATTTCTCCCTTTGCATTGAATTTTGAGCTTCGTGACTTTGCAGATGTTGTTTATGCTCACACAGCTACATTACACACTAACAAAAGTTAAAAAGGTGAAATCGTATTATATGACCCCATTAATTTCTTTAAAAATGACACAATTTAAAAGTCCTGAGATTGTTTCATATCAGAAGTAACCTGCTCTGTCTTCTCTGTCGGTGTGCTGTCAGTTTCCTCTTTGCTCTGCGATGTATTTTTCACTGCATGAGAACATGATTTGTAGTGTGAGATCTGCATTTTTTGTCAGGCATAGCAACAGTAAATAAGGGTGGGCAGGTTTTGCGAACGGTCAATTAACACGCCAATTACACGCCAATTACTGTATTTTCAGTACAAAAAATCAAAGACAAAAACACACCTCCACTGTAAATGTAATCAATGAATCAAATAAAAAGACACATGTTCATTCAGTAGCTGGTGATATTGATGATGTAATAGGCGGATGGTGGTTCAGAGCTGTAGTGCTCTACGGCTACCCGACAAGAGCACTAGAGAGTGCTCTCTCTCTCTCTCTCTCTCTCTCTCTCTCTCTCTCTCTCTCTCTCTCTCTCTCTCTCTCTCTCTGTCTCTCTCTACCTCTCAAAGGCTGCTGCCAGTTTTATGAATGGGAAAACAGTGACTAGTGGAGGCTGTGATAGAAACATCGCTCTGTTCAACTCACATGGCTGCTGAAGAAGAGAGGAAGAGGCAGATAAGGGAGGAGTAAAACAAGATGAGTGTTTGACAGTTGTCTTGCCCTAGTTCAATTGGTGCTTGGCATTTCAATTGTACCTTCCCAACGGTTTGATCATCTATACCGCAGCAGGTGTGCGAATGCACGCATTAGCCATGTGCTTTTAATTTTTTTTCGATCTAAACATACACTAGATGAATGCTTGGGACCGTTAAGGTGCGCCTTGCTGTTTTTTAAGCGTCTCACGCCATGAGCGCTGTTGCATTTTTGAGCCGCAATGATGTTAAAACAGTTAAAATACTGTACCAATGTGTTTCAAGACACCTGCGATTTGTTCCTAGCTTCCTGTGTGTATGGCCTCTTAGCGTCCTTTACATTCAATGCATGCATTAGCTAATCAGCAAACAAACTCACTCACCTCAGGCCCCTCTCTCTCTCCCTTTCTTCCTTCATCAAATTACATCATTTCTCTCCTCTTTCATGCTAAACCATGTCTTCCAAACACACATTCTCTCTCTCTCTCTGTCCCTCTATCTTGCCCTCCCTCTCTCTTTCTCATTGCCTCTCTCACTCTCCCTCCTCCTCTGTCGCAGTCACAGTGAACCATCGCTCTCTCTCTCTCTCTGTCTCTCGCTCTCTCTCTCTCTCTCCGTCTTAAGTATGAAAGGGTTGGGAGAGCTAGGCCCTCGTTCTCACTCTCTCCGTCTCTCTCTCCTCCTCTCCTCCCCTCGCACGGCTCTAGCTTGCTGTTCTCTGACTGGAAGAGGAGCAGCAGTAGGAGGAGGAGGTGGAGGAGGAGGAGGAGGGGGGGGGGAAATGGCGATGGGAGGATGCGGAGAGGAGGATCTCTCTCTCTCCCTCTCCCTCTCGTCGTCCTGGCCGTCGCTAGGCCCTATGAATCGCAGCGTCTGGTTCATTTACAGGTACTGGCTGTTTTCATGTTTTTCTCACGGTTGGTAGGGAGGGAGGGAGGTGGGCTAGAGAGAGTGCCGCATGTGTGCAAGGAACGAGCCGGAGTGATGGAGTGGATCGACAGGCAGGGATGTGTTGCAATGCAAGTATGTGTGCGCGTTTGGACGTGTGCGTGTGTCTATGTGCGGAAGAGTGAGTGCTCGCTCACGCAATAGCCAGAGTAGCGCGTCTCCACCGCTGCATGCATGCGTGTGTGCGCGTGTGTGTGAATCGCAGCTTCTGTCTCCCTGTTAACGGCCGCAGAATACAATGTCTGCCTCCAGCCAGATACACTGCTGCTCTGATGGACAGAATGCTAAACCTGTGTGTGTTTCTGCGCGTGCAAGCGTATGTGTGAGACGGAGAGAGAATGTGCTGGGCTCTATTAGCTGCTGATTTAGAGGACTTCACTTCACTGGAAGGGATTGATGCTGTTGGGTTCTTTTGTCAGGTGTGTGTGTGATCATACACACCGCATGTGTACATTCAAGAAATTAAGAATGATTACTCAGGAGGGGACGCTTGAGCTGGTTTCTTGTAGCCCCTGCTGCGCTTATTGTGGGGTGTGTTAGGTTTGATGTGGTGCTGATCTTGTACAGTGTCCGCTTGGAGTTTTTTTTGTGTGCACTGATGTTATCATGCGTTGGCTCTTATTAGACCTGAAACTCATTAAGTTGGACAAATGCAACTGTGGTGTGTTACAGTCCCTGCAATGTGGCTGGGTATTGGTCACTATGAAGATTGTGTAACGTCTTAATAGTTGTACGTTGAGATTGTGTAGTCTTTACCGTATGTACAGTAGTTATGGATGCT
Source organism: Ptychobarbus kaznakovi (assembly GCA_027422405.1). Lineage (NCBI taxonomy): Eukaryota > Metazoa > Chordata > Actinopteri > Cypriniformes > Cyprinidae > Ptychobarbus > Ptychobarbus kaznakovi. The sequence continues at coordinate 7,372,873 of CM049807.1, read as the reverse complement.
GCTACTGTATAAACTGTCTGTGTCACTTCACAGGACAAACCTTATACCCAAAACATCAGAGAGAGAGAGAGAGAGAGAGAGAGGACGACGAGAAGTGTGTGGCACAGAGGTTTGGCGGGGTGTGAGATGTCTGTAACTTTAAAAAGGGAGTGCCAACTTGAAGTGAGACCATTACTTTCTGCACATCAATTCATTTCTGGCTTGTTTTCGATCTGGGCAGGGATGAGTGGGTGATATGGAGAATGGCCACCGTTGGCATTCCTCTGTGCAGGCGCGATGGAAGATATGTGAGGAGGAGTGCGGTCGGACTGTTGGAGAGAAGAGAGGACTGAGATAGAAAGCCGGGTAGGAGGTGACACACAGAGGAGTTACTGAAAGAGTTGACAGGGAGATATGAGCGACCTCCTGGTCTCTGGTTCGTGGTCTTTAAGAGGTTCACTGAAAGCTTTTACATTTGGCTTTTAGATGGAGGCTGGAGTTCGGAAGCATTCAAGGAAAGAGAGCGAGAAATGAACAGATGGAGTGGGTTGAGGGCTGAGCCTGTGTACAGTGTGACTATCAGCATGTGGGTACAGTATGGTACAGTTGAAACAATATATCACCAGCACCTGACTGGCACTGGACACACACACACAGACTTAGAGTGCAAACAAACTTGCAACACAGGCAATCAGGCTTCAAAGTGACACTTGACAAAATAATTGCTTTAATTCTTTGTGGCATTGATTCAACAAGGTGTTGGAAACATTCCTCAGATATTTTGGTCCATATTGACATGATAGCATCACGCAGTTGCATCCATTATGCAAATCTCCCATTCCACCACATCCCAAAGGTGCTCTATTGGATTGAGATCTGGTGACTGTGGAGGCCATTTGAGTAAAGTGAACTCATTGTCATGTTCAAGAAACCAGTCTGAAATGATTTGAGCTTTGTGACATGGTGCATTATACTACTGGAAGTAGCCATAAGAAGATGGGTACACTGTAGTCATAAAGGGATGGACATGGTCAGCAACAATACTCAGGTAGGCTGTGGCGTTTAAACAATGCACAATTTGTACTAAGGGGCCCAAAGTTTGCAAAGAAACTATCCCCCACACCATTACACCACCACCAGCAGCCTGAACCATTGAGACAAGGCAGGATGGATCCATGCTTTCATGTTCTTTACGCCAACTTCTGACCCTACCATCTGAATGTCGCAGCAGAAATCGAGACTCATCAGACCAGGCAAAATCTTTCCAATCTTCTATTGTCCAATTTTGGTGAGCCTGTGAGAATTGTAGCCTCTGTTTCCTGTTCTTAGCTGACAGGAGCGGCACCCGGTATAGTCTTCTGCTGCTGTAGCCCATCTGCTTCAGGGTTCGACGTGTTGTGTGCTCAGAGATGGTGTTCTGCATACCTTGGTTGTAACGAGTGGTTATTTGAGTTACTGTTGCCTTTCTATCATTTCTAAGCAGTCTGCCCATTCTCATCTCAAATACTGAGATGTGGTGAATACGACTTGCTGATGTTCAAACCGAGCATCAGAATGGGTAAGAAAGGGGATTTAAGTGACTTTGAACGTGTTGGTACCAGACGGGCTGGTCTGGTTAGATCATGTCAAAGATCAGAGAGATATACACATGCATCTTGAAAAGTGAATGTTTTGGAAAGTCACAGCTCTCAGCCTGCCCTCTGTCCGTTGGTTGGACGGCTGGTGTGGAGCCGGATATAATCTGGGAGCTGGTTTGCTATATCAGGCTGAGTACAGAAGCGAACTGAAATTGAGCGGAAGTACGAAGTCTGACGTAGTCAGGCTACCTTTAGCCCCGTTATACCCTATATTTTACACATATAGTTGCTAAACACATGGTATTAACGTTTGCCCTCTTAGTCCTCCCTTTATACTAGCTGTTTTGTGACCAAGTTTGGCAGTGTACAGGCTTGGTCTAGTTGTGTCCTGTTTTATCACAAAATATTTGACCTGCTATGTTGCAAACTGAACAGTTTTAAAAGATGTAACACAAACAAAGGCACTTCCTTTACTGTGTAAGTAATACCAACATTTGTAGGCTCACTAAACTCAAAAGGATTTAACATAACATAATTCATTTAGTTTTGTTCATTTCTGTGGATTAATTTGCGCTCTCCTGTAGCAAATAAATGTATACAGGAATTTCTTGCATTGTGAATGTAGAACTTGCAATATTAGTATTTTAAAAGTGCCATACCTGAAATCCTACACCACTGTTCTGGCTTTTCATTTTCATGGTTTTCAATCTGGGGCAGCCAAGGGCATTCTAAGAGAGTGATATAGTTCAATACACTCACCCGTTCAGTGCACTTACTAATATATGTCCCTGTGCGGACTCGGTTGTGAGTCTGTGTGTGCTTGCTTGGTTGTTTCCCACTTGCACAACTGCAATTGAACAAGCACCAACTGTGGTAGTGCGTTAACAACACGAGCGCAACACTGGCCTGAAACTCTCTTACACTGACCTTATAGTCGAGGGCTGCTTTAATGCCACTATCACATAAAGATTCACAAAAAACACTTAATCTTGGATGAAAGGAGACACATGGCTCTGGGCTGTACATGCACACCTGCAGCATTTGGGTTTGGAGCTGTATAGCATGAAGGCAGTGTTTCGGATGGCGTTTATCAGAGCTGCTGCACATGATTCATGGAATCACTGGCCATATGACTCATGGACTGGCAGAGACACTGTTGGACAAACAACCACACTGACTCACTAACACAGTAACTGACTCATCTAACTCACTGAAACCTATACCATCTAAGTATCAGCATAACTGACTACTGACTTCACACATTCACAAATATATCAGAGCAGAGACTGAATGACAGTGAGTGATATAATGACTGAAGAAACTGTGAATCATTTCAACTGCTCGTGAATCATTCTGGAGACCCGTATACACTCATTAAGACGCATAAACATATGAGTTGTGTCCCAGTCCCCAAATGACATACTATACACAGTGCACTTATGCTATGTACTCAACTGTCTAGTGTATGAATTTGTGAAAAAAATGTATCATCCCATTTTGAAATCTGATAAAGGACTATATATAATGAAAACTGCAACAGTTGAGTGTGTGAAGTGTCCAAAATTCAACACTTTGTTTTTTGAAGTTTTCAGTGTAAACGCGCTATGGTTTTATACTACAACATAGCATAGAATAATGCATAACGACAAATGGGGACACAACTAGGGTTTGTGAGAAAGTCACATGAGAGGAGGCAATGTCTCCATCGCAATATGATTGGATATGACTGGCTATGTTTGGCTGTGATTGGTTTATGCAATAAATGCCACCTCCCATGTTCGCATATCGGTCTGAATGAACAATATAATGGCATTAATGGGAAAACTTATAAAGTAAGTTAACAACTCACACACTTAGATGTAACCACTTTGTTACATCAAATAAGACTTGAAATGACTTGAAAACATGATCTGTGAGAGTTTTTAGTGAATAAATGGCTTGGTGTAATTTAAAGTAAATCTCTGTGTCTGTGACCAATGTTTATCGAGCTTTGATGACTGATGATCTGAAAAATTTTAAATAGTTAAAAAATAGTTACAAGTTATATATTAAAAAGAATAAAAAAGTTGAACATAAAAGGTTATCCATTAGATTCATACCTGGCTTTAATAAAATAGAATATTGATTACATTGTTAATTTAAAAATGTAAAATATAATTGCGTTTTTTTCTGATATGTTTAAGTAACATTTATATAAAACCAAAAATGTATAAAATATAGATCACAGAATTCTGTGGATTCTTTGTCAAATATTCACTTCCTCTGCAAACCCTTGAAAGATGCATTGAGATTGCATTGCTTCACCTTTAACTATTCCGAGCAAATAGTCCTTTGCCTAAATATAGATGCGATCTCAGACATAACAACCAGGCTTTTGGCATTTTTTTATATTCTTACTGTGGCCAGTTATGTACTTGGCCCAGCTTATACTGGTTTGATTTGGAAAACATTATGCTTGGGTGTTTTGTTGAGATCCCTTTGAGGTGAATATTGGAATGCTGAATGACTAATTCTGTTCAATATGGCTGCCAAGTGTGTGTACTGTGCATGTCTACATATTAGTCTGGCTAGTTCCTATATCCAGTTCTGGCCGTTGCTCGGGCAACCGACCGCCAACATCTCACTTACAGTGCCCGTTGCACATACAAACATCACATATAGAAGATCAGCAGTCTCTTTCCTAACTACAGGACAACATGATTGTGTTATTGCAGTGGATGAACTTTTCCTTCCCCGTCTTCTGCTGTGTGACATTTGAACTACATTCAAGATTGGCACAATGTTGTGAAGGTTTGTTCGATGGATGAACTTCAGACAGCCTTCAAATCAAGCCTCTGTAACTGGTTTCCCGCCAAATTGTGCTTGTAAGACTGTCAGGGCCGTCACTAGGAATTCTGGGCCCTGTGCACTGAATTTGCTATGGGGTGGGGGGTCATATAACGTTTAGGGTGATGGCTAATAGGGCCTTCCTTCAATTGGAATAAATAAATGAATAAATAGCACAGGATATTTCTTGAATTTCTCAAATTATGTTCCACAGAAGAAAGAAATTCATACAGGTTTGTAATGACATGATGTTGAGTAAATTATGACAATTTTCATTTTTGGGTGAATCTCCCTTTAAGAATTGTATTGTTTGTAAATAAGAAGCACCTAATTTATATAAGACATTTCAAAGATATTTATAACTGGTGGTGGTTGAGGAGAGACCCCCCCCCCCACACACACACACATGATTGTAAAGCGATTTGGGTGTACAGCAATACACAATAAAGTGCTATATAAATGCATCATTCATTCATAAGATATTATTTATAAGACATTTGTCTTTAATCAGGCCCTTATTGAATTAACATTTTACTTCAATTAAGATTCATTAGAACTAAATATCTAAAAAGAAAGAAGTATCCAGAGTTTAACTGACTAGTATTAGTAGGGTGGTGGTAGAAGTAGGGTTTGTGAGAAAGTCACATGAGAGGAGGCAATGCCTCCAGTTTACAAGTAAAGCCATGGTCCTCGTTACCATAGTTATATGGTTTTAAAATAAGTAGCCTAATAGGCTGATAAACTATAACATTCAAAACATGACAAAACTTCTAAATAACTTCTATGAAATTAAAATAGCATATTCCCCAATATGTAATAACAGTAATATAATAAATACATTTCTGCCAATACATAGGCTATTTAAACAGTGTTAATAACTTCAAGTTAAATTACTATGGTTCTGAATTGACAAACCTAAATAGCGTTTATAACAATTATGTGTATAACAATTCTGTGTCACATCTGAATGGATCAAGCGAGTTGCGCTGTTTATCTCTTATAAATCGAGGCAGAAGCGCGGCGCTTGTCTGATTCCGCTCTGCTTTGACAATCATGGTCTCGGGCATGAAAACAGTAATAACCGTTCTAGTCATAGGCAATTACTAGGTGGTCGCTCTGAATTGCCAAACCTAGCTAGCGTTTATGAGCACACATTATGTGTATAACGTACTGCCACTACATTTGAATGGATCAGGGTTGTGATCAAAATCGAGTGGCACGACGGCGCCTGAAATATGATTGCCGCCCCCACTGGATCCCCCAACATCATTGGGCTAGAGTACTGTCATTCTAATGATGCCTGTATACCATTGGATCAGAGCGCTGTCAATTGTTGCGTCTGATTGTTGCATGCAAATCGGGATTTCGCCTAGGGCGTCAAAATGGCTAAATGGCCCTGAGTGAAAGGATACAGTTGGTTAAGTCTCCTGAACACAGAGCTGAAGGATGGGGATATTGTGTTCTGAACTGCAGTGCACTTGTTGACGTAAGAGCATGGATGGAGGAGTATTGTAAACAAAGCTGTGGTGTCAGTCAGATGGGCTCTGCTGTGAATGGAAACCACTAGTGGGACAGCTTTCAATTTTCAGCAGGAATTATACTACAACCAATGACTTACTTGTATGATATATGTATTAAACTTACCTTACCATTCAATTTGGGTCAGTTAGATATTGAACTTTTTTTTTTAAAGAAGTCTCACCATGGCTGCATTTATTGGATGGAAAATACAGTAAAAACTGCAATATTGCAAAATATGATTATAATTTATTATTACATTTTAATATTTTTTTCTATTTTAATAGATTTTAAAATATACTTTGATATAATTATGATAGCAAAGCTGAATTTTCTGAAGTCATTACTTCAGTCTTCAGAAATGATTCTAATATGCTGATGAAAAATGAAAAGACTTGCACACTTCACCTTTAAAGAATCAGTACAGGCTGTCCTGTAATGTATGCGTTCATACACTGAACTCTGCTTTTCTCTGGCCTCTGACCCTCCCCCCACCTCCTCCTTTACTCAGTAGCTTGATTTAAGTGTTTTCCTGACGCAGTGGAGATATTTACCATGTCTTCTCTCCTCTTTTATTTGCCTCTTCTACCTCAAAATCTCTCTATTCTCTACCTTTCTTTCTTTCATACAGTGACTACATAATCAAGGAGAAGACAGTCCTCCTGCAGAAAAAAGACAATGAAGGATTTGGCTTTGTGCTGAGAGGAGCCAAGGGTAAGTGCAGGGTGCATAATATTTTTAATATATTCATTTATGTTTCAGCATTTCATTAGCCACAAAGTTAGATCACAGATTTGTTATTATGCGGTAAATAGACACTCATTAACAGGGTCATATATCACATCAAATTTTGTCATCTTTATTTTGGTCAAATAAGTTTTATTTCAAAGATAAATTTTGAAGATGAATTTGCAATCTTACATATTTCGTCACAATCAAAATTAGAAAAGAGAGAAGAAAAACCCCACATCACAAACCACCCCTTACCATACCTGTTTGCATTTAATTGCAAAGTATGATGAAAAAATATTAAAATATTTTATTAATATTAACAAATGATGCATTAGTCCATAGAGTTTCCATCAAGATAACATAGAAACGGGTGCTAGATTTTCTCAAACTGCTCAAATTTGCCCTTCAGACAGTAGCTAATTTGTTCCAAATGTAAAGTAGAAATCATCTCTCCAAGCCATAGCTTACAGAAAAGACACTCCGTTTTCTTCCAGAACAACAGTAGTAACTTCTTGGCTGTAATTAAACTGTATGCAAGCAATTTGTGTTGTGCTCCTGATAATGAATGCATATGTTTAGAAAGTCCCAGAATTAAAAGTGCCGTATTTTCACACTAAAAATCTCTGTTTTTAATCTAATTGTATTAAAGTTGATGGCTTGAGGTGACAAAAACAGTTGTGTGGCATCACCCAAAAAAGACTGTGCCCCAAAACTACTGGCAAAAAATCTTTTAATAAATCGACCCCCTGAAAGTCATTGAATAATTCACACACTGCATAAGAGGGCACATTCACTCTTGCTCTTTATCTCTTACGCACACATTTATACTGATGCGTTCCAGAACTGGAATGAGAACATTTGACACAATCTTTTATCACGGTTCATCTTTTCTATTTCATTTTCTCATGTTTTCTCATAATTGTCCATGTATTGTCAACCTCAATTGAACATTCTGGACAGGCACGCTACACTGATTATTTAAATGTCCTCTCTTTGCAGCTCAGACCCCTATAGAAGAGTTCACTCCCACCCCAGCCTTTCCTGCACTGCAGTACCTTGAGTCGGTCGACGAGGGAGGCGTGGCTTGGAGAGCTGGTCTGCGAATGGGAGACTTCCTTATTGAGGTGTCTGCACAACTGCATCATGGACTTCAAGCCTCTTTATCATTACTTCAAGTCTCTCTAGAAGTGTCCTCATTTCTCAAGGTCTCTCTGTATCTTTCTTTATATATTTTTTTTTTTTTTTCCAGGTGAATGGTCAGAATGTGGTCAAGGTGGGACACAGGCAGGTGGTCAATATGATCAGGCAAGGCGGCAACAGCCTCATGGTCAAGGTTGTCATGGTTACCCGGAACCCTGATATAGAAGAAGGGATCCGAAAGAAAAGTAAGAGATACAAATTCACACAGCAGAGACAACAGTGAAGCGTTACATGATGCTCATCATCGGACACCGGTGACACTCTTTCTCTCTCTCTCCATACAGTCCCACAGCAGAGTAAAAGGCTGAGCACACCGGCTATCGCTCTGCGCTCCAAATCCATGACATCAGAACTAGAAGAGATGGGTAAGATGTGGGAAATGAGAGGACAGAAGAATGGGGGAAAAACTAGTGCAGTGCTTCCCAACCTTTTTGACCCCTACAGCCCCCTCCAAACGGCTCAATTACCCCTTAATCAACACAAACCAGAAATGTTTCATTTGAATTCATATTATGCTGGATATGATTTACAGTGATCATTCTGTTAGGTGTTTTTATGTAGTACATACTCTACTGTTCAAAAGCTTGGGCTCATCAGGAATATTTTTTAAGAAGTGTCATATGCTTGTCAAGGCTGCATTTATTTGATCTAAATACAGTAAAAACACGAATATTGTAAAGCATTATAACATGGCTTTTTCTGTATTCAATATATTTAAAAAACAGATTAAGGCAAGGTGAATTTCAGAAGTCATTACTCCAGTTTTCAGTGTCTCATGATCCTTCAGAAACCATTCTAATATACTGATTTGCTGCTCAAGAAACATTTCTTATTATTATCAGTGTTGAAAACATTTTGCTGTCATACATCTAGTCATACATAAAGTTAGGAAGTCAAGCATAGTGTTCTGCTGCTTAATATTTGTGTGAGCAAAAAAATAGACATATTTGTTCAGTGCTCTTTAATGAATAGGAAATACAATGTGGAAGCATATGTGTAGCTTAATTCAATTTGAAATGTAATATGCAAAATGGCAATGCATTTCTGTATTTAAATGTAAAATTTCCCAGGAAATACATATGTGGAAGCAACATTTGTAGTGCAATTCAATTTGAAATGTAATATGCAAAATGGCAATGCATTTCTGTATTTAACTTTTCCCATACATATGTGCAACATTTAGTGCAAAATAAAAATTGGTATTATATCATTTAAACTTGCCATTTTCTACACTATTTTTAATATGCAAATTAAAAACATATTTTAAAGCTTTATAAGTTGCAAAATGAAAATGTATTACCCAAATTGATTAGATACTGTATGTTTAACATGTCCAAGCAAAAACTGTAGCAAAATGATTATTTAAATGATGTTTTTTCTAAATACATTTAGATTTAGGGGTAGAACACTTGAGACACTCGTGATCACTTGATAATTGTAACAATTGCAACCCATTTGCCACCTTACACAGTGTCTACATCGGACGCGACATTTGTCGTGTCGCATCGCGCAGCATACATTGTAGACAGCATCTGATTATAAGGAGTTCAATGCTGTCAGGTGTAGACATGTTGCCTTATTTCCTCTTGCACGTCCCATGGCACCTATAAGCGTTGCGCCTGCCTCAAGATTTCTCACTGTTTACACTCGATTGATGCCTGTTACCATACAGAAAACGCTGCCACTTTCACTGTGCCTGCCCCAGACGACAGTTCAGATCTAGGCGCAGCTGTCAGGGAACATGCCACAGCCAAGGTAAAAATCACAAACATCAGTCGCGGTGTCCGATTGGCTGTAAACAGTGAGAGTCTTTTGTAAAAAAATATTTGTCTTACTGTCATTTTGTATCAATGTAATGCATCCTTTCTGAATGAAAGTATAAAGAACAATACAAAAATAAGAAACATTTTGAACAGTGGTGTATTTAGGACTATAACACTCAAAAAGTATAAACCAAATCGTGATGAATAATTGTAAACAATTATTTTTATCTATTAGCAGCCTTAATATTCTAAGGAGTAATTTCTATCATATGGGTTTAGCAAAAAGCTAACTCTTTAAAGTACTTCCTGCTTATGTAACCTCTGGGGTTTGTAGACCCTCGGCTGGGAATCACTGCACTATAGAGGACAGAACCAGGAGGTTTAGAGAGAGAGAGGACAGTGAGGAGAGAAATTCAATAGAGGATGAAAGAGCCAAATAGAATAGTTTGAACGGTCAGAAGGGGGAGGGATGGAAGAAGAGAGCGTGAATAGGAGAACAAACTATCACAGTCATACACTGAAAGAAATAGAAAGGATGGAGGGAAGTGTTTGAACTGGATGGCATAGAGATAGAGAGGAAGAAAAAGACAGAGACAGCATTAAGAATGTTCTTTCACTGTTCTTTCAGAAGTTCCACACTGTCACTACCAGCACCCCCACTACAGGTAACCCCCCAAAAACTGTCCCCTCCCAAACCTTATATCCCCCGCCTTCCACCTTATCCCTCAATCCTAAACCTGCAACTTCTCTTAGCTTTAACCCAAAACCTCAATCTAAACCACATCCCTTGTAGTCACACACCTCTGGCTCTCCGAGAAACAGGTTTCTGAGCGCTGCGTGTGTTGCTGTAGTATTGTAGCATTGCTGAGAGGCACAGTATGTGCTGGTTCAAGGTGTCACCATTACTGACAATCATTTAGTTTACCAGTCAGGCTAATATCACATCAAGAGAATCAGACTACTAGATCATTTCAGCGGCCCACCACATAGACAAACACTGTGTATTGTCATCTGTATCCAAATCGATGTATACACCTTCCCCTATCCAACTTTTAAAACTAAAATCACCTCTGTAGTCCATTGAGGCATGTTTTCCCTTCTCCCTTGCCTTCAGCCCAAGCAATATTCTCAGAGCTTACAGTCCCTAGTGGCACTGTGTCTACTATAAATGTAAATGTCAGTCACATGCACATCTCACTCTAGCACCAGTCTCCCACTGTCCACTGATGATCAGATTATACCCTGTCACATAAAGGGTTGGCTCTCCTCAGCCCAGTTCCCATAATTCAGTAGTCAGGGTTGGTGCGAGGGTAATGCAATTCAGTAATAGTGAGTACTGATTATAGCACTCAATCAGATTGGCTGGCTTCTACACAGGTTCTGGAACAGATTTTAATCATAAAAATAGTCTTCTAACAAAGAACACTTCTAAGCAAGAGCTAGACGTAACAAGTTTGCTAAGTTCTTGTTATTTCATTTTTTTTTATTTATCCTATGTGCTAGGTAGCATGTAAAAAGGACATCCTTGTGCACAACTGCGTTTTCAGTACATATGGACAATATAGAATAGAATAGAATACCTTTCTATTGTCATTGTACAGCTGTACAACATTTGTTTTTGCTCTCTCATTGAAAATATGTACATTTAACAAAATGTAAACAATTTTACAGAAAAGTTAACAGTGCAAATGTAAACAGTATAAATACATCAGCTGTCATATTGATACTATTATGATAAGTAAAATAGGCCATATATATATATATATATATATATATATATATATAACTACTGTTCAAAAGTTTGGGGTCAGTAATATCAAAGGGGTCTAAATGTGATCAAAATTCATCAAAAGGCATCATAATTGTCTTTACATTTTTACTAAGACATTATATTTCAAATACATGCTATTATGTTGAGTTTATTAAAGAAAGAAATTGTCCCACTTTCCACAGAAATATGAAGCAGCACCACTGTTTTCAGCATTGGTAATAATAAGAAATGTTCACTGAGAACCAAAGCAGCTTATTAGAAGGATTATGGAGTAATTGCTGCAAAAAATGCAGCATTCTTAAATTACATTTATATATTAAAATATATTATAAATAGAACAGTTATTTTAAACTAAAAAGATTTCTCAATATTACTGTTTTTAATGTATATCTGATCAAATATATGCTTCCTTGGTAAGCATAAGATTAAAAATCTTACTGACCCCAAATTTTTTGAAAAGTAATGTCATTAATTGATAAAGATCACAAACAGTCACATTATTACTTATTATCTATCTTTTTTTATTATATTCATGAATTATATTTTCCATTTAGCTTTTATTAAAGAAAGTTGACCGTATGTTTAATTTCTTTATCAATATTTAATAGTCCTATTCTGAAATGGTTGTTCAATAAGACATTTGTAGAAATGTTTACACAGCTATGTAGATTCATGTTATTTTGGGCAATTATATATGTTCTAGATATTATAATAGATAATTATATATATAGAGAATTAGTGGATTCTACATATATATAATTATCAGTAATTGTCATCGACCAAAATTTCTTCATCTGTGCATCACTAGCTTTTGTTTTCAGACAATATTTTCCACAGTTTCATTGTTGATGACTTTAGACAAATTTACAGGGATTGTTATGCAATTACTTGAATGAACTACCACTTTATTATTGTTGAATCAACGGATCATCAGATTTGCCCACCCCTAAACATATAAAATACAAAGTATGGCCATTTTTTTTTTACATGCAGTAAAAAGTGGTCCCTTCCTGTCTAAGTGGGTGTCTTTTTTAATCCAGAATACGCTACTGTGTAGAACAGACTTAGTGCCAAAAGTCCAGAGACTAGCGTAGGGCACATGAGTACTGCATGTCTGCTGTCACATTTAATGCTGTTTAAGTTAATACTCCATTATGCTAACTGGATAAGAGTGCTTTTAATGTGTTACTGTTGTATCTTCTCAGTATACTGAAGGTGTCTCAGGTGTTTAATGTGTGCAGGTATTATGTTATTTCATACCCTATGTCTATTCAAATGCAGCTATTTAATGTGAGTGAAGAACTCTCACCTTTTCAGACGTATTCACCTCTCCACCTGGTGCAGTGTCCCACCTCACTGGCTGCCATGCTCTAAAGATAGCCGAGATTGTTCTAGCATGAATGTAATGCTGCACTGGTACCTTATAAAACAGGCAGCAGCACCTAAATGTAAAAAGAAAGACAGAAACAACTCTAGGAAGACAAAAGGGCAGATGATTAGTTTTAACAGGCAATCATATCCCCCTCTCCTCTAATTCCCCTGGAATCTTTCAGCTTTATATGCATACAGAAACACCTACACACATACACAATCCCTACACACTCACTTGTGGCTTTTATGAACCTTTCCTTTACACTTTTGTCACACGGGTTGTTTTTTAGTTGATTGATTGAAACCCTAACTAACCTGTCCTATAACCTCCCTAATCTTTCTGTCTGTCCTGGCATTCCATACACAGTGGACAGAGGTAAGAGACACTTCAGTTTCACTTTAAGTGTTTTGCTAAAGTTGCATGTGTTCAGGATTGGGAGTGCATTTTGTGTGCATCCTGGAAAATAGTTATTTTTCTATTTGTTTGTTTGTGCCTGACCTAAAAATAAGTGTTAAACCAATTGCTACTTGTTAGTTGATGGGAATGGGATTACAGCATTAACAGTTCATTCAGTATTAATACAGGGCAGGCTGATGGTGTTCCACCTTACATTGACTATCTGTTTGCTTGATCACAGCCTCTGCCCCATGGAAAAAAAAATCAGGTAAAGCTCTTTGTCTGTTTTGTGTGATACACTTGACCTAATGGGCTTGCAAATATTTCTTATGGGATGAAACCTGTCTATCTGTTACAGAGTTTGAGTCTTCACAAGCTACAGAGAAGAAGAGGACAGTTTATCAGATGGCTTTGAGTAAGAGAGTCATTGGTTTTATGCAGAGGGACTGCAAGGCAACTAGTCATACTTAAAGTTAAAAAATCAAGGGATAGTTCACCCAAAAATGTATATTCTGTCATCATTTATACAGTTATGCAAATAAAAATTGTATGACTCAGCACCAAAGAGATATTTAGCGGAATGCAAAATAGATGGAGACAAAAAAATGAACCATCATAAAAATAGTCATAGTCCAAATCTTTTCAACCATATTCCAAGTGATTTAAAGCCATATGATAGTTTTGTGCAAGGTGTAGTATAGGCTGAAATTTTATTTTATTATTCATTGAAAATCTTGCTTTACGGGCATGAAGTTTACTTTAATTGTCTGGGAAAAGAACAGCTTTGCTATGCTCCTATTAATACATTCCCTTAGTGTTTCATGGAAGAAAAAAAGGTTAAAAAAAACATGGGTGAGACTGATGATGGAATTATCATTTGTTGGGTAAACATCTCCTTTAAATCAATTCAAGCTAAAAATAGAAATTGTTTGTAAATGTATTAATTAATTAATTCTCTCTCTTTTATTCTATGGCAGATAAACTGGATGAGATTTTAGCAGCAGCACAGCAGACCATCAGTACCAATGAGGCCCCAGGGCCCCGCGTTCAGGGGGTAAAAAGAGAACGGGGCAGAGGCTTTTATAATGTGGTGTGTTTATGTGTGAGACGATTGAAGCAGTTATTACAGATGGCCAAGATCATAATTCTTATGAGATGAAATTTATTAGATGATACTCAAGATTTTCTGAGCTATATTTTTTGCAGAAAATGTTTATAAAAATTGCATTCTTTTAAAAATGGGTTCATAATGTTATTTCTCTGCATTTATTTTGGCAGCCAACTTTCGACCCATCAGGAATGGGGATGACATCATCTGGGGCAGGGCTAGGCTATGACCGTGGTCAATTTGTGTCTGGCCACGGCCCCCCGCACGGTATGCTGCGACAGAAGTCCATCGGTGAGGCTGTCTATTAGTCCATCTGTCTGTCTGCCCACCTGTCTGTCTAACCATACTGCTGTACGTCTATGGTACGTGCGTTTAGAGCACTCAAAAGAGTGCAGCTGTGGGTTTGCTTTAATGCTTATCGTCTGTAATGCTTTATTGCTCTAGAATAGAGACCATACATGTCAGTTTTTTAAACAGTTAATAAGACTCTTGTTAGGGGTTTGACTGGGTTTTTGGAGAGGCCAATTGCCATAACAAAGGTGAATGAGATTGATTTCATCTGGTGATCAGCATCAGTGTTCATTCTTCCTTTAACTATACAATTTACAGCCCATTTATAACCCCCAAGATTATTAGCACTATATCTGTATGATAAGAAATACTTTCTGTCCCATTCCTTAAATATGTAATACTGTCAATTAGGGCTGCACGATATTTTGCATGCGATAGTCATGCGCATCTAGTCAGTAAAGACGGTTCTGTGCATTTGTTTATTTTGCATGCCATTAGATAAAGCTATTGTGTATGTGTCACTTCTTGTGTCCTTAGTTAGACTTTATGTGTGTATTGAATTTGTCCTTGTATAACACACTGTAACTAAAACTGGTCTGCACTGACACAAAATAGCATTGCAGAAGTAGAGAGGTGATTGGCTTGTACATGTTACTACTGGGAGATTGCCCAGTTATGGTAATAACAGACAAGCTGACAGACAGACAGACATACTACAAGATGGTCTCATTTCTGTATCCCATATTGCCCTCCTATCATTTTTAGGAAATAAAGATATATTTTCCTTTCTTATTCTTTTCTTACTTACAGCTGTTGTACATTCTCTTTCTCTCTTAAATATATTTTTCTTTATTGTTTTGTAACAGTCCTTTCTATTCATTCTCCCTTTATTTATTCCCTTGATAATGTATTTCATCTTTCTCTTTTTGGTTTTATTTTTCTGCAGGGGTTCTAGAGGAGGAGAAGCAGTTCCTTCATCCTCCAGCCATGAAGTTTGCCCGCAGTCTTTCAGTACCTGGCCCAGATGACATCCCTCCTCCCCCTACTACAGCTCCCCCTGAGCCCCCTTTCTCCTCCGCTCCCGCTCTTGGCTTTAGGGGCAAGACATCCAAGCAGCCATCTGTTTCTGTGTCCCAATCCACTTCCTCTTCTGCACATTATCAGCTCTACTCACAGTCAGCACATGTCACACATGGACCCAGAGACAGGTCCCCTGGACCACCTGCTGGGTCCGGAACCGGGGACATCTCTTACTCCCATGCTCAAGCCCACCCCTCTGTGCCAAGCAGGACTGCCTCCAGAAAGGTGATTGGGTACACAGGGGACCTTGCAGGGGCTGGAGGAGCACTAGGAGCCAAGGCAGCAGCATTGAGAAGGGGCTACAGCAATGCAGTCCCACCCACTAGTGTCGCTACTGTAATTCCACAACAGCAGCAGACTACTCAGAGCCAACCTTCCAGGACAGACCGTAGTGCGATAGGAGCAGGGGCAGGTGGCATTCCGAAAGGTGGTGCCCGGAGAGGGAAGGGGCCCTTGGTGAAGCAGTCAAAGGTGGAGGATCTGCGTCAGGGCCAGGGCACACTGGAAGGGAAGGGTTCAGTAGAGAAGAGCTCTATTCCTATCCCAACCATCATCGTTAAAGCTCCTTCCACCAGCAGCAGTGGTCGCAGCAGCCAAGGCAGCAGCATGGAGGCTGAACCGCCTCCTCCTGGAGAGAGTGACAGTTCTAAAACCCAACCTGTTGTTCCCCCACCTGCACCCACCGTTCCACCGCCTGCCCCTCCATCTAGACCTGCTCCCCCACCCCCATCACTTCGTACTCAAGAGAGTTTGGACTTCACCAGCCAGTTTGGTGCTGCCATAGTAGGGGCAGCTCGCAGGGATCGAGAACGATTCCATGAAGCACGACGGAAAAGTGCCTCCTTTTTTCTTTCTGCTGAGGAAGAGTTGGGTGGAGCAGGAGAAGCGGGAGGACAGTCCCAGACTTCCCAACAGCAGCTGAGTTCCCAGCCTTCACCACGCCTGCGGCCGTCCAAATCTATAGATGAAGGCATGTTCTCAGGTGATACTTTTATCCACCACACACGCAGTATGCCTCCTTCCTTCGGTCTCCCTGAGTACTCCTCACCTGCTCCTCCTGGGGATTACCAGCCTAAGTCTGTACCTGCTGACTTCTATGGGGCGGGAGGCCGACAGCAGCAGCAAGCCTCCACCACAACTTTCATTCACCCATTAACGGGGAAAGTTCTGGACCCTTCATCCCCACTAGGCTTGGCGTTGGCTGCAAGGGAACGTGCCTTGAAAGATGATGGCCGCATACGCAGGGAGAGGACAACTGAACATAATTTTACTCGTCAGTTGTCCAGCATTGGGGCCTTTCCCTCATCCACTGCACAACCAACGTCACACATCTCCTACTCAATGGCCTCGTCTTCCTCTGCAACCTCCTCTGCTGCTCAGTCCTCAAGCTCCTCCTCGTACCTTGTTACCTCCTCATCACTCGCTGCCACCACTACATCCACTCGGCCTCCATCTCCCAGGATCCTGCGTGGAGCAGGAAGCAGCTGGGGTGAGGAAGCAGGGGTTGGAGAGCGTCCAGATAGGGAGGCTGCTGGCACCTCTGCTCCCAGAGAAGGCCTAAGGGTTCGTTTCTCTGAGGATAAAACCGTCCACACGCACCACTATCAGTCTCAGCACTATCAGCCCACCAACAAGGAGCGTGAACGAGAGCGGCAGAGAGAGAGGTCACGAGAAAGAGAGAGAGAACGAGATATAGAAAAATCTCAGACCCAGTTACAGCAGCAGTCCACACAGCCAACGCCCCAGCAGCCTCGACGCCCTTCATTCTTGAGGATGGAGAGTGAGGCTGGGGCATACATCCTTCCCTTGACACCACCTTCTCTACCTCCAACAACAGCCCCTACACGTCCTTCAGCAGGAGCTGTAAGTGAAGGTGCAAGTGGCACAGGTCTGATGGTTCTTCCTCCCCCAGCTCCCTCAGTAGATGTAGATGATGAGTTTGTGTTTGTTGATCCTCTCCCTCCACCTCTGCAGTTTGCCAATAGTTTTGATCGTGGTTTGGGTTACTCTACGATGATGTGCCACAATGTGACAGCCCGCCAGCAGTTTCATCCTCCACCTCCACCACCACCTCCTCCCCCTCCAAAAGACTTCTTTATGTCTGGGTTTCCACCTCACACACCCCTGCCCTCACCCCAGGCAGGAGATTCCACAACTTCCAGCCTTACTTCCTATGACAGTGAGGTCGCAAACCTCACCCAGTCAGCCTTGTCTCCCTCTCCATCTTCCCCCAACCCACTACCGCCTCCCTCCCCTTCCACCTTGCAGCCCTCTGGGCCACCTCCACCTCCTTCTGTATCACCTCCTCCACCACCCACCTCCTACCATAGACCATTTGGCCTATCTCAGTCACAACACTTATACAACAGTACAAATTCAGCCGGACGCTCCTCTTCTCCCACACCACCTCCTCTCTCTATTCCAGCTCCACCTGCCTACCGGGGCCCACTAACAGCAAAATCCACCCCAGCAACTTCTGTATCTCTCAGAGGCACCTCAACTGTGACCGCAAGCTGTTCCGCAACTGCTTCTACAACTGTCATCTCTTCTGCTACTACCGCTGCTGCCGCTGTCAAACCACACACACGCATTGCAACTGTCTCCACAGTAGCTACAGGGGGTAGCAGACGCCCCAGCGCAGAGCATCATCCGCCAACCAGTGCAGCTGCAGCTAAGAGTGGCGATTCCCAGGAAACAGTGGTGGATTCTGGGATTGATGAGCTGGACAGCCGAAGTAGCAGCGACCATCACTTAGACAACATCCTTGCACTCAGTGGTAGTGGGGTCAGAGAAAGGTTGGAGAGAGCAGGGATGGGTAGCTTAGGTGGAGTTGGAGAGAGAGGTGGGGCAACAGAGGCCGACAGAACAAGTGGGGCAGACTTTTTAGAATCTTACATGAGCTATCTTGATGGACAGACTTTTGAAATGCACAATGCCAAAGCCGCCAGCACCGCATCCACCTACCCAAAAACACAGAGGTACAGAGAAGGGAGCCGGGCTGGAGATCTTCGATGCCAAACCAGCACGGCACCCCCTGCATACTACCGCCGTAGGGAGGAGGAAGAAGAGGAGGAGGAGGCCGAAGAGGGAGAGGAGGAGGACGTGAATGTCCGCGATGGCTATGGAATGAGGGAAGGGCCAGGGATCGCTCGCTCCTCTGTAATGTACTTTGACCGGCCCCGCACTCCAGAGATAAAACCTCTGTGGGGTGATGGGTCGGCCGGAGCAGCGCAGTCCATGGGGGAGGGAGGGGTCCAGACTGGGGGGACATATGTGGAGGCACGTAAACTGCATCCTCCCATGTCTGGTATGAAAGCAAACATCCTCAATGAACTCAGCACCAAATTACAGCAGAGGAGCAAAGGAACTGAGAACTGGGGAGCTCAGAGATCACTGAGCAGACATAGGTATGTGTGTTATCAGTATAGGTGTATGTGTGTTATCAGTATAGGTGTATGTGCATGACTATGTGTTAATGTCTGCATGGTGGCCTTGAAAGGAGGCATGTGGCATGGGAAATCTCAAAGCTGCACGAGCATTGTGTGATTTGGTATGCCATGAGTCATAATCAAAATATGAGCCATTCAGTTTAAGAACTCCTGGGAGATTCAGAGTAACATAGTGCGTTAAAATAGTTTTGGAACTCCCGTTTTTTTTATCAGTGTCTCAAACACCAATGAACTCCATGTGTGTACTATATAACTGTGTCTGTTAAACTGTTCCTCTCTTTTGTGATTTCTGCTTTTTATCGCACTGTCCATGTACGTCTGTTTGTCCCACATCAGACTCAGGTAACTTCTGCACTATTCCGCTCTCTCTTTCTCTTTACTGTTAAACTCTTTTTTTCTTTTTCTGTCTTTTTGTCCCATTTTTTATTTGTTTGCCTTAATTTGTGTTGCATTTTCTCTCATTTCAGGTTCTCAGAGGACTCCACAGGTGCACTGAGTCCTCCCTCTGTCCGCTCTAGCTCCCCATCTCCTGTTCAGCTCTCTCAACCTGCCTTGTCTCCCTCCCCCACCCCTTCTTCCCAGCCGCTCTACCCGAACTGGGCTCGATCTCCTTCCCCTCAGCCCCCTGCTGCCTCATCCCAGCTTCCTCCCCGATCCCACTCACCTGTTTCTCCCTCTTCATATTCGCCGTACCCCACCTCCCCAAAACACCGGCCCGTTTACCGCACCAAAGCCCTGGAATTCCAGTTTATCCCCAGCCGAGAGTCACGAAAGGCAGAGTCGCATCATGCTCAGCGCAGACGAGCACCCAGCCCGTTAATTTCTCCATCTTTTGACCGCCCCAAGCTTGGCCCTCCTCGCCCCTCTTCCCTTCCCATTCTCCCCACCACGCCCCTCTATAGCAGCTTGTATGACCTCCGTGGTTCTATTACTCCACCCTCACCTGCGAATCCTCTTGGGGACCCCTACTTCTCCCCCTCTCCCCCTCTCTTTGCACCCTCAGGGGCTACACCTCCTCCAAATTCCTCTCTAGTGGTCTCTCGCTCTTTGTCCCCCACCCACTTCCTGTCAGGGACTTCATCCCCACCACTCCACCCCATTCCTCCAACCACTTGCCTGAGTTACCCCCACCTCCCGCCCCCTTCACCCACCAAACCCTTTGCCTCCAAACCACTTCCATACTGGACCAAGTATGACGTTGCGGATTGGCTGGGCTACTTGAATCTGGGTGAGCACAGGGAGCGATTCCTAGACAACGAGATTGATGGCACGCACCTGCCCTCTCTTACCAAGGACGACTACCTGGACCTGGGTGTGACCAGGGTTGGCCATCGCATGAACATAGAGAGGGCGCTCAGGAGAGTGATGGACAGGTGAGAGGAGGGATAGAAGGGGAAGCAGAGAGACACAGGGGAGGACAGCGATGGAGAGGGATTAGGGTGAGATAGGGGTATTGCATGAACAAACAAAGCTAGTACAGATGAGGTAAAAAAAACATTGATATGCTATTGATTGCTAACTTCTGGGAACATTTGGAGTGGACCGCTACATGAGGTCAAGGATGGCATGGGGAAAGAGAAGGAGAACAAAAAGGGGGATGCGGGCGAACAAGATACAATTATTTGCTTATACTTTTCACCTTCCCCCCTATCATCAGGCTGTCTTCTAGCACTTTCCCCATTTCTGCCCTCTCCTCTCGAGGTGAACGGACAGACAGAAGGAGAGATGAGGCCAATCGGAGTTGAGAGGACAGGAAAGATGAGGTGACAACTGCTGCCATCAGAGATTATTCCCTGAATTTAAGAAAAATGCAGGAGGAAGTGACTTCGACATCAAACTGCCGACTCGCATATTGAGAGATACAGGAGAAACGGAGAGAATTGAAGGCCTGTCGAACTGTGAACATGCCTGCGCTTGTGTGTGTTTCAGTCAATGAAAACATGAACACCCACATGCACATCCGTACATATCAATATTTAAACAGGACACACTTAGTTTGAGCTTGCAGGCACTCACAAGGTGATCAAAATGGAAATAGATTGGGGAAACTTAACTCTACAAGGATGCCCAAGTTCAACATGAGAAGGTACATGCTACATAACTGAGCCAAATAATTTGAGGGAAACAATCAAAATGCTCTTTAGCTTTCCTGTTTCTCTGTAGTTCTTTAGGGAGAGATAGGGAGAAAGAGAGATATTGAAACCTCCTTTGCTATCTTTCTCTTTTTCTCAGATTTTCAGCTGCGTATGTATTACTGGCACATTTACTAATGGTTTCGTTTATAGAATAGGTTCAATGGAGACCAATGCAAGGAGGGCAAGTACATACAAACCTCCTGTCTGGCATGACTAGGGAAGCCCTTAAAATAAAGGTCAATTTAACGGCAGGCACTTATTTGATAAGACTGTGTTTATGCTTGGGTTCCTGTTGTTTGTGTGTGAGTGCGTGTGTGCGCGTACTTAATAATTGTGAAAGGTTATCACTAGAGGCATGACCGTGATTTGTTATGTGTTTTTACATCACCAATGGAGGGATTCTATTTTGCCGAAGCCAGATTGGGGCTTGTGCTTATCTTGTATTTCACTAGAACGTATTTACCTTCTCATGTCTTATAATGAAATAATATATATATATATATATATATATATATACATATACAGACTGGTCACTGTATTACAAACCCGTAGCAAAAATAAGTGCCCAGACCAACATAACAGACACAAGCGCTCTACCACTTACACACATGCACTCAGTATATCCTCAGCCTACTGATAGCAACATACAGTACACAAACGTACGGCAACACTTGTCGATGAAGATACACTCATCTCTTTTATTTATTTAACACATAATGGGACACAATAAAATATCTATGTATGGATACAAAATGAAGATAGTTATAATGCAAAAAATATTTTAAGAAGGAAGATGATACAACATTGTAAAAAGAAAAGCATATATATACTGAAAATGTATCAACATTTTTACCACAGACTCTCAAACTATAGAGGTGACTACGACTTCAATGAACCTATCAACGATATCAAGGCTCCATTTTAAGAGGAGACAACATGGAGACGAGGGAAAGGGAAAACCAAACTGCCTGTATTTCTTTCAAAGTCACTCTCCCTCTCTCCTTCCAAAAAAAAAACACTTTCTATGGAGGCGAGGCAAGACAAACATGCACTCTGACATGGGTGAGGGATATGTGCTGATATCTGTTTTAATACAATGATTGTTCCTATAACAATTTTTAAACTCTAAGTGGGTCTGGAGTTCTGTTGTTGATTTAACAAGGGATGTAATTAATTGCAGTCATTTTCTCATCGTCCTTGCTGTTATCGCTAAAAGCTGCAGTGTTTCCTGTTTGTTTCTGAGCGCAATTTCTTGACAGGTGTTTATGCTTGACTTTTTTAAGAGACTTTCGTATCTTTCAGTGTCTCTCGCCCTCCTGCTTTTCCCTTCCAAATCAAAATTGTGTCATCACTTTGTATGCAAGGACTATCAAGAAGTTTATTGTGTGTGGCAGTAGATATACTCTTTACATTAATTTTCCATCACTCAAACTTTTAAGTAAATCTAGTGACCTCATCTCCCACATCACAAATTGTTGCTCAATAAATTATAAAAGGGCTCCTCATCATCACACTGCACCTTTCATGAGTTATTCATCCCTTTTCTCTTCCTTCCATCTGCAGTCACCTTGAGTCCAAACCACCAACACCTTCACCTTTGTTACCTTCCTGTCTATGTCTCATTCAGGACCATCAGTAAAGATTTTGCCCTCCTCATCTCCCTCTGCATCTGTTCGTCTTCTCAGAATGAGTGTGGGATTCATGCATCATTCATCACAGCGCTGGCTTTACCTTAATCACTCATATTGGGTAAAACGATTGAAGAACTCATTGCATTTTTTATGTTTAAGACTGGCACGCATAGTGATGTTGATAACAGTAAGGACAATGAAATAATTTATCATTCTGAGATGGAAAAAAGGATTCCAAGTTTTAAAGAATCTCTGTCTTCCAAATGTTTAACATGAGTTTAACGTGTAATCGAATCATGCTTTCTACACATCCTGTTGTCTCATCTTTCCATAGTCAAATTCATCAACCCAATTCGCTTCACTAGCAGCTGGTGTTGTACTCTGATGAATAGTAAATATTCTCACTTTACAATATTGTCCACTAGGTGGAGTAAAAGTCACACAGTTCTCATCTCTCTGACAGTTTCAGTCGAGTGTCTGAATGAAGGATTGGACCATGCAAAAGACAAATGCCCCCAAAAAAGCATCTGGTTGGGAAAAGGAAATATTTAAGTCTTTGTTCAGTCCTCAAGCTCTGCATCTCAGATCGTCAATATTACAGCTTCTAATAGAACAGTATTCAGACATACTTTCACACTGCAGAGATATGCATAATCAGATCGCATAGCCATTAAAGGGTCTGGGCAGTGTGACCTACTGTAGGAAGAGGTCACGGATCACACACAGGAGGAACTGATGCAGTAGCCGTCCAGGGTGTGCAGAAAGCATTTTTTTTCTTTTAAATTGAAGAAAATTAACTATGAACAGATAAGAGGTTATTTACAGAATATATATGTGTATGCGATTATACATTCATATACACATGAAATACAAATGTTTTAAGACCTTACTAAAGGTTATTAGAATTATAATAAAAGATGCAGGAATTACTTGGTGAGTGGCTTGTGGTTTCTAGTACATTTATATTATATAGACGTTTTAAACCTGATACATTTGTTCTTGTAAATTTACACCCTGACAAATGTTTATTAAAAGATAGGAATAACAAAAATTTATTTAGTACTTCTCTTAATTGGCTATTTTAAATGAGCGTTTGCATGAAATATAAAAGCAAAAATAACAGCTAATTTTGCACAAATTAGCCACTTCTTAACATGGCTTTCTCAATGATTTTTGCATGTTTTTCATACAATCTTTTAACACAGGAGTGTCAAACTCCGTTCCTGGGGGGCTACAGCCCTGCAGGGATTTGCTACAACCCTGCTCCGACACACAACCCATCTAGCCTGGATCGGATGGTTTAATTAGGGTTGCATCTAAACTCTGCAGGGCTCTGGCCCTCCAGGAACTGAGTTTGACACCCTTTTTACCATCTTATGTTACCAGACTACCCAGAGAATGGGCTCTCCTTATTTCTCCTATCGATCTAAACAGATTTTTCATCAAATTAACCAACAACATGCTCACTAGTGGGTTTCCTGCAAGCATTTTTTCTACATGCAATGAACTGAAGCAATATTGCTTTAGGAAAAGTTTAACATTCAAAAATTTTTTTTGAATAATTTCAGTGCCTGCTCCTTGAGGGTTAAGCTTTAACCCACAGGCTGCCTGTAATTCAGAAAATAAAATGATCAATGAGGAAATTAAAGTAGATCTGAATTGATTTTGTAAAAAGTATATAAAAACAGTATAACCTGAAATTGAAACTGCCAAACTTTTTGTTCAGGGTTTGAGCTAAACTCTGCAGGACATACGTTGCCTACCCATTCTAGATAATTTCACACCAATGTTTAGCCAATTACACATTAGATTAAGCGCTTAATGTAGCAAACTGAGTTTTTATAATTTTCGTGGGAACACCAGTTTAACATCGCTTTCCAAATCATGTAATCTGAAAACAACAGCAAGCTTGGTTTCAAAGACTCATTTAATTAGTAAAAAAAAAAAAGTAAACTTACAAAAGTACACAAGAGCTATAAATATTTACACACATTAACATAATTTGTATTATCGAAAGAAACTAAATAATTTTACACATTAAACATTATTTGTAGAAACGCGGAAGCTCCTCCACGGGACACTCACATCATGTCACCAGATTCCACTCTGTAAGGAAAGAATACGTTTTATTGCTCATGTCTCATTTTATTCCTTTATATTCATTTAAACAGCACTTCTCAGAATCTGCCATGTCAGGAGCAGAACTGCACTGTTTCTTCACATGAGTTCAGAGCCCAGTGCTAAAACATCACAGAAGTATTTCACTAAGTAACGTATATTTTAAAGCGATGTAACTGCAGCTCACCTCAAAGCAGTAGTGAAGCGTCCTGGACCATACTCGATCTTCTGAGAGAGAGAAAAAAAGAGCAGATGTCCACAGGTAAGTTAAGGATATCGTGAACAAAAGCTTTGAACTACTCCGCGCAAACGCACATTAAGGAACAACTTGAAAGGTAAATATATTTATTCATACAAATAACCAAGCACACCATACGCTCACACGAGGTACATCTAACGTTACCCGCGCCACGTGGTGACCGTAGCGCTGACTAAACAACTTGAATAAAGATGCATTAAACTATAGTCTTATGCTGATTATTATTACGACATAAATCTACGTTAAAACAATAAACATGCTCAATAATGAAACCAAAAAACAAACACTTACCCACACATACTGTGCATCAGCTTCTACCGTGACAGACAGAGAGCTTTTCCGCTCGCTTGTGGCGGTTTATATATCCTGAGTAGGACCTACCTTTAGGCGTCCGTTAATAGCGCCTTTACCAAATTTGAAGCAGACAGAGACAGCTGTTGTGCAGTTATAAACATGCCGTCTTTTTTCGTAACTCGCCCCAATTTTTTTTTTTTCCTTACTAGATATTTTGGCTATACGCGGACAGGTTTATTACCTTTTAAAATCAAGAATAAATTAACTGGATCAATAGGATCAATAGATACTATACAAGCTTTTATGATACTTCTAAACTTTATTTGAACTTGTATATAATTTGTGGATTATACAAATGTGGATGTTTTTCATATGATTTATTTGTAGATAGTTTCTCCCCCCCCCCCCCCTTTTTGTATTGTTTTATAGCTGCTAAATGTAATATACGTAAATATGTAAAATATCGGAAAGAGATAAATAGGTTATTATGTGATTCTGTGGAAAGTGATGAGGTTAAGATATTTTACCCCGATTATGTCTTAAAAAAATAGCACAGAGATAGAACAGAGATGGTTCATTATTAATTCTCAAAATGCGATTACTATTCCCGAGATTATAAAAATATAACTGAACCATGCATGCAGAGATATTTGGGATGGGCTCTTGTCGGTGTGTGCAACAGCTGCCATGTTTGTAATACTGAGTCACAGAGCTTTGTTCAACACAATCTGAGGGTCTTCTCTCATCTCCCCTCGCTAAGAACCACTGGATGTGCCAGTGCAGGCAGCTGTTGTGTGGCCCTCCTGAGACCATGGGAACTGTGAGATGAAGCATTTTTAAGGTGGGTAAATTGCGATAGTAATAAAGGTAGTGGTTACAAAAGACAAACAAATTGCAGTAAAGTTTCATTTGTTAACATTAGTTGACATTAATTATTATGAATGAAAAATACTTCTGCAGCATTTATTAATCTTAGGTAGTTAATCTTACTAATACATTCTTAAAATCGAAAGTTGTATTAGTTAACACACTGAATTAACATTCACATTTTTAAGTAACAGTAGCAAAGGTTAATAAATACTGTAAAAATGTATCTAATATTAACAAAATGAGACCTTATTTTAACCGTATTTTTTGTTACCATGAAATCTTTAATTAGGGCGGTAAGTGAAAAAAAGTGCAACAGGTATGTGTCTCTCTCTTTGTAGGTTTAATCTTGAATGAAACACATCCAAACTAATTGTCTGGACTGAACCCACTTCATTACCACTTTACTGTGAGGAGCAACTCTGTGTTTAAATGAGAGGGAGAGGGAGAGAGAGAGAGAGAGAGAGAGAGAGAGAGGGAGGAGTGTTGTCATGTAGTATGATCCACAGAGCGAAAAGTCTGGTCGCCCGCAGCTGCTTCGGAAAGAGGGGGATCTGGAGAGAGGGAGGAAAGGAGAGGAGAGGAGAAGAAAGAAAGAAAGTGACAGGAAGCCACCTCATTAAACACTGACAGCGGGTCAAAGACAGAGAGGAGGAGAAAGAGTGTGTCCAGAACACACCATAACCATATTGTGGTCTTAGAAGTGGAAAAGCCAGCAGAAAAGGGGTGGTCCGTTACTAAAGAAAAGAAAAAGTGTGAACTAAAAGGAAACTTTCCCTGAAAAAGTTAGAGGTGAGTCTGTTGTGTCCTTTTTTTCTCTATCCTACTTTATTTTTTCATGTGATTGTGTCAGGTTAGACCACATAGCATTGATGAGTTCTGCAGAATTCATATACTATTTCTGTCTGATGGATTCATAAGTTGCTATATATTTCTTCAGTGTGTGGGTGTGTGTTGAGTTATGTGTGACACTCAAAACGGGGACAGGGGGAGGAGAGAAAAAGAGAGCCAGGGTGGGTGAGGGGTATGGGGGTTTGAGGGGCTTTGAAAAGGGGGAGAAAAGAGAAAATAAGAGGACAGAAGAGAGAGATTCACAGCAACGTCATGATGATATTTTCAGGGAAATGGGTCATTCCCTCTTCTCCAGTTACATGATCTTTCAAAACTTTCAAATAGTTTTTGATCTCCATTTTGAATGTAGGCCTACTATTTTGTCCTTTCCAAAATGCAGTTGTTTATATCGTGCAATTCTAGATGGTGTATTTCTCTACAGTTCAATCTCCAAGTAGTGAACATTTAATTCAGATAAGTAGATGTGTTCATCCTTTTATTTAATTGTACATAAAATTGTGGTTTTATTCTGGGTTATGAAGATTAAACTCTCCTGGAGACTGGTAGGTTAACCTCACACAAAATACTGAATGTAAACAGGTGACAGTGGGAAAAAAATGAAAATACTGTTATCACATAGTCACCCTCATGTCTTCTTTGTAACAAAACAGGGAAACTTTTGATAAATGTAGTTGATTTGTTTTCATGTAGCTGTGAATGCAGAGGAAATCATGTAATCTTCTAAACTGACGTAAAAGAGCATCATAGAAAATCTTTTCTACATGCCTTCTGAATTCATGTCTTGAGTGAGAAATCGATTGAAATTTTTATATTTATTCAGTGAAAATCTTCCCCTTTAGTATTCACCCTATCTATTTTCTAAACACGTCATATTAAACAATTAATCCATGGATGTTTAACTTTTATGTATTATTTATAGTTTTTAATGAAAATGTCACATCTAAATATTTTGGTGAAATGGCAGAATTTCTCCAATCATCGAGTCTGCATAAACCCCGCCTTTTCCTTACAGTTGACCAAAAACCTGCATTTACATCTGCCTCCATCCAATCAACAACCGATGGTTAAAAAAATACCCCGGCCTACATTTTTTGTTCATTTTATATTATCCGTTTCACCCTGATGTATGTCACAAAATGAAATAAAAGTTTTGTCTACTTACGTTACATCGCAACTTTAAGAACTGGATCCCTCTGGTTTATGAACAATTCATTCAGATGTTGTTGTTTTTTTCCCCGAACTAAATTAACAATTTATTCTAAAACCCAATTTTAAAATAACATGCATGTCAGTCTGTTCCTCACGCAAAACTACAGAAGACTTGAAATATACTCAGGGCCGCTGCTAGCCAAATGGGTGTCCACTCCTAAGCAGAATTGTATTGTTGTGCCCCCTCCCACAAATATTATGGAAGTAACAAAAAACAAAAACAAAGAAACAGGATTATGAATGTACCTGAAAGTAATGCACGCGCTTCATCTATTAATTTTTCTTTTCTCTAAACCAGATTGCTAATGTTTTTTCATGGGCATAGCTGTCCATCAATTATTATAATTTGTGTTCAGCCGCAAACATGAGGTGCGTGCGAGCGGCATTTTTATTTATTTATATGTACATGTTAATATAGAATGAGAGTTATTTTTTGAGCGACTGGGCTGGTGCCCCCCTGGGAGTTGGTGCCCTGCGCAAAATGCGTACTCTGCGTATAGGGAGTGGCGGTACTGAATATACTGTATGAACCATATGAACCACTTTTACTGTGCTTTTGCATCATTTTGGAAACTTGAAAGCTTCATTGCCTGTTCAACAAACCACATAGTTTGTCTTAAAGGGGTCATCGGATGCCCATTTTCCACAAATTGATATGATTCTTTGATACTTTGGTTAAAATGTCTCAATGGTACTGTAAAACAACACCTTTTTAACCCTGTCAAAATCAGATCTGTTTTCAGCAAGCAATTTTTTAGTCCATGTAGCTTTAAATGCTATTGAGCTCTGCTGACCCCGCCCCTCTCTTCTGTGGAGTGGCGAGCAGACTTTAAACTTCAGCCACGAAACTTGCTAACTAGCAGCACATTATTAGGAAAGGCGATTTGCAAAGATTCATAAAAAAACCTTATATTCACTTCTTCTGTAGATGAAGCTGGATCACGAATGATTTGCGCGAACATAAACGCATTTAGGCTGATTGGGAATCGGCACATTCCCTTCAAAGCGAAAGTAACATTAATCCTCTGCGTCTTCAGCAGCTCAGATGTCAGGAGTAAATGACAACTGCTTTATTCATTATTACATCCAACAACAAAACACCTCAATCGCTTAATCAGAGACATCTTGTCTTCCCTGCACCGGAGGCGGACAGCTCTCAGCTCACTCAGGGCGGGTCTAAGGTAAAGCGACAGTGTCAATCAACTACCGCGGGGGGAGGAGGGGTATACAGAACTACGTCATTCTGACAGGAATCTCAGAACAGCCTGATTTGAGAAAGGGGATTTTAAAATAGGGATTTAAAAAAGAAAACACTGGGTGGATTTTTATCATTATGGGTGGATGTGTACACACACTTCCAACACACGTTTATGTTCAAATAACTCTTAAAGGGAATTTTGCATCCGATGACCCTTTTAAACAAAAAATCGAACAGAATTAGAAGAACAAGAGCATAAGAAATTAAAGAGAAATCTCAATTTTTGCTTAGGTGACCCTTTAAGCTCGTCCCTGCTCATATTCTCTGAGAGCACAAGACTGTCTGGAGGGAGAGGAACAGAGGGGGGACAGGAAGTGAGGTTAAAGTTCAAATATAGAGTGATTTACTATACCCATGACCCCTGCAGTGGGAAGAGAAAATGTGGGATAATGCACTGAGGTCCAAGAACCCTCTGAGAGGGAGAGAGAGAGAGAGTAGAAAAGACAGACAAATAACAGCTTGTTCATGCACTTCCCTTTTGTCCTCTTGTTCTCTCTCCATGTCTTGTGACAAAATGTGGTTTATTACATTTACAGAAACAAATGGCCACAGGCATGTCGTGCTGTCTGTTGCGTGTGTTTCTGGCATGTGTGTGTTCAGAGCAGCGCAGACATGTGCCTGTGTGGGCATGTCAGCCCTGTGTTTGCAAGCATATGTGTCAAAGAGCTCATCAACATGTGGTTTCAGAAGAGAACTAGTGTATTTGTGTGTGTTTGAGTATGTGTTGGTGTTGGTGAACTTTCACATGTTTATTTTGGGATGGCTCAAATGTCACAGCCCAGCGCTCTGGATCAAGGCAGATAGCAGTGGAGAGTATTAAGCACTATCTGTCTGTCTATAACCCACTTCAACACTCGCATCTGCTTTGATCCATTTCATTTTTCACACATTAACTATTCAGTAACACATTTTTCATCCAGAAAGCTCTTTGATCCTCTGTAAACCACCTTGTATATAACTATCCTCCTTTCTTCACGAACTAGACTTCAAGACCATTAAACTTGTTTGTTGGAGCCACACACTTTCCGACGCAGTTCGTAAACTGTAGTTTAAATAGAAGAAAGCTTGTAAAACACAACGCCCTCCAAGCAGGCTATTAGACACAGTACGCGATTCAGCTCTGTCACACATATCTGACTATTGTCTGCCTGTTAAGACAAGCTAGAAATAAATTCCTGCCATTTGTCCCTCTGGCATGTCAAATGGAGAGTATTGCCCAACTACTGACCTCTAATTCTCACAGCTAAAAAAAATAACTACTAGTAATTTTGTTCTAAAGACGTTTCGGTAACTTTGTTTTTTTGTTTGTTGCACTATTTGAGGCATTTTTTACTTATACTGACACCTGGTGGTGTGGATGTGGCATCATGCAAAAACAAATGTTTTTGGTTATCGACGCCACTGTAGAAATGTAATATACATTAGTCAGCAAGAATAATTGTATTCCATAAATAAGAATATGCAGTAAAAGGGGGTCACTGAGGTAAAGTAACTAGTAGAGTACTAGTACTAGTAGACTACTACTCTGAGATCTGCGAGCGACGCCTCGTGGTGCCATCACAGAGAGGCACAAAATCACTCTCCAGAACGTTTTCATTCACCGTTCCTGGCTGGTGGAATGAACTTCCCACCCCCATCCGGAATGCTGAATCCCTGACAATTGTCAAGCGAAAACTCATCTCTTCCGTCATCAATTGACTTAATCTTAAAATAGACTTAAAAAAACAAAACCTTTGCTCTCTTTCCTTAACTTTGCACTCTTTCCCTTAACCTCTCACTGTCTGGCTAGAATTTGCTCTGAACAATGCCTATAAATTTGTATTACAATCACTTCCTGTGTCTGTTTGCCTCTTTATAATGTATCGCTTATTGTATTCCTCAATTGTAAGTCGCTTTGGATAAAAGTGTCTGCTAAGTGAATAAATGTAAATGTAGTATTTAGTTGGTCATGTGATCTCAACATGGCAGCTTCCACAAGGCGACCCGCCCTATGTAGAAAAACACTTGTGGTCATCTCATGTGAATATAGATGGTTTTAAAACATTTTTCAAAGGCACTATTAACTATTTTTTCTGCAAAACTGTTTTTAATGAGGAAAATTAGTGCACCTTTAAATGTTGTTTGTCATATCTCTATTCCAGACTCCATCATGTCAACGCTCTCGGCAGAGACGGGCCCTGAGGATGCCAACAATCAGAGCTTCTGGATGGTAAGTGAGAGGGGGAGGAAGGACAGCAATGACTCAGACAGGGTGGTGGACCAGAAAATATCATCCGCTTCTGCTTTATATATGTGTTAGCAGAAAGAAATGCACGTGGATGATG
Source organism: Ptychobarbus kaznakovi (assembly GCA_027422405.1). Lineage (NCBI taxonomy): Eukaryota > Metazoa > Chordata > Actinopteri > Cypriniformes > Cyprinidae > Ptychobarbus > Ptychobarbus kaznakovi. The sequence continues at coordinate 7,340,864 of CM049807.1, read as the reverse complement.
TGGCTTGGCTTGGTTTTAACAGCTAAAACAGTAGGAGCAACAACTGGTGACAAGATTTGTTTGGACATTAAGTGGAACGCTTCACAAAAGCTTCTGAACACCCTACAATAACCAAATGAAGATTAATATTCGAGTGAAGTCTATTTTACTTCTTTGAGACTACTGCAGCATGTTTTATGGGTCTTTAACCTTTAATCTCAGTCTATAAATTTCATCCATTGTGCCTCCACCCATTTTAATTAGTTCAGCTTTTGTCTCTCAGCTCCCTAATTGGTTTGCTGTTCTGCTCTCCAGTGCTGCTGGGAATCATGCAGAACCTTGCCTTTTAATACCTTTATAAATATTGTATTTTTTAGACCGTTGCAATCATGTAGTATTTTCACATTTGGCATGTTCAGAAGTCTTTCTGTGTTAAGCTTAAAACACCCTATGGATAAAAATGAGGTGCATTTGCTCATGCGTCGAAATGTTAAATATTAGTTTTTTTATATTAGTGCAGTAGTTAACATATTTCTAATAGGTCCTTATGATACTAATAATGGTAATTATGCAATGATACTGTATGTATAATTACATATTGGCTCTTAGCTGTCATGTTCATGTTCAGACTTGTATATAGTAAGAAATAAAATAGCGAGCTGTTATTTAGCAGTTGCTTTTATTCAAAGCGAATTACAGTATACTTATTACAGAGACGGCTCCCTTTGGGCAAATTGATGTTAGTTACACATAACACACACACTTGCTACTGCATCATACTGAAAGAAGACTTCACCACTGTTGTCTTTATTTTGAAGTAATGCTATTTTCTATCCCCTAGGAAACCCAAAAGAAACCAGATTTTCATTACTATATTATTTAATGTGTTTATTAAATATATTTATATTCATTCTCGTGGGGGCAGTTGGCTGGTCCCCATAAAAAATGTAATTTGGGGTTTTATTATCTTTTTTGTGACTAAATGATCATTAACAAAAGTATTGCTCAAAAGTAATTCTGCATAATTGAATATGCATGTAATAGTATCCCACATAAACATTGTAGGTGAGTTTTATCTGATGAATATTTATGGAGTTCTCTGTGGTGATTTATTGTTATTATCAATGACATCTAGAGCACTTTGAGAGCCATATGAAGCTGTTTAAGATTCTCCTCAGCTCTCTATTTAGCCTCAGCTCTTTTTGCTGAGTTGCCATCCCATCTGGAGCTTGGCCAGTGCTACGGTTTGGGGTGAAATTCTCCACCCAATGATGTTCAGTCAGTTTACAACAACAACACTGCTATCGCCTGCAAGGGTTTTGTTGCATGTCCTACCTTCTAATTGGCTGGCCGCTGACCAGAACTGAGCGCTGTAGGGCTTTGTGTTCATCCTAGACGCTGTGATTGGTCAACCACAGCACTGACTGTAGATTGCAATGATGAAATGCAGAACATTTCGGCCAGAGTTGATTTTTAAATAGGCTTGTCGTTTCGGTAAAACAGTTCTGTTTAAATATTGTCCAGCTTTGAGTCCAGCTCAAATGTTATATTCCCTTTGACAGGGATCGTGTTATTTGTTTGATTTCTGTGATTCTCTGATTGGTTGGCAGGTGCTGCTCTGCACCGCTCTTGGCCGGAGTTGAGATTCCTCAGCTGTTTTTACTTTTTTCTCAGACTGGGGAAAATACGTGGTGCAAACCACAGCTAAGAGAGAGTGAAAGAGAAAGAACCAACAAAGAATAGCACAGAAAAAAGATGTAGAGGAGAGAGATGAATTGATACAATTGTGGGGGAGCTGCTAATAAAATGGAAGAACATGCTCCACATCAGCAAACACGACGCCCATTCTGGAAATGTCATTATGTTTGCCCTCCTCCCTCATTCTCTCTCATTTATCGTGTTATTGCAATTAATCAACCCCTTTCTCTGCGCTGTCCATGTGATGCCCCACTTACTGTGGCCTGAATTCTCTCGACTCGGCTGGTACTCGTCTAGTCACAGATGTTTTTTTTTCTTTTTTGGGGGGAATAATGTTTGAATTGTGCTCTGGTTTTCCACACCACATGTTGTCCTCAGGCGTTTATATTAGAAACAAACCTTACCCTATACTGATAACTTGTCCAATCCATAGTAAATAAACCCAGTGGCCCTTCTGGAAAATAAATGAGGCCAGTACCTCAGAGAAGAGAGGGTCATCTTCCCTGTGTGTGACAGTAAATTCATCTCTCTTGACCTCTTAAATCAATAAACCTTTAGCGCCAGGTCTTTCATTTTCTTTCCCATTAAACCATACAGTTTTATCCATGTTCTGGCTGTCTGTGTCTCAGCCAGGGAACTACCACCGGACAGTGAAGAGGACCGAAGATGCCTTCCAGGCATGTAATGATATAGTGGCATGTTTCCAGGAGAGGGCCAGGGTCGAGAGACAGTATGCACAGCAACTTAGTGAGTGGAGTACCAAGTGGAAACCTCTAGTGGATGCCAGTGAGTACTGCGGTTTTGATCAAGATGTTCTGAACAAAAAATGCATTGCTTTCTGCTTACTGTGCCGTATGTAGGCCTACTGTAGACTGAATGTTTTATACAAATTTGCATTCATAATAGTAAATAAATGTAAAAGATTTGTTACGTTTACTTATGTTGTCTTTTTATAACATTACAACAGTTCTAAGTAAATGCTAACTGATTTTAACGTGGCCTTATTGTTATTTAATCAAACAAGCTGAGGAACAATCAATGATTAGTTTACAGATTTTTTTATAATACAAAACAACAATAATAATAATACAATTATTATTTAGAATTTTCAATCAAATGTTACATTTTTAGAACATAAAACTAAAGTATTTCTTAATGTATATTGTATATTGCATATTATTTAAAATCAGTATGCATAATGAATGAGAATGAGCTTTATTGGCCAGGTATGTTTACACATGTGAGGAATTAGTTACAGTGACAGAAGCTCCACAGTGCAACAGAATGACAGTGACAGGACACAGACAACAAAAGAACAATATACAAATAGGCAATGTACAAAATAGCAAAAACACAATATATAATATAGACAATTATGTGTGTACAGGTCTGACATGTGCAAATTTGAAATGAAAAATAAGTATGTGTGATGAATACATAATTGTATAATAGTGTTGAGTGTTCCACGTTTAATGTCAAGTGTTCATGAGATGGATTGCTTGAGGGAGTAATAGTAAATGATAAATATTTTGTTTACTTTACAGCATTACAATAATGCTAATAGTTTGCTAAATGATTGTGACATAACCTCACTATTTTAATTCATCAAGTTCATATGTTAATATGATTTGTTTTGCATTTTCAATCAAATTTTAAAAGCATATTGCTTACTGTCTACTGCATCCTATATTTAAAAATAGTATGCAGTAAATAACAATAATTGTTTTATTGAGGATATGTTTACATTTAATTAATGAACTATCCCATGCGTGTGCTATAATGTTGTCATGTCTGAGGAATAACAATTATTATTTAGAATTTTATTTGATCAGATTTGGTCTAAGAATGAGTTCAGTTTTGACAGAATGGTCAAATAATAAGTAAATAATATGAAGGAGAAAGTGATATTTTATACACCACGCTGGAAATTAATAATCAAATTTGCAATGCATTGTGGGTTACAATATTTATCACATTTTAGCAAATGTGGGCCTTTAATGCATACTGTTGTTTGTATACACTGAAAAAAGATTAGTATGAGTAGTATGCTATTTCAATCATAATATAAAAGACTAAATCATATGTTATATAGTTAAGAAGCTGTGGCCTGTGTTTTATATGAGATCTTTAGTTTAGTGTCTGATGAAGAAGTTTCTTTTTGTGACCTTAAATGGTCCTCTCATTTCTTTCATGAATATGTTTGTCTTCATCTTTGTCCAGGTCCTCTCTATGGCTCTCTGTTACGAGCATGGCAGTGCTTCCTCTCTTCTGCCGACCGCCTTTCCTTGCTGCACTCCTCCATCTGTCGTGCTCTGGTGTCAGAGGATGGAGATCGCATCCGGACGTGGCAGAAGGACACTTTCCATAAGAAGATATTTGGAGGTTTCAAGGAGTCCCAGGATTTTGAAACTGGTTTCTCACGTGCTCAGAAACCCTGGGCCAAGAGACTGAAGAAGGTAATGCAAGCATTGCAGTTCTGGGGTTAAAATTTCACTCATTTTTTTGTACACGGGGGACAAAACAAAAAATGTACATATAAATGCTTAAATATGGTAATTATTGAATAATACATTTTTGAAAATGAATGTATAGAGTGTGCAGTACTAACCCCTGGCCTACATGAATCTAACATGATGTGTGTGTGTTTGTGGCAGCTAGAGAAGGCTAAGTCAGCGTTTCACAAAGCTTGCCGTAAGGAACACATGGCTCGGGAGCGGGAGGCCCATGCCCAAGGCAACCCTGACATTGCCATCGAGAAGCAGAGGAAGATCCAGGAAGAGACTGAGCTGGCTCACCAGGAAACAGAGAAAGTGAGTGCTGTGTGGGGGAGACTGTCAGAATAAAAAAAAAACAGAGAAAAAGAAAATAAGTTTCAAATAGTCTTTTATCATCCGAGTCAGGAAAAGGAAGAAGAAAAAACGTTGTTTACATTTACAAGCTTCATAACGATGCACTGAAGTCATGCAATATATTGCACACATTAATTGGCAGAATTTAATCTACGGCATGTAACAGAAAATAGAAAGATAGAGGATGTGGAGAATCAACTCAGGTGCAAGGAAAAAACAGGTGACTGTACTTGTATTTTAACACTTTAAATTGTTACATTTTAAATTGTAAAATGTAAATCGTATTTGTCATGTGACACTTTTGATTGTCATTCAAGACCCGGTTTGAAATCTGACCTGTTATAGGGATCATTTTTTTACTTAATATTTTTTTTTTTGAGTAAAAATACAGTAGAAATATTATTACACCTTAAAATATATGTTTCATATTTTAATATATTTAAAGATGTAATTTATTCAATGCTGATTTGGTGTTCATGAAAAAAAAACGTATTATTATCAATGTTGAAAACAGTATTGCTTAATTTTTTTCAGGATTTTGTAATTAATAATACATTCAAAAGAACAGCATTTGTATTAATTTATTATATAAATATATATTTTTTACAGTTATGTATACAAAGTTAACTATTGTTTGAAAAATAACTGCTTGGACAATTTAAAAATTGTTTTGAAGTTGCATTCAAAATCCAGTTCAATCTGAAGTGTCACATACACATAACACATCTGACTAACTGGCTGCAAATCCCTGTTTGCAGGTGCGAGCCCGCTACGAGAAGGTTCTTGAGGAAGTGACGCGTTATGCTCCACGCTACATGGAGGAAATGGAGTCAATCTTTGACCAATCGCAAGAGGAGGAGAGAAAGAGGACAAGCTTCCTCAAACAGGCTTTCCTGTCCATCTACACACACTTGGATGTCACCAACAATGAGAGGTGTGTGGGAAGGGTTATACTATACTGGTCAAATCTCAGATTCTGTCCATTTCAGTATACTAGCAATGAGCAAATCATACAAGTTATTTATTTCTCTCTCTCTCTGTGTGTTAGCATAAAAGCCGTGTACAATGAGCTCCATAACACTCTGATGTCCATCAGCGAGCAGGAAGACTTGCACTGGTGGAAGAATTCACACGGGCCAGGAATGCCCACCGACTGGCCTCAATTTCAGGTAAATACACACGTGGTCAGAATTGTTGGTACCCTTGGTAAATATGATCAAAGAAGGCTGTAAAAATACATTCGCATTGTTAATCCATTTGATCTTTTATTTAAAAAAATCACAAAACTCTGAGCTTTCACTGGAGAATAAGAATATTAAATGGGGGGAAATGTCATTATGAAATCATTGTTTTTTTATCAAATACATGTTGGACATAATTATTGGTACCCTTAGAAATTCTTATGAGTAAAATATCTCTGAAGTATATTCCCATTCATATTAACAATTTTGAGCACTCCAGGGTGATTATGAACATGAAATTATCCAGCCATGGCTTCCTGTTTCACAGAAATATTAATAGGAGGGAAAACAAAGCCCAAATACCCTTCATCATCCATCACAATTAGAAAAAACTAATATATTTCTGATGTGCAGCAAAAGATATTTGAGCTTCACAAATTAGTGAAGTGGCTTTAAGAAAAGAGCTAGAGCAGTGAAAATTCCCATTTCCACCATCAGGGAAATAATTAAGAATTTCAATCAACAGAAAAAGTTACGAAACTGCCAGAAAGAGGACATGTCTATATCGTCCTAATGCACGGTGAGAAGGAGAGTTTGAGTGGCTAAAGACTCTCCAAAGACCACAGCTGGAGAATTGCAAAAAAAGGTTGAATTTTGGGGTCAGAAAACCTTTAAAAGATCATGAAACAGCCCCTACATCACCACATGTTGTTTGGGAGGGCTTCAAGAAAAAAAATCAAGAAAAGAAAATGCTTTCACCAAAAATCAATCACCAGCATATTCAGTTATCAAACATGACTGGAACTTCAAATGGGACTGGATTCTACTGTCAGATGAAACAAAAAAATTAGCTTTTAGCAGCAAACACTCAAGATGGGTTTGGTGAACACAGGGATAAAAGTACCCCATGTGTACAATGAAATATACTGCTGTATTTTTGATGTTGTGGGCCTATATTTCTGCTGGAGGTCCTGGACATCTTGTTTAGACACATGGCATCATGGATTCTATCAAATACCAACAGATAAAAAATCAACAAGTGACTGACTCTGTTATAAATCTTATAATGGGCCGTGTTTGGATCTTCCAACATGGAAGCAAATCTTCCAAAACTATGATCCAAAAAGCAAACCTTAAAAACAACATAAAAATGGGTCACTGAGCACAAACCAAGCTTCTGCTTTGGCCATTCCAGTCCTCTGACCTGAACCCTGTAGAAAATGAGTGAGGTGAACTGAAGAGAAGAAGCACCAACATGGAGCTGTGAATCTAAAGGATCTGGAGTGATTCTGGATGAAGGAATGGTCTCTGATCTCTTGTCAGGTGTTCTCTAACCTCATCAGGCATTATAGGAGAAATCTATACTATTTTGGCAAATGGAGGTTTAAAAAAACATAGAATAAAAGGACACCGTTAATTGTGTCCGATGTGTATTAGAAAAAAAAAACATTTATTTCATAATGATATTTCCCCCCATTTTATATTCTTATTCTCCAATGAAAGCTTAGATTTTTGTGATTAAAAAAAAGATTGATCAAAAGGATTAACAATGCAGATTTATGTCCACAGCCTTCTTTGATCATATTTACCAAGGGTACCAACAATTCTGACCACGCATGTACATGCGGTTTATATTGCAAATACATTTAAATTGACAAACTTCAGCTAAAACGTACATTTTACATTTTCTAAAGAAAATGTTATGGTTTTGTGGATGTTTGCCATTGTATTGCTATGCAGTTGTTATGGTGCTTTGGCTGGTTTGTTAAAAAAAACACCCTGTGTTACCTGTACTCTTCCACTTTATTATGAAATACAGAAGTAAAGTATTTTCTGTGAAAGAGTGAGACTTTTGATTTATTATCTGCTATAGGTAAATAACTAGAAGCATAATTTATTACGATAATTGAAATGACTGTATATGATAACAAATATCAGTTTGCAGGATCAAGAAGCATAAGCGGCTGTTTTTGTACAGCTTGAAGCAACTGACATCGGAAGCCTCACACATTCAAGTTACATATGATTGCACCTGGTCTTATAGTAAAAATAAGGTGGATTATCTGCGATGAGAAATGTGTAGTAAGCCACATTGATATCACTCATGTCCGTAGCAAAAACAAACTGTAACACTTTAGGCCTAAGGTTTGTTTTAAACTAAAGTATCGTTTTGAGGTTAATGCATTCTAGAGGGTGTTAAAGTGACGTCTTTGTTGTTATCTGTGATATTTATGGATCTCACAAGAGGCACCTCTTCAAATAGACTGCGTTCTGTTGTGCCAAAACCCACATTTACTCCTTCACTCACTCCATCTCTCGCTCTCTTTCTATTTCAGGAGTGGACTCCAGACAAGAAGCATACAAAGAGAAAGAAGGAGGTGGAGCAGAAAGCAGTAGTGATGGAGAGAAGGTCAGTTTACTACAGTGATATTTGCTGAAGGGCTTCACTGCGCTAGGCTGCCTGACTATTATTCACTACAAACCAAACTGGGCCTTTTTGAACTTTAGGCCTTGTTATTGTTTGCTGCTGTGTATTGACCCATTGCAAAGCTCAGTATCCTTAGTTAATACTGCTCAGACAAGCTTGACAAGGGATGAGCTGGGGATTGAACAGGGATTTTCAGTAAAATATAGAAGCAAACATTGATTGGATATTATATACAATACTGGAATGAATTGTGACATTGCAAAACAGTTTGGCTGTATTTCTTTACAAAAATCAATAATTTAAGCAGTATTGTGAGTAAGACTGTGGGGACTGTGAATCACAATTGAGGCATTTGCTGATAACAGTCAACTTAAAATAAAAAAAACTTTCATTTAAAAGACATTGCAAGTGATAACATTACACTAGTTTCTAATGTTTCTACAACACTGTGAACCCTTTAATTGCCCTCAACAATACAGTACAATAATCTGAATCAATATGAAGAGTTCAGATGCAAAAGCCTCTGTGTTGTTTGAAATTTCTCCTAAAATGAGCATTTTTATCAGGCTCCTATGTGTAGATTCCGTCATTTCACTTTAATGGCTATGAATAGGTTCTTTTCATTGCCGTTAAAGTGAAATAACTGAACTTAAACATAGGAGCCTGATAAAAATGCTCATTTTAGGAGAACATTTCAAACGACACAGAGGCTTTTGCATCTGAACTCTTCATATGTAAATGAAATAATGCTAAGCTAGTAATATCAACATCCTTGGAGCAAATTCTTACTCATGCTGTACATTCTGCGTGCTTCTGCATGATTTGAGAACGATAGGTGACACACTCTGTAGTCCACAGACTTCATGACTTGAAGATTTAAAAAAGGGAACAAATCAGCTTTTGTCTTTTCTGTGTATTGTAAGAGCTCTGGCTGACAACTTTTTTTTAGCATTTATGGATAAATTCTGTTTAAACCTATCCAAGGACAGCAATAGTCTGAAATGTTATTGTATTTGGTATCATTTTTAGACAGGTATGGAAAAAATGGACCCTAAAATTGTATTATCCTCATAAACTTCCTTTACTATCCTTCTTTTGGTTTAGTGTTTCACAGTATTAGTTTTGTAAGGTACTGTATATGTTCTAAAAATGTTATATTTAAGAATTAAACAAATCGACAGTTATGTTTCTATGATGTATTACAATAGAAGCCTTTTTTGCAGCATAAGAAAAAAACATGCTTTGATTAATCAGAATTATGACATAAAAAGTCATATAATTATGGCAAACAAGATGAAATTGTGAGATACTAAGACTCAAAATTTAGCACAGTGGAAATTATTAGATGAAAAGTCATAATTATTAGAAGATTTGTTTATAATTAGGACTTTATTTTATGTTGTTGTTATCATTTTGACTGGTGTAATTATTATGACTTTTAATCTCATAATTCCGAGTGCCATAATTTAGATTTATTTTGTCTGTCTTATGATTTAGTATGTCACAATTTTGACCTTTTATCTCTTAGTTAATGATTAACCAAAGCATGATTCTTTTTTATGTGGCAAAAATGGGCTTCCATAATTATCCAGCAAAAGGCAACACGTTTTGATTAAACTATCCACACATACAAGATTTGCATTAGAAAAGAGCAAAGGCTTGTCTGCTGATTTAGTGGATCGTGATGGTTGCTAATGTAGGGGGTGGTCAGTAACATCTTTAAGAAGGGGCTTATTTTACTGTCTGTTTTCCCTCCTCGTCTCAGTGTAATGATTGGAGGAGTGAGAGTCAGAGCTCTCTATGACTATGTTGGACAGGAGACAGATGAACTGTCCTTCAAAGCAGGTAAGCTGCCCTTGTTTATGTTTGTGTATTCATATATCATGTGTACGTGTACCACCTCTGACGCTTTATGTTTGTGTGTGTGTTCAGGTGAGGAGTTTCTGAAGATCGAGGATGAGGATGATCAGGGTTGGTGCAGAGGCATGATGGACGGAGGGAAAGAGGGCCTTTACCCTGCTAACTACGTGGAGGTGGTGTAAAACCACAGGACAGCATCGAGCTCCAGCTCTGGGGTCCGTAACTGCCTACAGGCGCCCAGGTTTAAGCTGGTTTCACAGCCATTTGTATTGAAGATTGCTTTGTTTTCTGTGAACGGATGGTACACAGGTATGTGTTTAGAGTTGAATTGAGTGCGCTAAGTTGGGATCAGAATGAGAAAATGTTTCCAAAGTTCCTTCACCACGATCTTACTTGAGAACATTGTAATGTTATTTTATTGTGTGTCACATTGTAGCTTTAAGTCAAAAATATGCAGAGATTTTCATACGTTATAATATGATTAGGTACCGAAATCCTCTAATATATATAGAGAATATGAACTGCATTGTCTTGATGCTTGCATGACCTACAGAGTATTTTAAGGACAATGTCTCACACCAAAGACTTATTTACGTTTTATCAGTGACATATTTCTTCTGATGAGAATTACATTATATCTGATGCCTGTGTAAAAGGGGCCAGATGGTTATGATGTCATCTACAGCTGCGAATTTCACGCAAGGTGTTAATAGGTATGATAATATGCTATTTTATCCGCTTTGGTCTTGCTTGTAAATGTCACTTGTCTCACATTTAGTATTTTTAGTTACACAAAGGCAGTACTAATCAACACCACTTTAAAGTGATAGCCATGGGACCCATTACGGTCTCTTCTTGTGTATTTCTGTTGTGTTTTAAGATGTCAGTCTAACCAAAGAAAATGTATGCAAATGAGCAAAGTGTTTGTTTGTGCTGTAGTGCGAGTAAATTACATTGGATCAGGGCAGTATTTTCTGCACCATCACTAATCTATTGCGAACGCTAGCAGTATTAAAAGGGATACATATTACTGTGAGTCTTGTTCTTATTAATCATCTTGAAAAAAAACATTCAGTAAGCACATACACATTATTATACATAGACACATTTTATTTGTACTGTTCATATTTCATTCTGTGCATGTCCTGAGGCCACATGCTGGTGCAAATATATGGGGCTGTAAATACATGTGGGTGTGGGTGTAATACTCGGCTATAAATTTGGGGTCAACATTTTCTTTAAAAAAGATTTTTAAATGTTTTTGAAAGAAGTCTCTGATGCTCACCAAGGCTGCATTTATATGATCAAAAATACAGTAAAAATAGTAATATTTTAAAATATTATTACAATTCACAATAACTTTTACATCTTAAATATTTTTGTTGTATTTGAAATAAGTCTTTTATGATCCGAAATACAATAAAAAGTGAATTTTGAGCATCATTACTCCAGTCTTCAGTGTCACATGATCCTTCAGAAATCAGGATGGTGATTTACGCTCAAGAAAAAAATCTTATTACTATTAATGTTGAAAAGAGTTGTGCTTGATATTTTGGTGGAAACTACATATTTTCAAGATTCTATGATGAGTAGAACGTTTAAAATAATAGCATTTATTTTATATTTGAAACTGAAAACTATAAAAAGTTGATCACAAAAATAGCATTAATTTGAAATCTTTTGTAACATTACAAAACCATCTCTTTTCAATCAGTTTAATATATATTAAGTTATATGTGTGTGGACTCATATATGAGTCAGCCTGCTCACGTATCTCAGGATTTCAGCTCCACTGGACCCCGCAGCACATCTTTTAATAGTGTCAGATCATTCAGTGTGTTGCCCTGAGTGGTTGTCACACACATTCTCACTCTCATACATGCTTTTCGTGCATCATGAGTACATGAGTCAGAAATGTTCCCACTCTCAGCCTGATTTTCCTAGGGTCAATTCCTTTCCCACAATTTTGAGCAACATTAACCTTTCCCCTTTGCAAAAATAAGCATAGCCCATAAATGTGCTGATTACTGCTGGCTGTCTGCATAAATTTCCTCACAGGGAAAATAATCGCGCTCAGGCTAAGTAAAGCTGGCATAAACTAAGAGTAGGTCAATGACGCAACCAATTTCGTCCAAAAAAATGCTTTTACTTTACAATTTCTAAACTCTCACATACACACTGTTAATTTAGGTGCTTGCTTTCATTGCGTGTGTCACACAGTAACTATAGTGAATTCATACCTGAGAACTGTGATGAGGAGGGTACTTATTAGGCCTAGTGAATAAAAAGGAAAATTGTGCAGAAACTGTTAATTTTATCCACATTTCTTTACTCTCAGATGCCAGGACAATTGTTGCCCTACTGACTATCCTAATATAGCATTTGCACCAATGTGGTCAGTGCAGGCAACACTGATATTAAATCACAAAAAATGACTTTAGCTGGGTTTTCACAGCCAGGGACATATATATATATATATATATAAGGCATTTGCCATATATTGCCATGCCTTATATATATGTCCCTGGCTGTGAAAACCCAGCTAAAGTCATTTTTTGTGATTTAACAGTTTTCTACATAAAATCATCTTTTATAAGGTAAATAACATTCTGTGAAAATGTAACCGTGATATCTTTAATATCAACTGAGCAAGGCCATGTCAGATATTAAAATCATAGTGAGAAATATTTATAGATGGATAGATGTGTGTTTATTTCTTTGCATAAATTCTCACACAGATCATGAATGTCACAAGACTAATATTTATTCAGTGAGAACTAAACATCTCACAAAATGGAACAGCAACACTATTTCTGCAGTGCACGGCAATAATCACAGTCTAAGCAAAGAGAATAAAGATATTTATGCAGTGAACGCCGTGTTCTGCTGTCTGTCAGAAAGAACACCAACCCTTGGTTATTCCAAACTCAACCCTGCTGCTCGTGGATGCTTTTACAGATCGATATTATTTTCAACGGACACCAAGCACCTCTCAAATTTCATCATTTGCCTGCCAGCATGTTCTCATAAGCTGATTATCGTACAATACTGATGTGCTCTATTTATCATTTCAAGTAGGTAATTGTTATGTAACTTCTATAGAAATACATAGCAAGGCCTCAGGCGGTGGTGGGAGCCAGCAGAGGGCGCTGGTGATTTATGAAGCAGTTAGCTTTGATAACTGATGCTCTGATACCGCTAAACCCCTAAACCCTGACATCTGACACAACTGGGTCTTGACCGGCTTTGCTTCGAGACCTAGATTTTATATTGGACATCAAGTGGCAGCCCAGTATCATAATGTTTGTTTTTTGTACAAAGGTAAGTACAAATGTTATTGAAAACAAACACTGGAATGTATAAACACAATCAAGAAAAATATGCACAATTATTAGAATAGACTGAAAAATTACTTTATGTAGATAAACAACAGACGTGTAGTTGTAGGCCTAAAGCAGCAAACCCTGTGCCATATATTGAATTATCATTAGCCATATTTCTACGTGATAAATTAATCTGGTCGATGATGGCAATTTTATCTGAATCTTTGCCATTCTAACTATCATATAGTCACCGGTCAGTAGCAACTAGCATTGTTTTCTCTGTTTTTCATTGTTGGATTACAAACCTCCGACCCTTGTGTTTTAGCCCACTTCACCCACCAGTGACACATTCACCCTCGCCCCGACAGAAGCCGCTTAAATACGGTCATTATATTTTTAACGGAATGCTTGTGCGCGCGCGTACATGCCGTGTTAAGAGATCTTCTCGTCATAATTATGGAGGTCTATATTTATGTTTATTTAAATCGTCCTGTCATCACGTCTAATGCTTGTGCAAACAAACATGCGTGGATGTATGTTGATGATTTTAAAATGACTTTTAACATGATTCATGCGTCTGTGATAAATGCACATAAATGTGTATGTATATGTGTGTGGGGGTGAATCACGCTCTTCCAGCGAGGCACACAGCATATGAGCAGTTCAGCAATCTGTCATTTACAGGCTCCCCCTCACTGTCGTGTGTGTGTGAGGAAAAAGAGAGAAATACAACGACAAAGGGAAACAAAGTCACCCAGAGATATGGAGATTATATCCTGTATTTGAGCTCTGTGTAAGTTTATATTTTTAGTGTGTGTTTCTGTGTACATTTTTTACAAAGGAACATGTTGATAAATAATAAAAGATTATTGAAAATAATTACACTGATCTCTGGATAGTTCACCCAAAAATGTAAATTCTGTCATCATTAGCCTCTACCAGTAAATTGTAATAAAATTACTGGAATTACTTTAATTGGTAAATAAACCGGTAAATACAAAACTGCTCTGTTCACACAGGCAATGATATTCCGTCTTTTTACCGGCACTGTTCACACATCACTTTCAAAATAGGCTACTGGTAAATATGTGACATCTTTAACCTGAAATGACCTCTAATGCAGAGTTTACACTGCACAATGTTCAAAGTCATTGGATCACCATTGTTTTCATACTGTGCGTCTATCGGGGTAGCATTCAGTCGCTGCTGTGTTCACATTGCACAACTAATCAGCGACAGGAGGTTACATACCGCATGACTTTACAATAGGAAGAATCACCGACAACTCTGTCTGATCCGCAAACTATGTTTCATATAATGGCAAGCTCACACTACATGATTGAAAGACTAGCCGAATCACTGTGTTGCTCACACTACGCAAAAGATTTCTTCTCGTATGGCGTTGTCTTGTCATAGCTGCGCACATACTACACAACAGAACGCTAACAAAGTGCACACACTACAAAACATTAAGTAAAGAGGCTTTAGCGAAAATTCGTTTTCTCACATAAATTCTCACGAGAAATGACAGCGATTATAGGACATATCTTCAAGCATGGACGATCAACTGGCCCTTCAATTGGTCTGTGCAGGTATTTTATCCGAAAGAAAGAAGAAACCATGACAAAAGAGAATATGGTATAAACAATGGCCTGGACGTGGACAACAAGGACAGTCAGTGCTGCAGAAAGAGTTGGAGGTAATTAAACCGTACAATGAAACGTGGTAGTATATACACAATCTATGCATTTGTTAAATTTAGTTTTAGTTAGTAGATTTGATAATTTGTGGCTTTTTTGTTTCTGTTCATTAAGATGCATGATAAGACTGTTTATACGACCTGCACTGTGATTGGCTGGATTAGTTCCAGCTTGTCATTGTGTCGCTCACATTACGAGATTGCATAGCGAAAATATCAGACAGGTTTGAAAATATTGTATCGTCTGTGATAGCTTGAGACAGGTTTGGATCACGTTGCTGATCTGCTCATACTTAACGAGCTTCTAGGACCGCAACGAGCACCGATTTGGTCACGATCCGGGGGTTTTTTTGTCGCAGACTGGGGAAATCTGTCTGCGACAGCAAAATCCAGCCAAAAATCCTGTAGTGTGATCCTGGCTTAACTCCTCCCCGAACTTCCTGCTCTGTATCTTGCTCTCTCATTGGCTGTAGGTCATCGCTGATGTATTTTTCAGTCAGAACTCATTTCACACAGCAGGATTTTGAATCGCAGATAGGTCCAGATATTTAGCATGCCAAATATTCCGTGGGTGTCGGTGACGTGTCGGTGTGACTGCCACTCGTGTGAACGAGCACCGATTTGCCCTGTATTTACCTGTATTTTTGAAAAGGTCCTGTTCACACATGATCTCTTAACAATAATTTTACCAGTAATTTACCAGTAAAGATTGTATGTGTGAAAGGTGCTATTTACTGAAGATGTTCTAAACCTGTATGAACATCTTTCATCTGTTGGACACAGTTTTTTTTTTTTTAAGCACAAAAGAAGATATTTAGAATAATGTTGGTAAACAAACAGTTGATTGTAGCCATTGATTTCCATAATATTTGGTCAGTCAATGGCTACCGTCAACTGTTTGGTTACCAAAATTCTTAAAAAATCTTTAAAGCTCATACAGGTTTTGAAACAACTTGAGAATGAGTAAATTATGACAGAATTTTCATTATTTTGTGAACAACCCCTCATGTGGCATTCAATTGATATTTCCTACTACAGAGTACAACAGTGCCAGCCCAATTCTTTAAAAAATTTTTTTAAAAAAAAATTTTTAGCTGCCCTGATTCCAGAATGATGTCCAATGCTGTTAAACACAACCAGTGGCGTCGCTATAGGGATTCTAGGCACATTGCACTGATTTTGGTTTGGTGCCCCCTCAAAATTACTTTCAGTGGGTGGCAGGGGTTTGGCGATCTCAATTAGGAGAAAAGGACATTGTTGTCCCTGGTTGCGATACCTCTGAACACAACTATTTAAAAAAAAAGATAAAATAATTTAGACTGACAGCTTCAAGAAAGGTATACTATCAGTTAACAACCTTATAGCTCACAGTAAGCTTTTATAATTAAAAATCAGTTCTCATGTTAAAAAAAAGAAATATATTATTTTTATTTGAATGAATGAATGAATGAATGATGCATTTATATAGCGCTTTATTGTGTATTGCTGTACACCCAAAGCGCTTTACAATCATGTGGGGGGTCTATCTTCCCTATCCTCATTTCTGGAACCTGATTGTTGTCCTCTATTTGCCCTCATATGTGGCAACACTTTATATAAGCTAATGGTAAATGAAATCAGCACTACTTTCATGGACCAAACCACAGACTCACTCACAACCTTTTGTTTCATTTCATTATGAATGTAATGTTGTTGGTGAGTGTTCATCTAGTTGCTAGGCTGGTTTTATTTTATGTGACTGTTTTCCTTAGTGGAAGCTTTAAAATAATATACAAGATTATAAAATAATTTAAACTGAAATCAATATTTCATGTCCAAATGTTTGTTTATTTATTTTGTGAGAAGTTATGTAATGAGTGGGATAATGTACTGTCAGTTTGGTCATTATTGTAAAATAAACCCCTTCAGGGTGATACCAGGTCACCCTGCCTGGGTTTATTTTCCGATAATGATCCGCTGACTGTACATAACACCTCCTTGCAGCATATGTTCATAACCCCTTTCTGAAAAAAGCATAGTGACTAATCATGCACAAATGACCATAAGAAAGCTTTGAAATACTGAAAGAAAAGCTTCATTTTAAAGCAAGACATCAGTCTTCACTGGTGTACAGCAAAGCTGCCTGACCCCTATCTGCTACCATTATTAGAAAAATACAAAAGATTTTTAGGCTGAAAATGGCATCCAAAGAAAATTTCCACCAAGAGGACAAGTTCATCAGTCACCCTGACCCTGGATCTGTGCTGAGAAAGAGGAGAGTTATAAGACCACTAAATGTGTCATCCAATCACATTAGCCACACTTTCAGCCTAATTCTGTGTAGCCCGGTACAAATAAATGGTGTTTTGCAGGGGTGATTGAGATATCAGCACAGACATGAGTATTTTGTTGGTTGTTTATTAGAAAATGTGTGACGTGACGTAAAGCACACACTGATGGCAGGGAAAATACTGATTGGTTACTTCACCCAAAAATGTACATCTTGTGAATCATTGTTATACACTCTCATGCCATTGGAAACCTTGAACATATTGGATTTTTATGTTTTTGTTGCGATCCACTTTTGTTGGAGTGGAGCAGATTGGATTTTTTGCTAAATAAAAAAGTTTGTTCCACTGAACAAAAAAGGCAATCAGTTTTACCAATGCTATCTCATGGCAATTCGTACATATTTTACGAGGTGGCTAATTCGTACGACCTCACTCGTACGATTTCTCTAAACCCCAGTGATGGGTAGGTTTAGGGGCGGGGTTAGGTGTAGGTCATTCGTACAAATTCATACGAATTGGCAACTCGTAAAATACGTACGATTTAGCAAAAATCGTATGAATTTGTACGAGTGAGGTCGTACGAATTTGTACGAATTAGCCACCTCGTAAAATATGTATGAATTGCCGTGAGATAGGGCTGGGTTTTACGCAACATGAAAGTGTGTAAATGATGAAAACATGCATATTTCATTTCATGCAACTGAGCATTTCTCACCAGATATAGATATATTGTCACAATTTTGTAGAGAGGAGCAGTGCAAAGGTCCTTTTGATCTTTGTGCCTCTGACCAGCAATTACAAGAAACATTTTGTGGAGGTTACTGAGGGTGGAAAAGTTGGTTAAATCGAAGGGTTCACAAACTTTTTCCACCATGCACTATAAATGCACTTAATTTTTTTTTATAATAATTTGAAAATAGTTAATTTGTGTGTGTGTGTGTGTGTGTGTGTGTGTGTGTGTGTGTGTGTGTGTGTGTGTGTGTGTGTGTTTAAGCAAACCTTCTATTTTATGATCCTTCCAAGGGTTCACATACTTTTTCTTGTATGTAACTGTATCCCTTGCTCAGGGGCACAGTGATGATGTTCTGGTATCTCATCCAGTATCATCGCTAAAGCTCCTGAATGGCCTTTACCTGGTATTGAAACTATTAGCACTGTTAGATATCAGCAACACCTCCAGATCTCTTAAATATCTAGATATGTAGACATCTAAAAGCCTGTGAGTTGAGGAAGGTTTGTTATGGTACACTTATCCTCGTTGTTTAGTTTTCCCCATGCTTTCAGAAATAGAGTCCATTAACTCCATGTGTTAAGGAGATTATTGTGTCACATCATATAAAATCTCTGACAGGAAGAAGTGGAGCTTCAAGTCATCCTTCACATTAACAGCGTGAGTGGGAGAGACGGCAAGAAAATGTGTGTGGACTGGGTTAGTTAAGGTAAACGAAGAGACTAGTGCTGGCTTCATTTGTCTGCTCAATTCTTTAAAGCACAAAATTATGAGTAATCAGGAAAATGGTTATTCTAGATTTTTAATTAGCCTAATTAAATGAAGAGTTTGGATGGCCGCAGAGAAGAGAGACTTAATGTTTTGTGTGTGTGTGTGTGCAATATTCTGAGACAAGCCGAAGGCTTAGATGGGCAGTCCGCTCTGAAGAATATGTGAGAGTGTTTGTATGTGTGAATGTATCGGGAAAACTGGAGCTACATAGCACTCTTTTTAATTATTTATCAGGGTAGATTTATTTTAAAAGAGTTCTGTGTAGGCACATACCTTAATGTCTTGGCTAGAAAAAGCAATTCCACATTTCAGCTGTCATTGCCCCAGAGAAAAAAGATACAGTTCACTGAACCGTGCCATTCAGAAATGAAACGAGAATACCTTTTAATTTCCAATTCATTTGAATTGAATTGCAATGCGTATTTTAATGTAAGAACATAGATTTAAAAATGTATAACTGCAATTTAAGTAGATATAACTAATTTTAACTATAAAATCAAAGTTTGTAAAGAACAACCTGCTTTTCTAGTCAGACTTGGTCTGAGAGCCTTCTCTTAATGATTTTCAAAGATTCTCCAAGGATCACATCTGGAGAATTGCAGAGATTAGTTGAGTCTTGGGGTCAGAAAGCCTAAAAAATTATCCTAGACATCTTGTTCAGATGCATGGCATCATGGATTCTATCAAAAACCAACAGATAAAAAACCTAAACCTGACTGCCTCTGTTAGAAATCTTATAATGGGCCATGGTTGGATCTTCCATCAGGGCAATGATCCAAAACAAACATCTAAGTCAACACAAAAATGTCTCATTGAGCACAAAATGAAGCTTCTACTATGGCCATTCCAGTTCTCTGACCTGAACCCTATAGAAAATTAGTGGGTGAACTGAAGAGAAAAAGCACCAACATGGAGCTGGGAATCTGGAGGACTTGGAGAGATTCTGGATGAAGTAATGCTCTCTGATCTCTTGTCAAGTATTCTCCAAATTCATCAGACATTATAGGAGAAAACTAAGAGCAGTTTCTTGGGGAAAGGATGTTGCAATAATTGAGGCCAAAGTGAACTAGAGAAAAACATTTATTAAATGAGACCCCCCCCCCACTTTCCATTGTCTTACTTCAATGGTAGGTTAGAATTTTGTGACTTTTTTTAATGAAAGATCGAAAGGATAAAAGATGCAGATTTATTTTCACAGCCAACCTTTGGTCATATTTACCAAGGGTTCCAAGGGCACTGCACTAAGAGCCCTGCATTTCAGCCCGGGCCCAACGGGCCCCGACCTTTTTACACCCCTAGGGCCAGGCTTCGGGCCAGTTTTCACATCATAGTTCAGACGTGGACCGGGCCTCGGGCCTGTTTTAGGCTTCTCCTTATTTTTATATTTTAGCCATCCATCAATTAGTGACGAAAATAAATTGCCGTGGTGGTGGAAACAACATGAGACTGTGCTATCACGACTGTCAAGAGTGGCTCGACGGTGTTTAGTGTCCAGCAGCAGCATGCGTGTTCTGCGTTCAAATGCACGCAATAGGCTAAAGCTTGCCGCAAAGCCACAGCAAAAGTAATTACCATGTGTCAGGGGGAAATAGTAAGGAGATATTATTTACTAATAAACTATTGTTTTATGAGTCCGTGTCGCAAGGATGAAGTTGGCGATCCTTTCTCACCATCTCCTCATTAGATGCACCTTTAGAGAGAAGTGCATCTTTACGGATTATGATTATAATGAAAGAGTTTTGTTTTCGATTTCATTTATTTAGTTAAGTAGTCATTTAAAGTTTTCTATAGATATATTTATCATGTCAGCAAGGCATGTATTCGCTGAGTTTCGGTTCATTTTTGTGAAGCGCTCCTGTTCAAGATCGAGACGGCAGAAAGCACATCATGTTTGTTTTTTTTATTTTATAAAAGCTAAATGTTTTGTTGATATTGTGAGTACACACAAATAAAAGTAGACCCTTTACAGTTCCGAATGATATATTACTCTTACCTTTATTACCTTACCTTTATCAAACATGACGGCGTATTTTTGCGCTGGCACCTCCATGTCCTGCAAGGCGCTTTTGCTTCCACTCTCCGCACAAACAATTGGATATACCGCACATTTATCTAGGTTTTATGTTTAAACATTGTTATATGCTTGAACTGTTTTAGTATATCTAGTCATGATGATTTGAGAAGGCTAAATTGATCAAACATAGGCTATGATCAGCTCATTGTCTGCCGCTGGCCGCTTAGTCGCTACTTTAAAAATAAAAAAAAACATTATATTTAACAAACAAAAAAATTATCCTAACATTTTTCTAAATTAACTTAATAAAAAACTAAACAAAATATAATCACTTTGCCATTACAAACAAAACTGAAATGAAAGCTTTAGCGCAAGTTCTACCAGGAAGACTTAATTCTACGTCACATGATAAGGAATATATGAGATCTCTACTCACCCTTCCCTGTGTTTGCAGATACTGACGTTCCCCTCCATCTTCCTCATCACCACCAGGTTGGCCCTGTCCATGCGGGGGGTAGGCTCCGCTCCTGCCATTGTCTTCGAGAGTACTAGCTGGAATCTATGACTACAGATTCAAGATACAGACGGGGCCTACGCCAAAGAATACTGTTTATATTCATATAAATATTTGGGCTCCAGCCGGTAATTCTGATAAGCTGTCAGACATGGGCCGGGCTGGGACCTGAGGGTCTCGGGCTAGGGCCTAAATTTGAGGCCCGGTGCAGGACTCTACACTGTACATTTAAAAAACTTATGACAACTTGCCCCATCTGGATATTGGGAGTGGGGGGGGGGGTCGTCTCTATTAGAAAGTAGTCAAGTCAAGTCACCTTTATTTATATAGCGCTTTTAACAATACAAATTGTAACAAAGCACTGCACAATATCAAATAGGCAAATTGTGTCAATAATGTAAAATGACAGGATTTAACACTCAATTTTCAGATAAATGCATTTCATTATTGAATTTAGTGATGGCATTGTCCAGCTCAGTTCAGTTTAAATAGTATCTGTGCAATCAAGTCGGTGATATCGCTGGAAATGAAGATTCCCCAACTAAGCAAGCCAGAGGCGACAGCGGCAAGGAACCAAAACTCCATCGGTGACAGAACGGAGAAAAAACCTTGGGAGAAACCAGGCTCAGTCGGGGGGCCAGTTCCCCTCTGGCCAGACGAACCAGTAGTTTGTTCCAACTGCAGAAAAGTCATAGTGTAATTGGTCCACTGGTTCCAGGGGTCTTTCCCCGATGGATGTCTAGGTGACGAGTTCCTCACTCTAGATCTGTCTCTGGGGCTCATCTATCCTATCCTATATGTCCTAGACTCCGCTGACGTTCAGGGCTGTAGACGTTGTCTCTAGGTGCTGATCCATCATTTATGGCAAAATTTGGTTAAGTCAGTATAATCGCTGATGGTTGGCTTCCTCTGAGAAAGTAGCCCTGGCTTCCCCTATAATTATGGTTGTGCACCCCTAGACACACATCACTTCAATCTCCCTGACCAGTCTCAGGTAGAAGCAGGAGGGGGAAGGGCCAAGAGAAAGAGACAGAGAGAGAGAGATAGCATCCATTAGCAGAGAGCTGGAGCGTTGTAGAGGTTAATCATTACTTCAGCATCACTTCTTCAGCTGAGAGCCAGATGGCTGAGTGGAACCCTCACAGAGACAGAGCAAGAGCCAAGAGTAGCACCCCCTGCTGGACTACACGTACACACACACACACACACACACACACACACACACACACACACACACACACACACACACACACACACACACACACACACACACACACACACACACACACACACACACTAGGGTTGTGACGGTGAGGACATTTTCTCACCGGTCAAACTACGGGTTGTCACACCGGTTATACCGGTGTCACCGTGGAGGGGGAGGGGGGGGGTCGTTTGAGTTTTCCCTCTTTTCCTCACTACACCGTGCGCCGTGCGCATTTTACGTTAACTTTGAAGAAATTAAATTCAAGCAACAACAAAATACAATGTAGAACATAGAACTTTTATTAACAAAAATAATAAAAATACACCATGCTATATGCCTGATATACAATTACAAAGAACATACACAAAGTTTAAATATACAAAACTAAAAATCAGTTAAGAATGAGGAACAAACAATTATGAAACGAAGAACGTTTATTAGCAAAAATGAATAATGTAGGTTGTAGGTTTAGCCTAATAGCTATTTTACTAGTCACGTCAAAATACTAAATTCATCTTGCTGTTAACACAGTGAAAAGTGCAGCAGAGAAAAATAAATAATTCCACACAGTCTGTCATTTAAAATGGATAAGCATAAAAAAAGGAAAGGAAAGACGAGTTGAACGCCCGTCAAGGACATCGCATTCACACTTTGCTCCATCCTTATTCTGCTGTCAGTCATCACAACCTGCCTGTTCTGTCTGAGAGCCATATATTATATCTGCTAGCCTGCTCTGAGCATCGTTGCACATGCTGTGCACAGACCCCGCTAATAAAACGAAGCACTGGTTCATGCGTGTAGCGTGCGCATAACGGTCCGAGTGCAGGCTGTGCCGGTGCTCCATAAGAATAAAGCGCAGATATGCTGTTCTGAAAGGACGTCGGGAACGGGATATTGTTAGACTGCCTGCTCCCATTCAAATTGCACCAGAGTTACCGACTGTTACTGCGTTGTATTCAGGAAATTAATCCCACGGCACAAGAAATCTGGTCGGGACAGCCACGGCAATTCAGACTTAGACTGCTGTGATGCAAGAATCTCGTTCGTTCGGTGCACTGCTTTGAGCAGCTGCATTCAGTTTTAATTGTAGTGTCCTCTAACTGAACAAAATTATTTTTATTACTATAAAAAAAATCCAAACGACGGTGAGGGACGGTGCCGCGGTGGGCAAGTGACGTAACAGTGTTGCGGCTTAACACCGGTATCACCGCCAACACCGTCTATCGCGGCATGCTTAACACACACATAGACATGCTTGATTTCTCAGATTTCTGCTCCTCCACAGTGTGACTGTTACGCCTGAAGAGTGGAGCTCCCCAGCACCGGGCACAATGGCTGACTGAGCTTGTTGCTTATTTGCCACAGTAATGGCTCTGTTTCCACAATTCCAACATGTTAAGGGAGATATCATGCATTTGGGTTTCACATTGACTGACCAACAGCACTCCGAGTTCTTGTATTTAGCTGGCCCTCAGGGCTCCTTGTTTACGGACCGAGATAAACACTCAAGCGCTTTGTTAGGTTTCCAGAAGTTTCTGTCCGTAATAATTACTTTGTGTTTTTTTCTTTCCTCGTTCTCCCTAAAGCCCAACAGTCTCCTGTCACTGTGCTCCATCCCTCATCAGTATTTCTGTCTTTTCCCATCCTCTCAGTCACAGTCTAATGGTCATGCTTAATTGGCAGCTGTCTAATTGCTTCTCATTAGCTTGTGAAACCAAACATCCCCGACACAACAAATAAACAAAGCCTTTTTTCATTTGCTTCATTTTTTTCCCAATTCCTTCAGGTCCCACACCACCCCGCCTCCCCCCTACTCCTCCTCCTCCTCCTTTAGATTTTTCTCAAAATGTTTCTTTTATCTCCTTCATTTTGATCTGTTTCTCTCACAAATAGGTTCAACCCAAATCTCTTCTTTGCGTTTCTCAGGACGTGTCTTAATATGGACATTTTTAGGAGTGTCCAGTTGTCAAAATTGGTCCAGTTCACTGAAATTGAAATACACAGAATGCACCTGGAGAGAGATAGAAGAGGAAATACAATTCCAGGTGAGTAGCTATCCTTGTAGTGATGTGTGACGTGGGCCGATGACGTAAAACAGTTAGTAAGTGCTGTCAGTCGTGACCAAAGTCTTGACTGTGTTGCACAGTCAAGATAGACAATGTCATACGTCGAATTTTCACAAAAGTTAAAATGATAAGTCTGATAAGGAGCAGCCGTAAAGGACATAAATAGAATCTCACTTCATCAGAGAATTAGCAGAAATTATATTTAATTCCGTATGTGCAAGCAAAAGGAAACAATCCTGCAAACTTTATATACAAGTGTTAGACAACAATTTGAGTTGCTCGATTAAAAGTGCAGATCAGATGAACAGATGAAATTCCCCCACACATCTTTTGATATATTTGTTCATTTATGTATGTTCTGTAGTCTTCTGTGTATTATATTGGTATAATATCTGAATGCCATTATGTTTATACATATTTGGTTTTAATTAAAAAATATGCAGGACTTTATGCAGCAAATAATGATGCCGATAACATGGTACACTATTGTGTTCCTTCAGAAAAATATCATGTGACATGAGTGCTCTAGTGTTTAGTGTTTATGAGGTCATCATAGCTAAAAGGGATGGTTGACATGAAAGGTTGACAATCATAAGCTTTATATCCAGTCCTTCAGAAATAATTATAATATGCTAATCTGGTGCTCAAGAAACATTTTAACTGTTGTAAACAATTGTGCTGATTACTATTTTTTTGTGAAAACTTAGACATATTATTTTAGGATTCTTTGATGAATAGAAAGTTTAAAAGAGCAGCATTTATTTAAAATAGAAACCTTATTAAATTATAAATATATTTACTGCCACTTTTGATCAATTTGATACATCCATGCTAAATAAAAGTATTAATTAAAAAGGTGCTTTCATACCCGTACAGAGAACTCCCGATTCTAATTCCCCTCTCTGTGCAGAGTGCTTAAGCGGCCTGCTGGCCAACTCCATACAGTCAGCAATGCATCAAGCTTTAAAATGGACATCTGAACAGCAGAGCAGTTTAGCCAGAGCAGCGTGATGTATAGAGCCCCTTGTTTCAGAGGTGAAAAACATCAGCCCATGTGAACGCAGACGCCTCCCTATGCCACCACTCTGCCTTTGCCACAGCGTGTCCCTGGGGTGTGAGAAATGTGTGAACAACAGTGTTTGCTTTGAAGAGAGACGCTGAAGAGATGACTGCTTCGGGTGAAGTGCACTCGCTGTTTTTTCAGCCACTATATCACTCCCATGCAAACAGCCACACGCGAAGTATGCCAGAGGATTGAATATTCATCACTTTTCTCTTTAACTTAAAAGGAAAAGGAAATAATCTTGCCAAATAAGTCTGAGGGATGCATTTTTTTCAACACAATATGATGTAACCAGACACAAACATGACTTCTTTGCAACAAAGGGTACATTTATGCAGTTATTTCATGCTCTTTAATCGATCAATTGCGATTCAATTTGGTATTCGCGTTCAGTTTACACTTGGCCAAAAATTGTCCCAGATAGAAGCCTAAGCATCCCTAGGCTATATGCTAAATTCTGCAGCAAACTTTACAGTTCAACACTCTCTTTACCCCATATGGCAATCAGCATTTACTGTAAGATTTGCTGTTACTCTGTTCATGACTGTCTCATTCATGAGAGCTGTTTGAATGTGTTTTACGGCATTCCCAAACTTCCATATGGTGATGTTGAGGATGCTAATGCCAAGCAGCAACATTTTTAGCCCCATAGGGCTAATAGTTTCATGGTTACTTCATTAGTGCATCTCATTCATGATTGCTCATTTAAGTGTGGCTTCTTCACTTACAAACTTCTGGATGGTGAAGTTGGGGTTTAAAAGGCAACTAATGTTCAGCAATATTTTCTATGTAACTGCACTGGCACTATCGGATCAACTGAACTTTGGAACTGAATTGACCCTTCGTAGAGACCTTAGTTACCCTTACCTTTAGTTACTGTTTCTACGTCTAACAAGCAATGCCACTCTCATACCACAAATCATGTTCTCACACAGTGAAAAATACATTGCGGAGCAAAGAGGAAACTGACAACACACCGACAGACAGGATAGAGCCAGGTTACTTTTGGTATGAAACAAAGTCTCAGCTTTTCAATTTTTAAGAAATTGAAACAAATACCATTTTGTGGCTCTTTACTGAGTCGTGACAGATCGCTGCAGTGTCTCAGTTTAAGCGGCATGTGAGCCGATCATCTTTTCATATTTACTTAAAGCACAAAATTAACATGAATGAACATCAGAAGGTATTTTATGTCAACCGTGGAAAGGCGTCAGTAGACAAAATTTTTCAAGTTTAAGTCCACTGAAGTTCATCTGCTCTTCAATCTGGTTTGTTTGTCAGACAAAAATGGCAGATTCGGTATTAGGATTGGTCAGATCACCTGTCAATCAAGCTCCATGCAAACGGTCAGTTGAGCTGAACAATGACACTATCTTTACAACATTAACACAGTTATCAAACTGAATTGAATCAACTGACTTTGAATTTAATCAACTAACAACCAAATAGTGACACTATTGCCTTATTGAGCTTGTTTCAAAAGAAGAACTTTGCAAAATGACACATTTATTGAACTGAACTGAAACAACATTGAGCTGAATAATGATACTGTCTTCTGTAAAGCTGCTTTACAGCTGAGATTGAATTTGATAAATAGTTGACACATTTAAACAGTAACACAGGTTTATTAATAGCAAAGCTGGTTTGAAACAATCGGTTTTGTTGACAACTATTTGGGATGAGTAAAGTTTACTTATGTGACCTAAAGCCTTCTTGTTGTTCTTTCTTTCTTTCTTTCTTTCTTTCTTTCTTTCTTTCTTTCTTTCTTTCTTTCTTTCTTTCTTTCTTTCTTTCTCTTTTTTGTGTTATTATACTTCATCTCGGATGTGCATGAAATAGAAATAAGCTTGCAGATTTTTATACTGGAGTTGCTATTGCAAATTAAATGATTTTTTTTTAATTTATGCATGTTCTCCAGTTTTATTTGTATTAAATGAATGTCTGAATGTCTTCAATATACGTTATGAGTTTGCTTAAAAATGCATGACTTGGAAGCCTCTGAGAAGTCGTGAAGCCATCTGGGATGATTGAAGATTACTTATGTGGCCTAAACAACTATATATATTTAAACTTGAGTATGTTGCATCTTATTCCGTTCAAAACACATCCGTTGGATTGCTATCTATCTCAATACATCTTGGAGGGCATTTACTTTTGATATTTTTATGACTGGATAGCTAACCGATTAGTAAAAAGCGTGAAGTATAAATACTCCCATAAAGATAGTCTTTTTTCTGGCTGCATGTTTGTTAGTTTGTGCTTTAATGTCAGTTTAGGTGTGTATTTGATGTTTAATCTGGTGCAAACCTATTTTTTAAAGCTTTTGCTTGATCTTTGTCATCCTCCCAATAAGCCTTTATTAAAGTCTGTTTGGTTGCAGTTTCAGACAGACACTATGTCAGGAAGAAGAAGAAGAAAAAAGAGCCAGAAACACCTCAGTACCCATCTGAATCTATATGGTGGAGATGTTTGGAATGAAGCATAAATATTTTATTGAAGACTGTAGTGAGGAAGACTGAACATAAATCTGTACCACATATTACGGTGGTGAGAAAGAGAAAAAAAACGAGGGTGAGCCTGAAGAGTGGAAAACTGAGAGTCACTGTGATGGTGCAAGAAAGAGTAGGGAATGAGTCGAGAAGACAGAAAGATGAAAGTCACTGCAAGGAAAGTAAAAAATGAAAGAGGAAAGGGAACGAGAGATGTGGGCGACTCACTTAGAGACAGTTGTCATAGTAACAAAATAAAATGGAGAACTCCAAAAGGAGCAATCCAGTGAAAGAGGGCAGACAAACTGTTGCGGATGAGAGAGGTGAACTTGGCCACTGAGGCTTGAGACGTTATCAGTATTTCTATGGTGCGCCACCTTGCTGTACCTCTCAAGTCTGGTGCAAGATTTTGCAGACCGAGAGTCAGGTGTCAAAAGAGATACAAATAAGATAAAATGGCAGTTTAGATGGCTCTTCACGCTTAATACGATTCACACAAGTAGGGCATGTTCTTGGATCAACATCACCCATTTATTGCTCTCTGATTTCAGAGGTAGTGTTGTGGCTGTGTTGGTTGACCGTAATCATGTTCCATTAGCAACAAAGGATGCTGATCCAAGAACAGTGATGGGGCTTATGGGAATTTAGACAATTCCAATTACTTAACGATTCCATTACAGATTCGTTTACTACTTAAAGAAGGCCGATTCAGTCAGTGAATGAGTCATTTGACTTAAAAGAATCAAAATCATATTACAGATTAATTTAACAAATAAAGACAGATTCAGTCAATGAATGGGTCATTAGACTTGGTCATATAGAAATTCTATATATGAATAACTCATTAAAATATTACTGACTTAAAAGAGCAGGCCAATTCAGTCGGTGAATGAATTATTAGACTGATTAATATGAGTACTATATACATTTTCATACACTGAAAAAATGACACAACATTTTTTTAAGGTAAGTAGTAGCTAAAATAATTTGTTTGCAACATTTAATAAAAAAAACAAATTTAGTCAACAAAATTGGATTATTTAATTATAGCTATAAATCGATTGAATTTGCAACCATTTACCTTTAAAAAATTTAGTAAATTCAACGAAATATTTTTTTTTTCAGTGTACCTCAAGATTCCAGGGCAGTCTTTTTAACCTGTTAGCCAGCTATGAGCCATATTGGGACTTGATACAGTGATTCTGAAATAGCCTACTCTATTCGTTGCCAGACAATTTGATCTACCATATACCTTGATGTAGACCTATGTGTAACAGAAGAGTCAAAAAAGTGTTTGTTCACAGTATTTGTATTTATTAAAGACATTGTGATGTCTGTTTCAAAAACTGACCACTGAGATGAACCTGTCTTGCAATATACACAGTGCCTGAAAACACAACATTTCTGGACTTCTGGAAATAAAAGAAATACAAAAATAAACAAATAATGAATGCGAAAAATAAATAAATACACATTTCACAGATACACACAGTGTGCAAAATCCATGAAAAGCGTACTGCTTTTTGATATAAATTCGTGCTCTTTTGTCCATTCCGGATTAAATGATGTCTGACGTTTCGGCTTGTTAAAGTTATGATATGACGTAGCCAGCATGTGGAGGCTTTACGTTTTTGACCAATGATATATCAGATATTTATTTGACACCGCTTTCAGCCAATCATTTGTTTAACCAGAGATCTTACGACATTAGACGCTATGCTGCTGCGTCCCAATAAATATTCCAGCGGGGTTTTTTAGGCCGATTCAGCGCAACTCCAAAAAGGAGGCCAAATGAGTGTCCGGCTTGAGGCTGCGCCGGACAGGGGACTTAAAATCCGGACTGTCCGGCCAAAATCTGGACGTATGGCCACCCTACCAAGACGCTGTTTTTGAGTGTAATTTATTCCATAATGTATACAAACAATAACTCTCCCTGTAGAAATGAGACGTAAACAAAGGAATTATCATCCATATTACAACGTTATTGTTTCATTGTACTAAAAGTGCTCGATGGAATGTTGTTTCGTGGACCTTTGTGACCTTAATTGGCCAAAAAACTTGTCATTTATTTGCACATAATTATTTGACAATTATTTGAAAAATTAACTGAAAAAAAACAATACTGGATGGAGTCATATTTATTTCATACTTGAAGGCCAATTTAATCAATAAATCAATAATTAGATTGGTTCATATATAAACTCATGCATTCAGGAGTCTTTTTGATTCATTCATTAAAAAGAACTGGCTCAAAAGAGTCACAAAAGGTATTCATTGGTGAATCATACTACACTGGTTGAGCAGCATTGGTGGAAGAATGTAGACACTGAAAAATATTTGGAACAGAATGTGTTGACAATTTTTGGTTCCGGGATATTTATTCCCATTTCTGAAAAAGAATATCCAGGAACACTACCTACTTGTGTAAATCATTGTGCAGCTCTTCATGGGCTCATTATTTTGGGCAACACCTTGATTACCTCTCCACAGCTGAATCGTAGCATTTCCTCTGCCAGAAATGAGTGTCCAAGAATATGTACATCTCTGTGTCTATAAGTAAATATAATTTCCTGGTAGGAAACAGGAGCAGTGCCAGTACATGTTCCCTCAGTGACACAAACTCAGTAAGGACAGCGCCTGCCGCCTGAGGCCAAGCTTTCAGTTTCCTCTCTCGGAACCCTTTTATGTCTCAGATCTCCTCTTCTCTCTAACCTGCTTCTCTCTCTCTTTTAGTCTGTCTTTAAGTCTGCCCTCTCCCTCCCTCTTTTTCTCTCGATGGCCTTGCTGCTGTGCTCTCTCACTCTCTCTGCCCTGTCCTCTCTTGTTGTCTCCCTCTGTCTCTCAGTGTGCACCGCTCTGACAGTTAGCAGAGGCAGCTGTTTACACTCATTTATGCCCCAATCATCGTGCTCAGTGCTTCAGGCTACTTCTCTACGTGCCTTTTATTTCAACAGAATCCTCATCGATACTCTATACGATAGAACATAAATCATCAGGAGGCATTCATGTTTCTGAAACAGCTTGATTACCTGGATTCATAATGACAGATAAACAGTCACTATAACAGCTGCTACTATTGTATAAAAGAGTTCTGCACTTCCGAGTGGACTATTTGCAGATCTAAATAGAGTGAAAACGAAGGATTTCGGGGCACAAGCATGCTGTGCTTCACACTGTATGAATTTTCAGTGCAGCTGTACATGTGTGAGATCTCATCAATGACGGACTATGACAGTATGTTCAAGCACAACTGATTGGCTTTCCTGATAACTTCAATAATCTCTGATTAGTTGCGCTCTGTATGGGCATTTGTATTCATTGTGTGTTGACAGATGCTCATATTTCTTTATTAGTAGCATTATAGCACCTTTAGTAATGATTATTCGTATGTGTCTATAGTAATGGCCATGGATTTGTAATGTTGGACAGTTTACACAGAGAGATTTGCATATTCTCAGGTTATGCTGTACCTAAACAAATTTTGATCTGATCACAAAAGTGCCCTTGGCTACACGTTTTTTATCCCATCTGAAATGATTGCATAGGAACTGTTGTAGTTAATGAGTCCAAATATAGAAGATTAGCCTGTCAGTCAAATTTATAATACAGTGGTATTATATAAATTAGATTGACAGGATAATCTCATATCAGTGCCTCAATTATACAGTGGCTTTCATGGGGTTGACTATTTTAGATTATATTTAGATATATTTTTAGTGGGCCAAACCAGTCATTCTAGGTTTTGCCCAGTTAGCCATACATATATCTACAAGTATTTTAAAACAAAACACTACAACACATTTTGTGATATATTTGTGATTTACAGTTATGCAAACTGCTTGATGTTATGTGGTTACCTATTCAACGAGACTCAGCCCAAAACCAAAATCTCGACATGTGAAAATAGATGCACTGAATAGTGATGTATTTAAACGAATATTTTGAGTGACCCATAATTGCTGTCACGCAGTCACTCCTATGTTTAATCTCTTACATTTTTCTTCTTTTTTTGCAGTGCTTGACTGTTTTCCTGCCTTCAAGAAGTAAATTAATTGGGATAGTTTATTTGTTGACATTGAACATCTGACAGACAAATGTCATTCATTTGGTTTCTTATGTCCGTCAATCTTTTTCACAAAATGAAGAGAAGGGCGGTGTAAGAATTGTTTGAAAAAAATACTTATGCCCAAAATCAATTAAAATCCGTAAGGAGGACACCATTGACAAAAAACAAAGAAAAAAAAAACCCACTATAGAAACCATCGCAAAAAAAATCTGTTGGTTTCCATTATACATTACAAACCACCAACGAAATAAAAAACTTATAAAATATTTTCTCCCATATATATATACTGTATATAAAATATATATATATATCCTCATTTGTAAGTCGCTTTGGATAAAAGCGTCTGCTAAATGACTAAATAAATAAATAAATATATTATTCCATATATATATATATGTTACATTTTTTTTTTTTTTGCAGCAAGGACATTATTGAAAAGCATGCACGTTCATTGTCTTTATTCCATTGGGAAATTAAACGAAGGAAGGCGGTTTGTTGCCTTGTGTGGAAAAAAACGCTTAACACATCCTTAAACATTCCTTCTGTAGCCTCTTAGTAGATTTGTAGACCCACATTCTAATAATGTTTGCTTAGATTGTAAATGAATTGGTTGAGTGAATGATTCAGTGAGTGACTAGCTCCTAACGCACAAAAAGACTGACGGTATCGCCACCTACTGGCTCAGCGATGTAACCTGCAAAAAAATAGTGACCGAACAGATCTTTTTTATTGAATGCAGTAAGATTCGAGACACTGGGCTCAATCAGTTTCTCCACAGCATAATCTAGTCTTATGTTTACTGAAACATTTGAAGACTTTGTTGAAACCTATTGTATGAGAAATAATAAGTTATTCATACAAGTAGAGGATGTATGGTCTCACCCCTCCGCCCAGTATCTCTCTCTCTCTCTCTCTCTCTCTCTCTCTCTCTCTCTCTCTCTCTCTCTCTCTCTCTCTCTCTCTCTCTCTCTCTCTCTCTCTCTCTCTCTATACATCAGTATGTGTTTAGCACTGCACGCGCGCTGGAGCCCATGAGCGGAGACGAGGCTCGTTTAGTATTCAGCGCACAAGGCGAAGGAGGGAGAAGGGAAGGAGAGCAGAGAGTGAAATAGAAAAAAACGAGGCTGTAAAGACAGGCGAAAACACAGAAAGAGAGGAGGAAGAGGGGAGCGGAGAGACACCTCTGTCCCTCTCGGTCTACCCCTTGGCATCCATCTGTCCCAGGTGCGGTATTTCAGCCTTTATCTGTCTTTGGGTGTGCGGGGCGGATGTTATGATTTTGCTGTTGTAACGCGTCGCATGAGAAAATTCATATTTGGATGAATGTGAGCTCGGAAGAGAGTGTGGAAATGCTGTAGACAGTCGTTCCGTTCGAGATCTGCATTGCTTGAAACGGCACAGACTCTTTTCGGATATCGGACTTTTATCGGATTGTTGTGTTGAGGTTATCCATAAAATATCTGTCTATTTGTGCGCCACTGTTGTAAAGGTCTTCACGTCTGTCCGGTATCGTCGCGCAAAAAAAAAACTCAGCTGCTTCATTAATCTTCATTTTCTACTGCAAAATCATGCGTGAATATGTGCTGAGCATCGTGACCTCGCATTTTCAGATGTGCATACATGTGTGTGCAACAATGTATAGAGGGATTATCAGTCACTTATGTAATACTGTTCTTAACTTCCATATTTCCTACTCTAAATGCTTAATCTGCATTTGCATATCAAATTCAAGGGGAAAGGATGTGAAATGTACATATGAGACTGCTTCCATATTGTTCAACCACTTATCAGTGTTCCTTCCCCTCCAAACCCCACCCCTCCCCACAGTCTTCAAAGGCAAGCTTACATGGGCTTCTATCAGGCACAGGACCATAATTATGCAAACGTTAATACATCCATATGGAACCGTCACCGGAATCCTCTCCTTCGCTCACTGACAGCATATAACGGCATTGGTAAAAGCCATATGAGGGGGCGATTAATTCCCCCCACAATGTGATGGTGTGGGTGATGACGTTGCCTGGCTGTTGGGCTGCCGAGAGCATCCCTCTATCTGTGTGGGAGCTGAATCTTAAGGGCTGGCACACAGCGTCACCAGTATTCCAGGGTTCCTCGCATCGCTCACTGCTCTTTCTTTTGCCTGTGTTTTTCTGTGTGATGTTATAGATAATTTAGATACTCTGAGGGCCTGGACAGCTGAGCGGAGGAAAGAGAGGATGGAAGGGGAAAACCAGGCCCACATGAAATCTGCAGATTTCCTCGGAACTGGGACGCTTGTCATTCACATAATTCTAGAAACTTCCCACCTTCCTTTCGTATTTCATTATTAATTATTTGGGCTAATTTGTTTATGCTTTCAGATATGGCTTATCACATTTTCCACAGAATTCCCTGAAATCCGTGAAGAAAAAGCCAGCAGATTCCATCTGGGCCTAAGGGTAAATTGAGGTTGACTTTCTCCTGTAAAATCCATTTCCCACTGTTTTGTACAGGCTTTGAATAGGACTGAACTCCTTTTAGATGCTGAAAACAATGTTACAACACGCTCTACGCTATCTCAGCTTGCAGCCACAAGTCGCAAAGGCCCAAAGTATCTTTTTTCAGCGATATGTAATATCAGCTCTGTCTTTGGCCAGCGGCGGAGGTCTGGTTGTGTAAATGACAGCAGCCGTTGGCAGAGCAGTTTTGATGAGTATTTAGTGGCCAGTGAGTTGGCCAGACACCAGAGATGATGGAGAAAGTGTCCAGGAACTCACAGTATCGTGGCTGATATGAGCAAGACGATGAGATGACGCAGTGATCTGGCTGAGTGTTCGTAAGCAGAGGTTGTGACCGCGCTGAAGGCCGTTTAGCCTGGTTTCCTCTTCAAGCGCATGAGATCAGGGAGCAGAGTGGTACCAGGTTGACAAAAGAGGTAGGAAGGGTTAGAAAAGCAAGAGAGCGGTGCTTTGTAGGGAGGGAGACGAAGAGAAATTGCTACACGAATCTACTAAAACAGCGTTGTTATCATTTATTCATTCATTCCCACTTTGCAGGAAGTCTGGAAACATTTTGCTTTGAAGCCAGAGGGGTAAAGAAAATTACTGTTATCTTCTGACAGGTTTAAAAAAAAAAAAAGTAACAGCCTTACAGAAAACAAAAGCAGATTATACTCCCGATGACATTGCAGATAAGACCACAGGCATGGAGGTGATACAGTGAGTGTAAGAAAGAAAGGGAACGTAAAAAGAAGGAGAAAAAGAAAAACCACGACGGCTTCATTAAGAAATTACTCTAATATCCTATTTGTTATACTTAATGGATTTACATCCCTTGTCAATAGAAGTGTTCAAATTCATTGCCTCAGTAGAGAAGAAAAGGATTAGCCATCATTTTTCTTTTACAATTAGTCTCAGTCACTTCTATCAATTTCAGGGGAATAAGGGAAGTTGTGAGGCAGGTTTCCATTGAGTAAAGAGGAAAGACGGGAAAACCTCAAAAGGAGGTAGACGATTGTGGAAACTACAATTGCTTGGAATGTGGAATGTGTCTCGTATTTGCCTAAAATGTACATTTGTTATTCTCAATTGATCTCAATGGTGTTTTAAGCCAAAGCATACAATTCACATACACATCACTTTATATTCTTAGGCAATTTGTTCGAAGGGTTAGAATGTATAGCCTCAGAAGATAAGATAGGCATAGTTGCTTGGTTGTGAATATATATATATATATACAGTTGCTTGGTTGTGAATATATATATATATATATATATATACAGTATATAACAACAATTCCAGAAATGTTGGGACGTTTTTAAATTTGAATAAAATGAAAACTAAAAAACTTTCAAATTACACGAGGCAATATTTTATTCTCAATAGAACACAGAGAACATAAGTGTTTAAAGGGAGAAATTGTATGCTTTTATCCACTAAATGTGCTCATTTCAAATGTGATGCCTGCTACAGGTCTCACAGGTTGCACGGGGACAACAAAGGGCTGAAAAAGCAAGACATTGTGAAAAGATTTAGCTGGGAGAATATCTAGCAACTAATTAAGTTAATCAACATCACTCTTCAGCAACTCTTCAGCAGCTGGACACCTATATCAGGGAAGAATGTGACCAAATTCTAACACCAAAACTCCAGAAACTCATAACCTCGATCCACAGACATCTTCAAACTATTTTGAAAAGAAGAGGAGATGCTACATCATGGTAAACATGCCCCTGTCCCAACTATTTTGAGTCCTGTAGCAGGCATCAAATTTGAAATGAGCTCATTTTGTGCATAAAATTGTACAATTTCTCAGTTTAAACATTTATGTTATTTATGTTATATTGTGAATAAAATATTGGCTCATGTGATTTGAAATTAGTTTAGTTTTCATTTTATTCAAATTTAAAAAACGTCCCAACATTTCCATAATTCGGGTTGTATATATGCCTTATATCTTGCATATCTTATATGCAAAATGAATAAATGTTTCCAATGTCACCTCTGAATTACATTACACAGCAACTAAAACATTTATATATCTGTATATTTAAACACTAGATTTGATACTGGAGAATGGCTCAAAGAGCCATAATACTGTAGCAGACTGCCAAACAAAAAGGAGATACATTTTATTAGCTATAAAGTTTTATCAGAGAGCATCCTCTTTATAATGTAGCATAATCTGTATGGTTTGAGTGATGTGCATATATTTGCGAGCAGAAAGGAAGAGCCTGCTTCCAGGCATGTTTAGATTTGTCATCTTTTGCAGACTTTACAGCAACTTAACCATTAGCCTACAAACCGGTCAACTTAAATAGGGCAGTGGACGTTGCCTGCGGGACAAAACGAATTGCATCATTCTTCTTTGGCTTAAATAATTTCACCTCAGGGCCGAGGACGGAACCTCAGACCCATCTGCTCTCTGCTGAAACATGCAGTGACCTGAGTGACTGCTGCTGATCTGTGGTGTTGACGGACAGCCGCTCTGACAAATCTCGACTTAAGACACCTGACGGTTAAGTAGTGAATGCCAGGTGTCTTATGTATGAACAGTCAGCAACATTATCATTGTCAGTAACTTGCCTTATGACAACACACATTTGTGAGTGCTTGCAGCAGTTATTTAGAGGTTATTAGGACCCGCTGTATTGTAGGACGGCCTCATTTGTCACGCTAGCTCATGCCGGCCAAAACGTCTGCAAATCCACTTGAATGGATCAAACTGGTGGAAATAGACAGACTAATTACAAATTAAAAGATTCATCCACTCGGACATCATCGCTTTCAGTCATGTCCGAATTGATATAAACGTGAAGTGATGATCTTTTTAGAGGACACTTAGCTTTAAAATGAAAGCTGCACCTCTGTGCCTGCAACCTTTATTACGCTTGCAGCGTTTTACAAGGATTTATTGACTGATAAAAAAGGTGATTATTAATGGTTGGCAATTTACAAAAAAGCTAAACCAAATTTGCTTTTCTACTTCATTATTGTACTTATTGTTTCTGAAGTACTAGAACATTTTTAAAAATGAATAAACTTTAATGGTATTTGTTTTTAATTTTAATTACAATTTTAATTTCAATTAATTAATTTAAATAAAATATTTATTAAATATATATAATAAATTATAATATACATATTATGCATTTGCTTGTTGGTAATGAAATTCACACTAATTAGTTTTGTGATAAGGTGATTCAAATTGATTACGTTCATTCTGTGATTAAACAGAATTTACAAAGCAACATTTTTAAATGGGTTTTTTAGTTGTAATCTAAAGTGTTGTTATTGATTTTTTTTTTTTTCATCTTCAAGTGCGCATCTGAGAATCATCTCTTCTGCTTTGGATTCGCTTACTGTTGTCCGTCATTCAATGACACAGCGACCTGGTCTAGTCTTTCTGCTTTCCGGTTGAAATTGGACGTCTGGGTGTTGTGTGGATTGTCTAGACACCAAACAGAGCTGCAACCTTCAAATGTTTCCGTATGTAATGGCAATGCAATTATGGCCGTTTCGATGCGTGTCACTGAACACTGACCTTTCTGGTTGTTTGTGTCCGTGAACATATCCATATAATCATTGCTTTTTATTATAGGTTTTAATCTCTAGTGTGTGATTGGACAGTGGCTTTTGTGGCCTTTATGACATGATTGGACTGTGGCAATTCCGTCTGGCTTGCGTGTGATTGGACAGTGACCGTACAGGTTGCTGGGGTCCCTGTTGTGGGGTATTGCTTTTCCTGGAGATATTGATTGAGACCTGGGCAGCAGTCAATGGAATGTCTGAGACAGGTTTCATGTTCTGTTGTCCGCGTGTTTCATGTCGGTGTCACTTGCATGGATTTTACCACCACATTATTCTATTCCGGCTTTTTTCCAGATGCACAGCCCATAATGTCCCAGAGTGTCAGTGTAGTTTTATTACAGCATATCACTTGTAAATGCCCGTCCTCTAGACATTTACACTTGCGTCAAGACACTTTTCCCGTCTGGACTCCATATGCCCTTCTGACTTCTTGTTCTTCTCAAGCCTTATAGTTTATGTCTTGCTCCTGCTTTCTCTTTCATTGCCTATTTCTTTCACCTGCTCTCCCCTTTCAGTTCATCTCTAACTTTGTTCACAATTGACCTGGCATTTCTGGACAGTGACACTGTAGTCCGCTGCCAGACGGCCATCTTTCAGATTGAGATATGCAGCATTTTTAAGTCAAACAGATTTACAGGCTGAACTGTGGTGATGAGAGCAGACAAGAGTTTTTTGTGTGTGTGTGTGTGTGTGTGTGTGTGGGGGGGGGGGTTATGAGCTAATCTGAGGCTAATTTTTACAATCGACCAAAGATCTGAGATAGACTTATAGATAAATGGGTTTCCTTTACTTAAGGCTTTGATTGGGTTTCCTTTAGATTGACACTCTGATGGACTGCTTGGATGGACGGGTGGAAAAGCTGACTCCAAATGAAGGTTTGAATGAGTGTGTGGGTGAACAACTCCAAATGAAGGTTTGAATGAGTGTGTGGGTGAATATCTTGACCTGAGTCCTGGAATGACTTATAGCTGTACTTAAGGCTTTGACTGATTGATCGATGGATCGGAGACGGGTGGAAAAGACGCAGCTAGCTGGAGAGAAACCATCCACCTTACGATGAAAGACCAATGACATTTTGCAGACCTAAAAAGCATGAAAGAATAGTCTATCAGAATGATCGATGGACGATCGGCTCAATAAGAGGAGGTGTCTCGTCAGAGAGAGAAACAGATCAGACTTCTCGAGGGATTTTGCTGGCTTTGAAAAAACTCTCAGATGAAAGCAGACGATCGTTGAATCGATTCGCATATTGATAGATTTGCACACCTTTTCTGGGCTTGCACCGTTTTAGCTGACACAGAGAGGGGATGAGGGGTGGAAAGAAACACTGATACATGGAGCGAAAGAGAAGGGAAATGAAAGGTGGAGCTTTGACCTGGTTTTGTGATACAGAATGAGCACAGAACAAAGAAAGAATACTGAGAGATCTCATAGATACAAAACCTCATTCTAACAAATTATACATACACGGTCCCTCAGCAGAAGAATCCCTACAACATTTTTCCTCAATGCCTTCTGATTTGTGAAAACACAAATTTGTAACATATGTATTTTAGATTCTTTGTAATTCAAAAAT
This sequence comes from Ptychobarbus kaznakovi, assembly GCA_027422405.1. Taxonomy (NCBI): domain Eukaryota; kingdom Metazoa; phylum Chordata; class Actinopteri; order Cypriniformes; family Cyprinidae; genus Ptychobarbus; species Ptychobarbus kaznakovi. The sequence goes on along the minus strand of CM049807.1, from coordinate 7,301,013 downwards.
CCTTACATTTTGATCATTGTAGACCAGACAGAATTTGTTTGTATAACTGCAGTGTTTATGGTAACACTGCATTAAAGTCCTCTTTATGGAAAAAGGGCTGGTAGCTCTACTCCTTAGTGTAGATCTGACCTTTATTTATTCTAACCCATTAACGAAAAGCTTCTTGAAATTACAGATTGATGAACTATGTCTAGTGCTGTGGTGCTGATGTAATAAAATGTTGTGAATATTGGTCTACTTAACGTGAACCTTAAGTGCTTTTATCCTCTACATGAGGGTTCAAAGTTTGCCCATTCACAAGCATGAAAAAAACAAGGTTTGTTTTCTTATTGTTTCCTATGCTCTTCGTCTGCCGTGTGCTGTGAGTGTGAGAACTGTTCTGTGTTGTGTGATTGTGTTGTGTCACGCCTCCATTTTCACATTTGGTGTGGACAGACAAATTGCCTGTCACTAGAATCGTGTTGCTTTGCACCCTGTTAGGACAGTGTTAACCTGAAGGTGAAGTGTGTCTACCGAACTACAATGTTGAAATGCTTTCTTAGATTTTTTTTTATTGCTGTTCTTTTTGTCAAGGATAATTTTTACTACCATGCAAAAGTTCAGTGTAGGTAAAAAACAAAAACAAAAAAACCTATTAATAATTCCTTAAAATTAAAAAGCAATGGCTGCTGAAAATTTGGCTTTGCCATCAGAGGATTAACCTTCATTACAAAATATATTAAAATAGAAACCGTTAGGCCTATTTCAAATTGTATTAATATTTCACAATATTACTTTTTTTGCTGCATTTTTGATCAAATAAATACATAAAGACATAAATTCATTAAATAAAATAAAATAAGACATAAATCGTATGGACCCGAACTTTTAAACAGTAATGTATGTTTCGTCTGCACGCAGTACTTATGTTGAGGCAGTATAATAATTATAAAACTAATCCCAATGTAATATTTATAAACAGGTATTATGTCATCCTATTGGCACATCCAATCATGTTAGTTTTGGGTCAGGCTATCATTTAATCAGACCAATGGTCTGAAAACATGAATTATTTATACAGTTATCTTTAGTAACACTAGTGCAGATATCACAAACTTCAGATTTAAAGATACCAAATAGAATTGCAAAAAAAGAAGAAAAAGAGACTACTGTAATTATAGCTCAACTTGAACTTGAACTTGAACTTGATCAAACATATAGCCCCGCCCAAACCTCACACCATTGGTTGAGCCGATGTGTCGGGCAGCTCAAATTAACATTACAAGTTTAGCATCGAAATTACATGTCACCTTTAATCTTCACAGTATCATGCAACAACAGCTTACAAGATAAACTTGTTTTGTGGTTGACCACATCCTTGTTCCCGAGATGCACTGTACAGGAGAGCTGTTTGTCTTTGAGAAGAAACAGATATCCAGAATGATTGGTTCTTCTCTGCATGCTATTGAGCTCTGCGAGCTCTGCGGGTTGCCTTTATAATTTAACCATAATTTTACAGCAGTTTTTTAATGATGTGTGCCTCATTTTCTCTCCCTCACACACACACTCCATCTCTTCTTCTCTTTTCAGGCAGTTTCAGAGCTCCTGTAGAACATTCCCGAAATACAGCCATGGACCACAATGAACAGTAAAACTTGAATGGAAAAACAAAGAGAGAAACCTAGTGGAAATAGACCATACTTCTCAAATTCAACCCTGCCCTGATGCTGCTTTAAGGACTGAGCCTGCAAACACTTTGCTCTTCACTGACTGATGATTTAACTGATAGTAATAACCCATGGAATCTAGGCTATGCGTTCTGAACAACAGACCTAAATATAGTCTCGCTGTTTATCCATTGAGCAAATTCTTAACATTTATGTGAATTGAATTGTCCTTCTTTACCATGACAAGGACTCAGGGATGTCATTGTCATCCTTTATAACAAGTATGTGCACAAAAACATTCGCATTTGAATTCAATAATGGATTTGACATAATAAATGCATGCATTGTCTTCTCCTCCCTTCCTCTAATTTATTATTTTTTCCCTCTCTCCTGTTTTTTTTCAATCATTAAAGCTTTCAATTAACGGTCATAACGAGACCGTCTCAGCTCCTTGTCAAAACCTTGTCCTTCACAATCCAAAACGAGACCTTGTGTTATTGGAATCATCAGAAAGTGGACAGACACACCCTCTCCGCTCAGGCGCCGTCCAGTTGGTGCAGGCGGTGAGAGCTGCGGCGCGATTGGTTGAGTGTGGGGTGGGTGTGCGATGCGGATTGGAGGATGTCGGGGGACTGGGAAGACGACCTTTGTAAGAAGGCGTTGGTGCTGGTGGAGGAACTGTGCTTCCGGTCTGGAGGCCTGAGCCAGAGTGCCAGCTGTCAAGAGTTCAGCTACATGATGAGAGGACCGAACAGACAGCTGAACACAGGTAAGCACACCACAACCTGGTGAAAGGATGGTTGGTCCAAAAATTAGCATTCTGTCATCATTTACTCACTTCATGTTGTTTCGAACCAGTTTGACGACTTATTTTGAATGCAAAATAAGCCATTGTGCCAGTAGCTCTCTTGCCCATGCAGTAGCAATGAATAGGGGCCAGAGCTTTTAAACTACAAAAAGGGCACAAAGGCTTCATGAAAGTGGTCCATATGACTTATATTCTAAGTCTTCTGAAGTTTCACAGAAGAAAGTCTTACAGGTTTGGAATGACTGGAGGGCGAGTCATAAATAATGACAGAATTTTCATTTTCGGGTGAACTATCACTTTAAACCCTATTCAAAGCATGAATTGCTATGATTTATGCCTGACTTCTAACCAAAATATTGGCTTGCACCTAACAAATGGCCTAAAAGGGTAATTTTCTTCATCTGCCCACCTCACTGAGTCATGAGACCAGGAAAGAGCCTCACTGGTAAAAGCTGCTCGTTCATGTAATTGCACCTGGCCGTTTTTATTTGTATTCACACCATGCCCACCACAGGTGCTATGGCTGGATGCTGTGTTCAGAGTGAGACTGTCCTGTTTACAGATTTAGTCATTATTGTTTAAATTCCCAAGTGCCCAGTGATTGAGATGGAATTGGTCTTGTATTCTCTTTAATATTAAATGGCACAACCGCAGGTAATTGAAATGGCTCTAAGCTCCTTGTGAAAAGAAGCAGAAGAAATGAAGCTGCATAGACTTTCCTTCCTAGGGTCTCCAAATACCCAACAATCACCCAAATTGTGAAGGCTGTCAGTTAAAGCTACTCATTATCTTTATTTCTTAAAGGGGTTATCGGATGCAAAATTCACTTTCCAAGGTGTTGTAACATACAGTAAATGTGTGTTGGAAGTGTGTATACATCCATCGTATAATGATAAAAATCTCCAAATCAGGCTGTTCTGAGAGTCAAGAATTAGTTCTGTAGGTCCCACGATCGTTGATTGACAAGACCGTTTACCTTAGTGAGTGAGCTGAGAGCTGTATGCAGGGAAGACAATAATGTCTCCGAAAGCAATTGAGGTATGTAATAATGAATATAGCAGTCATTATTAACTCCCGACATCTGAGCTGCTGAAGACGCAGATAATTAATGTTACTTATCTGCCTAAATGCATTTATGTTCACGTGATTCATTCGTGATCCAGCTTCATCTACAGAAGAAGTGAGTATAAGGGTTTTTTTATGAATCTTTGCCAATCACCTTTCCTAATAACGTGCTAGTTAGTCAGTGTCGTGGCTGAAGTAAACAGTACTGCTCTTCCCCTCACGGAAGAGAGGGGCGGGGTCAGCAGAGCTCATTAGCATTTAAAGCAACATGGACTAAAATGGCTTTTTTAAAAACAGCTGATTTTGACATGGTAAAAAAAAGTGTTTTTACACTACCATTGAGAAATCTTAACTAAACCATGTTATACACTTTTCATTAAGGCCATAAAGAGTCATATCAACTTGTGGAAAATGTGCATCCGATAACCCCTTTAAAAGCTATTTTTTTGTCCATACAATGAAAGTCAGTGGAAGTTCATTTTATTTGTATGGACACGTGTAAAATATTCTTTAAAAAACAGTTTTTGTCTTCTGCTGAAGAAAAAGTCATTCAGGTTTTGAACGACAAGAAGGTGAATAAAAGAAGACAGAATTTTCATTTTTGGGCGAACTATCCCTTTAACAAAAAAATGCTTTTTCTTTTGAAACAATTTCTTTTACACGGTTTCATTTGTGAAATCATGCCAAAACCAAGACCCTGGTGAAGGGAATGTTACAATGCTTTCAAGATGTTTATTCTAATAAATACAACCATTTAAAATGAATTCTGGACATTTGCTAACATTAACAGGTTTTGACACAATGACTAAATGTCGGTCATTAGTTATTAGGGCGGTGCTGAATTGAATGCTGCATTTTGAATCAGGAGAGATATGTTAGAAGCAGTGTCCAAAATTACATTTTACATTTATTCACTTAGCAGATGCTTTTAGGCAAAAGCAATGTATAACAAAAACGATTTGTCCAAGGAAGAACGTAATATAAATAGTGATACTATACCAAATTTCCAAGCAGTGTAACGCTAGTGGATAATTATCACTCAGCAAGCACCAAATGCAAATAAAATGGCATAAAAACATGTCAGTGGCTGGTAAATTTATAAGGGACTGCAATATAATGCATGATTTTAAATCGATTGTGTGAATGATAGTCTGACTCTCACTTATGTAAGAAAAGTGAGCAATTCAAGTCAAAGACATACAAACTGTCTGCTAAAGAAAATATCTGACACCTATACCTGGTGATCAAAAGCTGGAAAGCACTAATGTAGCTAAGGGAAACACAGTTCATGATGTTGTTTTGCTGAATGCATTGCAAAATAGTGACACGCATAGCTGAGCAGGACGGGCAGCTTACCACAGTATTAATTAGTGGGAAACTGAGGGAAGCTGCCTTAGGCTCTTTAAACTCTTCTGTACTCATAGTATAGCCCATATGTGCACTACAGCTGAAGGGTAGTCATGCTGTCAAGCATAGTGTAACAAGGTGAAACAGACTATTTTTAACCCCGGGTCTCTGTATAAGCCACGGTCAGTTACCGCTGACTTGTAAAGCAGGATTGAACATTTGGATTTGGATTTGTGGCTTTATCCAAAGACATTTTGCCCCTCTCTATTTTATATTAGAGTGTATTTATTAGCACGCTCAGGATAAAACCCAAAAGTCACTCTCATGTTTGATTCCTCCCCTACTCTAGTGTGTTAAGTCACAGTGAGAATGAAATCGTGTGAATGCTTATGTAATAAAACCAAAGATGTGTTCCATGCGTAAGCTTTCAACTTAGCCTAATTGTAGCATAAAGGAGCACTAAAATACTTAGCAAATGACTCACTACTAAATATGTGTTGCACATGAAACATTTTCAAAAGTTCAGGACAGTAGGATTTTTAAAATGCTTTTATTAAAGGGATAGTTCAACAAGAGATTACAATTCTGTCATCATTTATTCACCCTCCACTTGTTTCAAACCTGTATGATTTTCTTTCTTCTGATGAACTCAAAAGAACATCTTTTTATATTAATGTGGGTAACCAAACACAGTTGCTAGTAATCATTGTTAGTATGCAACCTTCAACTGATAATTCTTCAAAATATCTTCTTATGTGTTAATTGATCACCGCAAGCCACCTTAAAAACGTAACTTATTATAAAAAAAATTGTTTCAAATTTTTTTTTTTCATAGTTTCCACAAAATATTAAGCAGCACAACATTGCTAAAAAAAAATCTTGATCAGCATATTAGATTGATTTTTGAAGGATCACGTGACACTGAAGACTGGAGTAATGATGCTGAAAATTCAGCTTGGTCATCACAGGAATAAATTACTAATAATATTTCACAGTATTACTGTTTTTACTGTATTTTTGATCAAGTAAATACAGCCTTGGTGAGCAGCGCAGAGTTGTCTTACTAAAAAACCTGTCACGAAAAAGTACCTAATAGAATAAGTTTTGCTGTTTAATATATATTTCTTGAATATTTAAAATATTGCAGTGTGCATTATGTAATACACATTTATATATATATGTATTTATGGTACAGTATGTCATGTCTTTGTATATTTTTAAAACTTAAGGAACATGAAATGTATCATTGTCAAATAGTTAGATAAGGCAAAAAAAAACGTGTTTAGAAAAGAAAATTAAATTCAAGATTATTTTGATTAACAAAATTGAAGGCTTACTAGATAGATAAAAGAAAATGTCATATTATGCAACTGCACATTCCTGCATGGACAGCTTGCAAATTACTAGCTGCTCTTGCTTTAAGAGGAAATGATGCAACCAAATTAAGTGCACAGTTAAGACTCTGTGATGGGCTGGTGCAACCCTACCCATCTCTCTTTAGGAGGTGGTGATGGTGTGGAAAAGTCTATGAGACAAGATGAAATGAAAGCTTAGCAACGGGGCATAACGCCGATCCTCCTGGTTCAGCCAAGCCAGAGTTTGTAGATCAAACTACCTCCCCAGATATACTGCTTCCGAACAGTCTTTTTTCTTTGCAAGCAGATCAATACATTAACCTTTCTAATCCCAAACCCCTCCCGTGTTTAGTTCTCTCTCCATCAGTGTCCGTTTGTTTGGCTCCACATCTTTCATTCCTGCAGTTCCGCCTCTCCCGCACCAGCCATCCTTCTCACTCTCTCTCTCTTCATCACTGTCCACTTTTTTCCGGGCCTGTTTTTCTCACAGGGGAATGCTTGCGGACTTTATGAACCCCTCTCTGGCGCTATCTCTCTCTTTCCTCACCTTCGACGTGTGGAGTGAATGTGTTATCTTGACCAGTCAGCCGATATGTCTGCTTCAACATGTACACTAATCTGTTAGCTCCTTCCTGGCCCCTCCCCCTTTCCCCATCTCCCTTTTTCCTCCGATATGTCCTTGTTTTTCTTTTTCTTTTTCATTCTTCTTCTCTGTCAGCTACCTGCTGGAAAATCCACTTAAAACTGGAAGCTGTGTTTTGGGACTTGCTAGCAGTTCTGTCGTCTGACTTCTATAGCGTTTAATTCGTTTCAATGAAATATGAACAGTGGCAAAATTATGGGTCGCTAAAGAGAGGCTGTTTCAATACAGCCTCAAGTTTCAAAACAACAAACTGAAAATAATTTATATACTACTTAAAAAAAATAGGGAGCTGTTGTTTCTCCCCACAATTTTTGTTTTACTGCTGTCCACCAACTAAAGTTTCAGAGTTTGAGAACCACTGTGATAAGGGTTGGAAGAAAGCAGTGAATATGTTTTAGGTGGTTTCTAACTGGTCTTGCTGGTCCAAGCTGCTCATTTCCACTGTCAAAGTGGTCATGTTGATTCTTAGATAATGATCGGTAGTAAAGCAGCTGATGACCAGCCTGCATTAGCCAGTGATCAATTTATGACCAGCTAGAAATAGCATTAAACATAGTTAGGACTTTCTCCATCCTTCATCACAGTGGTTCTCAATAATATTTTTTAGCTGGTGGACCACAGTAAAACAAAAATTGTGGCCCACCTAACACTCCAGGTCTAGGGAGGAACAACAGCTGCCTACATTTTTAAGTAGTATATAAATTATTCTCCGTTTATAGCTTTGAAACTTGAGGCTCTTTTAAAATAGCCTTTCTTTTAGCAATCAATCATTTTTAATTTCATTAAAGTTAACATCTTGTAGCTAATGAACCTGAATAGATTGCATCGAACATTTGACAGGTAGTAGTGTTATTGAATTGAGACAACAGAAATATTATCATAATTTTAACACATTTAATAATTCTTATGCTTTTATTATTAGTTAATTAATGTTGGTTCATTTTGTCTTTTATATTTTGAATATTTAAAATGACTGTATTTAGAATTTATAGTGACATGTATTATTTATCAAGATTTATAGATGTGTTTATTTATTTCTTGTTTTAATCCTTTACAAACACAGTGACCTGCATATCACAGATTGAGAACCACTGCTTCATCGCAATCGTCCTTCCTTCCTCTGTCTCCCTTTATCCATTTCCCTCTTCCCTCCATTGGTATCTCTGATCTCCTTTCCTGTCCCACTCTCTTCCGTTTTTTGCCTCCTATTTACCTTTTTCTCTCTCTCTCTATCTGCGTCTTGTTCTTCAGGCTGACAGATCAGTCCCTTCTCTCCTCCCTCGGTCTCTCTCTCTGATCATATCTTTGAACAAGTAGTGATTAATGACATACAGAGACTGATTAATTATTCACCAAAGAGAGACAGAAAGTACAGAGAAAGGAAGAAGGAAAACAGCAAGAGGGAGGATGAGAGGGGTGGAAGGAGAGAAGTAAGATGGGGGGGAGGAGGAGGACACAGGAGAGGCAAATGAGACAAATGATGAAGGTGGTGTTAGATGAGGATGGAAAGCATGATGTCTTTCCTGTAACGTTTCAGAAGAGATTGTGTGCGTATGCAGTCATGCCAAGGTTTCTCAAGTGAAATCAAAATGTCATAATTGTTTGCTCATAGTATGGCCCATAGGTGCACTATTGCTGAAGGTATTAATGCCATCAAGCATACAGTAACAGGGTGAAACAGAAAAAATAAGTATTTTTAACTTTAGATAGGGAGTTTTTTTCATTGTAAAAGACAGCCGTTAATCTAGATTTGGATTTGCATCTTTATACAATCTTTAGATTTTTACCTCATTAAAATTATGTGTATTTTATTAAATGCTCAGGATGAAAACCAAAGAAGAATTTAAGGAGGTAGTTAATTTGTTGTGAATTTTATTTATTTGTTTTTTTACTATATGTGTGAGTGTGAAAATATATAATTTGCATATATAGATTTTTATATATGAATATAAGATAATTATTTAAAATGTTATATATGTATTTCTAAATGAATGAATGCTTATGAAGCATGGTGTGAGAACACCATTTTCACAATATTCTAATTTTACCAAAGGCTTCCAAAGGAGAGCCAAACCTCATGATTCTGATTTTGACATTTTTCTTCCTTCCCATTTTATGTTGGATTACTGAAATCTCCTCTGTTTTATGAAATCTCCTCTGTTTTCTAAAGAATTTCTCTTCCTGTTATTCCAGTTTAAATTCCATTCCAACATCCTGTGAGATGTGGCCAAATCAATTAAAATTCTAAATTCTAAATTGAAAGGGAGCCAGCTCTGACTTTTGCCAAACCCAGACTGGTTATTTGGAGACATGTGAACGTGTGAGCCATACATGGAGGAAAACATAGTAGTTGGGAGCAGAAGCAAAGATGGTGGAACAAAAACTGGGAAAGACGGCATGATGGAAAGGAAAATAAAGGGCGAGCAGACACTCATACAATATAACCTCCTTGCATAATATAAATGACAGAGTAGCTCAAGGTAGAACCACCCGGGGGCTTTTAGAGCTGGTGGGTGTTGCGTCTGAGGAAGTGATGTGAGTGCAGGGTAAGCGGAGGAACTATGTGGGTGTGAGATCTGAATAGAGCTCTTGAGAGTCAGGCTGACAGACAGGCCCTTTGTTTTTCTTGATTGGCAGGCACTTGTTTGTCCCTGCTTGTTGGAGAGTCGCTGTTCCACTCAGTCTGGTGCTGAAACTGAGTTGCCAAAGTCTAATTTTTTCAAGCGACTCATTCATGCGCACCCTTAGAAATTGTTATTAAAGGCTGCATGATTGAAAGCTCATACGCTGTGAGAGACAGAGTCATAAGGCTTAATTACAGTTTAGAGGACATCTTTGTGGAAATTGTCATTGGCATTGACACTTCTTCTTCTTGGAAATAAATCCATCGTTTTCTTGGCTTTGTATTCAGATAAGAGCTAGTGAATGTTGGGAGAGCCGGTGGTAATTTACAGGCACAATGCGCCATCTCCTTTCCTTTTTCTCCTTCTGATCCTCTCTCTCTCTCTCTCTCTCTCTGTACTTCGATTTCTCCCAGTCATTCCCTAAGCACAGCGGCTGTCTGCCAACGCAACCTCATTTGCACATTTTTCTTTTCAAATATCTATGCGTTCATCCTCCCAGTTTATGCAATCAAGCTTGTTACCTAGAGTTGGGAACTGAGAACTGAGTTGTGTTTTTAAATATAATACTGAACCATAACCGATTGATTTCCATGATGTTCGTTTCCATTAATGGTTTTTGAACGTCTGCGTTCAAGGAAAAAGAAAAAGAGTTTTGCAATAGCAATTGAATGTGATGAGAGAGAAAGATGGCAACATTATACACAGATAATAAATAGACAAGAGAAGTCAAAAATAAAAGAGAAGTCATAGTTAAGGCAGCACTTAAAAAAAACACAAATAAACAAGCACTCGCTAGAGTACCCAAAATAAGTTCTAATATTGCTTTGGGGTCCCAGTAGGGTAGGATTTTGACAGCAGAGTAGGATTTAGTCACAAATCTGTTCTTTATAATGAACTGGTCAAAAAGACAGTGAGTTGTCAGTTAGAATCAGTCTAATGACTCACTGAATCAATCACTGAACCACAACTCGAAATCAACCGAGAACGCCTACTGTGTGCTGTCTGTACTTAAGGCTTGTGATACTTAAATCAATGTAATATATGACTGTTTCCATGTAACAATTCAACTTTTTGAAATATTAATATCAATTAATATTTCAAAGTTATATGTGTGTGTGTGTGTGTTTTTTGAATTTTTTATAAAAAAAAGGATTGTTTTTATTGAATGGAGTAGTTTTGTTTGTGTTTTTTTATGCATTGCATATGTTTTACTTTGCGAAACTGTTGTTGTTGTTTAAAATAAAATAATGTTTAAATATAGACATACTTGAACTGTTTTTGAATGGAACTTGAATTTAAAAAAAAAATGTTGGGAAAAAAATGTATTAGGTTATTGAGTGTTTATTTAGGTGATGAGTTGATTGTGTGTGTATATATATATATATATATATATATATATATATATATATATATAATTAGGACCAAGTCATAAAAGAATCATTAGAATAATTATTAAGGAACCAAAATAATTCAGTGGAATTTAACTAAGAATCATTACTTCCTTTTTTATTTAGTATTTGTCTTTAGTATATAATTAGGACCAATTATTTAAGTCTTAAAAGAATCCTTAGTGTAATTATTAGGAACCAGAAGCATTCATTGGAATTTGAACCAGAATCATTAAATTTCTTACTTTTTTATATAGCGTATATGTAAGTAAATAGTTAGAACCAATTATTCAAGTCCTAAAGAAACCATTAGTGTAATTATAAAGGAACCAGACGCATTCATTGTAATATGAACCAGAATCATTAAAATCCTTGTGATTTTTGTTACCTCTCAAGGTTGTAATAAATCAAACTCTCTTTCTCTCTCTGTTTCAGAGATCTCAGTGAGTCTGCTCTCCGTCATCGTAACATTCTGTGGCATCGTGCTGCTCTCTGTCTCTCTCTTCGTCTCCTGGAAGCTCTGCTGGTTGCCGTGGAGAGATAAGGAAGGCGGGGGTCTGAGCTTGACGTCGGGGCTCCTGCCCGGCGGGGTCAGTTTGGGTGGGGTCGGAGGAGGCGGGGGCTCCTCGCTCCTTCCTCCGCTGTTGCAGAGGAAAGATACTCACTCCTCTTCCTCGCTGTATCCCTCGCTCCCGCAGCATGGTCAGCATCACCCCCATTTCTCCGACGTGATGGGGGTGGAGGGCGGAGGGGGTCTGGTAGTAGGGGGTGTGGTTGGGGGTCCGCAGGAGATGCAGGAGCATTCTTACCTAGACATGGACTCTTATCCAAACAATGCTGGTGAGTAAACGTCTGCTGTGCATCAAACTCAGAAGCACTACTTTACTCTTTGTGAGACCTAAGAGACAGTGATTGTTGTTAATTATACACCATTATTTTAACTACTCCTTTCATCTTTTCTATGGCTTATGGTTTCTCTTGTTTTCAGCAAACCTTAAGTTGAGCCAGACATCTCCCGAGTTGCCCCCAGCAACAGAAGGAGGCTCAGCTGTGAAAGACCTGCCCAATGCCCATTCCCAGCAGCAGGTCACCACCAGGTCAGTGTCCTTCTCTTCTTGTTCCTGTCTGAGGTTTCTATGTGTGTGTGTTTTACAGGATGATGGAGTGAGCGTGTGGTTTGTGTCTTGCAGAATGTGTGCAGGATGTTCTATTGAAGTGAAATATAATGTTTTTCTTTTTAAAAGGTCTTACATATGCTACAGTTTAAAAGTTTTTTCCTATTGTCTAATGTTGTGAAAAACTGTTACAGTTTAAAATAACTGTTTTCTATATATTCTAAATGTACCTTCAAATGCAGTTTATTCCTGTGATGGCAAAGCTGAATTTTCAGCATCATTACTCTAGTCGTCAGTGTCACATAATCCTTCAGAAAATCATTCTAAAACACTGATTGGATGCTCTAAAAACATGTCTTATTATTAGCAATGTTGAAAACAGTTGTGCTGCTTAATATTTTTGTAGAATCAGTGATAGAATCAGCAGGGATGGAATTAGCATTTATTTGAATTAATGCTCATTATTTATGATGTATGTAACATTATAAATGCCTTTATTGTCCCTTTTTGTCAATTTGCAATTTGCTGAATAAAAGTATTGATTACTTAAAAAAAACATCTTACTCAAAATGTTTGAATGATAATATGTATATCACTTTTGAATGCAGTATAACAGCACATTTGTGTGTATTTGGACCATATTTCTGTCAGGTCTAAATACAACAGATTAAAATATTTATTAATTTCACATCCACGAATTTGGAGCAATCTGGGGTTAAATACCTTCAATACAGTACTGGGTGAATTTCATGAAAATTGGTCATAACCCCACATTATATGGTCATAACCCCACAATATAAAATGGAAATAAATGTAGGCCTATAAATAAATTATATTATTATATATATTATATATTGCATAAAACAATAAAATACAGCAGGCTTTATTTTGTTATGACAATTAAGCACATGGGTATTTTACTTCTGAGCTTTGTGGAATTTGTCTTTCATTAGATTCTCATTTTGGTAGTACAGTATTTTTTGTAATATATTATCGTAAAAATGATCATTTAAATTAAAGCTTAAATTAAAGGCAATGCAATTGTTTTTGTTTTGCATTCACATTTTCCCCCATTTTCCCCTCAATTTAATTCGTTATCAGAATTTTTTTTAAATGAAAATGCAATGAAAAAAAATCTATCAAAATCATTCAGATAGGCCTTTCTTTCATAAATATCATACAGAGATGTTTCGTTTCCCCCTACCAGTCCCTGTGTTTGTCTATACGTGCGCATGTGTGAGTGTGTTCACCCTCTGGTCTCTCTCCAGGCCTAAGCCCGTGACTCACCAGCTTTCCAGCCCTGATTTCCATGGTGAGGAGAAGAGTGAGCAGCTGACCAGCATTGGGCAGATCAAACCAGAACTTTACCGGCTGCGCCAGGGAGACCAGGGGAATAGCAAACAAGACTCCTGCGGCAAAATCAGCTTCCTCCTGCGCTACGCCTTCAAGTGAGTCCACTCGGTTCCATCTCGCCATTACCTCCTCTCCCCACGGGGAAGCATCTCGTATAGAATTGTCATACGATGTGAATCCATGCCTCTCAATACATCAGTGGGTTATAAATAGATCTCATCGGCAGGGCTCACAATTGAAAAGGCGAGCTGGAGAAAGAAGCAGGGGAGTTGCAGTCAGCACAAAAGATATAGTCAGGCCTGCCGTGGGCAGCCCGTTCATGTCAGACCGGGTCCTTTATTTTGCCGTCACGCAGAGGGACATTAGAATAGGTGCAAAGTGCTGATGTTTGAGAAATGAAGGAAAGAGAGGCTGTTTCGCTCATGAATTATATATGACTAGCCACTTTAAACAGCACAGCCTGTCAAAACATAATAACACAGCACTGTGTTACAGCCAGAATTACAGAGGAGGCCGAGGGAGAGAAAGAGATGAAGATGGGTGAGTGGAGATTGATATCTCATTCCTTACACAGGGAGCAGTTCAAATAAATGATTTGACACCTCTGTCCCTGTTCATTACATTATCGGTCTATTATGTTCTGCTGTGAGTTCTAAGCTTAGTATGTCACGATTGCGTGTGCACGTGAGATTGAAAGCTTTAGAGATAAAGGGATAGTTCACCTAAAAAAAAAATCGTCCGTTTCCTTGTGTTGCTTCAAAACTTGTCTTTCTTTCTTCTGTGGAACAAGTAAGGAGATGTTTAGCAGAATGTCTAAGCTGCTCTTTTGCATATAATGAACTGCCGTGATCTCCATTCACTTTCAATTTATGGAAAAGAGCAGCTTAGACATTATGCCTAACATCTTTTGTTCGGAAGAAAGAGGGTTTGAAACCATTAAGGTGAGCTGGGGGTGAGCAATATATATTGTAGACATGATAAACTGGTAGAACTTTGTCAACCAGTTTAGATTTTGGATTAGAAACACATAATAACTCTGCATAGACAGCAACATAACTACCACATTCAAGGCCCAAAAAGGTAGTAAGGACATCATTAAAATTGTCCATGTGACATCAGCTGTTCAGCCTCAATTTTATGATCATGACATTTCAGTGTCATCTAAAGTTTTGTTGTGATTTCTTTTTTCAGCAAAAATAACTATACATTGTTATCATGAAATGAAATTACTCATATCATGATATAATATTTTTTTATAATTTCGCCCACCTGTAGTGTGAGTAAATTAACATAATTTATTTTTAAAGCAAATTCAAACGGGAATGTTACTCAGCGTTTGCACGAGCGCTAACAGCCAAGGTTGTTTCTCATCCCCATGTGTTTTTAATTTACATCCTCACACCTCCTGCTATGCTGTTGCGTTTGCAATACATCAATGCGAATATGTCATAGCTACAAGCATTTTGGGAATAGCGGGCAGGTTGACACTGTCAGTCAGAGTCGCATCCGGTGGGATGTAGCTTTCTATCAGCACAGCAGTAGGCCGATAACACATGCGGCGCGGAGGGACCCATTGTCTATGAGGGTTGGAGCCGAATGCTGTTTTATTTTTATTTTTATTTGTCCATCTATTTTTCAGATTCCAGCTGAGTGCCGATCATTGCGTTTTCCGGACGAGCGCTTTCAGACAGCAAGTGCATGACTTTTGTTTGAGGTCTTGTTTTGTTTCATAGGATATTATAAAGGGGGCGGGGAGGGGGGCCTGTGACTGAATAATGAAAAGCCGTTGTGCGGTGCAACACATGACTGGGGGGGGGGGACTTTAAATGCTCGCTCTAATGTGAGCAAGACATTTTCAATCATAGCCCTGAGTGTTAATGGCACCCAACATTTCTAAAGACCAGCCTGATTTAAAGTGTGCTGTTGTGCAGCATGCCACTTGACTTGAGATTCATTTCTAATTCCGCTAAACTGATATAATGTATATTAGACGGGACAGCTCAAAATGCATCTGGATGAGACTGTTTTTTCGAGCTTGAAATGTCAACAAGTATCTTCTTTTGCAATCTGATGTAACTATGTAGCTTACTATTAGCAAGCATGTCTTTAGAGCCGCACATGCTGACAGCGATTAAATTGCAGGAAATTTCAGTGTCTCTGTGCCATTGGTTGCTATAAGACGATCCGACTCGACCACTATCCAACAATTTTAGAGAATCACTGTTTGCGCTTGCATTGATGATTTCTGCACTGATCATGACATCTGAATCATGTTTAAAATGTTATGTTCATCTACAACTTATCTGATCATACTCCCATTATAACTCTCCTGCCCATCATTTGATTATCAACTGATGTTTTTTGAGGAAGTAAAGAGCATGACATTAATAATAATTGAAATATACATGGCCATTCAAAAGTTTGGGGTCAGTTATATTTTTTTATTAAATTAAAGAAGTCTATTAAAAGGTTGCAATTATTTTATCAAAAATACAGTAAAAACTGGATTATAATTGCAAGAAAAAATTAGGGGCAGTCGTGGCTCTAATGGATAGAGCGTCGGACTTGTAACCCGAGGTTGTGGGTTCGAATCTCGGCTCCGGCAGGAATTGTCCACGACTGAGGTGAGACCCTTGAGCAAGGCACCGAACCCCCAACTGCTCCCCGGGCGCCGCAGCGTCGGCTGCCCACTGCTCCAAGTGTGTGTGCACTTGGATGGGTTAAATGCAGAGAACACATTTCACTGCTGGTTATACTCTGTATAATTGTGTATGTGACAAATAAAGCTCATCTGAGCTTAATTATAATAATAATAATTAATAATATAGCTGTTTTCTATTTTAATATATTTTAAAATGTAACTTATTCCTATGATGGCAAAGCTGAATTTTAGCATTATTACTCCAGTCTTCAGTGTCACATGATCTTTCAGAAATCATTCTAATATACGGATTTGCTTCTCAAGAAACATTTCTTCTTATTATTACAGTTAAAAATGGTTAAATATTAAATATTGTTTAATATTTTTGTGGAAAGTGTGATTAATTTTTTCAGGATTATTTGAATAAAACGCAAAAAAAAAAAAAAGAAAAAAAATATTATATATGAAACTATAAACCAACTATATTGCACATAATGTTTATTTGCAGAAGTCAAGTTCACATTTGTAGCTGTCGCTCGTATCGCTGGAAATCACCAACTGTCCTTAAAAATGAATCTCTAAAAATTGCTGTCAGCATGAATAGCCCTTTAATCCTTGTCTTGATATAATTGTACAATAATGAATGATTCAATTTGTCACTTACAAATTGGAAGCTAATATCACATGATTAATTTATTTGCTTCCATGCTGATTGGTTGAAATTTGTACCATGTCATCGCACATTCTTTATGATCGACATGTCAGTCTAAGGCCGTATTGGATTTCTTCTTGTGTTCTCCCTCCCTCGGCGTTGCTGATTTGTTTAAGTGTCCTAATGAAAGGGTGACACATTTGTTAACACTGAGAGACACATTCTAACAAGGCCTGATTAGCAACCACAGAAGTTCCCCCGCCTCTCTTATTTACATCTGCACAAACATTGGGCGAGCCTCGCGCTTCAGAAGTTCACGGTCGTGCTGTGCTTGACACCAGACCGCAACAACCCCGCTGCAGTCTTGCCATGACCCATGGTTTGCTTCGTAATAAGCTCTGGATTATTTATAGAGTCCGGTGTTGGAGGCCACAGTCATTGCATTACACATCAAATATTCATGTCTTTATATTCACATTAGGGATGTATTATCTCATATATTCACGTTCGTACAAGATCCATTTAGCTTGTGCAGCACAAGTACGGGTTCGTCCATCTGTCAATTAATTCCATGCCGTTGAGCCGGGTTGTACAATTGGCACCTCCTCTCTTTTCCCCCCCTGTTTTTCTGAACCTGACAGCCATTGAGCCTCATTGAACTCGATGCTGCAGCGCTGTCCTGATACTGGCCTGGATGTCAGCCTGTTTCAACATAAACCGACGCTCTTGTCATTGTTGGTTAGATGACGCTGAAATGAACTCACGCCCAGGCTAGCGGGCGCAGAAATTTCCAGATAGTTCAAAGTGAATTACGGTGACGCTGACATGTCTTTCTTACAGCACGGAGCAGCTGGTGGTTAAGATACTGAAAGCCCTGGACCTCCCGGCGAAGGATGCCAATGGTTTCTCCGATCCTTATGTCAAGATCTACTTACTGCCTGATAGGAAGAAGAAATTTCAGACCAAGGTATCTTTTTTTATCCTAGCGAGTCAGCTCGCTGCTTTTACAATAATCCACTGTTCAGATGGCAGACCCTCTTAGGACTCATTAAGATCTGGTTGTGTTTCTCAGCCTGCCTGTGGATTTTTTTTTCCCAGTGCCCTAGTTCATCTAAAAATACATCTCTATCAGCTGGTGCATTTTAAATTAACTTTATGCATTTGCAGTTTTGATGTTAACCAATCTCTTGTTCACTCCCTTCACTCACTTTTCCCTCTCAGCTCCTCCACTTATCTAATTTCCTTCACTTTCTCTCATTTTCACTCGGGCTTTCCGTGGCTCTGGTTTGCAGGTGCACAGAAAAACTCTCAACCCAGTTTTTAATGAGACGTTCCAGTTTGGCGTGCCCCTGGCTGAGCTGCACTCGCGCAAGCTCCACTTCTCCATCTACGACTTCGACCGCTTCTCCAGGCATGACCTCATAGGTCAAGTGGTGGTGGAAAACCTGCTGGACTTCAGCGAGGGCACCGGGGAGAAGCCAATTTGGAGAGACATCGTAGAAGGAACCGCGGTGAGATAATGACACAAACACATATTAAACCTTCATTAGACCATAAACACAAACAGAGTCGGTGAGAGTGTTTTATTTACATTTACATTTATGCATTTAGCAGACGCTTTTATCCAAAGCGACTTACAGTGCAGTGCATTCAGGCTATACATATTTTGGTCAGTACATGTGTTCCCTGGGAATCGAACCCACAACCTTTGCGCTGCTAACGCAATGCTCTACCACTGAGCCACACAGCCACACTTTAACCCTTTTATAGGGTTAAAGCTAGGATGGAGATAGCTGTGGCTACTGGACATGCGCACATCAATATTGCATAATTTTTGTCACACTGTACAACAATAAGTACTGTTTTTGCATTATTGTAGGGGGTAGATTTTGGGTTGGGGTAGGTGTAGATGATAACAAAACACAATCTAATATGTAGAAAATAAAATGTTATTGTTAGTTTCAGGTCGAAGCTGTATCCCTTCTAGCCACATAACATTACACAAACATGCCGTCTAAATTGTTTTAGCACTTGATTTATGCAAACTAGGTAAAGCCACAAACACAGCAAAAAAGACCGGTTTTAAGTGCTAGGTTGTGGAGGATGCAGAACGCTGCACTACAACAGATGTTCGACTACTATATTCAGACCATACAGCAGGGCTATTCAACTTCAGTCCTGGAGGGCCGCTGTCCCGGGGAGTTGAGTTACAGCCCTAATCAAACACACACGTGGGTAATTTTCAAGAAATCCTTCACCCAAAAACAATTCTAAACTGGTATGACTGACTTTCTTCGACAAAACAAAAAATAAAGTGTTTTTTTTAAGAATGATGGTCCCCAATCGATTTTGGTGACCATTGTCTTCCATTATGTGGACAAAATTATTTTATATTCCACATAGGAAAGAAAGTCATACAGGCTGTGTGAATAAATGATGACAGAATTTTCATTTTTGGGTGAACAGTTGATTAGGATTGTTGAGGTGCGCTAGAGTGTGGTTAAATCTAAACCCTGGAGGAAAGAGGCCATCCAGGTTCTGAGCAGGACAGCAATCAGTTTTCTTGCTACATTTATTGCCATACACCGTAGTAGAGACAGGAAGTCAAGGGGAGAGCGGGGAACAGTGTGGCAACATGACCTGGGCGACTGGGCCATACTCAAACCCTTGTCTGCTGTGAGCACCACTGCTCAATATGTCAAAGCACTTGCTGTGAACACATCGGCATCATGCCAATGCCTCAATAGGAAATGCTGGAAGTACACCAAACTTCTGGATGCATGCCAAGATATAACACTCTTCTCCTTTACTTGATCATCATTTGATAAATTAGTGCTGCCATCAATAAAAATATGCACAAATGTTTCTTTTGAGCAAAATTGCTTTCCCTGGGCAATGTTAATTATGCAAAACAAATAGCGCTGAGTTTTGTGAATAAAGTAAACCTTCATTGAGTCTACACTAAAAAATATTAACATCTAAATTATGTTTTATTTAAGTCAAAAATATTGTTTAATATCGCATAAAAACATTCACTTATACTAACCAAACAAATTTGTTATGGCTTAAATCAGGAAGAAATAGCTCTTTAAGGTAACCACTTTTTACAATGTAATGTATGTAGAAAGGCATGTTTGTCCTGGAGAAAATTATGTTTTACATAGAATGGAGGCATGTTTGTCTTTTAAAAAATGACATTTAAAATTAAATTCAGCACTGTTTTTGTGCCTATAGTGTCTGTTTACTGTTTTTAGAGTGGCATGTGATTTAAGACACAACACGTTTTAGTGAATTTCGCCCAGAAATTGCGCTGGGTTACATAAGAACCTTAGCCAGGACAGATTTTATAATAATGGTGGTATCTTTTATGGTGCTTGCATATTTCTCATTTTATATTCATGGGACGTTTTTCACAATTGGAAATCATGCATGATTACATGCTAAGTCGATGATGATGATGTGTCCTTGGGGATGTTGGTAGCAGAGGTGTGAGGAGATCTAGTGATGCATGCTCTCGTCCTGCCAGAGAAAATTACATGGAATTAGTGAAGGTCAACTGTGCAAAGGAGCCTTTTTTCAAGAGCACTCCAGAAATTGCCACTGCATCTTAATGGAGCAGTTTTTAGAAAAAATTTATCATCATCGTAGAATATTGTTATTTTAAAATCTGTTTGTACCTTTGGAGAACAGAGGGAATAAATCAAATCAAACACAAGCTGCAGTGTGCTTAAATAAGGTAGATTAATTTTTCCTCTGCACGACTAGGTCAAATGAAGGAAAGAAGATCAATTTGGCACCATCTACTTTGTCTGACAAGACAAATTTAAAAATGATTCAGTGACGCATGCTGGATTTGAGTATGTTTCTCACATTTGTGTGTCTGACATGTGAATGGATGTAAATGAAATGTTTACACGCAGGATTCAGCCAATCGGCTGCTTAGGTGGCATTAGCGGATTTACTTACTCAGCTGGTTCGAAAAAAAAATGACTTGAGGTATAATTCATTTTTCGAGGTGCTGGTGTGTAACAAAAATAACTAAATAAATCACATCACGTGTACGGACAGACCCGAAGCTTGCAGCTCCTATAGTTCTTGGAGACGTACCTCAGATACTTGACGTTTTTTATGAAATATTGCAGCTCTTTCTGTTTACCTCTTCTACCCTTGTTCTTTTTTCATCATAGCTGATGATTAATTCTGTCTGGCAGAACAGGAACTTGAGAGAAAGATGAAAGGTTCAACAAAGAGTGTAAGGGAAAAACAGGCCTCGCATCTCAACACATATGCTTCAGATAGGAGAATCTGCCCATTTGATTTCTTTAAACTCATGCAAGTGATTATATTACAAATGTAAATACATTTTTGATCTGAATTAAATAGACACTATGTGGACAAAAGTCTAGGGACCCAAACTTCTAATTATTCAATTAATTTATAAAGATTTGTAAGAAATTATTATTAGAATTCAAACGTGGTACTGTGATAGGATGCCAACTTTGCAATAAGTCCATTTTTGAAATTTCATCCCTGCTAGATATATCATGGTCAACTGTAAGTGGTATTATTGGAAAGTGGAAGCATTTAGGAACAGCAGAGGTCATTATGTTCTTCTGAATTTCTGTTCATTAAACTGATAAATAGAAAGTTTTAAAAATCTTTATAAATCAATTTAATAATTAGAAGTTTGGGTCCCTAGACTTTTGTCCACATAGCGTCTATTTAATTCAGATCAAAAATGTATTTACATTTGTCATATTATCACTTGCATGAGTTTAAAGAAATCAAATGGGCAGATTCTCCTATCTGAAGCCCTAGTGAGAGATGTAAACAGTAGTCCTGTTACAGCATTTGAGGTGAATGCACTCCAAAAATCAGTGCAGTTCCATGGAAAAATTACTGTAAACACGATGTTGTTTGTATTAAAGTTCAAATGAATTCTGTGGTAATCAATTGCAGACCTATGGCTGTTTATAGATCTGCATTTGAATTGAACACAGAGTAATCGTTTAAAAATGTTTGATTAAGTATTAAAAGCCACAGACATTCCTTCAGTTTATCCTTGCATCTTAATAAAAAGACAAATCAATTATTGAAACGTAATCATTTAAAGGTTTCCATGAATTTCATTTCTTTCTTTTTTTTTGCATTACTTTCAGCATTTGCATTATTCACAATATAACTTCAAAGTGACCTTTCCATATGCTTATTTGCATCTGCAGGAGAAAGCTGACCTGGGCGAGCTGAACTTCTCACTGTGTTACCTGCCAACAGCTGGCCGACTGACCGCCACCGTCATAAAGGCCACCAATCTGAAAGCCATGGACCTCACAGGCTTCTCAGGTACCCAGTTTTGCTCGTGGTCCTCAGCCATTCCTCTAATTCCCTCATAATTAACAGCGATACCTCATTAGCACCTCAGACATTGTTAACATTGAGACGTGATGAAACATTAACAGCCTTGGTGTAACGCGTCCAGCATGTGAATAATGAAATAACATTAAAGGTCACAAAACCATCGGTTCTGAAAGTTGTGAATATCAAATAGCACCTCTAAAAAGTTGAATGTCAAAACTGAAACGACTTATAAAGGTATCAACATCACAGTCATAAGGACAAGAGACATCTTTAATTAGTGTTGCCTTATTTAATTATCACAGCAAGGCTTAAAGTAATGTAATAAAGATTCCTCTCATAGGACATAATTATGCTGCACGGTGCATTATGACAAAGTAATGCTAATGTATCGTTATTACTAGCACAATAATTATTGATGCCGTTATTAGCATTACGTCCTGCTGTTGCTATTTCTTTGACAAATTCTCTCTCTCCT
Source organism: Ptychobarbus kaznakovi (assembly GCA_027422405.1). Classification (NCBI taxonomy): domain Eukaryota; kingdom Metazoa; phylum Chordata; class Actinopteri; order Cypriniformes; family Cyprinidae; genus Ptychobarbus; species Ptychobarbus kaznakovi. Next base: position 7,278,543 of record CM049807.1, on the reverse strand, counting down.
TCACTCTTGCTGCTCTTCTCAGATCCGTACGTAAAGGCATCTCTGGTTTGTGAAGGTCGAAGGCTGAAGAAGAAGAAGACGTCCATAAAGAAGAATACTCTCAATCCCACGTATAATGAGGCTCTGGTCTTTGATATCCCCAACGAGAACATTGAGAATGTGTCGATCATCATCGCCGTCATGGACTACGACTGGTAAGATCATGACTGTCTTTTTCATGCTGTGATGGGCTCTGAGACGTGCTGCAACACATCAGGCTCCCTGCTGTGATATGAGGCTTGACAGGAAGTGCCCACTTGTAACTTTAGGCATGCTTACTGGCTGTGTATCACAGAATTTATTCAGGAACACATGGATTTTCCATTCATTGAAAGAATAAAGCATTTATTGAAGGTCTGTGGGAGAGATTCAAATTAGATCAACACAAGTGTTTCCTACAGAGTCCAGTCGTGTAAATACTTTTCTATGGTAATATTTCTCTAGTGGAATATATGCTACTATTCCAAAGTTTGGGATCAGTAAGATTTTATTAAAGAAATTGATACTCATATTCACACAAAATTTATCCAAAGTGACAGACAAGCCATTTATTATGGCTATATAAAAGGCTGTTCTTCTGAACATCCCTGAATCTTGAAAAAACAAACAACTTGTTTTCAACGTTGATAATACTGATAGATATTTCTTGAGCAGCCAATCAGCATATTAGAATGATTTCTGAAGGATCATGTGACACTGAAGACTGGAGTAATTATGCTGAAAATACAGCTTTACCATCACAGGAATAAATTACATTTTAAAATATATTAAAATAGAAAATACTTTAAATTGTTAGAATATTTGATGATATTCACAAAATGTTTTTCCCTCAAAAATTGTATTACCAGCATAACTTGCAGCACTCAAGCTTGAATCAGAGCTCCACGTGATTTTAGATGATCTGAATAACATCTGATCATTTGTACAAAGTCATGTCATGATCAGCCTCAACATTGTCTTATTTGATTAGTGACTTAGAAATAGAATTTGAAATATTTCATATAGTGTAATATTATAATATAAAAAATAGTATGTGATATAATATTAAATATTGTTTTCTTGTCAATTATGTAACATTTTTAATGTTTACAGATTTAATTGATAGCTTTTATTGTTTAATATTTAACTATAATTAAAAACAAATTTCAGAATAGACCAAAATAGTGCCATTTACTTTTGTTGAGAAATTAGCAATGGAGAACTGAATAAAATATGATCTTTTTCTCATGCATTTAAGGATCTCCGTGACTGACACTGATGAGATATTTTGTTGTTTAATTGGTGAATTAGAATTCCTGTTGCACATATTTGTATGTGTATGCGCTCCACTGAACACAGGGCCTTATGCCCCCATGTGTCAGACTATTCCTGCTGGACTTCTGCACTGTTTAGCATAAAGACAGACACCTCATGAATAAACATGACAGCCTAATACTAATGGAAGTGGTGTCTGGTGGTGAGACACTCTGTAACACAGCTAGTGTTGTCTGGTGGGCACATCTTAAGTCATCTCTTCTCTGTGTGTGTGTGTGTGTGTGTGTGTGTGTGTGTGTGTGTGTGTGTGTGTGTGTGTGTGTGTGTGTGTGTGTGTGTGTGTGTGTGTGTGTGTGTGTGTGTGTGTGTGTGTGTGTGTGTGTGTGTGTGTGTGTGTGTGTGTGTGTGTGTGTGTGTGTGTCTTCTTGCTGCATTTCAGTATGATAGACCTTTAGATTGGCATTTATGTCTAGCTTTTGTATTATTCTGTATGTTTTTTACTTTTTGAAGTTGTAGTATACCTACTGCTAGGTGTGTAGTGTCACCTAATGTCACTTTTATGCCCATATTGTGTGTGCTTTTGTGGAACAAAATGCACCTTGAAAATTCAGGTGCATACAAATCGGGTATCAGATTCTATTTTAAGAACCGCTGTTAGTGCTGAGGTAATCCACATCCGAGTTTCCTGAATGTGTGTATGTCGATGCTCTCCGTGATTTCATCTCTTCCCAATGGCACGCAGCAACACCAGCCGCACCTCTGAATGAAGCAGCTCATCTGTGAGCTGCAGATAACGCCTGATGAATTGCTCTTAGCTTTGCTGAATGCCATCTGTGCTAAACGCTCCATTCAGAAGCATTATCGGCTGGATAATAGTCATTTGCTACATACAGTATATCTGACATGCTAAACAATCCATTTTGCAATGTTTTAGTGTTTCTGTATTTAAACCGGTCACACAGGTGCAGGCAAAGCAAGTTATTTTTGTTTGAGATGAAGAAATGTTGTTCATGGCATGCAGATTGCTTCATAAAACTGATGTTATTCATTTGATTTTAGGCTTTTTGCAACACCAAGACTTTGTTTTAAGTCTTCAATCAAGCTTGATTGACTTTACTTTGGCATTATTGTTATTAAAATAAAGGCAGGACATAAATCCTGCTGGCACTCATTTCTTTGAGCATGACTTGATTTAGTGTTGGTGGAGCTACTCTAATCTGTAGCTTCCTAAGCTACAGTCAAACTATATTTACAAAAAAATTGTTTGCTATGCTTCAAACTGCTAACAAAAAGTAGCTACACTGAATCTAGTTAGGGGGGTTAATTCAGTAAAATTTTAACCGTGAAATAAGTGACATTAAAGACATTTGACAATGTTTTGAAAGATTTCTGTTTTAAATAAAAGATGAAAATATGTATCACGGTTTCCACAAAAATATTTAGCAGTACAACTGTTTTTAACGTTGATAATAATGAGAAGTGTTTCTTGAGCTGCAAATCAGTATATCAGAATGATTTCTGAAGGATCATGTGACTGAAGACTGGAGTAATGATGCTGAAAATACAGCTTTGCGTCATAAATTACATTTTACAATATATTAAAATAGAAAACAGTTATTTTTATTATTGTGATTTAATTTTTATTATTAATGTTATATTCATGTTTTTCTTGTACTTTTGATCAAATAAATGCTGTTTTGGTGAGCGTAAGAGACAGGATTAATTCACTTCCAGAAAAAAACATTCCTGATCATTTACTCACCTCCATATCATCCAAGATGTTATTGTCTTCCTTTCTTCAGTCGAAAAGAAATATTCCAGGATTTTTCTTCATTGCGTGGACTTCAGTGGGATCAACGGGTTGAGAGTTTCACTGCAGCTTCAAAGTGCTCTACACGATCCCAGCCGAGGAATAAGGGTCTTTTCAAACAAAACGATCTGTCATTTTCTAAATAAATAAAAAAATAATATACTTTTTAACCACAAATGCTCTACTACTAACTAACTAATCCTTTAAAAGAATACAGACCCCAAACTTTTAAACAGTATTAACCATCCCAGCGTCTCATACTTCTTGTGAAGTGACTGTTATTATTAAGGAGATGTCATCACTATTGCTATAGCGTAGTTACACTCATGAAAGTAGGTCTTTATAAAGTCTCTGATGTTTCTATACGAATCCAGGCCTGTCACATGACACACATAAATTGTGGACTATTTTTTATTTTCTACTTCTCCTGCTTGGCAGTAAACAGTATGCATTTAATGCCATTTATTTTCTGTCCTCGTCTCTGGTCAACAGTAAATGCAAGAGGAAAGATTTATTTAAGTTCCACTTATTGAAGCCGCTTGTTAATCCACCGTCACTTGAGCAGCTTTTCATACTCACTTTTCGAGTAATTAAGTGATTATGACACCTCTCTCTCTTCTAATCTTCTCTCTCTCGTTTTCTTTATCTCGGTAATCAGTGGACCTATCATAAACAACTACCCATCTGTCTTCTGTAACAATTTTTTGCTCAAATCATTGAATCCGCTCCCTGTGCTCTTGCCTCATTTTGTTTATCTCGGTAATTCAATAATTGGAATGTACCTCTGTCTCTCTCTCCTTCTGTTCTCTGTTTGTCTGTGTAATTATGTGATCTCTCAGTCTGTGTCCGCGTAATTAAAGGACTGCGTGTGTGGAAACTCTCTCAGTGTGTCTGAGTGTGTGTGTGTGTGTGTCTTAATGGGCAGGTTGCTATATGACACAAAAGTCCTGTCTGTATCTTTCTAATTATATGATGCTGATAGGCCTGCTTTTTTATCTTGTTACTTTGTGCTTCCTAGCTCTAGTATCTCCTGTGTCTCTTTTCCATCTTTGGTTCTCTCTCGTCCATTTTATGTAATGGATGCACTGTTCTGTGGTTCTCCTTCATTTCTTAGCTTAACTGCATTAATTCACTCTCTCCCTCCCACTCTCTCTCTCCCTGTCTCTCAGTATCGGTCATAATGAGGTGATCGGGATGTGCCGTGTGGGCAGTGATGTTGATGGACCGGGAAGGGAGCATTGGACAGCCATGCTGGCGAATCCACGCAAGCCTATTGAACACTGGCACCAGCTGGTGGAGGTAGACACCTCCACCATATATGTGTGTGTGTGTGTGTGTGTGTGTGTGTGTGTGTGTGTGTGTGTGTGTGTGTGTGTGTGTGTGTGTGTGTGTGTGTGTGTGTGTGTGTGTGTGTGTGTGTGTGTGTGTGTGTGTGTGTGTGTGTGTGTGTGTGTGTGTGTGTGTGTGTGTGTGTGTGTGTGTGTGTGTGTGTGTGAGCGAGCATGTGAAAATCAATCAGTGTGTGCTGTGGGTTATTGTGTATAGGCTGTGTCCTCTATACAAGCCAAGTCCGATTTAAAATCCCTTTAAATCCTGATACCTGATTGTCTTTATAAGTGTATACCATTCAAGCAGATTCACTTGTCTTAAAAAGGACTATGTTTGTCAAAAGTATGTGTTTAGTTTTTGTTATACCTGCAAGCCCTGTAAAGAGTGCTTGCCCCTCACAATCAAATTCACTTTTTAGTTAAAATCCCCATCTGGGTGAGATATTAATGTATACAGTCAGTTATGTTTTAAGTGAATGTAAACCGATGGGAGAAAAAAATGGATGTGTGCGTTAGAGCTTGCAGTGTAAATGCAGTCTAATAGAGCTGCTGCTGTCTATTATGTTGACAGCATTAATCAGAAAATATTAGCATAAAAAGAGCAGACCACTTGCTCGCTCCCTGTTGACGTGAATAATAATTGAAGCAATGCTTTCTTCATTGAAAAATACTTAAAACTCTATTCTTTTGTTTTAATTTAATTTGTTAATACAGTATTCAAAATGAAATAAAACTGAATATAGCTGTAGTAACTTGTGAAACCAGATTTTCACTGGTATTGGTGTCAGCTGCTGCTAACATTTTGCTTTCTCTTGATAAGACTGAAAGAAAATCTAGAAAGAAAACCTAAATTGAAAAAGAAACCCTTTTGGTAACTCTTTCCTTGAAGCCTGTATATATAATGCATTAAAATAAATGTATTCATAAGTAAGGAATAATTGACGACGGGCAGTTGAATTATTAGAAAAATAATGCACACCCGAGGTGATGACGTCACGAATCGGAGAGAGAGAGAGAGAGAGAGAGAGATTATTGTTAACATTACCTCTGTGAGTCAGTGATTGGTAGCAATGTCTATAGTGAGACTTTAAGTTAATTTTCTTCACAAACAGCTCCGTTGTTGTTACCTCGCTTGTGAGAAGTCATGTAACGTTAGTTTTTAAGTTCTTAAACTATGTTACTGATAAAATCGTCAGAGTAGTGCTAATTACATTAGCGCTTATAATAAGGTGTGTGCAAACTATATGTGTGTCTGTGAGGGAGAGACCAAGAGCGGAGAGAGAGAGAGTGGGCTATGTGCTTTCCGTACATAATAAAACGTAATTTCGTGGCAAAAACATGGACAAGAACTGTCGATTTTATCCTTTTGTTTACTGTATTTATTTGTTTGGCCAGTGTCGTTGTGGGTTTTAGTTATTTTTCTGTTGTAAGACCTTTGAAATAACAGAAATCATTTTGCGAAGTGATATGGTCATGTAATGCGGTCAAGAGAGCTGCCTGGAACTACGTTCGCCGTGCGTTTCCCTGAAAATAATTGCACACCTCAGAACGTTCGTCAGCCAATCAGATTCAAGCATTCAACGGCCACGTAGTATAATGCACGATAATGAATGTACAATGTCCTATAAAGACCTTATAATCTTAATTAGTAAAATTCTTAACTTTCTTGTGATTATATCACAAGAAATAATTCACACATAATTGCCTGAATTGTATATTGTGTTTTTGCCATTTTGTCCATTGCCAATTTGTATATTGCTCTTTTGTTGTCTGTGTCCTGTCACTGCCATTCTGTTGCACTGTGGAGCTTCTGTCACTATAACAAATTCTTCGTATTTGTAAACATACCTGACCAATAAAGCTCATTCTGATAAAGCTCATAAAGTTCATTCTGATTATATAAAATAAGAGTTTTATTTAAGGGCTAACATAATACATACTAAACCTTAACAGCAGGATCAGGACCCCTGAAGCGATTTCCTTAATTTGCAGGTGTTTTTTCTATTTGCAGCGTGTTGAGCTCTCTCGGCCACCGTAGATTTAGGTTGATTTTTTTGTTTTGTATGTGAGAAGGAGACATAGGGTCAGATTTACTAAAAGCTTGTGCCAGCACAAACCGTTGAAAAACTACGGTCAGAGTTTAGAGGCACGCAGTGAAACATTAGAGATAAAAAGGTGTGGACGGTTATTTTTGCGGCTAACTTTATCGCATATGCATTTGTAGGAGTTTCCATTTCAGATGCAAAATTAATGGAAGCAGAGTAATTAAATAAATCATGCAAGGTGATTTACTAAGGTTTATACTAGTTAGTTTAGTGGTATTTGCACCATTATTTAAACCCCCAAAAAAGCATAATAGATAAATAGGATGAAGACAGTGTTTCACAGCTTTACATCACCTGTGTTTAGTAACTTGCATAATTATTCGTTTCATACATTGTCTAATTCAGTGGTTTCAAATCCTGGTCCTGGAGAACACCCCAACACAGCACATTTGACTTGTTTCCCTAATCAAACAGACCTAAATCAACTCATCAGCTCCAAGAGACCAAGACCTCAAATGTGTGTGTCAGAAAAGAGAGCAGTGGTGGGGGTTCTCCAGGACTGGGATTGGGAAACACTGGTCTAATTACATGAGGGCTTCTTCCCCCAGCCCTACATTTAGAAGCATGGATCTGAAAATATTTACATGAGATTTATATTGGCCATTCTATATTGTGATTATGGTCAAAGCTAAATGGTTTGACACACAGTAAGTACGAGTACTCAGTTTTTGGAGTTGTATCATGTAATCCAGATTATATATAATATGTTACTACCCAGCACTGATTATAACTCTGGTTACAGTTAATACTGAAAAGATACAATATAATAAATCATTAATTGCTTTGACAATGCCTCATATGTATGAAATCACCTTCTGAATAATCATGTATGCTCATTGCTGTTTACCTTTCACAGGAGAAAACCATAAACGCATACGTATCAAAGAGTGCCACAGCCTCCCCTAAGCCACACATAGTGGTGGACAGCCCTCACTCTGAGTAGAGATGTGAGTACACACACACACACACACACACATGAACATAATTGCATGCTGTAAATAGAAGGGTACTTCCTCACATAGGGGATCTGTGTGGGTGTTACACTGGAGTACTTCAGGTTTCAGTCATGAACTAACACACATTGACAAAAACATCAGTGCTTACACTGTAGCGGGATATGGCTATATGGTAGCGTTCTCAGTTTTGTTACCAACAACTGCATTCTATAAACAAAATTTGCAGGACTCAGAAAAGGTGAATTTTGAGAGTGAGTGTGGTTGAAATGTACAACCCGAATTCCAGAAATGTTGGGAACTAAAATACTTTCAAATCACATGAGCCAATATTTTATTCACAATAGAACATAGAGAACATAACACATGTTTAAATGGAGAAATTTTACACTTGTATCCACTAAATGAGCTCATTTCAAATTTGATGCCTTCTATAGGTCTCAAAAAAGTTGGCACGGGGGCAACAAAGCAAGACTCAGATTTTGAAAAGATTCAGCTGGATGAATATCTAGCAACTAATTAAGTTAATTGACATCAGGTCTGTAACATGATTAATTATAAAAGGGATGTCTTTGAGAGGCAGAGTAAAGATGGGCAGAGGCTCTCCAATCTGTGAAAGAATGCATACAAATATTGTGGAATACTTTAAAAACAATACTCCTCAACGTCAAATTGCAAAGGCTTTGCAAATCTCATCATCTACAGTCCATAACATAATCAAAAGATTCAGAGAAACTGGAGAAATCTCTGTGCCTAAGGTACAAGGCCGAAGACCTTTGTCATTGACATTAGTAAATGGGCCCTGGAATACCTCCAGAAACCACTGTCGGTAAACACAATCCGCCGTGCCATCTGCAGATGCCAACTGAAGCACTATCATGCAAAAACAAAGCCATATGTGAACATGGTCCAGAAGCGCCGTCGTGTCCTGTGGGCCAAGGCTCATTTAAAATGGACTGTTTTCAAAGTGGAAAAGTGTTCTATGGACGTCTTCAAACTGTTTTTTTTTTAAAAGAAGAGAAGATGCTACACCATGGTGAACGTGCCCCCTTCTCAACTATTTTGAGACCTGTAGCAGGCATCAAATTTGAAATGAGCTCATTTTGTGCATAAAATTTTACAATTTCTCAGTTTAAACATTTTTTATGTTCTATTGTGAATAAAAAATTGGCTCATGTGATTTTAAATTCTTTTAGTTTAAATTTTATTCAAATTTAAAAAAAACATCCCAACATTTCCGGAATTCGGGTTGTAAATGGAACTGCACTGAACAACTAGTTATGTGGGATCCTGTTAACTCACCAAGGAAGACGAGGCAAAGATATGAGCTTGTTTTTTGTTCTGAGTGCAACCCAAATCTGCTGTCTAAAAAAATTAAAACAGCATTTGAAGCCACTATTGGTTAATTAACATTTGAAACATTAACTTGCTCCTCAGTTGGACTTATTTTTTTAATATTTTTTTATTGTGTTAATTGTGGTGCTTTCTGGTGTTTAAAAAGGCACTATCTTTGATATGTATTCATGACTTTCTAAACTAAATTGTTCAGAACGGTTATTTGTTCATATGACGCCATTCAAGCTGCTTTTCTCAGCTATTTAAGAGTCACATCTGATAGTAAATGCAGTCGTCAATCCCATACAATGTATGAAGGCAGCCATCTGTTCACTGAAGCTCTTTGTGTTTATGTAACTTGCCATTTGTGATTTATATGGTTAACAGTGTTTTTTCTGTCTCTGTTTCTTTTTCTCATCCTCAGGTCAGCATTATCTTTTTAGCAACAGAAATACATTCTTTCTTTTCACCTGTGAATAATTATTCATCAAGAAAGAACCAGAGAAGAGACTGTGCTTGTGGTAGTGCTATTCCTCTAAGTCAACCCTGCAGACCCAACACAATATATAGAAAAATAACTAGACTATACCGGATACAAATCACACACAGATACATCTCACACACACACACACACACACACACACACACACACACACACACACACACACACACACACACACACACACACACACACACACACACACACCGAACAGACATACTCACACATGGAATCATAACAAAACAACTGGCATGGATGGTTTTGCTTCAGGAATGATGTTAAAATCAAAATATGTCATGATTTATTCAGGGGAAATATGACAAACATTCCCTCTTTAAATAGATAATCTTTATTTAGTTATTTGAAACTGAGCCTACAAAAAAAGAGATTTTAATTACTTAAAAAAAACTAAAAAATAATCAGGAGACCTGATAGATTATGGACCACGAATGTTTCTGTGTATGTGTGAGCGCATGTGTGTATGAGTTTGTACGGGTGTCTGTGTGTAGCTATAGAAAATCTCTACAAGGTGTTTTCAGTCTGACAAGTAGCTGCAAGTTCTCGGAGTGGTCTTCTCTGCCAATGCAGAATCCGTGCAACTGTTTCCTGTTTCTCTGGAGAGGAGGAATACTTTATGACCGTTCCCATCTGGAAAGGGGGAAATAAGGACGGATACATTGGCCAAATCGTGTCGTGCAGTATTGAAATGTGTCCCTCTGCCTTTTATATTTTTATCACCTTCTGCTTGGAGCTCATTGAGATCAGCAGTGTTTCCTTTTTTCCAGCCATTCTTCTTGTTCTTCCAGATATTGAATGAAATGATTTGAGAATATGTTTCCCTGACATGGACACACTGGCAGACTGAATCCCACTGAGAACTCGTCCAAAGGGAGCTGTCATTGATTTCAAATATTGCCAGAGGACCCTAACTGGGACAGACCTTGGATTTGTGTGCACTTCCTGGAAACATATCCTATGGGGAAAAGATCTGGCCATAGTATTTTATTTTTGTACCATACCAGTTTTTTTTTTCTCTTAGACATTTTTTATTTCAAAGGAGGAAGTGTGTGCTCTCCATCATCCTTCTGCCGAGAGGACCGCTTTGGAAAGACGCACGCATTCATCCTCTTTTTTCTCCCATGTATTCTATGTGTTTGTAGGAGTGCTCTTATGTGTTGATATGCGTTTGCTCGTCAGTTTGTGTGTGTGTGTGTATGCCTGTGTCGGTATATGTCATCGTGACCCCGTGTACGTCTCCACTTCCCGTCCTTTGTCCTGCGCAGAGAAAATCTTGTTTTGAACAATCAAGTGTCTCCTGTCCTGTGTCTTAGAGGAACTATTTCTTGTGTAGGATCTGTTGCACTTGGTAGGGACAGAGTGTATTTCTCAGACGTGCGTTTCGGTCGTTCTCCGTTGAATGTGGTAGTGACCTGTCTCTGTTGTGTCCCTAACCAGCTCGTCACTGAAACGTGTCCCTAGCCTGATCTGTGTTCTTGTGTTGGGTGTGCTTTTCTTTTTTTGTAAATGTGCTCTGTGTGTACAAGGGGACAAAGCTGGTGGCCACAGCTGTCGAGGAATAAAATGTTGGAAGTTTTTCATTGTCTTTAAAAGAAAAAGAGAGAAAAAATATTTTCTGTCTGAGCATTCCTTGCAAACAGAGACAAAGAGGGGGACACGTCTTATATTGTTTTAGGGCCACAAGATTACTTATATAATTTTACATTACAAACTGACTTCAGATGCGTTTAGTAAAGTCACTGCTTCTCGTGTCAGAAGCGATATAGTGGCCAAAGCGTTAAATTCACATTGATATCCAGGGTCACTGCCACCTTTTAAAGGATAATTCACCCAGAAATGAAAAATCTCTCTTTTACTCACCCTCATGCCATTACAAACCTGTATGGCTTTTTTTGTGGAACACATACATTTGTCTTCACAAAATCATTATACAATGAAATCCAATGGGGTCCAATATTGTTTTTGGACACCACTGGCTTCAAAATGCAATCTTTTACAGAAGAAAGAAAATCAAGCAGGTTTGAAATGACATGACGGTGCATAAATAATAGCAGAATATTTAATTTAAGATGAACTATCTCTTTAATATCGCAGTACAACAACTGCCAATGCTACCACACACATCCCTCAATGGAGGAATACTGCATTGCCAATCACTAACACTCTTGTTATTGAAATGTACATCAGTGTAATTATTTCCCACTCAGCTCATATTTTCTCTGTTTCCATTATTAATCACATGCCAGGCCTTGGACACCGGTGTGTGCTCAGTCCTTAGTCCGTTATCGTATATCAGCTCTTGTTGTTTTCTAAGAGGCCATTGATTCCATCATACACGTGGATGTGGTATCGACCCGCAGTCTTTAGCTCCTGTCTCCAGGCCCATTTCTTCTGCTGCCTTAGATATTACACTGTGGAGGCACGATCCCTGGTAGAGTGACCTCTGACCCCATCATCAGCTCCCATAAAAGACAAACTTTGTCGATAACTTTCTCTTTGGTTCACCCCGGGCCATATTTTTCTCTTTCTGTTTGTCTCCCCTCTTTCTTCTGTCTCTCTATGTCAGTGCAATTCTGAATGATCCTGAGGAAATGTGTTTGCATGCTTATATTAACATGGATGATGTCAACTTGATGCAATGATAATTTAATAAGTGATGCTCAACACAAAAAACTGACGATGAACTTGATACTAACACTACTAATGACAAACATGTTGACCTAGCTACCTGTTGGATATCATCAAAACACTGATGAGTAATGTTGTTAATATTGTATATCCTCTTTGAGATGGTATTACAGTTTCTGGATATATTTTACTTTGTTTGTTTGTTTGCTTTTTTAGTTTTCTTTGAAAAAGTTTACTTTTTATATGTTCAGATTAAGCTGAGACTTAGAGCAAGATAAAAATGAAATGCAGTCAGGGCGAGATAACAATTCAGCTGAACAAAAAAAAAAAAAAGACAAAAAAAACTTTTAGGAGGATGATTATGTGAATGATAAAAAGGATGATTCAAAGGCTGGAGCGATGATGGCTGAAATAAAACATGTATGAAAAATAATTGCAATGAGTTTGCGTGAGACAGCTGTTTGTGTTCGTGTAACGAGTTGTGAATCATCCTGATCTTTTGGTCTACCTCTTACTTTGTGTCTCACACCCTTTCCCCTTCTGCTTTGCATTAACTTGTGTGTAATTATTTAGTTACCATCATAAATTCTTTATCGAGGGCCCACGTTATATAAATGCAGTGTGGAGCATTGCGTTCATATACATGATTCTGTTTTTCTGTATTTCAACAGGCACGCAAACGCACTCACAGCCACACGTGTCGTATCCATAAATCAAACCCGGCCTTTCTCTGCCTCAGCCTCGTTCTTCAAATCAGGTTATATCTTTATGGCTTTTCCAGTCACAAAACTTCCTGCCGTTAATTGCACCCATGTGGTGTGATTCTTAGAGGGTTCGATTTGTTACTGCCTGATTCTTCAGCATCCATCTTGACTTCTTAGAGTCACATTCATGTGAGTCTAATGCACTGTTCATCTGAGCCTCACTGTACGCAGAACAGCCAGAGTCAGCACTCTGACACACACAGATGCAGGAAGAGAGACAGAGGCGCAGGGAATTAGCGTGTGTGGAGAAGACTACAAATGTGCTACGGAGAAAAGGGGGTAAATCTTGACATAGAGAACAGGAGCCAGTTTCATTAACACAGCCATTATGTTAAGACAGTATCTTTAGAGGTAGTCTGACCAAAATTATCAAATGTGCTCCATTTTTGAATGCACTGACCTCAAAAAAGTAAGGACTAGTCTTTAAAACATTAGTATGACTGACTTCTAATATTATAGTCTAAGCAGTTTACGTAACTGGCCCCAGGGCGAAAAATATGAAAAGAGTGGTAAGAGGATAAATGTTTGAGATTAGCTGGAGAAAACTATTTGGGGAATGGAATTAAATTAATATTTCTTAATTCAGGTTCAGTGCAAGTTAAGCTTGTGGCATAATGTTCACTACAAAAATGTATGTAGACTTGGGTTACAGGGACGCACTTCCAATATACGTGAATGAGCTCATTCTGTAAATGTTAAAATTCTCAGTTTTGTCAAATAAATAATAATAAAACAAATAATTATTACACAAAATTTTTTTTTTTAATGCCTTTAATCTTCTTTACTATGACAACGTAGCCTTAAAGTGTGGTCACATTTACCTTTGATCTGTGAATTTTGCAGCTACAATCACTTCATGCACTGATTTTTCCACTTTGACCAATGAATGAGATCGCCAATCAACGGGCTTTACTGTTCGCAGAAGCTGCTAGAGCTCGAATTAAGCACTAAGTGTCAGTTTTAATGAAAGTGCATTACTATTTGACAAATATGACAATCAAGTTTTTTATCTCATATACAGGTGCATCTCAAAAAAAATGAATATTGTGTGAAAGTTCTTTTTTTTTTGTAACTTATTTCAAAATGTTAAACGCTCATATATTCTAGATTCATTACATGTTAAGTGTTTTTGTTTTAATTTAGATTATTAGAGCTGATAGCTCATGAAAGTAAAGTAAATCCAGTATCTCAAAATATTATATTTTCTAAGATCAATAAAAAAAGGATTTGCAAAACAGAAAAGTTAAAGTTCTTTAAAGGATGTTCATTTATGCACTCAATACTTGGTCAGGGCTCCTTTATCACAGATTCCAGCAGAGAGCCTGTGGCACTGCTGAGGCACTATTGAGCCTTCAGCTCATCTGGATTGTTGGATGGACTGTTCCTCATCTTTCTCTTGATAATATCCCATAGATTCCATATGGGCTTCAGGTCAGGTGAGTTGGCTGGCCAATCAAGCACAGTAAAATCATGGTCAGCAAACCATTTGGAAGTGGTTTTGACACTGGGCAGGTGCTAAAGTCCTGCTGGAAAAGGAAATCAGCATTTCCGTAAAGCTTGTCAGCAGATGGCTTTATGCCCCTTCACTCTGAGTGCACGCCCTACTGTTCTCTGCTCTGGCCTTCTCTCCATTCTTCTACCTGGTTTGGCAGATGGACTGTTTTCCAACCGTAAAGTACCTCCAAAATCTCCTGGTAGATAGCTGCTCTTGCTGGATGGAGTTGTCTCAAAACTGTTCACCCCTGTGCACCCTCCTGAACTTGTGCTTTCAATAAATATTTGTTTCACTCACTCATCATTTGGGTCCCTTCCTGCTGACCTTAACAGATAAAACACAATGGACCAACACCAGCAGACATTGCCGCTCCCCAAATCATCATTGACTTCAGAAACTTCACAATGGACTTCAAGCACCTTAGATTCTGTGCCCCTCTACTCTTCCTACAGACTCTAGACCTTGATTTCCAAATGAAATGTAAAATGTACTTTTATCTGAAAAGAGGACTTTGGACCACTGAGCAACAGTCCAGTTATTTTTCTCCTTAGCCCAGGTAAGATGCATTCTGACGATGTTTCTGTTTCAGAAGTTCACCCCTGTTGGTAGCCCTTTTCCTGAAGATGTCTTTCAATAAATATTTGAGCGTGGTCCCTTCCTGACTCTTGATGCACTGACTCCACTCTTCCTCCTGCCAGACCTTGATTTCAGTCTTTTACTGAAAAGAGAACTTTGGACTTGTGATGCTTCTGAGATGTTTCTCTCCCCTTTTCCTGAAGTGTTTGAATCACTGACTCCAGCTTTTCACTCCTTGCTTCCCAAGTGTTTGACACAGTATTCTCAAGCTTGCAGTCATCCCTCTTGCTTGTGCACATTTTTCCTACCCAATTGTGTCCTTCCAATCAACTTTGCATTTAATATGCTTTGATACAGCACTCCTTGAACAGCCACCCCTTTCAGTAATGACCTTCTGTGACTTGCCTTCTTTGTGGAGGGTGTCAATGATTGTCTTCTGCACCATTGCCAATCAGCAGTCTTCCCCATTATTGTGGCTTCAAAGAACAAGAGATAACCAGCATTTATATTGTAAGGATAATCATGAAACTCAAATGTAAATATTCTGATATTTTTTACTTTCATGAGCTGTAAGCTCTAATCATCAAAATTAAAACAAAAAACTGTTTAAATGTTTTACTTTACATGTAATGAATCTAGAATATACAGGTGCATCTCAATAAATTAGAATGTCGTGGAAAAGTTCATTTATTTCAGTAATTCATCTCAAATTGTGAAACTCGTGTATTAAATAAATTCAATGCACACAGACTGAAGTAGTTTAAGTCTTTGGTTCTTTTAATTGTGATGATTTTGGCTCACATTTAACAAAAAAACACCAATTCACTATCTCAACAAATTAGAATACATCATAAGACCAATAATAACAAACTTCTGGAAAGTATGTTCATTTACTGTATTTGTACTCCACAATTGGTAGGGAATCGTTTTGCTTTAATTACTGCCTCAATTCGGCGTGGCATGGAGGTGATCAGTTTGTGGCACTGCTGAGGTGGTATGGAAGCCCAGGTTTCTTTGACAGTGGCCTTCAGCTCATCTGCATTTTTGGTCTCTTGTTTCTCATTTTCCTCTTGACAATACCCATAGATTCTCTATGGGGTTCAGGTCTGGTGAGTTTGCTGGCCAGTCAAGCACACCAACACCATGGTCATTTAACCAACTTTTGGTGCTTTTGGCAGTGTGGGCAGGTGCCAAATCCTGCTGGAAAATGAAATCAGCATCTTTAAAAAGCTGGTCAGCAGAAGGAAGCATGAAGTAAATTTGAAGTGCTTCAAAAAACACAATGGACCAACACCAGCAGATGACATTGCACCCCAAATCATCACAGACTGTGGAAACTTAACACTGGACTTCAAGCAACTTGGGCTATGAGCTTCTCCACCCTTCCTCCAGACTCTAGGACCTTGGTTTCCAAATTAAATACAAAACTTGCTCTCATCTGAAAAGAGGACTTTGGACCACTGGGCAACAGTCCAGTTCTTCTTCTCCTTAGCCCAGGTAAAAGACCTCTGACGACAACTGTAGCCAAATTCCTTGACACGTCTGTGTGTGGTGGCTCTTGATGCCTTGACGCCAGCCTCAGTCCATTCCTTGTGAAGTTCACCCAAATTCTTGAATCGATTTTGCTTGACAATCCTCATAAGACTCTCGGTTGGTTGTGCATCTTTTTCTTCCACACTTTTTCCACTCAACTTTCTGTTAACATGCTTGGATACAGCAGCTTCTCTTGAATGCCACCAACTGTGACTGATTGTCTTCTGTTAACAACTGTCAGACTCTTGCTGGGAATTTTGCAGGTGTTTTGAGTTGATTAGCTGATTGGCATGTCACCATATTCTAATTTGTTGAGAAATTGGTTTTTTTAAATGTGAGCCAAAATCATCACAATTAAAAGAACCAAAGACTTAAACTACTTCAGTCTGTGTGCATTGAATTTATTTAATACACGAGTTTCAAATTTGAGTTACTTAAATCCACAATTCTAATTTATTGAGATGCACCTGTATGAAAGTTTCCCTTTTTTATAAAATCTCCAAAAAAAACTATTTTTTTGGATGATTTTTTAGATGCAATTTGATATTCAAATTTTCAAAAATAAAATAAATATTTTTAAAATAATTATTTTAGTTCAAAATGATTACTTCCCAACTAGACCTAGAAATTCCTTCACCTACTAATTATTTATGCTTTACTTATTTATTATTTTAAAGGTCCCCTTTTACAAAAATCAACCATTGTTTTATTGTGTAGTAATTACAATTTTTATAAACAGTTTTACTACAAATACTATGGTTTAATTATGGTTAGCCAAACCATGTTAATTTGTGGTTACCACGTATAACAGGTTTTTTTTTTTTTTTTTTTGTAAAAATTTGTTTGGTGTATCCTTTGTTTTGATTCATTCATTAAACATTATGCCACAAATCCTGCATTGAACCCGGAACATACCTTTCAAGGATTCCCTGCAGGGTGTGTAAGGAGAATATAAGAACGAGAGGATGGACCGATCCGGTATGTATGCACACACGTGTGTGCACCTGCAACACATCGGCCCTGCGAGAGCAGCGTGAGAAGCGCGCAGCGGAGACGCTGCTGAGGTGAAGACGCGCCAGTTCACAACTACCCATATTCCACGCGCGCTGAGGGGTGGGGGTCGGGGGAGCGCAGTCTCCATGGCAACGTTCCCACAGTGCAAAAAAATAATTTAGTTAGAAGATATTTCACCCGGCTCACTGAGCTGAAAGAGAGCTGAGGGATAAAGAGAGAGAGAGCAGAAGAGAAACTTGAGGAGCGGGCGTGGTGTAGGCTAGAGCTATTTTTATCACTGTGGCGAAAAAAATTATCGAGTGAAATTAGTAGCATGGTGCAATTATCATTACTGCTAATAGCTGTGACTGTAATAGAGAATGCTATGTTCGTTTTCACAGCCTCGGGGAAAGGCATCCATCCATTTCGAGATCGAGATTCATTTCTGTAATGACAAGCGCGAATATTTTGGGAAAATATTAGTTTAATGTAGGAGTGTTTGGTGTTGTGTATGTGAACATGCACCTGTTTTCCCTCACCTGTGCCCTGTGAAATGTACCTTGGAGGCGTATTATTGTAGCCCCAGTGACCCAGATAGTGGTGGTATGTATATGGGCGTGTTCTGCGCGCTCTGGTCGCCTGGTGTGAGTTCCAGATGGCTCCTGTCTCCCAGCAGAGAGGACCAGTAAAGGCTTCGTGTTTTAATCAGTGCCACCTGGAGGACACCTCTCCAGAGAATAATGTCGGACATCCGGAAACAAGACAACATTTTGTGGGATTTTGAAATGGAATGCATAAATGCCCTGGCTGATGCAGAAGAGCTGATACTTACACTCTCAGACAAAAGGGTACAAAAGCTGTCACCTGGGTTATGCCCTTTCAAAAGGTAGCCGACTAAAATGTACGTTTGGGGTGCTGATATGCACTCTTTAGGTGCAAAGGTGTACAAAGGTATTGCCCCAGTGACAGCTTTTGTACCTTTTTTCTGAGTGTGTATAGCTGAATAGAATAGTATACATCAGACATGTCTTTTGTATTATTAAAACACACACACACACACATGAAAGTGCTGATCTTAAGAAACAAGCAGTTTTCGGTGGGAGAAGATTTTGCATTATATGCAAATAACATTTTATAAGGTGATACATTTTCAATTATATGCTAACATACATTTTCATTAATGGTGCACAAGAGCATCTACATTCATGTGTGCACTGTGCAGCACAATAAAAATGAATAATGGGCCACCTCCTTCATTACAATAGTTTTTTCTCCCTCTGTTTCCTGAATTATAATAACAGAAATCACTTCAAATCAAGCCTAATTTTTTAAATATAAATTGGTGATGGATGCATTAAATTGTTCAAAAGGGGCCTTTTACATTGTTACCAACTTTTACATTAGCGGAAAAAAAAATACTGTCCTTTTGACCTTTCTATTCATCAAGAATCCTGCAACAAGATATCATGGTTTTCACTAAGAAATTAAATAAATAAGCAGCACAACTGTTTTCGTTGTTGATAATAACAATAATTTATTTCTGAATGATCATGTGACATTGAAGACTGGAGTAGGGACTGCTAAAAATTCAGTTTTGCCAAAAAATTACTAATTAAATTAAATTTAAAGTTGAAATATATTCAAATACAAAGTTATAATTATTTTAAATTGTAAAAAATATTTCACAAAACTTCTGTTTTTACTGTATTATTTATCAAATAAATGCCTTAGTGAACAAAATAACTGCCTAAATCTAAAACATTAAAAAGTCTTACTGACCTCAAACAATAGTTTGTTGTTGTTGTTTTTTCTTCTGTAAATCATATATGTATTATTCTACTAAATGATCTAATGGGCAGACACATGTTTTAGTTTGCTGTCGTGTAGGCAATCTTGTAATTGGTTAAGTAACACATATTTATTTTATTTTATTTATGTATTTTTTTTTACTATACTGGAAATTCAGTCAATCTTTAGTGATGTGATGCTGTCAATCAATATATGGAGTTAAGAGTAAGGTTCCCTTGTTCAACTTAAATCCATCTAATCTACCACCCAGATCACAAAGCTGAGCTAAAGCCTCCAAAATTGTGCCACTCCACAAAAGAAAACTCGCTGGAGATGGATGTGGAATAGAGCACAGAAAGTGCATCTAAAAAAAAATCTCTTATTTGGAGACACACTGGTCCTATGTTCCGGACAATCATAACTAACCCTAGGGGCACTCTTCTGTTTACTGACCGTGAAAATCAAAGGAAGTCAGCCGGGGGGTTGTAAGAGAATAGCTCTAAATGGGTTAAACTGATTCAGAGCATTGTTTGTATGGGAGGTTTTAAATTTGATGAACTTGATGCTCTCCATTGCTCGCTGGAGAGTAGATTCTATTTTTGGAAGGAGAGAGAACGAGCGAGCCTCAGGGCCACTTAGCTTGCGGCACACTGTTCTTATTTGACAGCAGCTTGGGTCGCTGGGGGCCGTCTGAGTAATTATGCACATTCTTGCAGTAAAGAGCAACGAAGACAGGAAACAGGTTGCACGCCGACCTAAAAACACAATTCTTTCTTCAATAACTTACCTGTCTCCTCCTTTCTGATAGTCAGAGACTGGTCTGTAACATAAAGTATAAATAGAACAGTAACTCAGAGACAGTCCATGTACAATGTGATTGCTCAAGAAAACAGTAAGTTAGGCCTATATAGTATTATCCAGTTGTCTCTATGGTCTTTTGTTTTTCTTTTTTTTTTGGTTGCTTGACTTTAGTGACATCTACTGTTTACTTGGCTCTTTGCTCTTACGTTTAGAAAACCCATTGTCCCAAATAATCATAACAATAATAACAACAACACACGTTTAAATAATAGATTGTTTCAATAAGATTTTAAATATAGCCTATTCTTTATTTAAGTACAATAATATAAAACCCTTTAGCAGCCCTTTAATAATAACAGCAATAAAAATACAATGAAAAAAATATACAAAGAGTACTTAAGACATATAAAATACAATAATGTAGCCTAAAATAAGATTGAAGATGAGACCGTTATTTAAATATAATATAATAATATTTTATTATAATAAATATAATATAATAAATATAATTTAAATATTATATATATCTAAAGAAAACTACACCGAAATTACAACTAAATCATAAAGAAATAAAACATACACTATGTGATACATTTAAGATTAAAACATTATGAGGATGATGATAATAATAACAAAATCGTCATACCTTATTATTATTATATAGCCTACATTTACATCCATAAGCATATATTGTATTTACTTATGCAAACACAATGCCTAGGGTATGTTTAGTTATAGAGATGATGGACTGGTCTTTTACGCAATCCTGCGACCATACAAAAAGCGGTGTAAACTGATGGATGGATCGGTCATAGTTATATTTACGGTGGGTTTGAAATTGACGTACTTTTGGCATAAAAATCGATCACTCATAAATCGATTCACCAACCCAGTCCAGTTCCCAGATCTACGAGCAGACCGCATTGTCGATTGCCGAGCGTAAATTCAGATGTGTGTTGTCATCACGGTCTGCATTAACGTTTAGCTGAAGCTTTCATGATACAACTTAAGACGGCTGGTTTGGATATAATCAAGATAAATGACTGTATCAGTCCGTTTTATTCTTATTAGAAGTCAGTTCTATTAATACTAGCAGGTAAGATACACGAGATACATTAGCATTTGAGGATAACGGCTAACAAACATGCTAAGACTTGTTGTGTAACTTGAACGTGTTCACATTTTATGTTTTCATTGATTTGTATTTGCATTATCATTATCTATGGAGTTAATGTTTGATTGAGTGAGAATAGAGAAAAATGTCAGCCGAAATGAGGCTGTCAGGCATCTTTGGCACGGACTAAATCACTGAATCATTCGGAAATGTCTTTGTAGGCGGTTTTCTTGGTATTTAGACAGCCAGTGTGTAACTTGTATGTCATGTTTCGGTATTCTTGCTTTTAGAACAGACATTACAATAGATAATAAAGTAAATAACACTTCAGTCACAGTAAAGGTTAAGTGGGCACACACTACTTTAATTTTATATTATTACATATATTGTTATTTAATTAGACCAAACGTTCTGTAATTAAATAATAATATATGTAATAATATAAAATCCATGTAGTGTACGATATTGATATGTAGTGTATGATATTGAACTAACGCCTGCCTTGGTTGCAGACACAAGGCGACCCATATGGACCCAACGCCCAAATCTGGGTTGAATCAGGTGTCAGATGTGGTGTTTGTCATAGAGGGAACTGCAAACCTTGGTCCATATTTTGAATCACTTCAGAAGAATTACATACTACCGATTATAGAGTAAGAGTCGTCACCTGTTTATTCACGCTGACATTTGTAATACTTCTGTCCTGACCTACCTTGTGTGATCACAGGTATTTTAATGGAGGACCACCTGCCGAAACAGATTTTGGAGGAGATGTGAGTGTGATATATCCATTTACACCTGCTCTTTACATTAGTGCTGTCATTTCAGCATATGATCATCTTTTTGCATTTTGTATAGTATGGTGGCACTCAATATGGACTGGTGGTCTTCAACACAGTGGATTGTGCTCCAGAATCCTACGTCCAGTGCCACGCTCCCACCAGCTCCGCTTTTGAGTTTGTCTCTTGGATTGACAGCATTCAGTAAGGGCTGCTCCACGATAGAAAATCTGAGATTAAAGTGTGCTTTTGCTTGTTTCGATGAGCTGCTAGTTAATCTGCTTTGAAGATTTTCATGTTTTAAATGCTGAGAATTGCAACTCTTACACTGATGCTTTCTGCGCAGATTCATGGGAGGCGGGGCAGAGAGCTGCAGTCTCATAGCTGAGGGTCTTTCCGTGGCCCTGCAGCTCTTCGACGACTTCAAAAAGATGAGGGAGCAAATGTGAGTTCTTTAACTTGTTCTGTGGAATCAAAAGTGTGTGGTTGTATATGTGTTCTCATTGTTTTTCTATGCAGCGGTCAGACTCACAAGGTTTGCGTGTTGCTGTGTAATTCTCCTCCGTACTTACTACCGGCTGTGGAGAGCGTCAGCTATACGGGCTGCACCGCAGACAGCCTGGTTCAGATCATACGTGACGTGAGTCTGCACTGATCTACTTTTTATCAGACATGTCTGTTTGTCAGAGTTCTGCTGTAATGTTAGATTTGCGACCTCAAGTCACTGAATTTGCTGTGGGTTCTCAAATATGATAAAAAAAATATTTGAGTCATTTTGCAATGAAAACTCATCAATAATCTTGATGTACTTGCATTTACATTTAGTAATTTAGCAGATGCTTTTATCCAAAGCGACTTACAAATGAGGACAATGGAAGCAATCAACAAAAGAGCAATGATACACAAGTGCTATAACAAGTCTCAGTTAGCTTAGCGCAGTACACGTAGCAATGTTTTTTTAATTATATAATAAATAAAAAGAAAACGAATAGAAGAATACAAAAAGACTAGAAAAGCTAGTGTTAGTTTTTTTTTAAAGAAAACAAGCATTAAATGAATAGAGTGCAAGGCAAGTTTATTTATATAGCACATTTCATACACAGTGGTAATTCAAAGTGCTTTACATAAAAGGAAGGGAAATATACATTACAAATAATAATCACAGCAATAAAAACAAGGAATTTAAAAAATAATAATAATAACAACAATAAAATTATATAAAAATGGATTTTAAATGAATTTAAAACAGTGAAGAATAGAAAATGATTATTGAAATACAGTGCAGTTAGTTCGAATGTAGCAGCGTGCTCATTCAACAAATGCACAGCTAAACGGATGAGTTTTGAGTCTAGATTTAAATGTGGCTAATGTTTATGCTAATGGCGGCAAAATAGCTAAAAGCGACTCCCCTTGTTTTGTGTGAACCCTTGGTATTTCTAACTGACTCGATCCTACTGATCTGAGTGGTCTGTTAGGTTTATATTCAGTGAGCATATCAGCAATGTATTTAGGTCCTAGGCCATTGAGTGATTTATAAACGAGTAAAAGTACTTTAAAATCAATCCTAAATGTAACGGGAAGCCAGTGTAAGGACCTGAGGACTGGTGTGATATGCTCAGATTTTCTGGTTCTAGTCAGAATCCTGGCAGCAGCGTTCTGGATGAGCTGCAGCTGTCTAATGGTCTTCTTTGGAAGGCCGGTGAGGAGACCATTACAATAATCCACCCTGCTGGTGATAAAGGCATGAACAAGTTTCTCCAAATCTTGACTGGAAACAAAACCTCTAATTCTTGCAATGTTTTTGAGATGATAGTATGCTGATTTAGTTACTGCTTTGACATGACTACTAAAACTAAGGTCTGTCTCCAGACCTCCAGAATTTTGACTTGATTTTTAGACATCCAACTGTTAATTCCATCAATGCATTGGCAGAGGGAGTCGATGGGGCTATATTCATTTGGAGATAAGACTGGGTAAATCTGGGTATCATCAGCATAGCTGTGATAGGCAAGTTGGTTCTTTCTCATAGACTTCTCTTTGCAAGTCTAAAAGGGACAATTTTTTGAAAAAAAAATAGAATTAGAATAGAGAGTGCTGGTGTTAGAGGGTCAAATAAAGATGGAAGAGATGTGTTTTTAGCCGTTTCTTGAAGATGGGTAAGGATTCAGCTGCTCGGATTGAGTTGGGCAGGTCATTCCACCAGATGGGAACATTTAATGAAAAAGTTGTGAAAGTGATTTTGAGCCTCTTTCGGATGAACAATAAAGCAACGTTCACTTGCAGAACACAAGCTTCTAGAGGGCATATAAGTCTGAAGTAATGAATTTAGGTAAAGGGGTGCAGAGCCAGTGGGGGTTTTGTAGGCAAACATTAATGCCTTGAATTTTATGGGAGCTGCACTAGCCAGTGCAAATTGATGAACAGTGTGACGCGTGTTCTTTTTGGCTCATTAAAAATGTATCTTACTTATGTAATTAGAGTTAATTACAAAAAAAAAAAATGGTGGTTCTGGTCCCCGTGCACATGGCAGTGGTGATACGGGCATAGAAATACTTGAAATACAGAAAATACATAATGGTGTTAGACTCAATAGCTTGTAAACTGTCACTAAATCAGTATTTAATCAGTGACCCTGATTATTTACTATGCATTTTGCAATTCTATAATTGTCTATTGTGGTAATATTGTTTGTGCTTTCAATTTATGATATTGTTATCAATGATTGCATTCGTTAGGAATATTTCAAATGTGCATTTCCTGGAAAATAATGTGCTTAATTAAATCTACTGGTGAAATCAAGCATTGTGGAGACAGCAAATGACAAATATTTGCCACAATATACATTATAATCAGTATTGCTTATAGCAGTTTATTTGTATCAAGATCTAGAACATTTAATTTCATCCCACTCGCCTAAAACACTTGTATATAACCAGGTATCCCAGTGCGCTGTATGGTCCGTCCATCCCTGCTCACTTTACAAGAGAATTCACTGCAATGCAACAGCAGTTTTGAGTATTATTATGGATCTCAGGTTAATATTTTTGTGGAAGTATTGCAGAAATAATGCATAAACATACAAGCTACTAAATGTTGCATTCAATTCTGTGGTCGCAGAATAGCAAAACCCTGGCGAGACAGTATAATGTATTTGCCTTGATGCTCATCATGCTGGTTGATACAAGCATACAATATTATGTGCTATAGTATTTATAGTATTTTTTCTCACTGTGTGATGTCCTGCCAAATTTTGAGCTGTGCCATTTATGTATAAAAGCTGATGTCTGTTTCTGATATGTAGTTAATGAAATTATTATTATTATTTTTTTTTGGTTGTAGCGGGGGATCCATTTTTCTGTGATCGCTCCACGGAAACTTCCAGCGCTTCGATCTCTTTTTGAAAGAGCATCCTCTTTAGCAGGTGCACCAGAATCCTCACACCCAGACTACAGTCAAGACCCCTTTCACATGGTGTTAGTCAGGGGCATTGCACTTCCTGGTAAGAAAGACACTTGTCCTGATATGTTTGTGAATGTGCAGTGATATAACATCTGCAGATGGGAGAATAAAGTAATATTTTATTGTATTAGTAGTTTTGTTCTGATTAGTGCTTTCTGTTACATCTATGTGTGTCCAGTTGCTCCTGGAGGAGGTTGTGGTCCAGTCTCCCTTAAACCTGTCTTGCCACCTCCGTCTTTGCCAGTGTCCCAGTCGATGGGCTCAGTAACCCAGACTCCTCCTCCTGCACTTTTACACCAGGTGTGTGTTAATGGAATTAATAGAATTATATAAATTCATTACATATACACTACTGTTTAAGGTCAATATTTTTTCCCCAAAATAAATACTTGTATTCAGCAAGGATTCATTAAATTGTTCAAAAGTGACAGTACAGACATTTATTTTGGAAAGGATTTCTGTTTTGGAATAAATGCTGTTCTTTGAACATTCATTTAATGTATCATGTTTTCATCACCAAATCAGTCAATTAGAATGACGTCTGAAAGATCACGTGTCACTGAAGACTGAGTAATGGCTGCTCAAAATTCAGCTTTGGCAACACGATAATGATTTACATTTTCAAATATATAATTATATTGCTGTTTTTGCTATATTTTGATTGACCTCAGACTTTTGAATGCCAGTGTATATATTACATGAAACTCCTTTCAAGCAAAACATTTCACAAAACGAGTTTCTTATGTGTCAGATTATAAAACTATAGGCCTGTATTGGCCTGTATAAATAAATGATGACATTTATAACATTAAAATAATATATAAAGACAAATATGCTAAATGAAAAGCTCAGTCAGATCAGAGAAATTGTATATAATGGGTTTGGCACAGGAAAAATGGGAAAAACTAAAATATATGCATGTTTTAATGAACAGTTCACTTACCATTGGCAGGGGAGGTAAAGGTTAATTTTGGACCCTGCTATCTCACTGCTTCGGTGATGTAGAGTAATCAGAGCGCTTCTCTCAATAACAGGCTAATCTCGGTCTGCTCATTCTGAACCTTTCTGTGCCTAATTGGAGGCACATTATTGGTCATTTTCAGCATACAGAGCCTCAATTTGATTCTTAAGATTAAGACTAACTGCTGTTATAAACTCATTTGAATAGATCTAAGTGGTTGATGAGATGTGCATGAATGCATTTGTATTTGGTGGAAGGATCTGGCTTTGTTTTCAAGCAAGGCTGTGCACGCTAATGATGAGACCTCATGAATGTTGTGTCTCTGTTGCATACACACTCTCTCTCTTGCCAAAGAATCCCTCTCTAAAGGCGGCCCATGATGAAGCACAGAAGGTGCTAGATGCAGCCACTCAGCAGCAGAAGAGCCGATGTGAGTCAAATTGTGTCTCTGTATTCTTCGATCTTCTGCTGTGTTTCACTATATTTTCCATATTTAAAACACCATTTGCTTTGTTGTTTATGTTTGTTCGCAGTTCCTCAAATGCAAAATACTCCCTTCAGCCAGTCACTCACATCAGGAGGTAAACCCAACCTATCTACAGTTACCACAGTGTCACCGCCAGTGTTAACGCAGCAACAAGTTCCACCTCAGCAGCCACTGCAGCAACCACAAGTCCCACCACAAGGTCCACCTGCACTCAACCATCAACCTCCTCTGGCCCCTCAGCCAATGCCAACCAATCAGCAGACGCCGCCAACAACACAGCCTGGCATGGTCAGACTTGAGAAATGTATTTCTGTGAATACTTACTTATTTGGACTCATTTGAAGTCCATACAATTTCAATATATTCTTGTTTTTTAGGCAGCTGTACCTGTACCGCCAGCTGGGGCACAGCAAGGTGTTGCCAATAAGATTGTAGCATGGAGTGGAGTTCTAGAATGGCAGGAGGTGAGAGGACGTCATAGCAATATTTGCATTACAAAAAATGGTCTTCAGATCGGTTTTGTGGTTTACTGCTTGAAAACAAACCATAATAAGGACTTGAATCTCTTGCTTTATAGAAAGAAAACAATGTCATTAGATATGTTGCAGTCCAAGTTGCTGCATTAATTTATGTCTAAAAATCTGAATGTCGAGAGATAAACAATTCTTAAGGCAGATTGTCATGTGTTTAAAACAACAAAATCGAGAGAAAAAAAAGATATTGAACAATTTAGAGCGCACAGACAAAACTAACTTTATGCATTTTCTGGTAATAGTATCCAGTCATCAGTGCAGTAGTTTATCCAGTGTTTTATTCAATTAGATGATTAAAAAAAATTGGACAATACTGATTTTTTTTTTAATCTCTTGGTGTTTCCACATTTTTTTACACTTCACAAAAAGTTGCATAAAAATTAGTGGATGCCTGGATGGAAACCCAGCTACTGTAATATTTGTATACGGAATTGTGATTACTGTACAGTTTACTACTAGTAAGAACAGAAAATGTCCCCAAATTATGTAAAAACCTTAAAGGGTCCCCAAATATGTTGCCATAACATTGCTAATAATGCTTTGCAAGCAAATGTTGTTTATGTTAAGTAAACTAATTGTAAAAAAAATCTTCATAAAAAAAAAAAAAAAATTAAATTAGAAATGTTGCTTTGGCAAACTAACTAAAATAAAATAATTTAAAATAATTATATTTCAAAAATTATAAATGATTATATATTATAAAAAAATGACTGACTAAAACTGAAATAAAAATAAAGCTAAATGGAAATTGAAAAATAAAATTGTATGGATGGTGTCTTACACACGCCTCCCAGGTGTGCGAGGAGTGTTTGTTTGTGGTTTACTACTGGAAAAGGAAACATAAATGGGATCTCAGTTAATCTGTTTGAAAGATTCTCGTAACTCCCCTGCGACTCAGGTGAAATGTAGTTTTTTTTCTAGACGTGTGACAAAGATTGATTTGATCTGGTAAAACTATCTAGCCGTGTTTCATTGATGTATTGTTAGGTGACCCGTGGGTATTGGGCCTGGGGCGCCATTTGCACAGACTGTAATGGGATCAATGATGGTTCTTGATTTATGGGAGAGGCCATCTTTTTAGATTAATGAAACGCTATTGACTATTCTACAATGACCTCAAGATCATCTCAGCAACGAAGGTTCCCAAACGCACAATCAACTATTGAAATGTTTTGTTTTGACACTGGGTCAACACAACCGATCAGGAAACAACAACACAGATGCACATGCCACGGTCATTATCACCATCTGGTCAATAACATGCCAGCAAACCAATGTGTGTGCTTATCAAGCACGGCGGCACGCTCGGTTGTTTAGGCCTGTCGTAGAGTCACCATCTGGATGATGAGTTCACACAGCTCACCGCACACTATTCGCAAACACAAACACTGCCAAGCAGCGCTGTGTAAATTAAATCAATAGTAATTCTGCGCCACAACTCTGTCGATCTGCTCATGAGTTCTGCGTTTTCTCCACACTGGCCTTAAGGTGGTTGTAGTAAAGATGTCCAAAACTAGTATATATCTAAAATCCATACGTTGTTGTGTTGACGGATTCAACAGTTGGTCTAAATGACGCTTTAAAAAATCTGTTTCCATCAAAACTTCTTCAAATGGACCGTTTGCGCATTAATTACTTTTTTGATTGACATAATAACGTTTCAGTTCTTCCATTGTCAGTGCGATCTCTCTTGTTCTGGAAGTTACACACAGGTTGTATATTTCTCTGAGACCTCCTGCTTTAAGTCCTACCATCCATCTCTGCCAGCAAGGTCTTTTTACTCTGTATGTTAACCTCTTCATCTTATTCTGTCTCTCCTTTTTTTCCCCTCCCCTTGTCACGTCTCCCTCTGTCTCCATCAATCACCGCAGAAGCCCAAGGCTTCCTCCATGGACTCCAACACAAAACTTACGCGCTCCCTGCCCTGCCAGGTCCAGGTCAGCCAAGGGGAAAATCTGTGAGTGACTGCGTTTAGCCCATATTTGCATAATGTAGAATATATGGTAGAGATGCACAGAGAGGATGAAGTTTTCCCCCATCTTTTGTTTCAGGAATACAGACCAGTGGCCACAGAAGCTGATCATGCAGCTCATCCCTCAGCAGCTCCTGGTAAATGTGAATATAGATGTTTCCTGCAGGATGTATTACTGGGCTTGCGAAGGAAGCAAGGATTTCTTGTTCTCCTCCTCCTCCTATAGTATCTCTTTCTTTATCTTTTTATCTCTGATCCTTTTTCTCTTCCTTACAAATCGTTTTAATTTCCTCCTTATTCTCACCATCATTGCTTTTCCTGTATCATCTTCCTTTTTTGTTCTTCTGCTTCTCAGTATTTATCTCCTCCTTTTCTACTCCATTGTTATCTCCTCTTTTTTTCTCCATCTCCTCCTCTTCCTTAATCATCTCCTATTGTACGTTATTTTTTTTCTTCTGTTTTATCCTCCTCAATCTTTTAATTCCCTTACTTTTTCTCCTCTTCCTAATTAATTTCTATTTAAATTTAATTAATTTTTGGTGATCTTTTTTTCTTCTGTCTCATAATTCTTCTTCTACTCCTCCTCCTTTCTTTACCATCACAACACCTCCTGCTCTTCTTTCATGTTGTCCTTTTACTTATGTTTCTTGCCGGACTGTTAAAAACCATAGTCTAATTACAAAATTGTAGCATAAAGTATCATTTGAAACTCTCGCATTAACTTTAAAATGTAGATTTTAAACGGGTTTTGTTGATGTCATCCTGTACAGCATATATACATGCTGAATTGAGGTTGGCCAAACATCTGGGTCACATAGTTTATTAACGCTGTGATCCCTATGTCTTGTTGTCTTTCCATAGACTACTCTGGGCCCTTTGTTCAGGAACTCTCGTATGGTGCAGTTTCTGTTTACTAATAAAGATATGGAGTCTTTGAAGGGACTGTATCGCATCATGACCAATGGATTTGTGAGTACAATTACTGAATCATATTCATAACCTCCTCCTGTAAGGTACATCAATCAGTTCAAAATTAACATATAGGCCAAGTTTTTATGTTCTCTATGCATATATCTATATTTTTATACTATATTTAAGTATCAATTTTCTTTAGAAGTCTCAAATGGGAAAAAGACAGTGTGTGATAATGGTCTTCATCCTCTTGGTGGAGTTCTTACTCTGCTTTTGAATGTCAGAAAGATTTTCATATTTAGCCATGAAAAAAGTCTAATAAAAAAAAAATCCCACTGAAAATGAAAGGCTGTGAAATGAACCTTTACCCTGGAGCTAGATCCCTTGACGCAGACTAAGAGATCTGTCAGTAGTGAATCACCATTAACACTGATTAAATTCAGTTTTAGGTTCAATCTCTGTCTGGGAAACGGCTGCTTGGTTCATTTTTATCCTGTCTTCAAATATAATCGTGTAGGCCCAGGCAGCTCTCCAGTCACTCTAGTTGTGTGTGCTGTCTAGATGTGGGGATTGGCACATAGTTTGATGTATATTGTGTGTGTTTGTGTAGGCTGGTTGTGTGCACTTCCCCCACAGTGCTCCTTGTGAGGTGCGTGTGCTGATGCTGCTGTACTCATCTAGGAAGAGGATCTTCATGGGACTCATCCCTAATGACCAGAGCGGATTCGTCAATGGCATCCGGCAGGTCATCACTAACCACAAACAAGTGCAGCAGCAACGCTCGGTGAGTCACACGAAATGTAGTTTTCACTATAAACAAACACAGTTATTGATATGAAATAATAATTAGTTACATTTATATAGCACTCGAAGCGCATTACATAGTAAGGGGGGGAAATCTCCTCATCCACCACCAGTGTGCAGCATCCACCTGGATGATGTGACGGCAGCCATATTGCGCCTGAACGCCCACCACACACCAGCTTATTGGTGGAGAGGAGACCGAGTGATGAAGCCAATCAGTAGATATGGGGATGATTAGGAGGCCATGATGGTCAGAGGCCAATGGGAGAATTTGGCCAGGATGCCGGGGTTACACTTTTTTTACTGAACACAGAGTCAGGACCTCGGTTTAACATCTCATCTGAAAGACGGCGCTTGTTGACAGTATAGTGTCCCCGTCACTATACTGGGGCGTTAGGACCCACACAGACCACAGTGTGAGCACCCCCTGCTGGTCACACTAACACCTCTTCCAGCAGCACCTAGTTTTCCCAGGAGGTCTCCCATCCAGGTACTGACCAGCTCAACCCTGCTTAGCTTCAGTGGGCAACCGGTCTTGGGCTACAGGGTGATATGGCTGCTGGCTAAATAGTCAGAGCAGCACAAAACTGTAACATTTTACAAATAAATGCCCACGCGAAATCTATATCTAAAGTAGCACAATCTTTTTGTTCCTGTAAAATGTTTGCTTAAAAGAAAAAAAAAATTTAACAGTGAAATTGATCCTGTTATGTTTCTTGCACCTTGTGAGCAGCTGTCTCCAGTTTTGCTTTGATTGACACATAATGCATATGGCAGCTCAAATTAACACTTGCATAGTGCTGATTGTGAGTTCAAACACACCAATTGCTTTGGCAATTTAAAACAAATGCCTGCTGATCAGTAACTATTTTAGGATCTGCAACATAATACAAGGTTAAAGTAAACATTGCCAAATTGTATCCATGTGTCCCTGACACATGTCCTGGTTGGCATCAACATGCGAGATATTGAGGATCATACCAGACGTTCTAGAGGAAACCGGAGATGAAGAACCTGTTTTACCTTGACAATATGTGACCTTGGACCACAAATACATCATACTAAATATTAATAAATAGACTTTCCAGTGATGTATGGTTTGTTAGGATTGGACAATATTTGGCCGAGATACAACTATTTAAAAATCTGGAATCTGAGGGTGCAAAAAAATCTAAATATTGAGAAAATCGCCATTAAAGCTGTCCAAATGAAGTTGTTGGCAATCCATATTACTAATCAAACATTTTTTATATATTAATTGTAGGACTAGGGTTGTATCGAATGGTTCACGGGCAAGTTCCAAATGGAAGTGGTCATCCCTCTCCCCTTGGAGTGGGGACTTTGGAGTGAACAGGGCACGTGCGTGCCATTATGAAGTCGTTTGGAATGCACTTGGTGAAGGGAGCGTAATTTCCTCATTATCTTCAGCTGGGATGTTCCCGTGAAAACTTAAAAAAATATACATTTTACATTTAAAAAAGTTTTATATATATATATATATATTTTTTTATATATATATATTATATAGCATATTTTAAAAACTTAAAAATATAAAATGTGTTTATTTGCAACAGTAATGCTAACAACAGTACAAAGACATTTGACATTAAAACAGCGACATCTGCTGACGCACACCGTGCTGCGTTGTCACGGGAACATCCCAGCTGAAGATAATGAGGAAATTAGATAGCTTTTACTTAATATCCTAATGATTTTTGACATAAAAGAAAAATGTATAGTGTTGACACATACAATGTATTGTTGGCTATTGCTACAAATATACCCGTGCTACTTATGACTGGTTTTGTGCTCCAGGGTCACATATCGGAAAAATGCTTGAATTTCATTCTTAGAGGAATATTCTAGTAACGCTCAACCGACAGCACACGTGGCATATTTAAACTGCTCACCTTTTGGGAAAATTAGCCATTTTTAATGGGAAATTGGTGATCTACATGATTTGTCCAGATCTGATGAGTTTTTGTTTAGGACTGTGGAGATGTGAAATTGAGGGGTGTGCTTGAGTTCTGCATGTGCTTGTTTAGCTACAGTAGCAGCTAATCATGTGGCTGACTCCAGCGGCTAATGTTTTTTTTTTTTTTTTAGATAGAAAAGCATAATACTATAGCAGTATTAGGCTGGATGTAAGTTGGTTACATGAGGCAAAACAAGGAAACTCCCTAATATGATTGATTTACAGGCCAGTGAAGTCAGAATATTTCTTGTAAAAAATTTTTTTTTTATGTTATTTTATCCATCAAACAGGAATTGTGTGTGCTCAAAAATAAAAAAAATCAATGAATTCTCAGGTGCGTAGAACAAAAAGGAAGTTTTAGTCCAACAGGTAGCTGAAATTGTCGGCACGCTGGAAAAATCAAATCAGACCAAAAAAGGTCTATCAAAAATATATTTTTTTATTTTCCATATGCAAAAGTGTAAAAGTGACAAAAGTCTGAAGTGGCTTAAAAACAGACCAAAGAGAACCTAAACCTAAAAAAAATCACTGCACAAAAAAAAAATGTTTTCAAACATGAGTGCATACAAAATCAATTATACGGTCACACGCTTGAAAATGTGCATGCCATGTGAACTCTAGCATAACAACATGTACAATAATGAAAACATACTCCCACAAATATACCTTCATGAAAAGAACAGCATTTTGGGATACTTAAATGAAACAACCAAAAAATTGCTTAGTGTGCTTGTGTTTTAATGGTGCTATTTTTGTGCTTTGTTCTTTAATTCTGTCATTAATCCATCGCTTGTCTGTTTCTCAGATGAACAGTGCTGTTCAGATGCAACCTGGACAGGTCCAACCCAATCAGAACTTCCTCAACAGACCGCCGGGCCCCATCCCCGTTACACATGGCAACGTGCAACAGCAGGTAAAGCAGCAGTGCTTCCCCCTTTCCTCTCTCCCCTGCCCTGCTCTCTCTCTGTCTTCTGCCCTGTGCACTCACCCCGTTCCTATTTCTCCTCGGCTTGAGATAGAATGTGCATGCTGTTCTAAACCCTCCTGGTCTCCTCCTCCTCTGTCCCTCTCTTTCTGCCTCAGTCTGTGGTGGTGGGCTTGCCCTCCGTCAGTCAGGTCACACTGATGGAGGACCAGCAGAGACAGAACAACATGGTGAGAATCAGAAACATAATTTATGCATGCATGCACGCACACAAGTAGGACCATGTTTTCTGCAAGCACAGGGATTCACAACTTGATTTTCTGCACTTTCTCCATCTTGTAAACAGCGTTCTGTATTAAAGGGGACATTGCTGAAAGAAGTCTCTTATGTTCACCAAGGCTACATTTATTAGATGTTTAGTTTAGTTTATTTATTTATAGGGGCAATGCACATTAATAAACATAACTGTAAATGTGCCAGAATTTGTTTGAAATTATAAATATTTCTTATTATTATCAATGTTGAAACCAGCTGTGCTGCTTCATATTTTTGTGGAATCAGTAATAATTTTCAGAACTGCATTTGTTTAAAATGGAAATCTTAAAAACATAAGACTTTACTGTCAATCTCTATTGATTTAATGCATCCTTGCTGCATAAAAGTATTAGGAAACACTTTATTTTAAGGTGTACTTGTTACACATTACTTCTACTTATTATTATAATAACAATAAATTTAGGATAAATACATGCAAGTAACACTAACCATATAGTAAGTACATTTAGTTAATTAATATTACTCAGTACTTAAATGTATAATTACACTGTAATAAGGACACCTTAAAATAAAATGTACTAAAATTTTTTACTAACCCCAAACGTTTGAATGGTAGTCCATATATGAAAACTAATCTGCAAAAATGGATATTTCATAATGTATAATAGTGTTGATGAGCACATTAACTTATATGGCCACCCATACTTCATTGTCAAATCAACACCTTTTCAGTATTCAGCACCTTTGCAGTGTAGTTCTTATTTCAGATTGAAAAGAGGTTCGCCAAACATAACAGATGTCATTTACATATAGATGTCTTAAAGATGCAGCCTGATTAAGGGTCAAAAAGAAAGTGGTGTCACATTACAATAGTCAGGTCTATACTTTGCAGCTTATTCTAAGTAACCCCTTGCTTTTTAAAGCGTGACAAGTGCAATCCATCCCATTCCTGTACAAATCCAGTACTATGAGGCTGTTATTTTTAGTGAATCTAAGTGTGACCAGTGTAGTCGGATTTCCCAGATGATTGACCCGGCCCGCACTGTATAGTTATGATTAACTGAAAAGAGTCAACTCAAAGAGTCCTTCAGTTGGGAATTGGACTGCACTGGTCATGCTCTATGATTTGGATTCACTAAAAAGTATCGACTCTTATGAGTCATTCATCGGGAAATGGGATGGATTGCACTGAAAAACATTCCCTAATCAGCGAGTCTTTTGAGTTGGATCTTTTTAATAATATGAAAAACATACAGAGTTACCAGTGTATGTGTCATGTTTTACCTGAGGCTGTTGAGATTTTCTCTTTGTTCTTATGATGTTTAGTTAAAATTTAAAAATAAATAAAAAAATTAATTTGTAAGCATTTTTTTATAAAAAAAATAAAAATGACTGCATAAAATGTTATTAAATTGTTTTGTATTATTTAATACATAGTTGATGCATTTAATATGCCTCTAAAAAGACATCTTTAAATATCCTGGAATCATTTTTTTCTATGGTTCCCATCCATAGAATAAACAATTCTGCTTGTGAAAATCTAGTTAACTTTTTCCTAACTGTGTCAAACTAAACTCTGAATATCTGTGTGAATATTGGTCCGTGAGCTGAGACTAAAAAGAGAGTGGAAAACGGTTATGTAAAACTAAGTTACGACTGTATTTGATGTGAGAAGCATTGACTTGTATTATAAGTGGACTTCTGGGAAGAATGCTCCAAAGTGTGGAATATGTCCCTTTTAATACCTTTAACGCAGTTACAGTGGCTCTGTATTCACGGTTCTCTCCTGTGAGACTCGCACACAGAACTAGCACTTATGTAATACAGTGTTTTACAGCAGCCTTTTCATGTCCACTTACTTTCTATCTTCATCACTGTGGTTTTGATTTTCATTAGCTGAGAGCAGCCGCAACAGGTAATCAGCAGCTGCCGGTCACAGGTGCTCCGCCCAATCAGGGGGCCCAAGCTCAAGCCCAGCCTCCTGGTGGCATGTTGCGCCTCCCAAACCCAGGCGCAAACCCCCAACTCCGCAGTCTCCTCCTCAGCCAACAACCTGTAAGTGTGTGCAGCGAATTGCACATGAAGCCCTTCTATAGGACTTCCTTAAAGTGACAGTTCACCCAAAAAATTGAATTGTCATTAATTACTCATCCTCATGTTGTTCCAAACCCGTAAGACCTCCGTTAATCTTTGGAACACAAATTAATATTTTGAATAGTTGATAGTTTGAAGTTTGATTAAATCCGAGAGCTTTCTGACCCTGCATAGACATCAATACAACTACCACGTTCAAGGCCCAGAAAGGTAGTAAAGACATCATTAAAATAGTCCATGTGACATCAGTGGTTCAACCCTAATTTTATGAAGCTATGAGAATACTTTTTGTGCGCAAATAAAACAAAAATAACAACTTTATTTAACAATTATTCTCTTCCTTGTCAGTCTTCGATGCGCATTCACGATAGGTTCGCTGATGGCTGACAGACATCACAATGTTGACCCGGCATCGTGATTCCTTCACCCGCCCCCTCCCACAATCCGCCGCATCCCAATATAGTGTTCTGAAAGGAAAAGACGTGTACCACAGAAACCCTAAAGGGAATAAATACAAGATACTTTCTCTCACAATTATATCATTGGATAATTGTACTGTATATAAATTGCGGGCATCAGGGAGCTGCTATCAGGGCATTGAAACCGACATTGTATGCCTGCTCTATTTTTACTTTCATTTTTGAGATTTGTAAACATATACTCTATATGGATATGGATTCACGATTCTGGCACACCCCTACCACGTGTCATGGTACTCTCATGAATGCGTCAAAAAGACAAAAGAGCAGAGTGTTCCAAAGATGAAGGAAGTTTTTATGGGTTTGGAACAACATGAGGGTGAGTAATTAATGGTAGAATTTTCATTTTTTGGGTGAACTGTCCCTTTAAGCTGCGGTCACACTAAAACTTGAGCATGTGAAATTTCTACAGATGCGGCAAAGATTGTAATATGACGCCACACACTGCAGCATCTTAACGTAATTCAACTTAGAATTCCTAATTCAACAAATAATAAAACATACGATACATAAAAATATTCAGTCTACTCCACTTTACTGCAGTCCAGCATATTTAAAGTTTGCAGTCTTTTAATTCAGATAAGAGGTCACATTGTTATGCATCAGTAATCTATGGGTTGCACGTCTTCATGTGATATGAATTTACAGGTCAAGAGTTCGCCAAGCTTGAACTTTGAAACGCAGCACAATTCGCATGAGCTTGCATTTCCTGTCTTCCGCATTTGCATTCATACTGTAAAAATGGAAGTCAATGGAATGAAAAGTGCCATTCGCAGTTCGACTTGCTTTTATATTCCATAATCTCTCTCTGCAGCAGGGTGGGATGCAGGGCATGCAGGGAATGCATTCCCTCCAGCAGATGGTCCATTCTGCACCAGGAGGGGGCGCTCAGATGCAGCCTCAGTGGAGGCAGCCTCACCAAGGTAGCGCTTAATTTCCAGTACAGTATCATTAGCACAATTTATTTTTATCACATCTGTGACCTCGTTAATTGTGTAAGAGATTTAATTTATTTGCTGTGGCTTGTGCTGCTATTTATGTTTCATCTTTTTTTATACTGATTAGATACATTTATGTGATAAGTTTTATATTCCCACAGGTCCGCTGATGATCCCTACAGGTCCACGTGGTCCAGGCGCACAGAATCCTGGGATGCCTCCGGTGTCGAGTATTATGGAGGATGAAATTCTTATGGACCTTATCTAAGGACTGCTTTACCCATCAATCTTTGCTTCAGAGGTTTCATTACCAAATACAGGAGTCATCTAAGCTGTTCTTTTTACTTTTTGTTAGAAGCAGGTGCATAGGAGAAGGTTAGTGGTGTTTAGAGTGAGATCAGGAGTTTATTTTCAGACTCACATATTCGTTGATGCATTTACACACAAACCTATCACTGTATCATGAGAGCGGTGATTTGAGCATACATGCAGACGAACCGAAGAGCAAGGCATTTCATCACTCTACACCTCTCTCCTAAAGATTAATCAAAGGAATCCGGTTACTATTGTATTTTTATGAAAGTTTTACTTTCTATCGCTTTTACTTTTTCTTAATTTTTCTTTTGGAATCTAGTATGTTGTTTTATGAAAATGAATAAAGTTGATTTTCTCAAGCAATTTTTGTCTTTGAGGTCTTCCTTAAAGTGATAATCCACCCACAAAAATAAAAATTGCCATCATTTGCTCATACTCCTGTCATTCCAAACCTGTATGCATTTGGTATCTTCTGCTGAACACACACAAAACCGATACTTTGAAAAGTGTAGAAAACCAAGCAATTTCAGTTTGCACTGACATCCATTGTATATTTGTCCATACAATGGAATTCAATGGTAACAAATTAGTTTAGCCATCAACATTCTTCAAAATATAATTTCTTTGTTCCACAGAAAAAAAAATCATACATATTTGGAATGACATATGAGTGAGCAAATTATGAATTCATTTTTTTTTGGTGGACTGCCGCTTTAAGACAAAGTATTTATATGTGTGTCAACCTGGTAGTGCTGTGATAGCAGCGGACGATTGACTTAAATAGACTGAATGATAGGTTGCAAAATGCTCGATTCTGCCAAATGGTGTCACAGCGTTAAAATTAACCACTCCAATATGTCATGGAACCATACAGTGGACCTCCGTGCCAAGTAGTTCTACCAGATGGCAGCACTTGGCCACGCTTTCCTTGGCATAACACATAATCAGGCTGGACACAAACACAATGTACGACTACAATTCACATATATACGGAGATATCTTGGATCTGTGTGGTCGTATATGCATAATCTGACACTGAAACATTCTGATTAACCATCTTGTGTGCTGAACAAACACTTTTTAATGACCGAACTTGAATGTCCCATTATGCTTATTCTTTCAGAGCACCCAAAGGCATTAATTATGAAGCGCCATGTGACATTACTACATATCTGTCACATTAGGAATGCGTGTTCTGAATTCATCGCACCAGTAATGGGAACATGGGCGCACAATGCGAGTTACCAAACGCTCACATTTAGGAGAATTAAACCGCCTCCGGTCAGAGAGCAGTCGACCGTTTTTACTGGTGTGCACGTTTTTGTATGCTTTTTCACGTGCAGACTTTTTAGTATACAGACACACATTCTCGCACAGACAGGAAGTGATGTTAGTCCCTGTCACCTGGGAGACTGAGACGGTTGCTAAGATACACTGACACTGGGATCTGATTCTAAGCTTTCTCTCCATCCCTTCCTCACACACACGGCGCATACACCCATAGATAGAGGCTCTTCTGTCTCGCAGTGACTGCTACTCATCCCTTTCGCTGCCATCCAGGTCACGTCAACAGCTGAACAACTGGGCTATGCGCCCTAGCTTTTATTCCTCCTTTGTTTTTTGCTTTTACTTTCACACTTTCTAGTCTGTGCTTGTTCCTATTTAAAGCCAGCTCAGTTTAGATAGCACTCCTTGGGATATGCAGACTGTTTGCACTTATCACAGTTTGATGTGTGTTGATGCACATTTTCTGGCTCGTTATTGTCTAAATAAAGTAGCATCGCAGTGAGTAAATCGCTGCTGCGCAGACAGTGATGATTGGTGCCTCTGCTTCAGTATATTAAGCCTAACCTGAAGAGTTGGGCCATTCTGCTCACTCATCTGGAAGAGCGAGTATTGTTGCAGTTCCAGTGGCTGTATGGCTGCATTTAATCTTGCAGCGTCTGCTCGATCCACATTGAGATGTGGCCATGGGACTAAGTGGGTCAAGGAGCCACGAAGAGTTTGTTTTTGGGGGCGATCGCTTTGACAGACTTTTATTTTAAATCTAAAACACAGTGGCAGGAGAACGGAACGGAAGTCGAGTTGTTTTACTCCCAGAGGTGGTTGTTGGACCTGCATCTGTGGCCTTACTGGATATGCAATGACTGAGGCTTGGTGTGCAGGTGTGTTTTCTTGTGATTTTCGAAGGCCTAATCCATTCCACATCCAAAATGCAAGGGTCTGGGGTTTGATTTGAGGGATTTGTTTGAGTTTCGTGCCTATGAGGGAGCATTTGAAGGGTTTGTATTCTGACAGGGAAGATGTTTATTGGGTGTAATTGCACCGCTGAGGGGAAGCTGATCTGTTTCTTGTATGACACGTGAGGCAAAAGCAGCTGAGCTTCCGTGGTTAGTTGGGGCAAAAGCTCTGGCCGGATCGCAAAGGAGCACCATGTTGCCCTCTCTCTGAACGGGTCAGACCATGTGAGGAGGGAAAAAGAGGACAAAGAAAGATGTAATGCATTTCTTTCACAGCAAGTCTAAGCCTTTTGCAAATCCTGACCTGACGTGGTACAGCAGCTGATGTGCAGTTAAGAACAGGAGGTGCAACTGAGAGGTCTGATAGGAAATATATTAACCAATAGCACAGCGCATTGAGAGAAAGGCACCACAAGAGCATATCGAAACAGGTTCGCTGCAGTGGTGCTTTCATGGCGCTCACGTTGGTCAACAGACTTCAACGTGTTTTGATTGGTTCGGTCCACTTACTTTTTAATCTCACTGTTCTGCTCAAGGTTGTCGTGTATTTTGTTTTGAAGGGGCAACGGTAGCAGTTCTGGCTCACTTGTGCCCTAGGCAAGACAAAACATGAACAAATGACATTAACAAAAAGTTTTTTATATACTAATATCCAGCCCAGATGATCACTGCAGTCACCAGATCCAGTCCGTATCCAGATCCGATGGTGGATGAGCACCTAGAGATGACCTCTACAGCTCTGAACATCAGTGGAGACCAGGACACCTAGATGAGCCTCAGAGACAGATCACCAGTGAGAAACTCATCACCTAGACAGCCATCGGGAAAAGACCACTAGAACCAGTGGAGCCCTTACACTCTGACTTTGCTGCAGTTGGAACAAACTACTGGTTCGTCTGGCCGGAGGGGAACTGGCCCCCCGACTGAGCCTGGTTTCTCCCAAGGTTTTTTCTCCGTTCTGTCACCGATGGAGTTTTGGTTCCTTGCCGCTGTCGCCTCTGGCTTGCTTAGTTGGGGACACTTCATTTCCAGCGATATCACCGACTTGATTGCACAGATACTATTTAAACTGAACTGAGCTGGACAATGACATCACTGAATTCAATAATGAAATGCCTTTAACTGAAAAATCTTTTAATCTTGTCATTTTACATTAGTGATACACTATTTTCCTATTTTGATATTGTGCAGTTGCTTTGACACAATTTGTATTGTTAAAAGCGCTGTATAAATAAAGGTGACTTGACTTGACTAATATACATTAGGTCAGAATGTGAACTCGGGTTCCCTTGCTTGCCATGCATTTTCACTGAAAAAAGGGCAGCTTTGATAGTTTTTCAAAATCATTGTGTGATCCACAGAGAAAACAAATCAATAAAATGTCAAGCAACATGAGGGTGAGTAAATAATCATTTCCACTGTTAAAGAAAATGATCTGCACAAGGTGTATCTCAGTTGCACCTGTCACACTGAAAATAAGTTTTAGACAAAAACTTAAAAAATATGCTGATAATATTCTTCCCAATTATGAGTGACTTGCAGATATATCTAATTTGCAAAAAATTATACACTTTTTTTTAATTAAATGTTATTCTAAAAATACTAAAATATGCACGGGCCAAGTAAAAGCATGTAAAACTATGAGAATTTTTTGTTCTTCTGCATGACTTGGTCATAAAATGTAATTTGATCTTCATCTAAATCATGAGTATAGACAAACACAATGTGCTGAAGCCAACACGTGAAAAATTACCAGCTTTCATGTCACTTTATCACTTCCCAATAAATATCACAGTACTGTGGATCTGTGGGACAGATCTGACGCTGCTGTTTCCACTTGGTATTCTGGACTAGAACTGTAGTAATAAGCTGATTACCACAGCTTGAAATATTTTAAATGCATTTCTATCATGACAACTCTGAAGATTGTGCATGGTAATGGATATGACAATGTTAATGTATTTGGTCTTGGAGAAATAGATCTGCTGCACGCTGCTGTTGGTTGCTGCTGCTGCAAAGCAAGTGCATGAACTTGCTACTGCCAATACATACGCAGATACAGTGCTGTGAGAATTTAAGACACCTACTGCTGCTGCATAAATAGCACATCTAATGACTTGTAGCAGATCTATACAGGTGGAGCTGGGGAGGTGGAGGGTTTCAGAGCAACTCTAAAAGCACGATGTGAGCTGACAATCTATTTATATGTAGAGCAATAAGCTCATTTGCTGCATATGCAACATGAACCAATCAGCTTGTGCCAAGTAGTTTAATGCTATGAATATAATGAGTTTGAGTTAACAACCCATCAGCCTGTGGCATGGCATATTTTTAAATCCCAAAGAGACTAATATTTTCTAATCATTCAGAAAATATTTGCTGTCACAGAGAACATATATATCTGTACATACAAACATTTCAGCAATCAGCGCTGAGCAAAGTGCTAACATTGCACTAACATTATGCAGTTAACAGTGAAAGTGTCCTTTGTGCTAAAGCAGTAGTTAAACTTTAATTTGCTTGACAATCCTCATAAGGCTGCGGTTCTCTCGGTTGGTTGTGCATCTTTTTCATCACACTTTTTCCTTCCACTCAATTTTCTGTTAACATGCTTGGATACAGCACTCTGTGAACAGCCAGCTTCTTTGGCAATTCATATTTGTGGCTTACCCTAGTGTGTGCAAGTGTGCATTGTTTTCTTGTGATTTTGTACATTCTGAATGCATATACTGTATATTGTGCAAATGGCTTTTGACATCGGCACCAAAAGCCTCGTGGTTATTGCACCAACATACTGCGTTCATGTCGACCTGAGTATGATTCCTGTCTCGTGGTCCTTTGCCGATCCTGCCCCCCTCTCTCTCCACCCAGTGCTTTCCTGTCACCTCTCTACTGTCCTGTCCCAACTAAAGCAGAAAACATCCATAAATATAAAAAAAAGAAATGGCTTTTGATACTGCTGCACCAAAAGAAAACAAATTTTAAGATTTTGAAAAGGAAAAAAAAACACTGTTGTATTAAGATCACAACAAAACAAGACAAAAAATAATAATTGATAGTTTAGGGCTTGTGTTTGCTAGTCTGTGGTTTAGGAAGTGTTTGTAGTGCAGCCCAGCTTTAGATGTAAATCACATTTACATTTATGCATTTAGCAGACGCTTTTATCCAAAGCGACTTACAGTACATTCAGGTTATAATTTTTTTATCAGTATGTGTGTTCCCTGGAAATTGAACCCACAACCTTTGCGCTGCTAACGCAATGCTCTACCACTGAGCCACAAATCACTTCTGCAATGCTAAGCCTTTCATTCAGAAAATATTTGCTGTCACAGAGAACATATATATCTGTACAAATAAACATTTCAGCAATCCGCGCTGAGCAAAGTGCTAACATTGCACTAACATTATGCAGTTAACAGTGAAAGTGTCCTTTGTGCTAATGCAGTAGTTAAACTTTAATGCAATTGGAAGTAACCGCAAGATGGCCCATGGAGTGTCACACGTGGTTACATCACACATCATTTTGCATATTATTGTTTTGTATTGGTGCCTTTCATAAAGGCACGCAAAGAACAGTACCCCCACCTTTCTGTCATCTGGAGAGGACAACTCATGATTTGACACAAACATGGCATGAATTACTTACTGCGTTGGATATATCCTGACATGCCCTTGAGAATAGCAAATTTTGATGTGGCTAAATCTGCTGACATAGTTTAATGCAGG
The DNA here is from genome assembly GCA_027422405.1 of Ptychobarbus kaznakovi. Classification (NCBI taxonomy): domain Eukaryota; kingdom Metazoa; phylum Chordata; class Actinopteri; order Cypriniformes; family Cyprinidae; genus Ptychobarbus; species Ptychobarbus kaznakovi. The sequence continues at coordinate 7,234,635 of CM049807.1, read as the reverse complement.
AGAGAGGAAGCAGCGCTTTCCACATGTCTGGTGGAACATGTACAAAAAAAAGTGGGTTTATGTTAAATGTGAGCCAAAATCATCACAATTAAAAGAACCAAAGATTAAACTACTTCAGTCTGTGTGCATTGAATTTATTTAATATACGAATTTCACAATTTAAGTTGAATTACTGAAATAAATGAACTTTTCCACAACATTCTAATTTATTGAGATGCACTTGTATAAGAAAAATAGTATCAGTTCTGTCATGACAACTCTCAGAGGGATTGGCATGTTAAATGTATTTGGTCTTGGCGGAATAGATATGATACGCTGCTGCCGCTGCTACTGCTTCTGCTGCGGCAAAGCAAGTACAGAGACTTGCTACTGTCAATACATCCACAACATGCTGCTGTGAGCATGTAAGAAATACTGCTGCTGCTGCACATATAACACATATGAATAACCTCCATAGCATTTAAGATTCAAGATTTTTATTCATCAAATACACAATTATACAGAATACAACCAGCAGAGAAATGTAAGTCAGGTCCGCTCCATGGACAGTGCAATTATATGGAATACAAACACAAGAGAATATACATAAATATAGGTATGAAAAAAATGAAATGAAATATAAGAATAAAATATAATATAAAATGTGCAATACAATAAAATGTGCAGGACAGTATACTGTAGACTTAATAAATAATAATATAAGCAGGAATGTGCAAGAATACATGATCACCCATAGCAGATCTATACAGGTGGAGTTGGGGAAGGTGGAGGGTTTCTGAAGTGCACTGCTACTACAAACACTTGCCAAGTATTGGAATGTTGGAGCCGAGAGCTCATAGGCTACTTATACAGGAGAAAACCAATCAGCTGTGAAGTGATAATTATGTCATTGTCATACTAAGTTAAATCTATGGGATTAGATCTATCAGCGCCATCTAGAGTTTCATGCTAGAACTTTGTATTTGTATCAACACCGTATAATCATGACATTTTTCACCTATCAAAATTAAGTTAAATACTGATTTAAAAAACACAGGAGATGTGTGCTCAAATCAATCCATGTGTGAATTGCATTTTGACTGTAGATTTGAACTAATTTTAACAAGAGCATCACATCATCGACCCACATGACAAAAACACTTAGCAGGCACAGCAAAACTGAGCAGAAACTCATCCTGAGAGCACTGTGTCGTCCCAGAGTATTTCACTCTGCGGGTGAGCACGCGGCGGTGAGCATTAACTCCGAAGTGTGGCATGGAACGCGACGTGTTCGCTAAAGCTAGTAAAGCATCGTGGTGCTCAAAAGGCCGCGCTTTCCCTCGGCTCCCCATGAAGGGCGGTAATCACACACACAGGGCCTATAGTGTTCAGCGCACCCGCTCTGTCTTCATCATGTGAACTGCATTAATCCTCCAGCCTGCCCGCATCACTGTTCATTTAATGGCCTGTGGTGTCCACATAATCAGTCACATCTCAGCTGCCCCGTGAGGGAGACCGAAAGAGGGAGAATTACCAAGAAAAACACAGTCCACATGGTCAAAATACACACACTGTGCAATGTACACGACTGCCATGCCGGATACGTGCAAGAGAGTTTGTGTGTTTGGTGGAACTAAACTAGAGAAAGGTTTGTTTTAATTGGGGTGAAAGCGGAAGAGATGAGGCGATTGTAAATGAGGAGGGGGTCAGCTTGTAGTCTTAATCAATGGAGATTGAGGGCTTTGACTCGGAGAGAGAGCAGTCAACAGGGAGAAATACAGAGATCCAGGAAGATTTCAACATAGGAGGGTATCTGTGGGAGAGAGGGGGAGATTGGAAAGAGGAGAGAGAGAGAGAGAACCGGAGGGAGGGAGGGATATCCACTGCACTGTTGTGTGACTGGAAATTTAATGGAGAGAGAGAGGGGAGGGAGAGGAAGAAGGAGCAGGATGCTGAAGCTGGACGAGAGAGAGAGAGAACCCACTGGTGTACAATTCCAGGGTTGAGCTGTGGGTTGTGAACAATGCCTCCTCTACTACTGCATTGAGCGCAGTTCAGGGGCAAAAGGCAGGAAGGGAAGGGGGGCAGGGGTATTCAAAGAGAGCAAGGGAGCTAATGGTATAGATTTGATTTCAGTGGAGTGAGTGCACCGCAGAGAGCGATGGAGGAGGGGAGACCAAAGTGAGGTGAAGGGAGTTTGTGGGTGCTGCCGGAATTGGCCACTGGACCGTACGAGCCCCTCCGAGGAAGCTGTATAGCACAATGTAAATATATAATTTTAGGCTGAAAGACACGGCAGCTGTGTTCCATAGAGAGGGGTAAAGTCAGCCACAATCTCATCTTTCAGATGTTTATTGCAATCAACGAACATACTTTGTGCAGAGTCGGATGTGAAGAGTTAAAAGTAGAGAGAGAGAGTGAGGTACTGACTGATTCCTTGTGTCTGAATTTAGAATGTTATCAATTCAGTGCTAATCAGCCATCTGATATCCCTCATCCCCCCTCTCTCTCTCTCTCTCTCTCTCTCTCTCTCTATGTGTCTCTGTCTCTCCTCCGCTGACCTCTTCCTCCTCCTCTCACACCTCATTTACCCCCCAATTCCTCCAAGCACCAACTCAAGTTGTCACGCCTCCGTGTATCGAGCGATATCCCTCACAATTATTTATTGCGATATTCTGCGCAACCTCGCTCTAAATTGGTAAGAAAAGGTGCGCGGTAGAAGCGTTTAAAGCCAGATGCTGGGTGCTCGCTCCCAGCGTTGCTATGCCAACGCAACAGCCAAATCGGAGCACGCGCGCACACATGCGTTCTGTACCTCACTCACGCATACGCGCACAAATATCACTCCTACACAAATACACAAAGTGCGAAGCTGAGCAGGGAATTCTTATGCATTACCAGGCCTGTCTCGTGTCGAGAAAAGGACAGATGTCTGTCTCCGCGCGTTCTGATGTGATGTGCATGAAATCCGGTCTAACTGACATTCACCTATGCCATTGTTCATTAAATAAGTTATTGTCCCTGTAGATGAGAGATTTGCATGCATGGGAGTCTTTCTTGCCTAAACCTTTATGAAAGGACGATATTGTGACTTTGGATTATTCACATGAGGGAGTGATCCGGCAGCAGGTACTCAGATCAACAACATTGTTGCAAGTTTAAAAGTGTTTGTATACAAAAATATTTCAAATAGTAGTAAGTTAATATCGAGTAACTTGCATGTTACACTTACAGTTACATCAGTTTCAGAAGAGGCCAATGCATCGATCTCAAGCAATGCACATACCGGATCACAGCTGTGAGTGGAGTAGAGCAACAGTAACAGGGTTTCCAGGTCTGATAAACAAAACCCAATTGACCCTTTGCAAAGCCCCCCCTTCCCCCAGTTACTGTTGCTACATCCGACAAGTCATGGTGCTCTCATACCACACTTCATGTTCTCACGACGTGAAAAATACATTGCAGAGCAAAGAAAAGACAAGATTTTGCGCGCGATATTCGCCGACGTTTAACGCCTCGTGACTAAACAAAGGGCGCCAATGTGAGTGTGCACACCGACGCGAAAAACGCCACGCGTAAAAGCGTAATTTTTTTAAAAACGCCTCGGGTTCATTTTTTTGGTTTGACGCGCCGCGTCAAAAACTATCCGACCAATGAGATTGGCGCTTTTGCTCACGTGTCTGGAGCTGCTGAAGTTACAGTAAAACACAACTTGGGGGCGCTCAAACACAAAACCAAGCAACATGCCGAGCACACATACGTAACGACGAAGAAGATATACGCCAAGTAGCGTCTACACTGCCGGGAAGAAATAAGAAGACAAAGAAGATGCAAGGCAAGATGAATGTAGAGCTGCTGGTCTCGTTGGTGTCTGAACACAAAGAACTTTATGACATGTTTTCTTTGTATGATTTTGACAAGCGCGTAAATACTTGCTCTCTTCTTCTGAGTGACAAGCGAGTGTCAGAAGCGTAAAGTTGCGCAGCGCCACCTTGTGTACCGGGGTATTTCTGTTTTACATTAAGCGCCATTTAATGTCAGGGAATGAATTTGCATGTTCACTCGGCTCATCGTCAGCGAAAATCGCTTGGGTGTGAACACAAAAAACGCGTTGAAAAACGCTGGCGAATAACGCGCGCCGATATTCGTCCCGGTGTGTACGGGACTTTAAGGTGCGTTCACACCAGATGCGAATGAAGCGTTACGCATGAATGATTTACATGTTAAGTCAATGACAATCCTGCGGCGCGAATTACGCGGCGCAAATTGAGCGTTTGGGGGCGTTTGACAAATCGGAATTGAAAAATCTGAACTTTGGCGGATATTCGCGCCGCGTTAACCAATCAGGAGCTTGCTCTAGCAGTGATGTGTTTACGAGCGGAGGCAGAAAATCCGAAACAACAATGGAGGACAAATTTATTGTGGTTGTATGTGGATAACCGGAGCTATACGATACTACTTCGTACTTTTACATAAACAAGAATAAATTTTGCAATGAGACTGGAGCTGCCTGGCAGAAGCCCCTCCCATGACGCGAATTCGCGTCTGTTGTGTAGTGAATGAAGCGAGTAAACTCAAAATGTTCAAGCGTCTAACTACGCGCGAATAGCGCGATTTATTCGCTTCATTCGCGTCTGGTGTGAACGCACCTTTAAGGGGTAACGGTACCAGGCTAATACAATGATAATATGCTGCTTTTAAATGAACATTTAATTAAAAAATAAAAGTTCTTATTTGGCCAGATTATAGTCTACACTTTCTTAAAGCAGAAACACACGCTTTACTCCATTCAAACTTTATCTGGAATGCCACTGTATCTGTCACTGCAACTTCCCGAACAGGCGAACACACACAAAAATGAAATCTGTGTGTCTGTCTGCCTGATGAAAAAATTATTTAAAACACTTTCATATTTTAGAGAATATTTGCATCACTAATGATTTATCTCATCCACCCGCAACCCACCCGCAATTAATTAAAATTTATTTTTTATTACATGACCCATCCGACCCGCAGATTACCCACGGGCCCCGCGGGTACAACTGCCATCCGCGCATCACTATTGTACATACACTTTTATTTGAGCGAAAACAACGTATCTGTGTGGCGCACCTGACACTGAAGAGCATACGCTGTTTGTGTTCAGTGGATATTGTCCAAAATGGCGCTGGGGTGACTTGGAGGAGACAAATTTGAATAAAGTTTGACAGCATACTTTCCTAATAGATGGACGCTGCTGTGGTTTAGGTCAAAAACGCATGAATAACTCAATACATATCAAACAATCTGTAAGAAGGACAAAGCCATAGTGATCATGTAATGAAAACAGTTACACTTCTGTTGCGACATTACTGTCAGATCCAGTCGGCACATCATCTTCTTTTAGTTTCAATATTTTTGAGAATCCCGTGTCGAATTTTGTGTTAGTAAACGAATCCGTGGTAAAATGAACTGAAGGACCGAAATTCTTACTGACATGGTCTGGATTTTCATTAAAAATAAAGTTAATCCACTCTTTCCTAATGTTGGGATCAGAGGAAAGGCAATGCAAACACTGTTTTCCACAGCTTGACACTGCATAATTCCTTGTTGTCTTCAGATCCATCTTTATCATTTGGTATCTGTGTAGACTTGCGCATTCGCCTCTCTCTGCACTACAGTGGGCAGGCCTAACAGGCAGTGATGCAGAAGCAGGCTTTGATCATCTTCTGTGGAGGCAGAGTTTAGCCACACTATTACATCATAGAGTAGAACATTCCACAAGCTGTCATTTTGGCAGATTGGCTTCAATATAAGCTGTTTTCAGACTAACAATAAAATTCTGAAACTAAAGGCTGGAATACACTACACAACTTTTAAAATATGAACAGATTTTTAAAACAATAGGCATCACACACTTACCGACTTTATAAATGGTGACAAAGGAAAACTGGGCATCATACACTACGTGTCTGAAGATCATACACTACCAGACTTTAAAGTTGTTCCGATCACAATGAACTCACGCAGAAATGTGAACCTTGTTGCTAGGAGACACATGACAAATGAAAACATATGTGTTCTAAAATCAACTGAAAATATTAAACATGTCTGATATCCTCCGACTGGATAGAATCAAAGTCTGAAGCTAAAAAATAGGAGTCTGTGACCATAATACACTGAGATTTTCTGTGGAATCGGTCAGCTGTAATCTGCAGACTGGCTCTGACTTTCCTCAACTAGCGTCAACTTGTTCAGACTGTAAAATCGAGGGGGAAATCAGGGCAAAAATCACGTAGTGTATTCCAGGCTTCACAGGATGTTTTTACAGGTACATATAAAAAAAATTGAATATAATGAAAAAGGTCAATATTTTTTTTCACTCATTTCAGAAAGTGAAACCCATATATTATATAGATTCATTACACATAGAGTGAAATATTTCAAGCCTTTATTTCTTAAAATTTTGATGATTATGACTTACAGATAATGAAAACCCAAAATGCAGTGTCTCAGAAAATTATTATATTTACATTTACATTTATACATTTATGCATTTGGCAGACGCTTTTATCCAAAGCGACTTACAGTGCATTCAGGCTACATTTTTTGTCAGTATGTGACAATATTACATAAGATCAATAAAAAAAGGTTTATTTTAAACAGAAATGTCAGGCTTCTGAAAAGTATATTAATTTCTATGCACTCAATACTTGGTTGGGCCTTCTTCTGCATGAATTACTGAATCAATGCGGCATGGCATGGAGGCAATCAGCCTGTGGCACTGCTCAGGTGTAATGAAGCCCAGGTTGCTTTGATAGCGGCCTTCAGGTCATCTGCATTGTTGGGTCTGGTGTCTCTCATCTTCCTCTTGACAATACCCCATAGATTATCTATGGGGTTCAGGTAAGGCTTGTTTGCTGGCCAATCAAGCACAGTAACACCATGATCATTGAACCAGCTTTTGGTACCTTTGGCAGTGTGGGCAGGTGCCAAGTCCTGCTGGAAAATGAAATCAGCATCTCCATAAAGCTTGTCAGCAGAAGGAAGCATGAAGTGCTCTAACATTTCCTGGTAGATGGCTGCGTTGATTGTGGACTTCAGAAAACACAGTGGACCAACACCAGCAGATGACATGGCAGCCCAAATCATCACTGACTGTGGAAACTTCACACTGGACTTCAAGCAACATGGATTCTGTGCCTCTCCACTCTTCCTCCAGACTCTGGGACCTTGATTTCCAAATTAAATGCAACATTTACTTCCATCTGAAAAGAGGACTTTTGACCACTGAGCAACAGTCCAGTTATTTTTCTCCTTAGCCCAGATAAGATGCTTCTGACGATGTTTCTGTTTCAGAAGTGGCTTGATAGCCCTTTTCCTGAAGATGTCTGAGCGTGGTGACTCTTGATGCACTGACTCCAGCTTCAGTTCACTCCTTGTGAAGCTCTCCCAAGTGTTTGAATCGGCTTTGCTTGACAGTATTCTCAAGCTTGCGGGTCATCCCTGTTGCTTGTGCACATTTTCCTACCCAATTTCTTCCTTCCAGTCAACTTTACATTTAATATGCTTTGATACACTCTTTGAACAGCAACCCTTTTCAGTAATGACCCTCTGTGACTTACCCTCTTTGTGGAGGGTGTCAATGATCGTCTGGAACATTGCCAAGTCAGCAGTCTTCCCTATTATTGTGGTTTCAAAGAACAAGAGATACCCAGAATGTATTCTGTATGGATGGTCATTTATTGAAACTCAAATGTAAATATTATAATATTTTGAGATACCGATTTTTGACTTTCGTTAGCTGTAAGCTCTAATCATCAAAACAAAATAAAAACGTTTGAAGTGTTTTACTTTACATGCAATGAATCTAAAATATATGAAAGTTTCACATTTTGAAATAATTTACAAGAAAAAATGAACTTTTTCACCTTATTCTATTTCTTTTTTTTTAGATGTACCTGTATAGTATGATGACCTCTTATATGTCAACAGATCAAGGGAAATTTGATTTCTCAGTTCATGGCCCCTTTAAGAGTGGTCTGGTTTTGCGATTTAATCGTTATTTTACTATTTCTGCTGTACCATTTTATTCCGGCTTATAATAACAAATTTATCTCATGAGATTTAACCACACTACATGTTCTTCAGGCTCATGTTTTTATCGAAAGACGTAGCCTACTCTGGTAAAGTTGGCTGTTATCTCTTACTCTTTCTGCGTGTATTTTTCCATCTGACCCGCCACTACTCACAGGCAGACAGTGCTGTGCTTCCAGCTCTGCGAAAGGGTGAATCAATTTAAGAGAGAGAGAGAGAGAGAGAGAGAGAGAGAGAGAGAGAGAGCGAGAGGTTGAACAGAGAGAGCGAGGGAGACGGAGAAAGACAGGCGAGAGGAGACATCGACTCCGCACCGCAGCTTCTGAAGGATATATTTAGATTAAAAAACAAAGGAAGAGTAGACGAGGTAAGGCTGGATAAATATAGTAATACTACTTGTAAAGCAAACATTTTGTATGGATGTGGTCTAGGACATTTGTGCATAAATAGCCTTCGTAAACAACTACGAATAGTAGCCTAATGTTGTATTTTCTATTATTGCCATTTGTGTTAACAACTGTTTTAACGAAAGCCTTGTTTTATTATGTATATCAGTACAAAGGAATGAATGCGGCAGTATGTGTGTGTCTCTGTGTATGTGTCCAGTTGAGCGCGGGTGCGCGCACGCGTGTGTGTACGGGCGTCGATGTAAACTAATGAATTTGTGCTGTCGAGACACCTTTCACCAATATATAGTGACCTGGAGTCATAAATTATGGGTGGATTACTTTAGGATAGGACTGCTTGTTACAAGACGCAGAATGAGGGGTTATTCGTTTTAAACCCAAAACTAGTCTGAAAACATAACGTCCGCTATTTTAGTCAGTAATCTTAGACTTTTCTACGTTACACGTAAATATCGGCCTCTCAATGCGTATTTGTCAGAGTGTGAAACCAAGGATGCTCACCAATGCGCAATTTCTTTAGTTTACTTGTCACGCTATTTCTTGGTTTACTAATAACCAGTGTGGCACCAAAGCCGTTACCTTTAAACTTTGGATTACAGTTGTGTTTTGGGAAAATTATTGAGTGTTTTTACTTTGGAAGACGCTTTGTTCAAATGTATGTGTATAAATGCGAAGGCGCTGTGTGGCCTGTGATAAATCACTACAGCGCTCCACCGCTCGCGAGCAAGAAACAAACATATTAAGCGCAATGAATGAAGATCCACTGCTGTTATCTGTGACACATGAAACGAAGGGTTTAAATGCTGATGAGTTGTCGCGGTGGTTCAGCTGAGGGAAAATTAGCCCATAGGCATGTGCTGGGCGCTCTGAGTGTGTGTGTGTGTGTGTGTGTGTGTGTGTGTGTGTGTGTGTGTGTGTGTGTGTGTGTGTGTGTGTGTGTGTGACATGCGTGGTGATGACTTGGGCATCTGTTGCTGATGGAACAGGGTGCAATTCTTCACACAGGTTTCTCATGCTGTATCGTCTTTACGGAGGAGTAACGCTATACCTTATCTCTCTGTGTATTGTAGTAATAGCAAATCCTGCTGGTGTTATATTATTGCTATGCCATTTCAGAAGTAAAAGGGTTGTAGGTTAATTTAAAGTTTATGGTGTAAAAGATGATGCAGGGTTGGAGTCATGCTGTCATATTGGAAGAGAATGATTGAGGCTTTATACAGAGAGCTCAGGCTCCCTCCAGAGTGCATATAAGAGAGCAGAAATATGCTTTCATTATCATATATGTTCCCTTGGCAACGTAAGCCACGACACATCACATAAATACATGTTATTTGAACACAAGCTTTGAGGGAGACATTTCACATGGCAAGCCAGGTATCGCTGGGCCAAAATGGCTGCAGTCACAATCATGACACATGTATGTTGGTGAACAGCTTGAGTACTAAAACGTTTACATTTTTCAGCTCTTGGAGCTCCTCAGAGCTGGTACAATTTTTGTTAGGTAGAAACTTCAGTCACCGTTTACTTTCACTGTATATGATAAAAAAGATGCAGTTCTAATGAATAGTGACTGACTAACATCTCGTTTTGTGGTTTGTGGAAGAAAGTCAGTCATACAGGTTAGGAGCAACAAGAGGGCGAGTAAATGATGACGGCGTTTTCATTTTTGCTTGAACTATCCCTTTAAACTCTGGAGTCACCCAGACCCAGGGCAGTATTCATAAAAACCATCCACCATGTTGGAATTAACGGTCGTTAATAACTCTCTAATGCCTCTTGAATGATTTGAAGTGAGCCATTTACCTGCTGTGGATTTTCCAATGGGTTCTCGTAACACGCAGGTGTTAAATTTAAAAGTGACATGAAGTTTTATGAATAATCATTTAAATGCCTTTGTTCACGCTCCATTCCTCTCTGTGACTGTGCAATATATTGCATGTGAAGTTATAACTGATAAATTAGATCTAATGCTTTATTTTTTTTTGCATCAGCTTCAAGCTTCTCTAGCTAAAAGGCCCTTTAAAATCATACCTTTTATGTGCGTGTGCTAGTCGACCTTTGATGCCTCACCTTACTTTAGCTTTTCATGTGCCTTTTTAAATGTATGAAGCGGCTTTTAACTTCAGTGGGTCAAAAAGTGACAGACATCAGCCGTCAAGAGAGGAAGGCTTTATGCAGACATGCTTTAGGGAGCAATGCACCCTCAACCCTTCTGCTCCAGTCAGACCCTTCGGGGCTACAACTCGGCAAGTTGCTCCTCAGCGCCTGCTGCAAATCTAGATCTAAATAATTAGATAATGATTAAAAGGTGGTTTAGAGAGACACAGAAAACGAAGGCGATGAAAGTCAGTTGACATCAAGGAAAAACAAGACGCAGAACAGAACCAGCCGCCTTAGTGGGATTAGATTATGTGCATGCGGAGAGCAAGGTGCTGTTGCATAGTGTTGCATGATAGCTTTGCACGTTACAACCTTGATCATCTATTAGAGGGATTAACAGCTAGAAACTGGCAGCTTTTTTGTGTATTTTTGGATATTAAAAAGTTTTTTGTTGTTAAACATCATAAACATATTTTAGACATTTTAAGGAATATTTCAGGTTCAATTATGTTTAAAGCTCAATCAAGAGCATTTGTGGCATCATATTGATTAACACAGAAATTAATTTCTGCTTAGCCTTTTTCTTTACAAAAAGTGAAAATCTGGGTTACAGTGAGACATTCGCAATGGAAGTGAATGGGTTTCATCTGTACATGTTTCAGATTGTAAAAATAACTCAATAGTATAGCCACGAGATAACAAGATCGGTTTACATGGTTTTAGTCTGGGGGAAAAACACTTTTTTTTCTGAGCAATATTACAGATCTGTCACTATGATAATGAAATTCCATGGAACCTAAAAATGACTGTAAATATGATGTAAACGGTTTTATAGCTCAAATAAGACACAAGTTTTATTAGATTTAATTTATAAAATAAGCGCCACGTTTCTGCTGTTCCTCAAAAATCGGCCCTGCTTACATTATGCCTCATTGTAACCAAAAAAACAGCAAGTCAAAATCATTTGTGGTAGTATTATCCCACATATGCTGGCAACTGAGCTTAAATTGTATTGATCCTGGAATATTCCTTTAAATAAGCATTTATCCTATAGGATCTGGATGGCTAGGGAGCAAACTTTATGTATTCCATTTGGAAATTGTATTTATATATTTTACTTCACCTTTGTTCACCTCTATTTCCATTAGTAAAAATCAATGATGGATGTGTACAGTAATGCATTAATTAAACCGGAACGCTCTTTAATTATTAGAGTCATAAATCTGTCTTGTTTACTCATAGACAATGACAATGATAAGCAAAAACACACTCTCGCACATGGGACATGGTTCAGCACACCTGCACACCTGTCTCTTTGCAAGAAATTTAGATGACTCACAGAAATGATCACACATGCATGCATGCACACACACACACACACACACTCCACTGGGCTAAATTGCCTCATAGGCTGCTTCCTGCACATGCCAGGTGACACATCACCTTAAGTCAGTTTTCTTTTCTGGAATATCCGCTGCATAACAATAAAGGTCTGTTTTCTAATTCAGAAGGGGCGTGGGAGGGTTTTGTAGCGTGTTGGATGATGTTAGCCATCCACTAGTCTTTGGTGCTCTTGTGCCATGGGATCTGGAGCTAAATTCTGGCTGATGACATGCAGAGAAATTTTGCAGTATGATACTGTTGATTGTAAGACTCCAGCTTTGTCCAAAGCAGGTTTATGAAAAGCAGGCATTGTCGGAGGGCTAAGTGCTTCCACTGACCATTGTTTAAAGCCAAAAATCAGAGCCTGTGTCGAATTTTAGTTTTATCTCCCATAATCTTTAAGCCATTACATTGCCGGACGATTTCCCCTGGAGAGAATGGCTCTTTACGGTGCACTGGCCGTACTCTTAGTCTGTATTCAAGGTCGTATAACACTATGCCAGAGCAGGATGTTTAATGCATCTTGCTATGTGTTATGTCTACTGGCTGGCTGAATTATGACATTGAGCAAAGTTATAAAAGTGTAATGAATAAGTCTAAAGTGATATCTAGGGACAACAGTTACACCATCATGGCAAGTGCAAGACACTTCTGTCTTATTTTAATGCACCGCACATGAAATATAAATCCCCTTGTTTAAGCGAGGGAGAAGGATGGCCCTTCTTGGACGCCTTCTTTGCTTGAAACGCTTTCGAGCGATTCAAGAGCCAGAAGCCAGACTTTTCATGCAAAACGCCTTAGTGGCATTCAAGGCACGTCGCTCTCGGCTGGATCGTGATAAGGCCATCTGCAGGCTTCATTGTAGAGATGGCTGGACTGCTGAATTGACCACTGCTTAACTTAGCAATCCAAGGCATATCCGTCGATATGGAGATGGCTTGGTATAAATCATCGCATGTCACCTTGCGTGTGCAGATGCTGGGTTGAAGTGACGTGGTGAGCATTCTGCATGCTCTGGCCCTCTTTCAAAACCAATAAACGAGGCGGATTGAGTCGTGTGAGCACTGACCCATCCATAGTGCTGATTCTGGCCTTCTTCGCTCTCCTTGCAGAGTGGGGGCGTGGAGGAAGAGGGCCACGGAATAATTAGCCATGATTGCTTTGATTGAGTTCCCCAGTCCAGGCCTGTGTGCTGGTCCTTCAGGGGAACAATGAAGACTGTCACTCAGACCTTTAATTATTGAGTAATTGTCAGTAAGGAATGGCAGTGGTTAGCGATATAAAATTAATACCGTAATCCAGCCCCGAAGTGACAATTGGAAAGAGTGGAAATATCTCCCAAGGCAGGAAGCGTTCGTGGTGTTCGAGTCTCCCGTGGTGAGGTCTGGAAACCCACTGGAGCGATGGAAGTGCGATCATGTGGAGGTAAAAGGCTTTAGGGATGGATGGACTCGGGCAAGAGGTCTGTCATGTGTGAGGGGGGGGTGGGTGGGGGGGGTTGCATATTGATTGCATGTTCGCGAAGACGGACAATAGGCACGGATGACCAGTGCCGAGTTAAGTAAATTGCCCATGAGGGATTATTAATGAGTCTGTGTGGATTTGAGGCGAAATAGGCAGCCGTGTGTTAATAAAGCAAGCCCATATCTCTGTTTTTAGATTATCTGTACATTAGCAGTTTTTTACGACTTGGTTCACGCAAGTGTGTTTAGCGCTACTGGTGTTGTTGGCAGGTGAACAAAATGAGCGTTTAGCTCTGTTTTGTTCAGAGAGAAAGAATACATGGAGGGATTTTAAGGTCACACATGGCATATTTTTGGGTTTTCGCTCCATAAAATAAGTTGAGTCATGACAGATGCTAGCCTCTGCATGGCTATTTGAAGAAAGCTCGCCGGCCGAGATGCTTTCAGAACATATACTCTGCGCAATGTGTTTGTAGTGACTGCAGCCATGCTGTTTATCCAAGCGTGACTAATGCTAACTGCAAGTGATGGCTCTATGTTTAGCCCATCATGTTTGACTCAAAACACGAAGATCTGTACATCTGGAAGTGTTTTAGCCATGATCCAAACGCATATTGGCAAAAGCACCAGGTCAACTGCAAGTCAACCTAAGATTCAGCCATGTGTTCATAAGTCATCGATTTTTAGAGGCGGCCGTAATATGATGTTATATAGGTAATGGATTGTCACATTGATAATCCCCAATGGAGACTGTCAGGAGCTGCTTACTTCATGGCTAAACAGACAGAGCCTGACTTGTAAGGGTGGTCAGACAATGGCTCGATCATGTGTGAGTAAAGCTGACTTGGGGTAATGGAAGTGGTCAGGCTATGGTTAGCTCATGTGTTTGGAGAGGCAGTTTGGTAATGAGAGAATTCAGGCTTCAGTGACCTCGCAATGCAAGCACTATGGCGGTGCCGCCGCATTGAGCCACACTATCTGGAAGGAGTTTGATTCGGGTCACCGGAGGAATAAGTGAGCCAGGGCAGGAGGAGGGCTCGGCGCAACAGTGTAGACTCAGGCTAAGGGGATTTTCCTGTTGTAGATGTGCGCATGTACGTGTGCCTGCTTTTGTGTCTTACAAAGCAGGCCAGCCAGAATACAGTATATCGCGATGATGATGATGATGGTGTCTGATTAGAAGTCCTGGATTCGGAGCCTCATCTGTGCTGCTTTTTGTGAGGCTTTAAGCAGACACTTTTCCTGGGGGAGAGTTTATTCACTGTGAAGTGGTGGTCACCACGAGGTGTGTTTGTGTGTGCTTGGGGAACGTCTTCTGGGGTGGGAGGAAGTAGTCGCAAAGGAAGATTTGAATTCAAAGGAAGGACCTTGAATTATGCACGTTTTTCACAGTTAAAGCAGGGAATCATAAGGAATGTAATTATTCCGGTTCCTTTAAGATTCAGTTTAAGATTCTCTTAGTACTTGAGTAGAACACCCTGATTTATTCAGTCATTCCCTGAGTCATTAGACAGATTCAAACTGATAACTAATGAGTTTTAGATGATTTGTTTAGTCTTTTTGGTTGATTCATTGAAAAGAACTGAAGAGTCATTCATTCACAAATGTTTGTTGTTATGCGCAACCAGAAAGTTTATCGCATTTAACGGCATATCTTTGTAATCGTGTTTGTGGTTCTCTCATCACATTTAATTCAAACTTTACTTTATTGTGTGTTCCTTGTTTTATTGTTCAGTTTCATGTCTTTTGTTTTTTAAAGAATAAAATCTGTGTAGGATTTGTAATCCTTTATTTAGTAACATGGACTTAATCTGACAGGACTTTCCTTTTTGAACAGAGTTGTTTAAATATTTAGGCATCACATTCAGGTCTGGCTCCATAATTAAATGCAACATAGTATTATTTTATTATTATGTTTGTACTAATATTGTTTATTCATATTTTGAATGAACTTTTATTTTAAATTTGTTTTAGTAATGTTAGTATTTCAAATTTTACACTTGAGCAAAAAATAAAATAAAATAATTTTTTGTAATATTTCTAATTTTCATTTAGCCTACAACTTTAAGGTTTTCATCTAATAATTTTATTTCAGCTTCATGTTTTCATGTTTTATTTTATTACATAAAACAAATCTGATTTGAACTGTTTTAGTTTCACAATCCAATCCATTCCCAATGGATGAAATCATGTCCCATTCTTAATTTCTGCTTGTTTAGTACCCTGTTTCACTGGGAATTAGTCACATTGACTTTTAGTAGGAAACACGTTCCTGTCTGCATCAGCAGAACAATGCAGATGTTAATTTTTTTTACATAATAAAAAATGGTTCTACATTCCCAACAATATTCACCGTGCCATAGAAATATGAGCTATACATAGGTCCATCAGAGAAAGAGATGAATTAAAAATGTACTCCTTTGCTCAATTACATTTATTCTGATTTAAGAGAGTGAGGTGTTTATGAAAGTGGTGAAAATTAGAGTTCCCCTGTCTTCATGTGAGAGTGATGTGAAAAGAAAAAGACAGAATGAAGGGCAAAAGAAGAAAGATAGTGAAGGGTAGAGCAAGGTACCGCAAGGCTGAAGTGTCCGTGCTGTGACGTCAGCCCTGTTTCTGTGATAAATCAGTGCCTTGGCTCCATGTTTAGAGTGATTATGCAGAGTGCCATCATGCGAATGTGCTGGCCTTTATTCCTTCACCCACACATATACGTCTCTTTCTCGCTCTCTTGGGTTCTCAGTGATCCTGTGCAGGCCTCTACAAATAAGGATGGCCTAATGGCCCGGGGCAAGTGTAAGAGAGTTTTGAGCCAGTTGATGGAACTGTCAGTTTCTCTATCGGGCCAGTGCAGCGCTGTCACTGCACATTACATTTGTTGAGCTTCTACATGTGTTTTATGCCTTGTAAACTTAAACATTTGGATTTTTGACATGTTTTACACATTTTTGGTGTGAATTAGGATCATTTAAAGTAGTTATTTAGCAAGTGAGGATCTTGGAAGCATCCTTCAAAAATGGTAGAAAATTATAGATTTTTATGAATTTATTTATTTATTATGAATTTATTTCTTCCATGAGAAATGTATTTATTCAATTGCTGTCATAGTTGAGTTTTAGTTTTTGTTGTCGTTACAAAAAACTTAAAATATGTTTGATGAAAAAACTATTTATTTAATTTTGGGGATAAAAGTGAAAATTGGACTCGGCCAACCCAGTCCAAATTTTTTTTAATAATAATAATAATTTATTATTGGCTATTTAAACGTTCAGGTCTGGCTCCATAATTGAATGCAATACAGCGTTATTTTGGATTTCTAATAATGTATTAGTAATCCGAAATAATTCATTTTTTGTCAGTTTTATTTGTTTTGTCACAAAAAACATAAAATATTTTAATGAAAAATATATATTCTAATACACACACATTAAAATGTGTGGCTAAAAATAGCATAGCTATTTATTTAATTGTGGGGTTGCCAGTATAAATGTTGGCAGGGCAAGTAAAAATCTGACTTGAACAACCCGGGCCAAAAATAAAAAAGATGCTTATTATTGAGCCCTGTTGTGGGTGTTGGAAGTCTACAGAGAGTTGACTCAAGCGTGTGGATTTATTTATTTCATTAAGCTGCCCGTTCGTTAATTATTTGGTCGACCTTGTCATCTCTCCCTGTGTAGATACGGCCCTATGTAGCAGCAGTGGCAGCGCTGAGAGAGAGACAGGGAGTCCCAGGTGGGGTTCTGAATCCCCAGAGCAGAGTGATGGAGCCGTCCCAGCCACATAGCCTCGGAGTTGGGCTACGGTCGTTTGGAGCTCATGTGATGGTGACACGCAAGATGGTGAGTGAGCCTGTTACTATAGCAACCCCAGGCTCTCAGAGCGTGCTTCTATTTCACCCAGTGTGGGAGAGAGTGATGGAGGGAGAACATTGAAGAGAAGGCTGCCAGGAGCTATAGGGAGTATCATAGGGTCTGGAGAGCAGAGAAGGAAAGAGCGATGCTCTGGTGTTACTAAGATGACTTCGGTGTGGGCAACTAAAGTTAATATAAGAGGAAATAAAATTCAGTTGAAGAAAATTGTAAAGTTTGCCATGAAAAATGATTTCACCATTACCAAATTGGTGAATCATTACTGTTGCAGTCCAAATTATTCACTCAAATGCTCAGCTGTCACTTTGTTTTAAAAACTGGACTGGATTTGTTGGTCTAGAGCAGAGGTTCTCAATTCCAGTCCTCGCGCCCCCCCGCTCTGCATATTTTGCATGTCTCTCTTTGTTAACACACCTGATTCAGATAATCAGCTTGTTAGAAGTGCGCTCCGTGCATGAACTGTGTTCCGATTGACATGCTCCCTACACAGGGTCCATTGCTCCCTACTCCCTGAGCAGGGGAAATCCGCTGAAGTTTACTTTATTTCGGAACATTCATTCATGGATTTGCGCTGCGCAACGTCTTTACGCACGGACGAGTGTGACATCATATACCTCTGTAAATATATACAATTTTAATTCACGTCTTGCACACTTCAATGCACTTTGAATGGAATATATACGTTCGCTTCGAACTGGAATCATGGCGGAATATCCTGTGATGTCCACTTCGCAGGGCACGAATAGAACAAACATCTGAAGCGATAAGAGTAACATACAAAATATGCAGAGCGGGGGGGCGCGAGGACTGGAATTGAGAACCGCTGGTCTAGAGGTAATAGGGCTCAACAGTAAGTAGGGCCCTATGAAATCCATTTTATTTTTTTCCCAAATTCCGTTTTATTTTTTTCAAAATAATGTTTTTTCCATGTTTATTTATCTGGATTCCGTTTTTCTCCATGTGCATTTTTCTAGACTCTTGTTTTAATGGTTAAATAAAAAATATGAATTAAAAACACATGTCTAATTAATTGAAATCATTAAACTTGTGCAATTTTACAGAAATGTATTAAATGCTTAACAAAAGGCCCTATGAAATACATTTCTCCCTCAAATTCAGTTTTATTTTGACCAAATTCAGCATTTTCCATTAACATTCTGGATTCCATTTGAATGGTTTCATTCCATTTTAAATAAATATTTATATAAATAATGTTTCTGGTTGCTAAATATTAATAACTACTAATCATTTTATTATTAGTAGCAGTTATATATTAAGTAATATATTTCTGTCACAGTTTCTTCAAGTTAAACTGAACTTTTATTTTGACAGGTTGCTGGGAGTACCTTAAAGTTTCGGTTTTTATATGATGTGATGGTAGTTTTTCTAAAAAGAAACAAATGCTCATGAATTGACTCTAGGGGTAGTTCTAGATGTAATTTATGTGTTTATATAAAATGAGGTGGCAGAGGCTGAAAACACTGCAAGCGACGCGCACTTCAGTGTGTGTGTAGTAAACGAAACCGTGCACCTGCGTTGTTCATTCACACAGAGACTCATATTCATATTATATGGTATTGTTGTGGCTTAATATTCAGAGACACTAGTCCATATCACAATTTGATTTAAGTGTACTGACCTACTTTGGATGTATTCATCCAAAATTTGGCAAAATCCAGGACATTCCGCGTTATGCAGTAAATTTCATCTCCGCATCGCAGAAATCATAAAGCCCTAAATAAGGATGGCCTGATGGTTCAGGACCATTGTGAGAGAGTTTTGGACCTTTCGGATCAGTGCTTTCTAGTACATTCAAGTACAGCCATTTTATACCTCGTAAACCTTGCAAAAATTATGTCTTCTACAAAATTGTTGTAAATTCTGCTGATTTGTCACATAGACAATGTTTCCTAACTAGCTAACATGAGCTTTTGTCAAAATAGCAAAAGTGACCCTGTGATAATTTTGAAAGCTTCAGTATGAATTGCATACTGTATGTATTTGTTTTACATCAAAAGCATGTTTGTGAATTTGTCAAGTTACATTGAAGCTGTATGATTTTTAGATTTTTATAAGTTTTCCTTTTTTTAAGGAACATTTTTATTTATTTAATAATTTAAGCAAATTAAATTATCATAATATTAACAAAAAACTTTTAGTAGCCTTATCATTTAATGAAAATATGAATTCCACCAAACACAAAACTGTATTGTTAAAAAATTAATAATTGATGATCCTTGTATTGAGGTGCAGGTGGAAATGTTGGCATTGGAAGTTAAAATTGGAAACCTACTTTAAAAACTACTGCCCCGACTGGACCCGCAGAAAATAATCCATATGGTTGAGCCCTGGATTAGGTTTGGGTTTAAATCCAGTTTCCCTGTATTCATTTGCATACTTTCTTCGTTGAAGGAAAACTTTATATTTAACTATGCTTAGTAGGTTTTAAATCAACCACAAGGGCCGAATCGAAATGCTTGGACTGAGTTGTCACCATGCAGTGCTGACTGTCGACACTTGCATAGCCAATAATCAATTGGGAAAAAATGTACAAGCTAAATCTGTAATTTAATGGATTTTCTATCGGGTGGTAAATAAGCCCGTCCAAAGCCACGCCTCTGAAGTGAAGGCCAAGGAGGGATGGAGAGAGAGTTGAATGAGAAGGGAGGGAAACCGAAAAGAGTTAAAGACAGAGATGAATACGTCCACCTGCAAAACAGTGCAACAAGCCGACAGGTTCGCATGAAGGAGGAGACCTCCAAAGAAACACTGCAGCATTGGCTGTCAGATACACGCAGCTTTTCTTCTGCTCTCCTCTGTTCATGTCCATCCCTCCCTGCTGCTTCACTCGCTCACTTTGATTCTGATGGCACTGCACTGAGAGAGACATGGTGTCTGTCTCCACGGTGACAGGTATCCATGGAGACATCCATCAGTCAGTATGTGTCAGCGTTTCCATGGGGATGTGGATCTGGAGGTGTTTGTCAGCGAGTTTTTCACCACACTTTTATCATGTTTGTCATAGATGCTGTTTCTGTGTATGTATTAGTCATGGTGTCACTCGAGAGTGTGGGGTGCAGCCTTATGACCTTCTAAGACTGGGGCTAAAGTGTGTGTGTGTGTTCAAAAAACGTTTAAAACCATTCTATTCTAGTTTAATGTGCAGTGGACAATTGCAAGTACTCTAGTCAAGTCACATTTATTTATGTAGCGCTTTCAATACAGTAATAAACAGGAAAATAAAAGAATCCATAGCTATGTTTCTATCCAGATTTGCAAATTTAACTTTTGTGCAAATTGGAATGTCACATTTGCGAATAAAGCACCATTTCATCCAGTGAAATTAAGAGAAAAAACCTTAACTTCCTGATAAACTGGCGCCAATTTCAGAATGAACAGCGTTTCAGACGCTATTCAATGAGATCGGTCCGCTGGATAGTCCAGTTATGCCATCCCATTGCACAAAGTCATATCAATTGTTTTATGCGCTTTGAGGAATTTATTTGCTAAATGTATTTCCATCATAGTTTGTGCATATTTTCTTATTTGATCAAAATGTATCCACCTCGATTAAGTAATTTTTTTTACACGCACATTTTCTGAATTTATGCACATTTTGGCTTTTCCATCCAACATTTTTTAATGTGATATACCAAAATGCACATAAAAATAGGTGGATGGTGGTTAGCACTGTTGTCTTACTGCAAGAAGGTCCCCGGTTCGAGCCCCGGCAGGGACCGGGAGGGAGGTCTTTCTGTGTGGAGTTTGCATGTTCTCCCTGTGTCAGCGTGGGTACTCGGTTTCCTCCCACAGCCCAACGACATGCAGGATAGGTGAAGATTCAAAGTCCCTCCCCTAACTTGTGTATAAGATAGACTTGTGTATGGATTAACTGGTCCTCACCATGAATATAGCCATAGTTGCTGCAACGGCATTAAGAAGAAAGTAAATAATAACTATTCAGTTCACTATACGCTTGCGGCAGGAACCTGTTTGGAAACGATCATTGTATTTAAATTTCCTGTTTGCTAGTGGTGAAATTACACACTTAACTCCGTTCATCCAAAAAAGACTGACATTATTTACTCACCCTGTGTTTCAAATTGTTTCTTCCATAAAATGAAAGTCAGTGGGGTCCAAAACAACATTAGAGTCTGATGATTTTGTTGTATAGACAACAAGATTATTGAAAATGTCTTTCATGTTTTACAGAAGAAAAAATGTCTCACAGGTTTGGAAAGACATGAGGGTTAGTAAATGATAGCAGAAGTATCATTTTCAGTTTAGCTATTTGTTAAACTCTAATGAATGATGGCTCATGTTAATAAACTCACCAACATGTTTATTCAGGAAACACACACACACACACACACACACACACACACACACACACACACACACACACACAACACACACAGACATTGACACACACACCAGGCACAGGAGACACACACACACACACACACACACACACACACACACACACACACACACACACACACACACACACACACACACACACACACACACAGACATTGTTTTACAAGAGGATGCATCCACACCGAGACATACCGAGTCTGCATGGTTCTAGCCTGCAGAGCCACATGAAATCACAGGAGTGAGAGGAATGAGAAAGAGATAGAGCTGGTCAAAAGTGCTGAAGTAAGTTTTCACAGAAGGCCCTGGAAACACGGATCGCTAAGATGAGCTGCAAGGCTGCGGCTGCACCACTACTGCAACAGTGTGATAGTTTACATGCTTCTGTAAATGGCTGAGAGCCACTCTGATTAATAGCTGCTGCTCTGCTCCCCTCCCAGCCAAACAGGAATCAAGTGTATCAACACTTTTAGCACCGCAAAGTGCCAATTAATTGTTTGCCAGAAGCACGTGTATATATGTCTCACAACCTAGGGGTGTTTCGCTTCACAAAAGCTCTTTTATTGCAGAGATAGTCAAGCGGAGAAATACTTTGGCTGCATTACCCCAGCAACATAGAGTACACTAGAAAAGGAAAGTTCGGCAAGACTAACAAAGACTCGCCTGAAAGTTTAGAAAGCCTTGAGGACTGAACGTTGTTTAGGCCGCAAGTTTTTTAATGAAAGATAAATATAAATTTTTTATGAGTTTTTTTCTTTCCTTAAAAAGAAACTAAATGTATTCATGTCAGGTGCACACACAAAAAAAGATGAATTGCCAATATTTTACCTTATTGAATGGCCTTACATATTTTTTTATTATTTGCATAATATCAACATAAAATATAATTTTGTTGCATCATCGTTTTCTGGGGCAAAACTATCATTAAGGTAAAATTGTGAGTTTCATGATTTCGAAAATACAGCGTATTGAATCAAAGTAGCCTAAGCAACTGTAGCTTGAAAGCTTTTGGGAATACTGTTAGACATTTCCAATGGAAGCCTGTGGGATATTTTATCAACCACTAGTAAAACTATTTGTCCTTTAGAAAAGAAAAGGCAGAACAGACTGAAGGACTGTGCCGAGTTTAGTGGCTGTTACATGAAGGGTGAGCAATAATAATTGGCTTAAAGTTCACTTTGTCATATATACTACACATTCTAGCAGTACAATCTAATTTTAAAATGAACCCCACAATAGATTAGTTTAAATCAGTAATCCTTTAGATAAACTTAATGACTGGAAATACTAGGAATACTGTTTAAAAGGAAGAGTTCACCAATAATTACAATTCTGTCATCGTATTTGTGTGAATGATCTCTTTAGCTGCAAAAGGCTTTAAATTGTTCTCCATTACTAAGACCTTACTTTGGCATTGACTTAAACTACTGTATGCGTTTAATTATTGTTTTTTGCACAATATATTATGCACATTTTGCAAATATATTTGCATAATATAAGACGTCTCACCAAAGTAGCATTAATTTGATAAAAAATAAAACAAAAACAGTAATATTGTGAAATATCAATATTTTTCAGAAGCCGTTACCTCTTCAATGCCACATGATGCTTTAGAAATCATTCTAATATCATTCTCAAGCAACATTATTATCAGTGTTAAACAGTTGTGCTGTTTAATGTTTTTGTAGAAACCAGGATACTTTTTTCTGGAGTTTTTTTTTAATGAATAGAATAGAAATCAGTTGTAACGTTATAAATATCTGTCACTTTTGATCAATTGAATGTGTCCTTGCTGAGTAAATATGTTCTGTCATGAAACTCTAGATGGCGCAGGCCGAACTCTAACTCAGTCTGATATAATCACATCATTACTCATGGTACAGCTGATTGTTTCTGTCGCATTAGCGGCCAATGAGCTTGCTGCTCGTCATTCAAATACATGGCTAGTGCTTGCTGTAGCAGTTGCAGCGCACTTCAGAAACCCTCCACCTTCCCCAGCTCCACCTGTATAGATCTGCTACGGGGTGATCATGTATGGTATACGGAGGTTATTTCATATATGTTATATGTGCTAGTATTTCCTACATGCTCACAGCAGCATGTTTATTTATTTTGATAAGTGTCCTCATACATAGAGGCCAGACACCAACCCTCCAGTTGCATCCTATCGAGGAGAAATGAAAATGCAGTCAGACAGGAAGTATCAGTAGTCTCAAAGAGGAATTGTTAGTGTGAGTAAATTAGGAAGGAGTGTTTGCATGCATGTGTGAGAGAGTGCTTTGTACATGCGCTTATGATCTTAGAGTGTCTGTGTGTACTTAACATCTGATTGGATGAGGATCACAGTATACTTACGACTTGTATTCCCATGCACACTTGAGGTTTCAAAGTGCCCCGCAGGTGCATATATGCGTACTGTCGTACGGTCCCACACGTCATCTTTCATCCCGATCCGTAACATCACTGTACAAATCCATGCCGTGGCTGAGCGCTAAAACTTTATGACACATGCGAGAGGAGGATCTCTCCTCTACCATCAGCAGCCCCATCATTCCCAATCACATCCCATCAGATCTCATCCAGCCCCGCAGTCTCTCACAGACCACTCGAATACGGCCGCGCACAGATCATGTCATGTCCCTGGCAGACGGCAGCTTTAACTCTGGCGTGTAAAAATAAAGTGTGAAAGTAAAATGGTGGTCGGGATTAATTTGCTGCGATACGTGATGTGACCTGTACGGCGGTGGGCAGGTGGCGTCCCCTGCTCGCCCCTCTCGACTCGCTTAGCCGTGGGTAGGATATTGACTGCCACTATCGATTTACCTGTACAAACATTCAGCCTCACACCCCACGTAGAATATTTCAATAACCTGGGGGGCTTCTCTCCCCCGAGCCTACACATAAATCAGCCACTACACAGCAAACACAAAGCAGGCGAGTTAGCATACTATTAGTCATGTCTCTGACCGCTGGAGCCGGCCACATTGTGCGAGCTGCATGCATGCGTGTGGAGGAGTGTGTGTGGTACGTAGGCACGTGACGTCAAAACCTCATTCATTGGTTCAAGTCTTGCACTTGGCTTAAGGTGAACGTGATTTCACCAAGTGCAACATGTTCTTGGATCAACATCCTTGTTGATCCTGGAACAACATTCAAAACAACCAATCAGAATTGAGGGACAAGTTTAAAGGAAATGTCAGTTTTTGCCTTGCAACCGCAGTTAGGTGCTTCTAAACCCTTGTTATTCAACTATCATTTCCCTCTGATTTTAGGGATAAATTATGGGTAGGGTTAGGTTTAGGGGTAGGGATAGGGTTTTGGACAATAATGTTGATCCAGGATCAACAAAAAAGTTTGATCCAGGAACATGTCTGTCTGGCAAAATCATGGTGAATCTGCTTTGGTTAAACAGCTGTATTGTTTGCAGATGGCTAAAATGTTCTTAAATGTTGAGTTGAAATGGGTTTTTTCAAGTCAGAGAGGATGCAATTATGAACGTGTAAAATGATAATATTGGCATTTATTTTGCATGTAAATTATTTTAGTATGTTCCTCTGAATTAATGGATAATTTATTGCATTTATTTATGTTTTATACATTTTAATACATTTTTAAATGGTGCATTTAAGAGTGTTGTCAAGTTAGTTTGTAAGCTTGTCTTACAAACCATTAGGTAAAGTTCAAGCCTGATGCATGTTACATATAGTTTTTGAATTATTTAAATCACTTTGAAGTCTAGACCCTAAACAAACATTGGGGTAGAAGCAACTGGAAAGTATTCAAGTATTATACACAAGTAAAGCTTCTTCATTTAAACAGACAGCTTGATAAAATGAGAGCCTTTTGGTTCGATATGTGATATCTGGTCTTTTTTAAATGGGCACATTTACAACGAGCACATTTATTTATGTAAAAGTCTTGGCTCAGTGCATCTCTGAGGCTGTTTTACTTGGATTCAGCATGGCAGTTTGAAATCTCAGTACCAGAACAATAATGGGAAACAAGATGGGGATGAAAATGAGGCTGAGCACACACTTCTTACAGCAAAGATCGGAGGACTTTGTAACCTAAGGCGTGCAGAAAGACCGCAGCTCTTCTTTGAGGTTACGTATTGATAAATAATGAAAGAAAAGTTAAAAACGAGTTGTAACACAGACCTTATTGTGGTTGAGTACTGACGGATGCACTTTTGGCTGCCCATAGTGAAGCAACAGAATAAAAAAACCATGTCAGCCACTCTCCCATGTGACTGCCTAAAAATAAAATATTGCTACGCTTCACATTACATTAGCACAATAGAGCTTAATTCTTCCTAGAAATAGATAGGCTATCAACATTGAATAAAATATTTATTTAGCAATGCTGTTCTTGATATGAACTTGGTGTTAAGACATACCAAGTTGCAAAGATAAATGTTTTACTGTTTATTTATTTATTTTTCAGGCAGATCCAAAAAATTCAATAAATCACCTGCATACTGAGCTTGCGAGCTGGATTGAGACATTTGATTTCTAGAAAAACAGGCACGCTATGTATCAAGTATTCAGGGACATTTTTGGATACACAAAAATGCTGACGGTGTGAAACATTGTATATGTTTGTCAACATTGTATAACATTGTCAATAAAAAAAAAAAAAAAACAATTATACTTTTGACCATTACTTAACTTTACTAAAAATGGCATTATTTTAATAAGCACAATCTAGCTCACTAATACTGAATCTATTAACTTCACACATTTACATTTATGCATTTAGCAGACGCTTTTATCCAAAGCGACTTACAGTGCATTCAGGCTATACATTTTTTTTATCAGTATCACACTTGGTGATGGTTGTATTTTAATGAAGACTTGTGCATGTCCATCCATCCATCCATCCATCCATCCATCCATCCATCCATCCATCCATCCATCCATCCATCCATCCATCCATCCATCCATCCATCCATCCATCCATCCATCCAACCTGTTGACAGTAAGCTTTTATTACTTTCATCTGTCTTTTAAAAAGCATCGGATTCACAAACATACGCACATCTTGAGTGACTGGCAGTGTGAACCTTCCACTGTCAGTAAAGGACATCAGGCACATTTACTCCAGGAGCAGATCTGGGGGAAAAAAAATCCTGCGGGGGTTTTGTGCTCTGTAATTTTTGGTCAGAAAATTGACCTGTAGATTAGTATCGAGGATGTGCAAGTGCCACTAGAAACTCCACTCGCACCAAAGAGTCTAGATCCTAGACTCCTAGATAAGTCCCAGCTTTTTTCATTTCTATATTATTAGCACCATGACGACATTCATGCAGACTCAGTATGCTTTTCATTCTCAATTTGATAATTAATGAAAGATTTACATGCATGCTTCAACATTAAGATACCAGCGACAGAATTTTTATAATATTATTATTATTATTATCATCATTTGAAATGTCAATTCTAATTTTGTTGGTTGTCTAAACACTTTGGCAGTGCTCTGATATCCCTAATCGGTGTCTTTATTAATAAAGCATTAAATTAGTTTTATAAGTCATGCCAGGGTCATCATGTCTTCATAATTACAATTACATACTAAAACCATCAGATAGCCTTTAACTAACTTCTATTTTGGAATTACCACTCTATGCGAAGACACAGTAAACGCTTGCCGTTTCGAATAAATCCATCCTTATGCTGAGTAGAGATTTAAGTATGTATGGCTTTTCTTTTCCGTAATGTTTGGATAATCAGAGTCTTTCTCCAATGGTGACGGCTGCTCTAGAGTTTGTGTGGAGTTTATGTTAGCTTGCTCACTCTCTGTGCTGATGATAAGGTACTTAGCCGACTGCTGAGCCTGGTTAACGCACTGTACAGCTCTGTGTGAGGAACGTATGGCCCAGTTATTGGATTTAGTTACATTTCATTAACATCATGGCAACGCTGAGGATCAGCAGCGTTTTGTGTTACTTGCACCATTGATCTCAGCTTTTCACACCAAGATAACTTGATCATCAGATATTTTTAGATATATTGCTCACTGAACGCCTGAGGCTATTCTATATGTTATCATGCCTATTTCCAGTGAATCACAAACACTTTATTGACGCCTTGTTCTGTAAAAACTCCACTTTTCCTAACTGCAGTGTTCTTGTCTCGGCTGAAATAGTGCAGCCACCCAGTGTGTTAGACACTAAAATTAATTGTCACAATTTTATTACAGGGGAAACAATAACAGCTCAACATACACATTGTTGTTGTGCCAGTGCATCTGTCAATGGCAATCTGCCCGATCAATAATTACAATTTTTCATCATAGGTCCACATGTTTTGTTGTATAACAGCAGATGAATGGGTTATCTCTGGGGTTTTGCTTACACGGCAGAATCCCTTTTTTCCCCCCCCCCCCCCCCGTCTGTGGCGTACCACCTCAAACATCTCCCTCTAAAAGGAATAAACACAGTTGCTGGACTGAACTCTGAAGTAAAAATAGAATAGGCTTTTTGCGCATCAGCTGGCAGACGTGCAGGGGGGAGTATGTTCACGTTTACGCTGCTTCTCTCGCTGCAGTATGTGTATTGTTCGTGATGGGATCTTAAATGTAATGCTGAGGCATCACCTCTCTATTACAGCTGATATAATAGAAGGTTTTGTAGCTCAATCAAAGAGACCCCCAGAATCCATGCTATCGTCTTGTCTTAAAATTGGACTTCCCCTCAGGAGGAAGCGGCGCTCTGCAACCGCTCTGTGTGGCTGTGTACAGTATCCGGGCTAAAAGTAAGACATGTGCGTGGGTGAGTATTATCGTTGAGAGGTTAAAGGTGATTTGTGTCATTTTTTCCCTTTCACACCTTAAAGCATTGGTTCTCAACCTTTTTGACTCGAAGGCCTTTTATGTAATATAATATTAACAGTACTATAACATATATAGATATACCCTAGTGAAAAAAAATATTCTAAAATGTATTTGAATACATTTATTTCATGCTAAGTACACTACAAATACATTTAAATATTTATGTACTTAATAAAAATGCCCTGCAGTTGTACTTTTGGTAAACTAAACTAGTATAAGTAAAGTCTGCTCAATTGGACTTATTTTGTGCTTAATGCACTTTAATTGTGTGGAAGTAGTGCTGAAGACCAACTAAAGATTTACTGAAATATATTTGATTGTGCTAAAGAGGAACTATTGCAAGTATACTTCAGGTGCATTTTAAATAGTTTGCATTTAAAGATTGATTTTATTCAAAGATCATACAATCCTCATCAACTAAAACACATTTTAGGTTTAATATTAAGAAATGTGCATTGTGCACAAGTAGTACTCCAAATAAAGTTTAATTACAATTTTTATATCAGTAAGCCTCGAGCAATTTGTTAATAGATTTGAACTATGCTTAGTATGAAATAAATGTATTTTAAATATGTACTTTTTTACTTGGCTATATATTTATTAAAGACAATACATCCCATTTTGGTGTTCGCATCAAATAAAATTTACAAAAAAAAGATGATTAATAATGATGAATGAATGAACTAATGAAACAACACATTTATTCTGACCTGTACTTGTTAAAATATATAAACAAAAAAGTTTTCATTATAACTTTTAGTATATTTTAAATGCAATTTACGTGATGAAAAAAATGGTTAAAACCTGGTATGAAGGATAGTGGCCAAGATAGGAAAAGATTTAGAATTACAATTAACTTGTTTTTGGATGCTGTACTGTAATCATGAAATTCAGTCTTTTAATGTCATCTAATGATTATTGTTCTAAAATTGCCAAACATCTTTATATTTATGGAATATGTTGTGTGTGTGTGTGTGTGTGTGTGTGTGTGTGTGTGTGTGTGTGTGTGTGTGTGTGTGTGTGTGTGTGTGTGTGTGTGTGTGTGTGTGTGTGTGTGTGTGTGTGTGTGTGTGTGTGTGTGTGTGTGTGTGTGTGTGTGTGTGTGTGTGTACACAAACACATACATACAATGGGTGTTTAGGGGAGAAAATACTTTTATATTACATTTTAGATTTAATTAAGTTAAAGCTGCATTCCATAAGTTTTGCCTCTTTGTTGCCATCCCTGTTTGAAAACCAGCGCGGGTGAATCTAATGTTTTGAGGTGAATTTGTGACTGTCAGGCACCGTACCGGTGTGGATGCTGTACTCAGGAATTACAGATTCTAGCCTACGTCTTGGAATAGTTGACCCAAATTAGAATTGTCACCGTATATTGTCATCTGAACAAGTAAAAAGTCTGCCACGTTTGTTCTGACCAACTGAGGAAAAAAGCATTACAATAAATTGGGCTACCAATGGTGATTAAATCTAACGATCGATTAGCTTATATCACATCAAACCATGCAAATTATTATTATTGTTATACTTTATTCTCAAATCATTAATATTAACAACATCAGCATTGCGTGACTATGATAATAGTGTGTATTAACCTGTAGATTTCAATTTCTGTACAGTCTAATATCTAATTGTCACACTATTCGAATTTCATGTAAAAAAAATATTTTAACCCAAAAAGATAACTATGCTCCCTTCGAACTGGTTTTCTTTAAAATACAAATTTTGTGTAATCCCTGGCTATCTGTAATCAGAAGCACATTTAAAACTGGAAATATAATTTAATTTCATTCACACGTGTTTCATAAACACATAATCCTTTCTGAATTACAATCCGCCATCAAAGTGATACATTTAATTATTCTAGCTGCTGTGAGAAAAGGCTATAAACGATCCGCCACCTGCAGCACCCTCACGTGAGATAGCCTACTAGCCGGGACAACTTCTTTATGTTTACAGACGTGACGTAATGACGCAGCAGCATGCTCAAAAAACCTACCCGTACCACTCAAATTAGAAAACATTATTATAAGCTATCTGTTGTGAATCGGGCTAAAGTAAGGGGATAGTTTTGAACACTGGCTGGTTATGTACTTGCTCAAATATTGATTTCGGTTCATTTTTAACCCAAAAAAGTTACGGACCGCAGCTTTAAATGATAATACATTATTTTAAATAATTTTGAGTCCTATAGAGTCATAAGGCCAATTCACATCAAGGATGAAAACTGTAACTAACTATAACTATAAAGACTATAACTATACAAATTTAATAATAGTTCTGTGAGAATAGAGAACTCCAATTGACAGTAATAATAATAACGACACAGAGGAACGATATGGTTTGAATCTCTTTCAGAAATATTTTTCCTGCTGATGAATAAAAAAAATATTCACAGCTCATCAGACTTTGAAACAGCACATTGTCATCCATTGATGCCAATACTTATTGTTATAGTTATCTTTCTTGATGTGAACAGGCCTCAGCGGATTATAGCAAGTCTAACCAACAACATCACTGTTCTCAGTGTTCAACCATGTCTCCCTTCCCATGGCCTCAATGATGGTAACATTTCTGTAGTAGAAGTAGTAAGGACATCCAGGTATTTTTCTACATCTGTTTAATGCATATTTGAAAAAAATACATGTTTTGTTCACAAAAACATTTCACTTAAAATATTTGTTCAAAAACAAAAAAGTAATATATTTAAAATACATTTATTTCATAATAAGTAATGTTCAAATCTATTGACATATTTACTGACATATCGTTCAAGACTTACTGATATCTAAAATTATAATTCAACTTCATCTGGAGTACTTCTGGTGCACATTGCACATTTCTATAACCTAAAATGTGTTTTAATGTCACTATTGATGAGGATTGTATGATCTTTAAATAATATTGGTCTTTATATGCAAGATATTTTATTTGGACTTCAGCACTACTTCTGCAAAAAGTGCACTAAGCACAAAATTAGTTATTCCAATTTAATCTACTCTAAGTATACCAGTTTAATATACTAAAAGTACAATTGCATTGTATTTTTATTAATCACATCAATGTTTGTATTATACTTAGCATCAAATGAATGTATTTCAAATACATTTTATAAAATAGGAACTGATTGGTTCATTGCCAAAATGTTCACACTTGATCCACCGGCAGCTGAAATGCTAAATGTTGTGTATTTGTGTGTGAAAAGCACTATGGGATAGAGGTACTGTATGAAAAGGATATCCCTGTCGAAGAGAAAGTTTGGTGAAAGGTAACCATGGTAACTCTGTGCTAAGATTTGAAAGCGAGAGTGAGACTGAGATCTTCCAGGATGCTGATGCAGGACACAGGCTAAAGGGTTAATATGTTTCAGTGCAGCAGGTTAACCTTTCATCAGGCTTAGACGCCAACGGCATATTTACACACCAACTGGACACAGACAGGAGTGTGAGAGACGGTTCTGGAAAGGGAGAGAGGATAAAGGCAATCAGCGGGGTTTAACATGGGTATGGACAGAGACACAAAGCATGTGATAAGGGGCTCAAGGTGGGTTGAGAATTCGAGTGTGTGTGAGCCAGTGACCATAACAGGATCATGGCGTCTCACGTGTGCACCTCAAACACATTTTGTGCAAAGGGAGCTAACTATTCAAACCACATTTCCCAACAGGCTCGCAGCAGACTCAATTTCCTGTCATCACTGTCATTTTGGACTCCATTTCCCATCAACCTCACAGACGATGCCATCTCCCATTACAGCCATTTAATTGGCAGTTGGCACTCTGAGCTAATTGTAGCTCTTGTCAATCATGCATGAAGATGACACAACACAGATAGATAAAATAAGGCGACCGTAATTTTCAGGATGATGTTTTAATAATTACTTCATGGTGAGCGCTCTTGCCTTTTCTTTTGGCTCACAAAACACAATGTTATGAACGAGTGTGATGAGATTCTACAAACATCAGGGACTGAGCCCATGATCCATTTTAAACACCAGACGTAACCTGGTTAAGTCAAGCTGTTAAATGCATAACCTCCTTGCAAATGCGGGTACAGTGTTTCCCATTTACCCTCTTTGAACTTTGCTAGAAGTGTATATAACACAAAACCTTATTATCATGAAATCAGTATAATGTAAACAACATTACAATGTTGTATTATAAAATAAATCTGTATCTCTAAATGTCTGTAAAGGAAAATCCTGCCTGGGTATATTCCAGTAAAAAAAAAACTATGCCATAATTTATTTAAAATACATTTATTCCATACTAAGAATACTTCAAATAATTAAATATACTTCTATTAACATATTCATTTACATTTATTGACTTTATTTGGAGTATTTCTTCATTGCTAAATGCATAGGCCATTTCTTAACATTAAGCCTAAAATGTGTTTTAATGTCACTATTGATGAAGATTGTATGATCTTTGAATAATATGGGTCTTTAAATGCAAGCTATTTAAAGTGTGCCTGGAGTATAGTTCCTCTTAAGCACAATCAGATACACTTCAGTGAATCTTTAGTTGTCCTTCAGCACTACTTCCGCAATTAAAGTGCATCCAGCACAAAATTAGTTGTCCCAATTTAGCAGACTGTAATTATACCAGTTTAGTTTACCAAAAGTACAACTTCAGGGTATTTTTATTAAGTTACATAAATATGTAAATGTATTTTTAGTATACTTATCATGAAATAAATGTATTTCAAATACATTTTGGGGTATTTACAGCAGGATTCCTGCTACACACATATTTAGAAAGCGGGTTTCATTAATGAATCAGATTCAGTTTTATTTATTTATTATAAGTTTGTTGAAGTCAAACAACAGCTCTGTGAGAGAAAAAGGCATAAATTGAAATCACTGAATCTTCTCCTTCAGCGAGCTGTTAAACTGAGAACCGCAGCGACTGGAGTCAAGAACCAGATCAGTCTGAAATGTGAATCAATCATTTAGACCGGTTTTGTCTAAGTGACAAAAAGTGTGCAAGTTAAATTGAAAGTTTTATGACACTTTTGTAAGCTGTTAATCAAAAACGAATGTATAACTTTACACCGGCACTCAATAAGGCAGTGCAACCTTTTTTGAATTGAAGCCCCTGTTTTATATTATTTCCAGATATTTCCAGTATCTCTGCTGTAATTATGTTAATACTGCTTGTTTTCAAACTTTTTTATCAAATTAACATGACTTATCAATGTAATATATTTAATTAACGAAAAAAATTTTTTTTATTTGTGATTGCAGTAGTTATGGTCTGCATTCTGAAACTGTATGTGCATCAATAGTTATTGAGGGAAATAAAGAAATATACTCTCTTTTCTTGTTTTTTTGCCTGGTTAAGAACCACTGCCATAAGGTAACAACTGCAGGCACTTTTTTTTTACTGTGTGTATCCTTTCTGAAACTTGACAGCTTGTGTTTCATTGTCAGTTTTCCTTTTCATTTGATCATTAATATTTCCCACATTGTTGTTTTCTTCTATTTAAATTGTAGAAAATACAGCACATAAGGTCTGGGATGCTGAAAATACATTTGGGGCTATAATAGCCTAATAGTCGGGACTGTGGTTACCCACCTGGTTGCCAGTAGATTCAGAAGGGAAGAAGAGAGGCAGGTATTGCTGCAGGTAGCTGTGACTGTATTAGTGATGCTTGAGTTGCAGTGTTTATAGAAGAAGGCCTGGGGCATGGCTTCCTGTTACATGACAGCTCTACAAATGGCTTTTGCCCATAACAGCATGCTAATGCTTACAGTAAAACTGGTTGTGGTCATAGTCAAGCAGCAGCAGGGGACATCACATTTGTTCCCCTGACTGGAGTGTGTGTGTTTTTGAGCCGGGGGTTCATCACCTTGTATTTGTGCTTATTAAAGAGAGTGGGTGAACATTTTCAGGCAGAACTCATGATTCATTAATTCAGTTCGCACTTATATTTAGTCTAAATTTAAGATAAATATTAAAACCACACATACAAATTCCACAGAATCTGGGTGGCCATAAAAACAGGAAATATGTGAAGCCAAAATGTTTTTATAGAAAACATTTCTTAATAAACTGATGAACTAAGTGACCTTACTTCATGAAACAATATAATGTGCTATGTAGCTCAATCTGGATTTGGTTTTACAAGTGCAGTGGTCATGTGTAGTCTGAGCCTCTATAAAAGGTTTTTATTGTTTTTATGTAATTAAGAATGACAAGCTTGGCATTTCCTGAAAATTCCCCTCAGGGGAAAAGATCTTGCATCTTTAGAGCGCATAAGAATGCATTTGCAAAGAGTGAAAAATGGCTTAACAGGTGAAGACAGGTGCAGACTTAATGATTCTTTTCACTTCCATCCGTATGCGCGCAAATGTTAGAAGATTGACAGAAGTTTTGTCTTTTAAGTTTGATGAACCCTTGACTAGAATGCTTAATCATATGACATTTGACTAACAGACTGCTTGACTCAGCAATACAATATGGAGTAGATGAAAGGCCTAGATTTCAAAATTTTCAATTATTCTACTTTTATTCTTCAAAAGAAAAGCCATATAGCGACATAGTCTGTGGTAGATATTTGTTGCAGGATCTGAAGTAATCTCAATTTTTTTATGTTTAATGTGACCTTTAAAATTAACAAAAAAATAACATGTAACAACACAAATGTATGTGCGTAAACACTTTGTCTGGTAGAAATTTTGTCTGATAACCTTTCCTGTGCACATAAATAAATATACTTGTACGTGATTATTAGTAAACGAGACCCAGTGTGTTCACAGAACTGCTTGTATGTGTGTGTTTATATTGTCATTGACTGTTCAGACTAATTTTATCAACACACACACACACACACACACACACACACACACACACACACACACACACACACACACACACACACACACACACACACACACACACACACACACACACACACACACACACACACACACACACACACACACACACACACACACACACACACACACACACACACACATTCAGTTATCTCTTTTCTCTCTATCACTACCTGTTTTATATTCATTCCCTTGTGTTGTCTTGCCTGCATCTCTCCCTTCTTTCTTGTGCACTTGTTGTTTTTGATGCACCTATGTTGTCATTCTCCTCCTTCTATCTCTCTGTCTATTTCATATTCATCCCTTTCTATTAAGCCTTCCTCATGCATCTCTCTCTGGGAGAAATTATTAATATTAATGTCTCTCCCTCTCCTCTCCTTCCTCACCCTCTATCTCATCCTCTTAACATTTCCCTCTCTCTCTATATCTGTTCCTTACTGTCTGTCTCTCGTTCACATTTCACTTGGATCTCTTTTTCTGTCTCAGTATTCATCTATTAGTGTTGATGATTCTCTTCTATCCCTGCAGCTGTACAGTCATCTATCAGTTTAATAATCTCTCCATCCTTCTGCCTTCTGCCCTGCTCTCTCTCTCTCTCCATCTCCTGTCTCTCTTCCTCTCTTATTTTTCACTGCGCCGAGTGTAAAATCCTGTGTTAAATGAACGTGCATGTCAGAGTACGATAATTAGGGCCATCATCATTAGTAATGGCCTGTGTCTCATTGGATACCCTTATATAAGGTTACTGGAGTCTAAATAACCTGAGAGAGCTAAGCCCCTTGCATGGGGTTCAGGTTGAATTAGCCATCCGTCAGCCGAAGCACATTGCACCAGTTAATGCTGCTCTAAGACCCCATGAGCCTCAAGTCTATGGGCGAGTATGGACATAAAGATTAGTACCATAGTTCACACGTGCAGTATTATTGTAGAAATGCACAAGGGAGCTAAGCACACGAATCTGCTAAAGGTGAGTGTAGCTAGATCTGCTTTGTGTGTTGCGTAAAGCCAGAATCCAGAATTAACACTTGTCAAATGTGAGTAAAATGTAGTTGTGGCATTAACGAAAATGTTTGTTATAGCAACATAATACGCGGTTTAAATTTAAAGGAGGATAGTCTGACCATCACTAATGTAAGTGACAAAATGATTGAAACTGAATCATTTAAATTCATGATGAAAGATTGCGTTAAGACATTTGCTACTACTAAAAAAATCTACTAAGAAAACAATACCTTGGAAAAAGCTTATTTTCTGCCGAGCTCCATGTGGCAAAACATTTGTAAAATCTTATTTACATTATGCTTCCCAAATGTAAATGAGGAACAAAATTACAATGTGTATATAACAGTTTAACATAAACATAATGTTTGTGTTTGTTACATTGTAACGTTTGTTAATGTACAGGCGTGAATTAACGTTTCCTTCAGCCTGTGGCAACATTCGTTGATGTGAAAGGGCATTTTTTTACATTTGCCAAAAATGTATAATAAAATCAAACAAGCAAGCCCAGCCCAGATTTAAAAAGTGATCCAAACGTAACACAAAAGTAATGTAATGCATTACTTTCTATAAAAAAGTAACTAATGTAACTTTCCCTAACACTGCTCACTTTCCATATTATGCTGCAAGTGATACCTTTAAAAAAAATCTAATTGTCATAGGAACAAAAGCATTTTTTATTAACATTTTTTTTAGAAAAATACACTTTCATGGCTGCTGTGAAATATTTAGCTTGTAATTTTTCACCTGCCATTGGCCAGTGTGTGGCAGTAAGGTGATTTTGGACCTTGCATACAGCAGTTCATTTGAAGTCTAGGATGTTGTTTTAAGTGTCTGCTGTTCATATAACACATGAATGCCTATCAAGAGGATCGTTAACATGCACAGAGAAACAAGAATCTGAGTGCATTACCAGTGTACGGTAGTTGAGTTTTTCAGACGAGAGACTGCATATGTAACTTAATTAGTCTTTGCATCTCAAAAAAAATTTTTGTTCCTTTCAACATGATGCATTAATTTTCTTCAACATTCATTTGATTGCAAGTTATTATTGTGTGGCCTTTTAGCTATTATGTGAACCTGAAATGTTTGACTTTATGAGATTAACAATACATGGCTTTCTTCTTTGTTTCTCTTTTACAGTAAAACATGCATTCATCACAAAGAGGCCTGTCAAATAACCGGACCTGTTAAAGCAAAGACGACACGACTTATGTAATTGTGTCTGTATGAAAAAATAAACAAGGACAAAACACGCCACCAACCAAGGAGAAGATTTTCACAGAAAAATGCAGAAGTGACATCCATTGCGGGAGGAATCTACAACAGTTAAAGAGACAGTACTGGAGACATTAGAATCAGCCTACCATCCTCTTTGGAACACAGGAAGGGTCATGACCCAGTTGCCATGCGCATCACCACGGTGACCAGCCTTCTTTGTCCCTCCCCCCTCCTCCTCTTATTGGTGCAGCTGCTGTTGTGGCTCATCCTCCCAGGCCAAGAGGCAGCCGGAGCCGCCTCCACCTGTCCTGGGCTGTGCAGTTGTTCTAATCAAGCTAGTCGAGTGATCTGTACAAAACGAAACTTAGAAGAGGTGCCCAACAGTATATCAAACAACACACGATACCTCAACTTACAAGAGAACTCAATACAGGTAAATACTGACTACAATGTTCTTTTGCCATCTGGTTTGGGAGAGGATGTTTGTTTGTTAGATTTATTGAGTGTCAGTTTTGAACACTGAGTTGCTTTTGCACAAATGGCTCAGCCTTGCTCAAATATTGAGGTTTTAGTGTGAAGTCAGGTATTAATATGACCTACTTTGGGTGTGAAGGTTTAGATTTATTCTCAAGATGAAAACGATAACAGCAAATACACTGTTTACCCCAACAGTGAAAGTGTTAACCAAAAACAAGCCTATTAAAAATGAATAATAATAATAATGCTTTTCATCAAGCCTCCATTTAAGCATAAAAATTCAGATTTGGTTTGTTGTGTCCTCGAGCCCCACTTGAAATGATTAAAAATCTAAAAATGTTTTAATACCTGAAGGCATCCTAGATTCTTTGGCTTCTTTCTCTCCCATAGCATCTTACCACAAGAGTGCAGCTCTGACAGATTCCACCCTCCTCTTCAACACCCCCAACCCAGTGTGTTTAACACCCTCCTCCCCTCCCCTGCTCTACATACAGAGGGGATTGTGGCAGTAGGCCAAGAGGAAGCTTCTCGCTGCCCAAGAAAAGCAGTTCTGGCTACATCCGATGCACAGAGACAAATTGTTTTAGAACCCATAGCATTTTGAAAGGACAGTTCACCCAAACATGAGCATTCTGTCATTATTTACTCACCTTCAAGTCGCTTAAAACCTGCATGCTGTTCTGTGGAAAATGAGAGCGTTTTGAGGAATCCTTATGCAGTGCTTTTGCGTTCAATTCATAATAACAATTCCTGTTAAGATAAAAACAAACAGACAGACAGAAACACAATAAAAGTATTCCATCTGTTGTTTTGAAGCCGTATGATAATGGTGTACGAGAACAGACGTCATTATTCAGTTTTAATTCATTATTCACTTATATTTTCCTCTCTAAAATGGTCCAGTGCCCTGTATCAGGTTTAACAAAGACACTAATCAACATTCGTTTGTGTGTCAGAACTGAACATGGTTCAAATGCCAGTTAAAATGTGTCGAATTATATTTGAGTGCTACAGCGGAGGGTAAGATTTGCTGTGAAAAACAACCTTTATTCTGTTCCTTGCATAGAGCTGTCATATGGATTAATTTTACAGTGATTTTCTGTTGTTTATTGTTCTTTTTGGAGATGAAAAATCCTGTGACCACACTATGACCTGAAAAAAAAAACCTGCTTGATGATTCTTCAAAAAAATCCCATTTTGTGTTTCACTGATTAAAAATAACAGCACACGGTTTTGAAACAACATGAGGTTGAGTAAACAATGACACAGTTTTTATTTTTGGGTGAACGATTCCTTTAAAGTTTTTTTTCTTCAAACATTAAGAGTGACTGATAACAACTTGCAGAACAACTTTTCTGTAAAGAACAACAGAAAATGAATGTACTTTCTTTGTCTATGACTTTATATTTTCTAAAATGTTCATCCTTCACAGGAACAAACAGATCACACACAAATTTAATCCTAAACATGTACCTGTAATTTTCTCACTTAGGTGATAAAATCAGACACATTCAAACATTTGCGGCACCTGGAGATCCTCCAGCTCTCCAAGAACCAGATTCGTCAGATAGAGGTGGGCGCTTTCAATGGCCTCCCAAACCTCAACACTCTGGAACTGTTCGACAACCGCCTCACGCTGGTGCCATCGCAAGCTTTTGAGTACCTCAGCAAGCTGCGTGAACTGTGGTTACGAAATAACCCCATTGAGACTTTACCAGGCTACGCCTTTCACCGCGTCCCCTCGCTGCGGCGTCTTGACCTAGGCGAACTCAAGAAGCTGGATTATATATCTGATGCAGCCTTTGTTGGACTCATCAACCTGCGCTACCTGAACTTGGGTATGTGTGGCCTGAAGGACATCCCTAACTTGACTCCCCTGGTGCGACTGGAGGAGCTAGAGTTGTCTGGGAACCGTCTGGAAATCATCAGACCCGGATCTTTCCAGGGTCTGGAATCGTTGCGCAAACTGTGGCTCATGCACTCTCAGATGTCGGTCATCGAGCGCAATGCTTTCGATGATCTCAAGAACCTAGAGGAGCTTAACCTATCCCACAATTCCCTGCACTCTTTGCCCCATGACCTTTTCACACCTCTGCAGAAGCTGGAGCGAGTGCACCTCAATCACAACCCATGGGTGTGCAACTGCGATGTGCTCTGGCTAAGCTGGTGGCTGAAGGAAACGGTGCCGAGCAACACCACTTGCTGTGCGCGGTGCCACGCACCACCCTACATCAAGGGAAAGTACATAGGAGAGCTAGACCAGAGCCATTTCACCTGCTATGCCCCTGTCATTGTGGAGCCACCCACTGACCTCAATGTGACCGAGGGCATGGCCGCTGAGCTTAAGTGTCGCACTGGTACCTCCATGACCTCCGTAAACTGGATGACTCCAAATGGCACCCTAATGACTCATGGCTCCTACAGGGTCAGGATTTCCGTTCTGCATGATGGCACACTGAATTTCACCAACGTAACTCTGCGTGACACCGGCCAGTACACCTGCATGGTGACCAACTCAGCTGGGAACACAACGGCAACTGCTGTCCTGAATGTGACTGCAGTAGACGTCAGTGTCAACTACACCTATTTCACCACTGTCACTGTAGAAACTGTGGAGTCTACGGGAGATGAAGAATCTGCAGTGCGTGTCTTCAACGAGACCTTCATCCATATTCCAGGGCCTACACCTTCTGGGCACCCCTGGCATGAAGTTATCCCCACTACTGCCTCTTCTCTCTCAATCCTTGGCTCATCGTCTTTTCCGCGAGCAACCAAACCCACTTTCACTGTCCCCATTTCTGAGCCCAACTATCCCTCTGGACTAGATGACGTGATGAAGACCACCAAGATCATCATCGGTTGCTTCGTGGCCATTACCTTCATGGCTGCCGTCATGCTGGTGGTGTTTTACAAGCTGAGGAAGCAGCATCAGTTGCACAAGCACCACGGGCCGGTACGAGCCATCGAGATCATTAATGTCGAAGATGAGATTGGAGCGGGAACAGGCATCCGTGGCAGCGGTATCTCAGGAGGATCCACGGTACTGCAAGGAGGCTCCTGCGGAGGCGGACAGAGCTTGCGTCTGCACCACTCTGAAATCGTCAACCTCCCGAACCTTGCACGAGCAGAGCATCTCAACCATTACTACAAGGCCCATCACTTCAACAATAACATGATGGGTCTGGGCCTTGGCGGAGGCTCGGGCGGAGGCCTAAACAATAACAACAACCCTTCGCTCTGCTCCCAGGTCCAGACTACCCCCATCTCTTGCACGCAGGTGCCAGTCTCTGCAGGTACATCATGCTCCATGCCTTCTTCAATGCCTCTGCCGACCCTTGGCATCCACGGGTCACTGAAAGGCCTGATGGGTAAAGGGCAGAACCCACAGATTGAGCCGTTGCTTTTCAAGAGTGGCTCCAAGGAGAATGTCCAAGAAACCCAGATCTGAAGTTGAGAAAGAGAGGAAGGGAGAGAGGGAGAAAGGTAAATGTACAGATAAAAGATGGAGAAAGAGTATCAGGGAGACAGAAACAGATGAAGGGTATTGGCTATTCAACCCCTATGGGTATGTTCTCAGGAGTAATGAGAAAGGCAGACCCAGCATTGTATGAAATATTACCTACACAAGACTACAAGATATAGCTGTGAAATCGCTACCAAGTAAATACGCTGGCAAAGAGTGGGGGAATTTCTAGAAGGAAAACAGGTAACCACACCGCAGTTTTTACATTTCTCTGATCCACATGTATGAAGGGGATCATCAAACATCAGCAAACAAAACCACACTTGCCAATACCTTATAAATCGATACATTTTTATGTAATGCAAGATTGATAATTATGTGCCAAACTTGCACCAATCTGTGCCAAA
Source organism: Ptychobarbus kaznakovi (assembly GCA_027422405.1). NCBI lineage: Eukaryota > Metazoa > Chordata > Actinopteri > Cypriniformes > Cyprinidae > Ptychobarbus > Ptychobarbus kaznakovi. The sequence goes on along the minus strand of CM049807.1, from coordinate 7,192,744 downwards.
GTAAAATCTTTGCACACTACGCATGTGTACAGACACATTTCAGAAGACAAAAAGATCTGCGCGTATACTGTAAACCATCGAATACAGAACTCCATCAATAAAGCAGAGATGCTACGAAAATCAAAACCATACACCATTAGGTAGGAAGTGTATATAGAAATACATGAACAACCTTAAGTATTTATGGACAGTGGCTGAGAATGAAAAATCACATGTGAAAATGGTTTAGAGAACCGTAAAGCTCAGATAACATGGATAAATGGATCATTAAAATTTTGTTGAAGTTCGCAGTCCTACGAAGGAAAGATGGATTAGTAGACCAGCACTGTTTAGAGGGCTTATGTTTCGTGATGATGATGGACTCAGATTCTCCCGTTTCTCAAAGGCTCTCACAGTTGAGGGGAAGAGAGGAAAACGAATAAGGACTTAACGCGCAAAAAGACAATGAAAGATATAAACATTTTAAGAGAATATATAAACTATGAAAGTATACATGATATATAAATATATTTTCATTCAGAGAAATAAATTATGAAGAATCTTTACATTTTTCTGACTGAAAGCCACGGCTTTTGAAGAATTAGCAGCTGCTGGTGTAGCGCTTTGTCACTGATAATTCCTTTCTCTGCATAAAAACTAAAAATGGGTCTGAAACTGGTACACCTTAACAGGACTTAAGGGCATCCTGTGGAGACGGAGGGACAGGGATGGATATTCTGGAAATTGCGTTTGATTTCAGATACTATGGCTTTGATTTTTCAGTCTCAAAAGGTTTTCCTTACCTGTTCTATAACTAACAGTGTCATTGAGGAGAAGTAATTTTTATTAACATACTACTGTTTGATTCTGCAGGCATTTGAGATCCAAACTGGGTCGATATCAGTTATCAACATTACCAATAGAATTACAAAAACAATAATTATGATAGTATGCAATGCAATGCAATGAAAGAAAGTAAAACAATGTAAACGTTGATCTACATGCTGCTATACTGAGAAAATATATTTTTAGTGAGAAGTTTTAGGTAAATCTGATTTGAAAGCTGAGTAAAAAGAGGCTCCTGTTGACATTACATTACTACTACTATCATCATTATTGGAAAACATCAAGTGTCAAAAGCAGAGCGGATTTAGTCAGTCTCTTTGTTTTTACCTAGAGGTGATGTTTGTTTTTCATTGTGTAAAAAGTGATTGTTGCTACAGCTGATAATCCCCTCAGTAAAGCTGGAATAGCAGTGGACGTACTGACAATGACAACAGTTTGCTTGAAGCATTACGAAGCCACAACAACAACTCCTCCAAACAAGCAAATGGATGGGCCTTATAATGGCTCCCTCATTGGCCTGTCCCCTCTGTTTTGTACAAGACAAAATCTTTACACCAGGACCCTGCTTTTTTGCCAACGTGAATCAACAAGATTCAGGACATAACACAAACTCTGGTGATTACTGCAGGGGTAAAATGGATTATTGCGAACACTATGTCCAGACATGTGGACGGAACTACTGTTTGAGCAGAAAGCGAACAGAGGACAGCTTTTGAAAGGTAAGAGAAAACCCACTCAGTGAGCGAGATTGGAGTTTGGAAAGCTTTTTAAAAAATAAAATGAAAATGGACAAATAAATGACAACTATAGAAACTTATAGAGCTCTTTTAAAACAAAACTATTATGATAATAAGTGTCTTTCATAATTTTTTTATCTAGTTTTTTGTTTGTTTTGTTTCATTTTTTTCCAAATCAAGTGTTATCTTAATTGTTATATTGTTATTGTTATTATAATTAGCTAATATTACACTCGTTATAATTATGAAAAATGTTCTGTTAGCAGAAGTCACTTCAAAATTTAAAAAAGGAATATATATATATATATATATATATAAATGGCACACAAACTGGCAATTGAAATTGTGAAACTTGGTGGCATTGATTTGTTCTATGTTTTTGTCTTATCTTTTTCTCATGTATTTGAGGTATCACTGTATGTAACCCTTGGAGCTTAAGGCTTGGAGACAGTTCTCCCGAGATGCAGACAGAATGTGATTTGGCTGGTGGTAGCGTTCTTCTCTGCAGAGGAAAAGATATGAGAGAAAGACAGAGAGGAAAGAGAGAGACCGGTTTTCTGATATGCGCTCGTTCTCAGAATGTCACCCATTATCAATGCCGAGAAGTGCGACTGTGCTGTGTCAACACCCTGTTGCCACGGCAACACGCCTTCGCACTAATGTGCCAAACACTGTCAGAGCCAGGGTGCCATCTTTGTGGGTCCCTGTGACTGTGTTTGTCAAACCTTGTTAGCCTACAACACGTACAAATATCCACACACGAGCGCACCGCAGTGTCAATTGTCATTCGACATATTGGCGCACCCATACTCTGGCACAGCGTCCCAACAGGTTCTTATGGTGAGGTTTCCCTGGCAACTGTTGCTGCTGCGACAGTCCCCATCACAGCGTTCAGGTCTCAGACGCAAATGCAAGGACGGAGCCAATACAGGATGCCCTTTATAAGGATGTAACCGTTTTCATCCGTGTTCTTAAATCGGACCCTTTGCAAAAACCCGCCCTCCTTAGTTACTGTTGCTATGGTTGACAAGCCATGGCCCTCTCACGCCACACTTCATGTACTCACGCAGTGAAAAATACATTGCGGAGCAAAGAGGAAACTGATAACACGCCGACAGACAAGACAGAGCAGGCTAGTTTAGGCATGAATGTCTCAGCTTTTAAATTTTGTCATTTTTCACACAATAAATTCTGTTTTGTGGCTCTTTAATTTGTCGTGACAGGTCGCTGTAGTGCCTCAGTTCAAGCGGCATGCAAACCCATCATCGCTTCCTCTTTACTAGTTATAGCATGAAATAAACATGAACGAACATCAGAAGGTATTTTATTTAAACTGTGGAAAAATGTCAATATACAGCATTTTTCTAATTTAAGTCCACGGAAGTTAATCTACTTTCCTGTCTTGTTTGTTTGTCGGACAAAATGGTGGATTCGGCGTTATGATTGGTTATATCGCCTGTCAATCAAACTCCATGCAAAGGGTCAATTAGCATATTCACAGCACACTGCATATCAATAAACCTCCTTTTCTGTTGACATTTATGAACCTTGAGTAGCAGTCATCGAGATGTCCGTATCTAACACGCCATTGATCTTCCATAGGCACATCATCCCCTACTCAAAATAATCATATTCTCCCACTCGTGCTGGAGATTTGCATATGTTCGCTTGCTTCACGAGTGATTAACATGCACATCTGTTTGTGTGTGTGTGCATATGTGTGCACCAGACAGTAATCGTATTACATTTGTGCTCAAGGCATATGCTTTCTTTCCAAAGCAACTCACAAGAAAGTATTGCCAAGCAGATTGGTAGTGGGACAGGGCAGAGACTGTTATAACATACCACATATCTCATGATCTTCACCTAGCCCTGCAACCTCAGATATTTCTCGCTTCCTGAAGTCTTAAGAAGCAGGCGAAAGCTGTGACAAAGGTAGGAAGACAGGAGCCCTCTCTCTCCCTTGTAGCACTGCGGTATCTGAGTCACAGGGCCCAAAACACACACTCATACACATCTCAGCTCTCTCATAAACACGCTTTGCAGAGAAATACCCTGCCCACCAGCTGGTTAGGACTTATGCAAAGAGCACCAGAGAATGTGGTGTCGCAGGTTTTGGCTTACCCATGTGTCTGTGTGTGAGGGTATGAAAACTATGGAAATGGCCATTTGAGCTTTTGTAAACTTATTTGAAGAAATCCATGTATTTCGACCAATGTTTTTCATTGATAGTGTTTCTGTTGCCCTCTCGTGTGTGTGTGTGTGTGTGTGTGTGTGTGTGTGTGTGTGTGTGTGTGTGTGTGTGTGTGTGTGTGTGTGTGTGTGTGTGTGTGTGTGTGTGTGTGTGTGTGTGTGTGTGTGTGTGTGTGTGTGTGTGTGTGTGTGTGTGTGTGTGTGTGTGTGTGTGTGTGCGTGTGTGCTTGCGTGTGTGTGTGTGTGTGTGTGTGTGTGTGTGTGTGTGTGTGTGTGTGTGTGTGCGTGTGTGTGTGTGTGTGTGTGACATCTATGTTTTTGTGCTGCATTTAGAGACTGTCGTGAGAGTCAGACATCCATTTTAAATCCCCGGTTTAAATCACTTTAGCATATTTTCCTATGCTTCAGGCTTGTGTATGATCTTCTGAATGATGCTCTTAGCTAGAATAGAGAAAAAACATCAGTTGGGATATTCCGTTTTTTTTTCTTAATACCCCAATCGAGAAGTCAGGGAGCATTCATGCCAATTTCCAAACAGCTGAAGCGGTGGGAGGTACTTCCCTAATAGCGACCGTGATACATTATTCAGACGTGCGAACAATGGTCCCCATTTTTTTAATGTGTGTTTAAAGTTGCAGACATGCTCAGGCTTTGACAGACAAATCTAGGGCAGCTCTTGCTTTTGGGTAAATATCTTATTCCAGCATTTACTTCAAAGATTTGTATTTGGTCGTTTGCACTTTGGTCCTGGATTTATCAGCAGAAGGTCTATAGCATTGGTTCCTCACAGTCTGAGTCACAAAACCGAGTCGAACACATAAAGAACTCACTTGAAAGTGTGTCGCTTAGAATATCAGTTACATCCAAATCATACTTCAGCCGTACTACTGGTGATGGTCTGTTTGTAAAGCAGCTGCAAGGGATGGTGTCATTCTTCACATATAAAACTGCTTCATTGTAATTGTCAGGGCTAGACCGAACAGACAAATCTTTCATGGCAGGGTGTGGATGTAGCTTGTATTCCTAACAAACTCAGTTTTTACCAGAGTTGCACAGACCATCACGGCGCTCTGACACGATGATCCCAATTGTGAGGAACAGCATTGTGCAATGTAATGCAAAAAATAAAAAGAAACTTGTTAATTAAATGTAATATCTAGATATAATTTATAGTTTGATTTATCATTTACTTGTTTATAGAGAACATATATCTAAAGTTGTATTTTTCTTACTCAACTGGTAAAATATTTGTTAGCTTAAAACAAGAATATATGCACTAAATTCATTTTTCTGAAAGAAAGAAAATAATACTTTTTCACAGATGCATTAATGTTACAGTAAATAAACAAATTAAGCAAAGACTTCAACATTGTTACACAAGATTTCTATTTCAAATAAATGCTCTTCTTTTGGACTATTCATCAGAGAATCAAACATGTATCACAGTTTCCACAAAAATAGCATCAGCAATGTTTTCAATATAATAATGATAATAATAAGAAATGTTTCTTGTACAGCTAATCAGCATATTGGACTGATTTCTGAAGGATCATGTGACACTGAAGACTGGATTATGACTGTTGAAAATTAATTATTTCATCACAAGAATAAATTACAATTAAAAAAGATTACAATAGAAACCAGAAATTTTCAATTGTAACAAATTGATCGAGACTGCAAAATGCAAAATGCACAAACATTTAAAAAAATGTATGGCCTACAAAAATATATTCTCTAAAAATAAGTATATGTTGAAAACAACAAATGTCTCATGCAGTTTTTATTTAATTTAATTTATTCTCTTGTATGGCCTAAATTGTTTTAATTGTTTCAACTCTTATTGGATTCTGTTTTATTATTGTAATTGGCAACATATTACTGTTATTTGCTGCTCAATGCACATAAAACTGATGCCGAGGGTGAAAGAGAGTGAGAGGACCAGTGTGTTTTTCAATCCTGAAGACTTATTTAGAGAGATTGAGATTGAGTGTGTGTGTGTGACAGATTTGGAATTGAGCATTAAAGCAGCTTGAGTGTGTGCAGAAAAAGTCACACATAATGATTTATCGTGTTAGGGAGCGTGTGTATGGTTTGATTGAACATGTGCCTCGTTTGCCATTGTAGTTGTTGTGTAGGCTTCCTGATACCCATCAGGACATTTATTTGCGTGTGTGTTTGAGGGGTTTTATGAAGAGAATGAGATCAGTTGTTCACAACGTCTCTTTGCGTCATTGCTCTGATCTGTACAAGAGCCCGCAGCAGCTTGTCAAACACTGATTAGCCCTGAACACACACACACACACACTAATGTAAGATTGTATCCTAGACCCTCACCTCAGTCAATAAAGAGCGCTTTTTCCCGCCTCCTCCCTCGAACGCACACATGCGCCTACGGACAGAGGCATTGGTAATTACATGTGACACCTCAAACTCGGATACCGCATCAGTGTCTTCTTTGTGATTTCGAATAGGTTATGCATTGTCATCTAATGTAATCCTCCATGGTACAAATTCTCAAATGCCAATTGGGATTGGATGGCACTTGACTGACCGGTAAATGCACATGAGCCAGACATGTATGTGTGTGTGTATACTGGTGCTTCTGCATGTCTGCAGTAATATCCATCCATACTATGTGCCTGAGCCCCATGACAAGTCCTAAGAGACTGCATTTTGTAGCTTAACTTGCCTGCTTCAGCTCCTCTAGACCATTTCTAACTTTGAGGGATGTCACTGACTTTTGTGATGGTGGTTACAGTATCTCACAGAAGTGAGTACACCCCTCACATTTTTGCAAATATTTTATTATATCTTTTCATGTGATAACACTGAAGAAATGACACTTTGCTACAATGTAAAGTAGTGAGTGTACAGCTTGTATAACAGTGTAAATGTGCTGTCCCCTCAAAATAACTCAACACATTTAATGTCTAAGCCGCTGGCCACAAAAGTGAGTACACCCCTAAGTGAAAATGTCACAATTGGGCCCAAAGTGTCCATATTTTGTGTGGCCACCATTATTTTCCTGCCTTAAGCCTCCTGCCTTTCACGGTCTTCAGAAAAGTTTCCTGGAAACATCAGAAAGGCCACATATTTGGGTTTTGACTCCTTGAAAACAAATGGCTATTATTGGGTTTTGCTAATAAGAATGAATTGTTTTGCTAAATTTCAGTTCGCATTGATTATTTCCTGTGACAAATCCCTCGCAATATTGTTTTTATACTTCTTCAGTCCTGTGTGTCCTCTCACAATGATTTTTGGTTTAAAGACACCATAAGGTGTTATGATCCTCTGGTTTAGAAAGACTAGGTTTTTCCCCTCCAAAAATCACTTTCTTTATTAGTGTTTTTGTCTTCTTGTCACTTTAGAAGCAAAGTTGCTTAAGACGTGGGGTTTTGATGGCAAGGACCCTCAAATATGATGATCCTGTTGTGAGGGACCGCCTAACTAAAATATAAGGTAGCTGTATATTTCATGTATTTACTGTGAAGAAAAAAAGTGTGATTATTATAAAAACAACAAGTTTATGTTGTAAATTGTTAAAATATTTTATGGCAAACTGATGTCAGTAGATTAAAGAATATAATTATTTATAACCAGCCTTTAGAAAACAAATTTGGCAATTGTGAATGTAAAACTAATCATGATACTTAAAGGAATAGTTCACCCAAAAATGACAATGTTGTCATCATTTATCCACTTTCATGTTATTCTAAACCTGCATAAGTTTCTTTCTTATGTTGAAGATATTTTGAAGAATTTTGAAGAACCAAGCATTTGTAGGGAAAGAGATACCATGCAAGAGAATGGGGACCATTGACTATTTGATTACCAGCATTCTTCAAAATATCTTATTTTATGTTCGACACAAGAAAGAAGCTCATACAGGTTTGTAACAACATGAGGGTGAGTAAATGTTGACAAACATTTCATTTTTGGGTGAAATCTTTTTAAGGTAAACATATTTCATTGAATTGCATATCTTCAGTGCATGGACCACAGTTTGGTTTAGATACTAAGGCTTGTCGTGTTCAAAGAATATACATGTATAAAATAATTTTTATTTTCTTAAAAGTTATTTATTTTCTGTTTTTACACATAAATTAAGTTTAGGCATAAACAAACAGACAAAGAAATTGCCAATGCGAAATATAAACTTAATGTAAGATATATTCTCTTAAAATCTTAATTGCTTACTTTTGCTGCTAAAGTATCAAATTCCTCTTGTTGTAAGGATGCTTGGATATTTTTACTGGAAATCAAGACAAAAATACTGGTTATGCGAATGATTTTCTGCAGTGTAGGGTTGTGTAAATGTCTGACAGCATCCTGAATGAGTCGGCTCTGTTAAAACGGCTGAAGCAGCATCTTGGCTCCTCTCTGAGGATGAACTCTCAGTTGAGTTTCAGACTGTGCCTTTTGCTCTTAAGCCTCAAACGCGGCTACTGTTATGGGTTTTGGGCATCTTATTGGCTCAATTCCCTGTGTGATGTTTGTTTTTGAATGAAGTTGGAAAGGGATGCTGTATGTTTGAGAGGCAGTCCAGTGGAAAAACTTTGAAGTGGACAGTTTCCAGCCAGCCTGTGGAGGGGCCGGTGAGAGAGCAATGAGCTGTGACCTGATCACCTTATGAAGAACCTGCTCATGCTGTGACGGCATAAAGCGAACCCATGCTAGAGCCGCAGGAGAACATGATCTGGGTATTTGGGGTCAGAGCGCCAGTACCGTCAGAGACTGAGCGAACCGAATGATCTAAATGTGACCCAGTTACAGTGTAGCACGGCAGAACACAGAACAATATTTGCAGAAGAGGCGAAACAAAAGTGTGCCATTATCTCAGCACATTAAATCTCACACACTGATTTTGGTGCAATAACTTTAAAAGGCACAGAGAGCGGCATAACAGTAAACATTTATCAATATGAAATAAAGTTTAACTAAAATTATTGATTTTACTTTAAACTTCTCCCCCTTCTGTCAGCTTTCAATCTCTTGATTTACATTCGTAGCGCAGTCATTTTTGTACAACTATTTCCTTTCTATCCTTCCCCAATGGGGTTTTCCCAAAACCACAACCGCTGAAGACTTCACTTTAGACAACGTTCATGTTGTAGCCCAGAGGTTATAAAGCATTTGGATGACACCGACTCCCAAATATGATGATCACTTTCCTAAAATTTAAATGGCAGCTATGAATTTTTACCCATTTATACTGTGTGAGAAAAATGTGAATACTACATAGACAACAAAATTGAAATGTTTGTTTAGTAAATTAAATAACTGGAACTTATCCATCTTATATCTTAACACAAAAGTAAGCTATTACCTGTGAAGACATGATTCATTACCTACTATAGGTAAATAACTAAAAGAATAATAAAGCATATAAAATGGTAAAATTGGTGGGTGTGAAAAAGCCATTGCATTAAACAAATCATATCTTAAAAGCACATGCTAACTTTGACAAGCCTTAAGGCCTGTTCACACCAAGGAAAATAACTATAAAGATACAAATTGTTCTCAGTATTAAAGAATAGCAGAGTCCATACGGCAGCTATAACGATAAAGGCACATAGAAATTATATAGTTGAAATCGCTTTCAGAAAGATTTTTTTTTCCAGCTGATGAAAATCAGTTCTGGTATAATGACCTCGAGAAAAGGGGGCAGACGAGCGTGCACTTAGAATAAACAGACGATATCGTCCACTGGTGTGGATGCAGATATAGTTATCTTTATAGTTATCGTTCTTGGTGTGAACGGGCCTTTATACTGTATATTTTCACAATTGTCATGGACCCTCATAGTTGCGGGAATCTACCAGCGGGGGATGAATTAGACCATCCAAACCAGCAACAGCCTTGACCGCTTTGCTTCATCTGTGGGCCACTCTCCATTACATTGACATCTCTAAACAAAACTCAAACAAATGCCCCCATTGCTAATTTACTATTTTAAATTGGTTTATTAAAGGTTTTGAACTTTTGACCTCTTGCACAGTAGTCAAAAAATCATTCCTCTAGAGTCTAGACCACAACGTCTGATTGAGGACTAGAATGAAGGCTGGAATCATGTTCACCTGCAAATAAACTCTAAAACTTGTGTGCTAATTCTGCTGATAAATCTATGACAAAGAAAAAGACCAGGAGAGAAAATAGAATGAGATGAGATGAGGCTGGCTGTCATAGGACGTTCGGACATGTCTTGTCACTTTTCATCACTTCTTATTTGAGTGTGTGTGCGTGTAGGCATGTCTCCGCCAATGACTTGGGAACTAAGAAAGGTGTTCGTACATCTACCAAACAATGAGTGTGTGGGCAAATACACGTGTGCGTATGTGTGACGTGTATGAAGGTGCATACACTGTGTGTTGTAGGTGTCTGTGCGAACATTCTGTGTGTTTGCTCATTGACAGCCAGCATGTGTGTGTGCCACGTAAGACTGTGGACGTCCGTCCGTCCGTCTGTCTGCCAAAATGAGTCATGTGTGTCTCGGTGCAAGCGTGTGTGCATGCAGGGACATTGCTATCCTTGTATGTCAAGCGTTGCTGTGGGCTGTGATGACCTCACTGTTAGTAGCCTGCAGGAATGAGAGGCGCACAGCTGACATCGCCCCTCTCTCTCCTTTTCTCACCCTCTTCCTCCTTCCCTACATCTATATCTTCCGACATGCGGATAACACATAAGACCTTTTCGTTCTGAGTCACCAGCTCAAGAGAGAAAAGAGGGACATTCTTTCTTTCTGTACTTTATGCTCTTCATTCAGCCCTTTAAAGGGAAGATTTCCCCAAAAACCTAAATCATTTACTCACCTTGTTGTTTTTCTCTTGAGTAACAACCATACAACACTACATTATTTATTTACCTTCCAAACCAGAAAGAACGGCTTTCTTTTGTGGAACCCAAAGAGTGCATTTTTGAAAAATATTCTAGAAAGACTTTTCAATATAATTAAATGTAAAATGGGCTGTAAAGCTACAAAAAAGATACAAAAACACCATAGATGTCCATATGACTCATGCTCTGTATTCCAAACAGTCTGAAATGTAAGTTTCCATTCACTGATAATGTTCCTCCAGGGGACTGTTAGGTGCTACAACCAAAACATTGAGTCAGTGAGTTGAACTGATGAACTGAATCAGTCTGAATCATTTACAACAAAAGAACCAAATCATTCAGAGTGGATTTGTGAGAGCATGGTTACGTGAAAAGTTCTAACTCATATGAATCATTTCTTTATGAATCAGACATTGTTACTTTTCTAATATGCAGTGTTTAAAGTTGAACGATGTTTTAAATTCCAGTCCATTTCTCACATAAAGCTTTAGAAGATGAAACCTACTACCACTTGAGTGGACTACTGTTATGATACATTTATGCTGCTTTTTCACATTTTGGAGCTTGCTTGAGTCCTGATTCACTTTAATTCAATTGAAAATATGGCCAGAGTATTCTTAAAAAAATCATCTTTTGGGAATTAATTTATGGGTTTGGAACGACATGAGGGTCAGTAAATGATGATATAATTTTATTCAACAATGATCCTTTAATTCCTCTGCTGTCGTACATTATTTTCATAGATTTGTTTCTTTTTGTTTATTTCTGTCTCTTTCCCCCATCATCCTTCTCGTTTATCCTTTTCTTCCTGAAGGACCAGAAATTCACAACTGTCTGGTGTCTAACACACAAACACGCGCCCTGCAACCACAATCCTCTCTTGAGAGAGGAAAAAAAAACAGAAACACAGCAGAGAAGCAAACTGATGCCTCAGATATTTCCTTCCCTCTGTTCAATTAAACATTCTCCCATCTGCCACTTTGGGTTGTTTGAGTCCCTCTGAAATATTGAAAGTAGTTGTTAATGTGATTGTTTCTCCTGACTCTGTTTGAACCTGTTGGAAAAATCGTTCTGGAATGTGTGTATTATTAACATCTGAAATGTGTCGTGCGCGTGTGTGTGTGTGTGTGTGTGTGTGCGTGTGTGTGTGTGTGTGTGTGTGTGTGTGTGTGTGTGTGGTGTGTGTGTGTGTGTGTGTGTGTGTGTGTGTGTGTGTGTGTGTGTGTGTGTGTGTGTGTGTGTGTGTGTTCTTTTTTTCACAAAATGTGTGTGTGTGTGTGTGTGTGTGAACATGTGTGTGTGTGTGTGTTTAGTGTGTGTGTGTGTATTGAAACAGAAAAAAAAGTGTGTTTGGAATTGTTCTGTGTGTTGAAAATAAAAACTTGATGACATTAGCCAAAAAGTTACATAAGAGGCTGAGAAAGTCATCTCATTTTGACTATAAAGCCTTTTTTTCTCCAATGGAACAACATGTCATGCACTGATGTATCACACACATTAAGATGTTTAGACATGTTAATAGGGGGACATGATGTCATGTTGACATTATGTCTGTGTGTCCTGAATCAATGTATGTGCGTTTAGCAGCCATTATGTCAATGTGTTATCGCTGCTTTGACACTAGAGCTGTGACTTGCTAGCTGCGGGGTGTTTAGGTTGACCACGATGGCTGAGAAAGTCACTGAATTTAGCGAGTTATGGAGCAACATGATGTCACTGCACAAACATTACAGTATGGCATTGTGCGTGTTAGTCTGTGTGTGAGGGTGACATTGTGATTGTGTTCATGTCCACACATTAGAATCAATGAGACGTTAGCAGAAAAGTTGACGGACAAGAGCTGATGTTTCATTCTCATTTTGAGTGGACGATGAATAAAAGCTTTGTTTATAAGCATGTGTGTCTTATGAAGGGATACATGGTAAAGTTAATAGTCAACTCAGGGTTAATCACAAATTATTTTCCAGTAAATATATCTAAACATCCTTAAAACAGGGTTAGTTACACAAAATTGTCTGTAACACTCACCGGCCACTTTATTAGTACACCTGTTCAGTTTATTGCTTGGTAACACAAATTGCTGAATCAATGCAATTACATGTGCAGCAACTTTAATGCATTTAGTGGTGAAGACGAAATTGCTGAAGTTCAAACCGAGCATCAGAATTGGGGAAGAAAGGGGATTTAAGTGACTTTGTTTAACGTGGAATGGTTGTTGGTGCATTCCACGGGCTGGTTCTGCAGTGGACTCAGGGTTACAATTATTCACACACAACACATTAGATACAAAAACTAGAACGTTTACAGTGGGGCAGAAGAGGTGAGAATTTGGCATGGAATGTGTCAGACAGACTGGTTCAGAGATGATAGAAAGGCAACAGTAACTCAAATAACCACTCGTTACAACCAAGGTATGCAGAATACCATCTCTGAACAGGAAAGAACAGGAAGCTAAGAACAGGAAAAAGAGGCTACAATTCGCACAGGCTCACCAAAATTGGACAAAAGAAGATTATAAAATGTTGCCTGGTCTGATGAGTCTCGATTTCTGCTGCGACATTCAGATGGTAGGGTCAGAAGTTGGCGTAAAGAACATGAAAGCATGGATCCATCCTGCCTTGTCTCAACGGTTCAGGCTGCTGCAGGTGGTGGTGTAATGGTGTGGGGGATATTTTCTTGGCACACTTTGGGCCCCTTAGTACCAATTGAGCATCGTTTAAACACCACAGCCTACCTGAGTATTGTTGCTGACCATGTCCATCCCTTTATGACTACAGTGTACCCATCTTCTGATGCTACTTCCAGCAGGATAATGCACCATGTCACAAAGCTCAAATCATCTCAGACTGGTTTCTTGAACATGACAATGAGTTCACTTTACTCAAATGGCCTCCACAGTCACCAGATCTCAATCCAATAGAGCACCTTTGGGATGTGGTGGAACGGGAGATTCGCATCATGGATGTGCAGCCGACAAATCTGCAGCAACTGTGTGATGCTATCATGTCAATATGGACCAAAATCTCAGAGGAATGTTTCCAACACCTTGTTGAATCTATGCCACAAAATAATTAAGGCAGTTCTGAAGGCAAAAGGGGGTCCAACCCGGTACTAGCAAGGTGTACCTAATAAAGTGGTCAGTGATTGTGTGTATATATATATATATATATATATATCTGTATATATATAATATTTAAGATAGCTATTCTGAATATATAGTAGATTTATGTTTACAACAAAACATAAATTAAAAACAAACTATAAGCAATTTACATGTATTATAGTTTAAAAACAAAATATAAGCAATTGATAGATTTCTTTATTTATTATTTGTACATCTGTGCATGTTTGTGAGCATATGTCTTTATGAAAGTATAGCATTACACAGATTAAAAAAGTCAACTTAAAAATCTTAATCAGTATTTTATTTTCCAGTAAAAATATCAAAGCAGCCTTAAACAAAACACAGTCACACAAAATTGCGTAAAATTACTTCTTGACTTCTCATAATAATTTTTTTTTTCTCATCGAATTATATATAGAAGCAATTACAGGTAATTATATGATTGATAATTTTTTTTATTAAATAATATACATTTATGCAACCTTGTTAAATTTACATACATACATCAAATTTGCGAATATATATATATATATACACACATTCAAAGTGGAAAGTACTCCTTGTTGTCCTTGTATCCTTTACACATATAGTATGTTAATTCCATAATTTTTTGGACAATGTTTCTTTAAAGTATGTTTGCATTTTCCATGAAAAAACAAACAAACAAATAAAAAACATGCTTTTTGAGTATGATAGTATTTTAGTAGGCCTACCATTGTATTTATAAATCTGTATATCATTATATTTTGTATAGGTGGTTTCAAAGGAAACTTTTTGTTTCATCATACAAGCTTCAATTTGAATTATGTATGATGTATGAATCTTAAAATCAAATCTCTGACTTCCTCCTTTTGTTCTTGGTATGGACTATGGAGTTCAGAGGAGGAGATCAGCTGAAGACAGCCTAGTGTGTAAGCATGCCCTTCACAATAGTGCTGTGGCACACACCTCACCCAGGGTGCCCGATCCACAATCGCACTGAATAAATTATGTAAGCAGCTTAACAATCCTCATTCTCACCTCAAGGCACACATACATACATACACTAGTGTTACCACAGCCTCGGCTGGGCTCTGTTTTCACACCTCTTTTGAGCATCTGAACATGCAGGATGTTTACACTGCTGCTAACACGCACAAATAACCCAGGCTGCACTGCATCCCTGAATCCTGCATCACTGTTAATATCCCACCAAACTATGTCTGAAACGGTCCATGTCTGGTCATAGCAACACAATTCCATTCAAAACCAAAAGTCATGTAGTAACAGTTTAGAGATGCTCTAGATTTTTTTAAATAGCTGAACTTTAAATGATCGCTCCATCTTTGCTATTGTGAAAATGCTGCCTCTTTTTGCCAGTCATCTTTAATTTTCCTTTTCCCTTTGAATTAAATCTTGTCACATTGTGTGTGTTTTTACTTTTTTATTGAAAGTTTTGTATTGCCCCTTGTTTCCACCCTTGAACTTAATAAACAGAACTGCTCTCAGACTAAAAGCTACAAACTACATCTGTTGAGATCTATTATTAATAGATGTTCCAGCTGTTCTGTGTAGTTTTGAGGTTAAAGGGACAGTTTAGCCAAAAAAAAGAGAAAACATTCACACTCAACTTCAATATTATTTTTTTGTACCACAGACCACAAAAGACTCAGAACATTTGCCCTGTTCTATTTCTAAATACTGTATCAAAATGATGCATGCGCTATATTCAAAGTCTTTTTGAGTCTTATACTATAGCTTTGTGTGATTGTATGACTTCATAAGATCGTGGGGCAGAAGTCATATGGACACAACACTGAGACAGAGGCAGTAGAAAGGAGGGAAAAACACAAGACATTAAGACGTGTTTTTTAAAGGGATAGTTCACCCAAAATGAAAATTACGTCATTGTTTACTCACCCTCATGTCGTTCCAAACCCGTAAGACCTTTGTTCTTCTTCAGAACACAAATTAAGATATTTTATATCTATCTAACCCTGCATAGACAGCAACACAACTGACACGTTCAAGTAAGGACATTGTTAAAATAGAATTAATAATAGTAATTAATGACAGAATTTTCATTTTTAGGTGAACTATCCCTTTAATAGATTAATTTATTTTAACCAGTACCACAGAATACATGTGCAAGATGCTGCAAAAAAAAAAAAAAAAAAACCCCGCTATACACGAGCACAGCAGTCAAAAACATCCATCTAGCACGTTTACAAACCAATGGAAGAGTAGTGCAGTGGAATGGAAAACCGTTCTGTGTCAGCGGCCCCTTATAGTACTTTCATGGTGCCTTTTTGGAGCTTGACAGCCCCTGGTCACCATTCACTTTTATTGTATGGTAAGGAGCAGATGCTAAACCTCTTTGTTTTTATTCTCAAGACAGAAAGGCAAGCAGGTTCGGAACTACATCAAGGTTGAATAAATGCTTTTTGGGTGAACTGTTTTTTTTAAGAAGATTCCTAGTCGTAAATTCAGTATTACAGCTGCCTTTTAATCCTGAGCCGAGTATCATTTTCACTTTGTGAGCCTTAAAACCTGTCTATCTTTCGCAGCCCAAGTTCTATGAAATGAAAGCAGCTGTACCGTAGGCCAATACACGTCTTTGATCTCTGTGCTGACTTAAGCTCCATCCCTTCCATATGCCATCCCCCCAAACAACCCCTCCTCGTCTCTTCCAATCCGCTCTGCGCTGATACAGTTGTAAAGGGTAACCTTGGAGACAAGGGTTAATCATCCATCCCATAACTACCCTTTCAATCTTCCCCAAGCAGCCCCTGGCACACTTTTCCCTTCCCGTTAAATGACAGTATGTTTCAGTTTCAGTATATCTACTGGGTTATCAGTAATTTTCCAACAATCAAGCCTCGCATCCTGTCCTCTCTTTCTGGTGTGTCATCATCTCTTTCCCCCTCTCTCCCCTTTGTTTGTCCTGTAGAAGGACGTTTGTTTTCCTGTGGGGAAGAGGAAAATCGACGCTGAAAGATGAGTTATTGATTGCAAAGCAGGGTGCATGAGTGAGTGAGCGAAGCAAAGAAAGACAGGATGATAGTCGGAGTGAGTACAATGACACGTCAACAGCATAACAACAATCTTATGTCAGATTGCACAAATCCATGCACACACTCTAACGAAATATTATTAATAGTGCCTTTCAGCACTAATGGTGACATAACAAGCAGTCTGTGCATATGCTGCCTACGGCTCGACTGAAAAGTCTCGCAAAATATGTGCGAGGCAGCTAAATTTACAGGTCTCCAGGTTCACACCTCTGTCAGACAAAAGATAATTTGAGGCGATGAGAAGATGTAGCTTGTTTTGATATCTGATTTCAATATGCATCTTTAAAGACGACAACATGTTCTTGCTTCCAAGTAAGCTGCAATTAGGGACGTGGAGAAACATGGAGAGAAAAAAGAATTAAAAACACTCCACTGCAGAAATGACAGAACATCAGGTTACATCACAAATGTCACCACGGTCACTGTTGCTATCGGAGATATGCTGTTTCCATGGCACTGAGGGGCTTGAGGATCTGTGTGCTCAGAGTTCAAAATCATTTTTCTGGGTATAGGCGTACAGCAATGCAGGGCGCGCAACGAAAACATACTGTTCCTACTGACTCTGTATACAGTACATGTGTCAAGCACGTCGCAGTCTGACGAAGGCGGCACTGTGTCTTAATTGTGCATGCGTTTACACACACTCATATGCACATGGATCGTTTCAAAATCAATGCTGTTCACACTCAAGATAGTGGAGCGTAGTGTATGTAGCTGACTCCATTGCAGGTCGGCTGGGCATTAATTCACACATGAAAAATAAATGCATTACAAATGGAACATCGTGCTCGGCTTTAATGCACTGCTGTCTTTATATTTCAAGACTAATTTAGCCAAAAAGACTATTCTGTCATCGCTTACTCCAGTATGTGAAAAAAATTCCAGCAAGGGGATAAGCCTATAGCATATCTTTCTTTGGTTTACAATTTAAAAGCTTTGGATTTGTAAGATATTTGAATAATTATTATTCCAAAAAAGTGAGTAAAAATGTAAATAAAGAAAATTAAATATAGTTGTACAAATGTATTCATAACAATAATATTAATATGATTCCAGAAGTAAAAACTTTTTCACCAGATTTTCTCCAAAAAAAAAAAAATTCTCCACAGGAAAACTGACTTTTAACAATAGCTTAATGAATACTTTTAAAGACTGGCCTGTTTTGAGTTCCAGCGTTGTTAATCTGTGGTTTATGCTTTTGTTGGAGCTATCTGTTCACGTTATTTCAGAGTATTTTTAAAATAATTAGTGTGAATTTGTGGAGAAAAACTGCATTAGCCACGATGCTGTGAAAATCCCACCAGAGAGTCAGAATGATGCAATCAAACCGGTTACCCTAAATACTTTTTATTTACTTAAATATTTTGCAAACCCAAAAATGAGAAGATTTGTAATCATTTAGTCACCCTCATGTTGTTCCAAACCTGTATGAGTGTCTTTTTTCTGTTGAGCACAAAATAATATACTTTGAAGAATGTGAGTAACCAAACAGTTCCTGGTAGCCATTGACTTAATGAAAAAAAAAAAATATATATATATATATATATGGAATTCGGTTGCTACCAGCAACATATTCCTTTGTTTAAAACGGAAAAAAGAAATTAATCTAAAAATATATTTGTGTGAATTAGCGCTGTCAAAGTTAACTCGTTAACGCAAATTAATTTTAACGGTACTCATTTTATTAACGCACGATTAACGCAGTGCGTATATTCTGTCTGACCCATGGCCCAACCATAGAATATAAAAGAAAATGGATGTAATGTCCTTGACGTCACCCGTAGGTTTCTGAAGTGGATTTTTGAAGCTCAAAGTGGGCGGAGCTGGCCTCTCATAATCGAAAATGGGCAAAAAGGCGGGAGGTGGGTGGAGCTGGTTGCTGCGCAACAGTGGTGACGGCAGCAGAAATCCACCTGTCACTCAAGTGACCACACCCTTAATTATGCAGAACTTTAAGGCTTAATACAATTTAAACGGATGAGTTATAAAAAAATTCACCCCCCTCACAGTTGTCATTATTAGTTTTTATTATTTTATTACAAAAACACGTGTATACATTATATCAGGGTTTTAACCTCTGACTTTTTTTATACTAAACAGAAATTAAACCACTAGACTTAATCATAAATACAAAATAATTGGTGCATGACAATTTTACCAAAATAAATAAAGATAAAACAATCTAGTCACTTTTTTTACTATTTTCAGACTGCAGATTTCAATTTGAAATAGTTATGCTAAAAATAGTCCATATGACTTGTGCACGATATTGCACATCCATCTAATGATAGATTTGATTGACAAACAAAATGTAATTCCCCAGTCCTACCGATTGAATGCATGAGAGGTCATGAAAGTCAGTAAAACATGACACAATTTTAAAGTTGGCATGAAACGAAAGTTCTAATAAGGTGTGCTCGACTTTAAGCGGACAGATTGCACAGATCGATCGTGTATGATATCAAAGTACCGCGAGAGCGATTCGAAGACATCTGTTCTCTTACCCACCTTTTTCTGAACACGGAAGTCTCACCTGACTGGAACGGTGCTTTAAATTTCCGGTCTCTGATGTTTTTATCCAAATTAACATGTTTAATAAAACATTAAACCTATGAAAATGGTTTTATAAAGCACATGGTGCCATAGTTTCATCACAGAGCAGAAGAGCACCCGAACCGATGTAAGAATCCATCATGGTGCCGCTCATCGGTCACTCATTAAAAAGGTGGATAGCTCTCATGACACTTTGATGTCTTTCACATATCGGTCTGCGCTGCTTCAAGTTATGACGTAAATTCTGAGTAAAACAGCTTCTCCAACAAGAAAAAAATGTAGGGCAGGACTTGATTTTTGTCCATTGGGAAGTGATTGATAATTAATGCTTGCTATTGGCTCGGATGTCATGAGTGACAGGTTGTCCCGCTCTCGCTCCAGTAAACACGTCATCACAGAAGACAAGTCATTTGAAGAGGAAGGGGAAGTTACTTAAGGACAGAAAAAAAAGATTTAGAAATAAATACTGCAATATTCCATTTAAAAAAATTGAAATTGTCAATTTTGATTTCATGGTGCCTTTAATTTCTCGGAAAACCTATCCACTTTAAAAGGCCATTTCAACAGGCTTCAGAAGGTGATAACAAGCTGTGTTCAATTAAATTAGTGATATCAAAGCATATCTATTTATGGATTAAACCAAGAAAAGCCTTTAGGATGAGACATGCTGTGAGGCGGAAGAAGATGAATTCTGCATGTAAATGCAGGTGATTGTACCAACACACACACACACACACGATCACCTGTTGACGCCAGATCCAGTACCTGAGCTGGTTTACCGGCAGGGTAATTTACTCATTCTGGTCCTGAGCGTCTCACACACACACACACACACACGCACGCACGCACGCACGCACACACACACACACACACACACACACTCATTCTGGTCCTGAGCGTCTCACACACACACACACACACACGGCAGGGTAATTTACTCATTCTGGTCCTGACACACACACACACACACACACACACACACACACACACACTCCTGCCAGATCCACACACACACACACACACACACACACACACACACACACACACACACACACACACACACACACACACACACACACACACACACACACACGATCACCTGTTGACGCCAGATCCAGTACCTGAGCTGGTTTACCGGCAGGGTAATTTACTCATTCTGGTCCTGAGCGTCACACACACACACACACACACACACACACACACACACACACACACACACACACACACACACTCACCTGTTGACGCCACACACACACACACACACACACACACACACACACAGATCACCTGTTGACGCCAGATCCAGTACCTGAGCTGGTTTACCGGCAGGGTAATTTACTCATTCTGGTCCTGAGCGTCTCACACACACACACACACACACACACACACACACACACACACACACACACACACACACACACACACACACACACGATCACCTGTTGACGCCAGATCCAGTACCTGAGCTGGTTTACCGGCAGGGTAATTTACTCATTCTGGTCCTGAGCGTCACACACACACACACACACATCCATAAGTAGGGCATAAACTCAATCAGGCTGAGATGAAGTCTGCTGGACTTGCGGCAGGATTCTAATGAAACTGCATTATTTATAGAGCGATCTGACAGGGATGCCTCGGCCATTACACACATAATGGCTCTTTTGGATATTGATGAATACTTGTCTATATTTGTATTCACGTGGGGAACCAATGTCACATCTCCCCAGTTACCTTGGATACCGGCGTCGGCTAAATGACCCAACAATAATACAGATAACAATGGCAGCACTGTTTAAAGAGAGAGTTTTGAGACTGCGGAAAAGGAGAGCAAGACAACAGTGAGGGCGAGGGAGAGGAGAGAGGGAAAGCAGGAGCGGAGGTGGAGGAGGAGGAGGAGTAAATACACAATTGGTGATCAGTGAAGTAGCATTAGCATTGTTCACACATCCCCGGCCTCATCTCTCCTTCTCCCCTCCTCCTCTCGCAGCCTCTCTTCCTTTCTTTCTGCAGCGTTGCCATGGTGACCGAGAAATGTGGGAATACCTCTGTCCTTCAGAGAGAGGAGCAAGAGGGAACGCGAGAGATGTAAATAAACGCGGTAAGACAAACGGTCGGAAGAGCAGCCGAAGTTGTGGCTCCTGCGCAGAAAGACAAGACATTTTGAGGAGAGTCATCGGTTTGACTCATGTTGGACACATTTCCTGAGCCCCCAAATCTTTCCACCTTTTTCCCAATGAGCCTGCTGCGTTTGAATTTATGGGAGGCACTTCCTGTTTGGGGAAGTTCCACTCAAAAAGACTGCAACACATAATTTCAAATCATAAGATTGTGCTACAAATAATCCTTATACGTCATTTTGACTGAATGGGCTGTACATTTTTATTCATTTTCTATTTTCAGAAGTCAGGAGAATAATGTTACGTTTGAAAGCTATATTAATGAGACATAATCTGTAGAATAGAATTATTTTCCTCCTGATTATTTTCATGTTTCCTTTGTATTCCACTGTAAGTAAATGAAAAAAAGACAACATATGTGACCCTGGACCCCAAAACCAGTCATTAGGGTATTTTTTTATTATTATTGAGATGTATAAATCATCTGTAAGCTGAATAAATAAGCTTTCCACTGTTTGGTTTGTTAGGATAGGAAAATATTTGGCGGAGACACAACTATTTTAAAATCAGGATTATGATGTTGCAAAAAAATCTAAATATTGAGAAAATCACCTTTAAAATTGTCCAATTTAAGTTCTTAGCAATGCATATTACTACTCAAAAATTAAGTTTTAAAATACATTTACAAAATATCTGCATGAAACATGATCTTTACTTAATATCCTAATGATTTTTGTCATAAAAGAAAAATTGATAATTTTGACCCATACAATGTATTGTTGCTATTGCTACAAATGTGACTTAAAACTGGTTTTGGGGTCCAGGGTCACATATACTGTGCGTTTGTGGTCAGCTATCCCAATTTAATTTATGATATAAACCATGAATAATTTCCTGGAATGCACTAAGAATCTTTCATTTTTCTCCCTAAATCATTCATGTTTCTTTCCAGGTTTGTTTTCACACAGATGTAAAATGTAATTGTTATGAAATATAGGCCTTGGCATAGATTACTAAAATGATATTTAACACATCCGCAATATTGCTGCGGATAGAAGGAGGGTCTTTAGGAGTTATTGTATTGTATGTTTAAAGTAATTT
Organism: Ptychobarbus kaznakovi; assembly: GCA_027422405.1. Classification (NCBI taxonomy): domain Eukaryota; kingdom Metazoa; phylum Chordata; class Actinopteri; order Cypriniformes; family Cyprinidae; genus Ptychobarbus; species Ptychobarbus kaznakovi. The sequence continues at coordinate 7,170,204 of CM049807.1, read as the reverse complement.
TTTTATGCTTTTACACTTTTAAATGTCCTTTGAATGATCGATGGTTGAAGGGTGAGTAAAATAATGTCACTTCATTGTACCCCATTTTTGAAAATGCTCATTGTGTTAAAGTGAACCTTGTGTTGATTGTTTACAGTGTAAACAGAAGTTACTCCCATAGTTAGCGCAAAGCATCATGGGGTGTAGGACATTTTTTTATCTCTCTCCCTCACATTTGTCACACTACCTCCTCATGCTATGGCGAGGCCGTCGTTTCTATGACGACAGGCGGCCTAAAATAGTTAGTTCTCACCCCCTGCTTTCTCTACGGCACTGTTTTCTTCTTTTACCTCCCAGCACACATCCCCACCCCGCCAAACCTCCGCGCTGTACTGCTCACTTTACTGTGGGATGCAATCCGGAAGGGTGCTTTCTTTCCCTCTCACTTTACCTTTCTCCTCCCTTCATTGCCGCTCTCACTGCAAAGATTGCATTCAGATTCATTTTATTGGCAGCTTGTGTTTCCATGGCAACATCTTGAAACCATGGCAACTATTTGAACCGAGCCAAACGTTCTTTCAAAACTGCTGCATTCATTCCCCCCCCCCTCTCTCTGAGCGTCTAGTCAGCCAGTGAATGTGTGTGCATGCGACTGTGGGTATAAATGAGCATGCGACTTCATGGCATGTGAGAGCTAGCGTATGCCTACAAACACATGCTGTAGATTCCACAGGTGCTACAGCCGCTTCTCATGTGAACATATGCATGCTCAAAGCGGGATTTGACTGAATATCATCAGGTGGGAGATGTACAGTCATTCCACTGGATGTCGAACAACAACGTATGGCAGATTGTACAGGTCAGAGTAGAAATACGATTCATGTAGTTTGCTGTTTAAAAAAAAAGATCAAGAAATTTCTAGGCTGCATGGTTTATGCTGGTGGAGCAAAACTTGTCAAATTTGTTGCCTATTCTGGCCACAGCAGAATGTGGACATCTGAAAGATCAAAGTTCCCACCCTGCTGAAAAAGAAGAAGAAGAAGAAAAAACAGCTGAAACCAGCCTATGCTGGTTGGCTGGTCATAGCTGGTTATAGATGGACGTAGTTGGATTAAATTGGTCAAGCTGGTGTTCAGCTGGTTGGTCCGCTGGTCTCCCAGACTGACCAGCTAAGGTGATCAAAACCATTCTAAAACCAATGTACAAATCAGCCAGGTCCTATAGCTGGAGGACCCAAAACCAAGCAACTGACTATAGCTGGAGGACCAGCCAAAACCAAGCAACTGACTGGTTTCAGCTGTGTTTTTGAATCATGAATGATCAGGGCATTCATTCGAAGCTTAAACAGTTGCCAGGTGGAATAAAGGTATAACATTTACCAGATAATCAATACGGTTCATTCGAAGCTTAAACAGTTGCCAGGTTAAAGGTATAACATTTACCAGGATAATCAATACGATGAACAAGCAATCAATAATGTATTAATTGTTTACATTAATATACTTTTTTATTAAAACCACGTCACATCAAAATAAATACATACATGCATAATCAAAAACAGCAACTACAATGATATAGTAACACAAACATTTTTATAATGAGGTGCATTAGTGCCCATCCACTTTTTCACTGGGGTTGATTCTGGAAGTTTTTTTTTTTATTTTTTGTCAAAAGTTTTTGTTAAAGCTTTGGTTCGTGGCTTTAACAAAAACGTTTAAAAATCCCTAAGGAAAAAATCAACCAGCTACAAGGTGAATCACAACATTCCCCTTCATAAACTTTAGTGAGGAAGAGAACCGCAATCCCATGAAGCGCATATGACATAATCGAATTACATAGAAACAATATATTTTAAGTTTATTGCATATACATATGTAGTAAATATGCATACACACAAACAAATATTTAAGCATTTTGAAAGTGTCGGTAAACTGGCTCGTTGTTTTGCACTTTTGGTGTGATTTACTGGCTGTAAATTCATGGGATTTTTGCACAGTATCGTGGGTAATGTAGCATTTTGGTTGATAAACTGGCTGTAAATTCTTTATGGGATTTTTGCATTTCCCTAGTATCGTTTTACTTACAGAACCTGACTGTTGCACTGTTATTATAGCCACCTACTTTTTAAGTCACAAATTATTTTAAATATATATACATTTTTTCAAAGCCTTCCTGCAGAGGCAATTGTATATTTTTAATTCCTGTGTTTGTTATCACTTCATCAATGTCCCAATGTTGCACTGCCTGCAGACCTACTTTTTAAGTCACTGGCCTAATGGTAGAGAGTCAAACTCCTGTGTTTGTTATCACTTCATCAATTCTTGTCCCAATGCCATAAAAGCCTGCAGTATGTGTACAACACAACACTTTTGGGGGAAGTCATGGCCTAATGGTAGAGAGTCGGACTCATAATCGAAAGGTTGCGAGTTCAAGTCTCGGGACAGCAGGAATTGTCAGTGGGGGAGTGAATGTACAGCACTCTCTCCACCTTCAATACCACGACTGAGTTGCCCTTGAGCAAGGCACCGAACCCCCAACTGATCACCGGCCGCTGCAGCATAAATGGCTGCCCACTGCTCCGGGTGTGTGTTCACGGTGTGTGTTCATTGCTGTGTGTGTGCACTAAAGGATGGGTAAATGCAGAGCACACATTCTGAGTATGGGTCACCATACTTGGCTGTATGTCACATCACTTTCACTTTTTCTTATTTTTTTTGCATGTAGACATCTCATGCATTTAGTCTAATTTCATCAAAGCTTGTTTCAGCTCAGTCCGGCTGACTAGGAAAATATTGTGTTCATCGTACAGTATCTGGAGAGATGAGAAGAACAGTAATGACCTTTCCACCTCTCTACTAATTACCATGTATGAACTCTTGCTCTACAGCATTAATGATTAAGCATGAAGGTGTACTTGCTCTCACTGTCCCAGAGCAGCAGGATAATGGATGGGGAACAAGAAGCTCCCAAGAGCTATGTTTTGTTCTATAGGACAATTACACAACAGTGTTTCAGCTAACTACATTTGTGTTTTATAACTTCAAAGATGCTGAAATGAAGTGCACAGCTTAGTAAATATCTCACTGAGTAATGAAGTGAAAGTTGATTTGTGAATCTTGTCTTGTGTTAATAGAATCACACTAATGGACTGCAGAGAAGATTCAGTGAAGATAAGTAGCTATATTTATTACTTCATGTAATAAAAATTGCAAATTTAAATGTATTTTGATCTGCTCTGGCATCCTCACATTGCATTACCTCAGTGGATACTAGTGTTCAGGGTGCTGAATGTTAAATACATTTGTGTGCTGTGAAAGACTACCAGCTCTTCCAGACCAGGTTCAAAAGAGCTTCAATAAAGATATAAAAAAAAAAATCCAAATAAGAAATAATCCAAATGAAGTAACTGATTAAAAATTTGGTTACATCTAAATTAATCACGCATTAAGGAAATCCAAATCTGTGTAACAGATGTTAACCAAGGTTTTCTCAAACTTAAATATTTTTTATGTTTTTAATTTGAGAAGATTTTAGGTATCCATTTAAATGGATTTAACATTTTTGAAATAACAAATTATCTTTTAAAGGCTAAAAATGTTTAATGCTTGTTTGAGCTATCTCTTGTCTTTTAAATCATGTTGTATTTTATATTCAGGGCCTCATAACAGATCCTCGGCATAAATAAATGTATTATAATATGGCTATTTTGAACAGAGGGGAAGTAAATGATGTAGTGTCAAATTTTCATATGTATATATACATTCCAACGTCCCAAAGCTTACCAGCTGCATACATCCAACCAAAAAAGTCACAAAGTAGAAACATTTTTGGGGGTTTATCACTTTTGTGGTTTAATTTAACTACCTGTATGATACCTGGCTGAGGGATCTCCACAAAAATTTGAATCCACATATTTTTTATCAATGCATTGATGGAAGTGCAACGGACACATCTTTTAACAAACTCTTCTGACATGTAACAACACATTTGAGTGAGTGAACTGCTATAACCAAAATAGACTCACAGCTGTATTTGGTAACCAATCATGAGCTCTAAAACAGCCATGAGAAATTGAATGAGTGGAAAGATGCATATGCTTCTCAAACACACTGCCTGCATTTACAGTACATTGCACATTTACAAATGGCCCATATGAGCTGAAGAAATGTATTGCTCAGCGTAACGTGCTGAGATCAGTCAATGTTTGATCAAGAAAGCCAACAGTGTTTACTGGGACAAAAGTAAGCCAGAGAGACGCACTTAAAGGATGTTAACTCGATGTTCTCTGTTTTCAGAGGTGGGGGACTTAAGTTACATGACACAAATTTAAGAACCACTCGTCTCGGCCTCAGGAGGGCCGCCCACTGTGATTCTCTGACCTTATTGCACACAAAACTGTAAAATATCTAGAAATCTTTAATCTGAATTTGGAGTCTGTCTGGAAAGAAAATCATATTTACAGGTACCAGGCTGGGTGCTTTTGAAGATAAACTAAATCAGCAGATTTGCTGAATGGTGATCAAATATGTTGAAGTTTTATATACTTCTACCATGTCAAATGAGTTAAGTCAGTCAAGTAAGTTTTCAGCTATAAATGTACTCTGGAAGAAAGAGTAAGTTTCCTCTTAAATATGTATAATTCATTATTCAGAAAGTTCCTAATTCCTGGAGGATAATAAATAAGTCATTTTTAACTCAACTAGCTGCTGTTTGGTACCTTGACTTAACATGACTCTTAGGGCGCTCGACTTGCATGACGTGACCGTGAGCCACTGACTTGACTTGTCTTGTTTGATTGATTGATTGTGTTCACTGCAGACCTAGGCATTTGAAACCCGGTTGTGACTTGCATATGAGCGACTTACTCCCACCTCTGCTGTTTTCCCACTGCGCCTGTGAGTGTGGATCTAAATTGGGTCCTGAGTCCCAGCATGATGCCGGCTGAAAATGAGGATGTGTTTGCCTGTATGTACTGCGAGATTCTTCTCAGAGACGCTTAAAGTTTTCTCTTGTCTCAAAACTGAGATAGAAGACGTTGTCTTATATGATTTCTCTGTTAAGACCAAGTCAATGGTTAACATTGGCTTCGTAAGGAAACAGAAATGTAGAAAATCCTCAGTGCATAAACATTAACTTTTAGGTTGTATAATTTGATCTGTTTTATTAATTACGAGGGTATAGCATAAATTAGATGTCAAGTTACTTGTGTGGTTATGTGTTTCCTAAAATTTGACTAAATAAACAGGTCTGTGGTCCCAGGGATGTCCATGGATACCCATCAACAGCATATTTTCCCAGCACACCTCCCTGTCTTAAGGCTTCCTGTGTGTTGTCTTTGTTCCCTTCGATTTTCATCCAGAAATAAAAGGCTTTTTTCCTTTTCTCCCACAGCCACTAAACTGTAATTAGCGTAATTCTTTTAATTAAAAGACCTCAGAGCCTTTTTAGACAGTCTGTGATAGCAGATGAGCCCACACACCTACAGCAGAAGTGTCACTGACAATTAGCCAAACAGGGCAAAACCATGCAGTCTCCACATTTGACTGTGTTCACACGGATATGATGAGGAATTTACACGGCAGGCTGGCGAAGCGTTTTCAATTGGCAGATAAAAATGACAGCCACGCTCTATGTCAAATTTCCGTTGTAAGTTTAAAGTAACATTTCATGTACGCCAATAACCTCAAGTAGTCGGCCTGTATTATTATGAAATGAAATGATGAATGTACTGATGTTATGAGATATGGTTAGCTCATTATACTGGTCATGAGTTAAAGTCAAAACCCTGCCATCTTAATGAAGAGAACAGTAGAGAAAATACACCACCACCACCGGCACCCATTAAATATGTGGGGAAATTAGTATTTATGCATGTCCAACTCACTTTCGTGGCAATATGTGGCCTAAAAGCCTGTTCACACCAAGGGCCACAACAACAACCATAACTATAAGGAAAAGTATAGTTCTAAGAATCATTACAAATTTAAAAGAAATAGCCGAGTCCACACTGCAGTTATAATGATAACGGCACAGAGAAACAATATAATTGGGTTCACTTTTTTCCAGCTAACAAAAATATTTACAGTCAGAATCCATTCAGATTTAAAGAGTTCAAGCTGAATTTAATCTAGTTGCTAATATAGTGATCTTTATAGTCATCTTCAAAGTTCTTGTTGTGAATGGGTCTAAATTCGTACGTTTTTTCGTACGATCTACTTTATGCCCCACTGACGTTTAGGTCTAAGGGTTGTCCTTAACCTTGCTTGTAACCTCTTTCTGTACAAATCACATCATATGAATTCATATTCATATTTGGCCACGGCCTATTGGGTAAGACCGTTAAGAACAGTTTTGTACGTGCAAATGCAAGAATATCCTCGTGTGTGACTGTTTGCCATAAATGAGGTTATGAGGTGGATAATGTTACAAAGTTTCACTGTTCTGCCTTCCCAAGTTTCTATACTGTAATTAAATGCATGAAAATCTCCCTCTGTTCTCTCTCTCATGGAATTCATGCATAATTACTTGCATAATTATAGTTCTCTCCGTTCTGCCGTTGTGGTTTTGTCTTGCTCACCGTAACGCTCTCTCTCTCTGGTGCGCTCGGATCCAGAAGCATATCGTAGGACGCTATATCGCAGCGCTTATCGAGCAGCTTACAGTGCCTCTCCTGAGCTGTCGAAATGGAGTATGTGAGAGGCCCTGCTGAGAAAAGGTGGCGCACACTCCCTGCCTGTGTGCTTCAGACGAGTGTTTGTGTGAGTCCTTGTGCTCTGGAGTTAAGAGAGCTTGGTAAGAGAGACACGAGGATGCCAACTTTACCCATTTAATTTTTATGGAGACAATGCGAATGTGACGTCCCAGCAGGTACAATTAGCAAGACTGCTTAGCAACAGAATGTCACTGATGAGGGAGTACAGGAACATGGGAAGATAAAGCGGAGCGTTGATGGGAGCATGACAGCTGGATGTAAGGTCTTAGAAATGTCTGTTGGAGTTTATTTGGTTATAGCCTACTTTGAGGACAAATTCTCAAAAAGCAGAACATTTTCTTATAGGCTTGGGACTTGAGAGGTTAGAATAAGGCTATAAACAGTATAGTACAAGCTCGTTTAGCTAAATAAGGGACTCAATATCCAAACAAATTCCAAAAATGCAAAAATGTTTCTGGGTCACTAAAGTAAGTAAGTCAGTAAATAAATAAATATAAATATTTTAGTAGTCTATAGAGCAGGGATAGGCGACTTCGGTCCTGGAGGGCCGGTATCCTGCAGAGTTTAGCTCCAACCCAAATCAAACACGCAAATCATGTTACTTTCTAGTGATCTTGATGACATTGATTAGCTTCTTCAGGTGTGTTTGATTAGGGTTGGAGCTAAACTTTGTTTCCAACAAAGAAATAGATTGACTTCTGTCAACTTGTTGAACACTTTTATTTGGATAATTTAATATCACAGCGAGCGTCCAGCAGGTGACACTGTCTTCACTGTAATCAGATCAACATTGTTAATGAAATTCTACAAAACCTAAGAAAAAAAATGTGAATTATCATGCACTGTGATAAATTAACTTCTCTTCCCTGCAAACGATACAATGAAGAATTAACAATTGTTTAACTTAAAGGCAAAAACAAAACAAAAGATAAGATAAGCAGTTATCCATCTAAAGAATGAGAAGTAGGCGAACCATGGAAATGGACAGCATATCTGCTAATATGGCGGTGCCTTCCCAAAATGCAACGCAGAGTGAAAAGAATGTGACGTAACTCCTCATTCTCTATATAAGATGCTTGGGTCAGGGTTTGCATTTTGTGGGGAGCAGCCGAGAGAAATCGCCTAATAAACACTGCATAATGTCTTAATGTAAATCTAAAAATGCAAAAAGATTTGCGTGAGTTTGGCATAGAAGGGTTAGCCAACTTGACCCTACAGAAAATAGCAAATATAAACGTTAGAATGTAGCCTATAAGCAATACAATTCAATTGAAAATATTTAGGTGTATTAAGTTACATGTGCATTTGCTCTTGAATTGTTTTCCCTCACAAAAACACTGGACGCTCCACGTTTTCATTTTGATTTAGGCCTACGTTTTACACTAATACTGCATAGCCCATTTCCACACTGCGCATGTCTGTAGATTTTCTTATCATACTCATTCTCAGCCAAGAAAAGGTGAACTTTTAGTAAAAGTAACTTAAATTCTGTAAGGGAAAGGAAAATATTAATTTACATGGGTTCGGATGTAATTAGTTTTTTTTTTTTTTTGAAGGTTACATATAACTTAATTACAGCTGAAATCACGTGAATGTCCTGGGGCTATTGTTGAGTAGGTGCGCTATCTGCTGGTCAGTTCCAGAAGCTTTTGTTTGTTTCCCGCTCTTCAACAGTTCAGTTGTTAGTTCACAAACTGACACATTCAACGGCCTCCGCTTCACTCCTCGTATAATAACGTACGTGGTATTTACCTTACAAATTGTCTTTATGTTTCTAAAATAACTATTTTCTAATTTCTCAAGCCCACCTTCTGTTGCACGGATCAGGGACTCAGCAGCTCCGCCCTGGAGCGAGCGCACCTCGCGGCTCGGGCAGCCGCTTCTCCCAGCGGAGCCGCTCTGGTGTGTTTGTTTTACCGGTGTGTAAATTAGCCGTAATTCATTTGCTCAGTAATGACGTGGGAGCGAGCTAATTGGGGCAGTGTTGATGGGTGCGTAAATGAGTCTCTAGTGTGATATGCTAATGAGACCCTGATTCTCTAACTCTCCCTGATCAGCTAGCAGACATAAGGGATGAATTATATATTTTTGTTCACACACATACAAACAAACGTCTATGGAAGCTTTCACTTTAAGTTTACTATGAATTTTTTTTTTCATGTGCTTTTATTTCAAGCTATTTAACTTGACACACTGTCAGAGAAAAAAATATATATATTAGCCTGATTATACTCACACAAAACAGTAGCCTACCTGTATTACCATATTACCATAGTTGTTTGGTGCTTTTTAAAGTTTTTTTTTTACATTTACATTTATGCATTTAGCTTTTATCCAAAGCAACTTACATTGCATTCAAGTTACAGTTTCTACATTTTATCAGCTCTTGCTTTCCCTGGGATATCACTGAGTACAATGATATTATCTGGTAGCACCAGAGTACTTTTAGTAAAGAATAAAAAGTAAAAACACAGAGACAGCATAATGACAATTTTATTCTAAATTCTATTTTTATTACTTTTCTGACACTCTCATGATGCCGTCTGACTGTCGTCTAGGGTATCTTCATGGCTTGGTTCACTTCTTCGCCTGCTCCTTTTCTGTTACGACTTAAGAAAAAATAAGATTACATTAGAAAACAATACAGAGTGTTGAGGGTTGAGGGTTTAGCCACAAACTAAACTCGGTCATTTGAAATGCTACAAATGAGTTTAGGCATCATAACATTGTAATTTACAGTATAATAGATTTGGGCTTTGTGTTATAGTTTGAAATGATTAGTGTTTTTAATGAGTAACATTAAGTGAGGCAAATGTAATTTAAATATAAAATAGAGGAAATGAGCATGCACAATTAAATATCCAAGGTACAGATATATTGTGCATCCCTAAACATTATGTCATAGTCAGAGTTACAAACTGGAGATTATGGAGATTTTTGGCCATACCTCGAACCTCCAGTTTGCACTCCACTTCATCTTCTCCCAGGTCATTGATGGCTTTGCATGTATACTTCCCTCCATCAAACAAGCCTGGCCTACGGATGTTTAAAGTCAGCACACCCTGGTTATTCTGCATGAGAAACTTTGGATCCTCTCCAATAATCATCTTATTTTTCATCCATATAATCTTTGGCTGGGAGGAGAACAAAAGAGAATGAGAAAGAGAGTGCATTGTTGCTTAATGGGCTTAGAAGCGACTGCATGGGTGAATGGGTTTATATAGTCAGGCACTATACTAACACTTACTTTCGGATACCCACGGACAGCACAGCTGATAGCAGCGCTGTAACCTGCGATAACAGACCTGTCCATGAGAGGTGCGATGAACTTCGGAGAGCTGCATGTATCTTTTTCCTTGTAGGGTTGCAGTGTTTGTTGAAGACCTAAGAGAAAGAGAATGGAAAAAAGAATTGCACATTACAAGTATCGCTTCAGCAGAGAGACTTGGGCAATAATTGTCATGTAAAACAACATTTAGTGTTTCAAGATGAATTTTTAAACCACCAGTAAGTAGGTACCTGTTTTGGTGATGACAGCTGTGTTTTTGCTGATGCCAGCATCATCACTCATGCCACAGATGTTCTCGCTGAACACACGGAAGGTGTACTCGTTCCCCATCACCAGATCAGACACGGTACAACTAGGTCTGCGATTGTGTTCAAGATCTGTGAACCACTCCTAACAGGTGAATGAGCAAAAGACAGATTTGCAGTTAACAGCCATACACACAAAGAACATCTGCTGTTACTGCCCTTGAACAAAACCTAGATACAAACCTTTCTCTATTCACTATTGGTTACGATATTTATTTTCTTAAATTACTTCAAATAAATGATATACACACACACACACACACAACTTAATAAGAATAAAAATGTTGCTTTGTCAATAAATGTCATATTTTTACATAAATATAATATTTTTCAAGATATAGGGTTTTGATTATCTATCCATTACATAGACTACACACAACCATTCAGGTTTATTTATTGATTTGAAGTAGTACAAAACAGCCAGAAATAGTAATACATTTAATGTAGGCTAGTCAAGTTCTCTCACACCTGACTACAAGTTTGGTAAACAATTATTCATGGTGCTCACTTTGTGCAAAAGGAGCGGAAAACAATCCTCTCAAAACTGTTGGAAACACTCAAACCTCTTTAATGGCATTTAAGATTTAAGGGGCCTAACCTGCTAATTATCAAGGAGTTTTCACTTACTGTTGCCCAATACCAGTAGGTACTGTAGCTGGTTTACCTTGGTTTTCAAGTCGGCCTTTTGGATGGTATAGCCAATGATCTCACAGTTGCCATTGTCTTTTGGAGGCTTCCACTCCAAAGCAGCATTGAAGCCCCAAACATCAGTTACAGTGACAGCAATTGGAGGTCCAGGCTTGTCTGTGAGAACGGGAAGGAAAGAGAAAGAAAAAAGGACTAGGTATTACTGTAGAGCTTGACACCAATACACTATCCTAATTTTAACAATGAGAATAATTAACATGCGTGAGTAAGCAGAGGAATGAAAATTAAAGAGGGAGAAAATGAGGGAGAAGAGAAAAAGAGGGTGAGCACATGAGCGTGAGGTAAGGATAGTGAGATCAAGCTAAAAAAAAAGAAAGATTGAAACTGAGAGAGTTGGAGTTTGCGGCTAGGAGCGGGTTGGCATTAATCCTGGGCAGGCTGCTGGGATGGGATGCTGGCAGCAAACTGTGACTAAATGGCTGTCTGGCTCATCTGAAGGGTTTTGCACTCTCATTAGCTTACCTCCCAGCGGGAACATAGAGTGAGTGTCCCCTAATCCTATCCTAATCCCGTTCAACACCAGGAATAATCCAAACAACACCCCACAGAATAATCCCTGCAACCGAACTGACCTATGACATCCTCGATTTTGGTGAAAGTGTAAGTGTTTAATATGAAACCTTTCTGACAGTTTAGGAGTTGGAAATTCAGCATGACTTTTCAAAGTGATCCTCAAACACTTTCCACGTGTTAACAAAATGAACCTGACTCACACTTCACTTCGCAGGGAAATTAACCTTTTGAACTGTGCAGTTTAATCCTTTAATTTTCTGTCACCGCTGTATTTGTGGCCCAATATGGTAATATTAATGTGGTACAAATTAATGTGCAGCATCTTCAACACCCTTAAACAAAACTTTATTTTTTTCCACATCTATTTTTCTGTTAGTAAGGTAAAACTCTCTGCGTCTTTAAATTCAAATGTTTATTACCATTAAACCATCTCAAGTACATCCATACTCATTGTGACGGATGTCTTCAGACATCGCATCACATCTCCCCTTGTTTTTTGAGCATCCTGCCGTGAGAGTTGCATTTTTATGATGGCATGTCAAGTTGGAAAAAGCATTTCATAGAGACACAGCCTTGTGGGCAGTGCTCAAACGTATCACACAACAAAACTGTGGGGGGCTCAAGGTCTTATCCTGATATCAGAACAAAATTATTAAAATGTAAAATTATTTTTTTTTTTTTAAACATCACAAGATCCCACCATTCTGTTCTAATTGGTTGCACAGTACTTGTTAAACACAAGAACACGTATTATCTAAAGGCCCCTAAGAAGTGTGTGCAACCTAGGTCAGGTAAATGCTTGTGACTTCTTAGTCAAAGTAATAATTCAGGCAACCCACGCCGCTGTAACTCTTGAATTTGAAATGATGCTGTTGTGCATTTCCCTATTAAAACATCAACCAAATCATTTTGTTGACACTAACCTACAATCTGGATCTCAAGATTGACTTTCTCCTCCATGTTCTCAATCTGCACGGAAAGGGTGTATCGGCCAGAGTGCTCTCGGTCCGCCTGCCTGATGAACAGGATAGTGTCCATATCACTTGTGCGGATATTCACCAGCCTGGTGTCTAGAGGTGCGTCATCTTTGAGCCAGGTCACCACCGGACGCGGTTTGCCCTGATAGCAGTTGACATGGTGTAAGTCGATAATTTAAAGAACTGCAAAGAGCAGCGACTGAATGGAAAAGTAGCACTACACAAGTACAGAGCAGAAGAATGTACGTGCATGACTGACCTGGAAGGGAATGACAAGGTTGACCTTCTCACCCACTCGTTTGATGTACTTAGTCCTAAGATGTCGAGGGAGGCGGATTTTAGGACGCTCTGAGAGAGGAGATTGAGAGAAGAAAAAGACAGAAGAAAACGTGCTGAAAATGGCAACAGACAGTGGGGTGTTTATATACTTCATGTTCAGTGTGTCACAGACAAGTATGTTGTGTCAAATCTGCATTGAGTAGTTAAAGGGATAGTTCACACAAAAATGAAAATCCTCTCATCACTTAAAGGATTTGTTCACTTTCATAATAAAAAAGTTCCTGATAATTTGCTCACCTTCATGTCATCCAAGATGTTGTTCTTTCCTCAGTCGCAAAGAAATTACGTTTTTTGAGGAAAAATTCCAGGAGTTTTCTCCATGTAGTGGACTTCAATGGCGACCAAATGGTTGAAGCTCCAAATTGCAGCTGTAGCTTTAAGGGCTCTGCATTTTCCCAGCCAATGAATACGGGTCTTATCTAGCGAAATGATTGGTCATTCTCTAAAACAAAATAACAGTTTCTATTCTTTTTAACCACAAGTGCTCATCTTGTACTAGCGATGTGTATGCTTGTCAATCAACTTGTATTTAAACAGCCCTTTACAATCAAGGTGAACCAAAGTCCTTCCAATAAGTGAGCGAGTCTCAGATATTAAAAGCCGAAATAAATACAATCTCCCGAATGGTGACAGCTTGCGCCGTCACAGCCGGTTTGTCTTCAGATTACGCACGTACACATGTGGTTACCAGCGATGTTCACAGCTGTCACCCTGAACAGCATCTTCTCTCCAACGGGCAGACCTCTGACCCTGTAACTATTCTTCTCAACAGGGGTATCGTTGGCCTGCACCCACTCAGTGGCTGTGAGTTCCACCAGGAGCAAAGCGAGCGGCACACCAACAAGATATGTAAACATGTCAACAAATGATCAAAAACGATTACTTCACTGAGACGGCACTCTATGTCAGCTCTATAGCAAAGTCCACTGCGTGCCTCACCTCCCTCAATACAATATTCAATGATGTACCCGTCGATGCCACCAGCTCCAATTCTCACTGGGGGAAGCCATTTTAGAGCACAGGTACCATCTGTAACATCGTCTACCAACAGGCGTGTGGGTTCACTAGTTGGTGCTGTAAAGGAGCAGAAAAAAACCAAGAGAAGGAATGCTGAATTAATTTAAATATATGAACTGAATTGAAAAAGCATTCAAATAAACCAAAAGTTGGGGCAGACAGCCTGATGAGGAACTAACCAATGGGCATGAAGGGTTTGGAGCTGGCGCTGGGCTGGGACATGCCAATGCTGTTAATAGCAAATACCCTCATCTCATATAACACACCCTCAATCATCTTCTTAGCATCATATGTTGTGGACTCATAAACGTCAAAGTTCAGCTTTGTCCATCTGGACGAGCCCTTCTTCTTTCTCTCCATTAGGTAACCTTGAAAGTACACCAAAAGTGTAAGTGGTACCCCACACATATATCAATGTAATTCATAACCTAATTCAATATTTTCAGGGTATATTTCAAAAAAGCAAGACTGAGAGCATACTGACAAATTATTACAACGATGTAATATTGGATGTCAAATTGGAGACAAACACAAATGGCGAGGATCTGTTTTACCTTTCACAGGAAGTCCACCATCAAATTTGGGTGGATCCCACTGGATAGAAGCACTGTCCTCACCCACTCCAGTGCATTTCACATTCTCAGGTGGATCAGGAACATCTGAACACAGCACAGAAAAAGTACAGGGGTGAAGAGTTGTAATGAAGAGATTTGACAAAGCAGCTAATGAGCACAGAAAGAGAGGGTCGTAGATGGTTAAGATGCATAAACTCACCAACAATCTTAACCATGATATCAGCCTTGTCCTCTCCGGCTGGGTTGGTTACAGTGATATGATAGAGGCCCTCATCGGATCTCTCTGCCCCTTCAATAACAAAGCAGCTCAGGTTCTTCCCGGTCTCCACTCTCACACGCCCTTCAGCTTCAGAGATCTCCTGCATCATACAAACGTCATGCTTTCAAGCAAGCTGATATGCTGGAGATGCTACCTTTCAAAGTTGATTTCCATACCCTATGTGATTTTTGAGAAAATGTTCCTGCTGGAAAGACCAGCATGAATTTCCATGCTGGTTTTGTGTTGGTCTAGGTATTTACCAGCAAAATCTTAATCAATGGGGTCCACATCATGGGTAAGCTGGTTGACTCTTGATGGTTAAGGTAGGGTGGTAGAGACACTATTTTAAATACGACCTATGATTGTGACCAGCACTGCTGGGCTTTGCAGCAGGGTTTTCTCACTTAATCTGATATGAAAACAAGCCCATATGTGTTGTTGGCTTTACATAAGATGAGATTATGTGACAATATCCAGCAAGCTCTCACTGTATCTCCTTTTTTCCAGCACACAGTGGGAGGGGGCTCCCCTGTAATGTCAATATCAAACCGGAGCTTGTTTCCTGCAACGACGATAATGGTGTTTTTGTTGACAAAACTGCCAGTGGTGTCCAGGTGGATTTTGGGTGGTTCTGGATGATGAAAGAAAGAATTGTGTCATTAAAACACTTTTGCCCTTAAGCCCGGTACACACCAAGCTAACGGTCGGCCATCGGGTAGTTTTTGTTAGTCGGCCAACTACGTTTTTTTTCAGTGTGTTCCGCGCCGTCAGCTGAAGTTGGTCTTTTGTCTGTTTGTTTTTTCGGCCGATTCTGCATGTTGAATTGCCATCGGAGCTCATCGGTCGGTCGGGCCATTTGATCATTCTGATTGGTTGTTCAGCTGGCGAACCAGTGCACGAGAAAGGTGCAGAACAGATGTGCTACTTAGCCATCGGGTGTCAAGCGTCGGCTTGGTGTGTCAAGGCAACTTTGTACCCAGACGTGAGCCGACCCTGCAGTCTGCTTTCATTGTTTGTTAGCATCGGCTTGGTGTGTACCAGGCTTTACACAAACTATAATGTTAGATTTGTCCATGCAGATTAAGACATTTACCTTGACGAGGAACATAATCAATCTTGATCTCTGTGGGTACAAAATTATAAGGCTTGGTAAATGCTGAAATGTAAAATTTGATTAAAAATAAAAAACTCAGATTTTCTCTCTTACCCAAGAAGTTGAGTTTGGCAGAAAGAGAAAGAGCATAACCATCTGGTACAAAGGTGTAATCTCCTGCATCTTCAGGCTTTACATCATCTATCACCAGTTTGTGAGTCCTGAGATACCAGGATTAAAAATGTTACCACAGCATAAGAAGTGTATGCCACATAATTTTTTACCCAAAAAGCATTGAATACACTACTGAAAGAATACAATTCTTTCAATAAGAAAGAGCATAATGGATACTTGATGAATAATCAGTTTTCGTGTCCTGGCATAGAGCAATATTGGTGAGGTCAAGGATGAGGTGATCCTGCTTATGCATGAATCGATAAGGGTGGCTGTAAGTGGACAGCTATACCTGCCGATGTGTGTCATTTTGATGCGGTTACTGGGAATGACCTCCACCCCATCTTTAAACCACTTGCCCGTCACTTTCTCATCTGACACTTCACACTTGAAGACAGCCTGTTCTGCTGCCTTCAGTGTTAGATCAGCTATACTCTGCAAAACCTCCAGTTCCTTCTCTATAATAGAGAAAGAGAAGAGAAAGGACAATGAGTCCAAAAATAAATACAGAAATATAACTGAAATACCAGCCAAATGCTGGTAAGACTAAGAAGGGAGAATTTACATTTTACTCTATCAAACAAGTACCTTCCACATCCAGCTCTCCCTTGGACTCCCCCCCACTAGTGTACACATAGTATGTTCCAATGTCCTCTGTGGTTGCCTCATTGATGATGAGCCAGTGCTTTCTCCCATCTTTCTTAAAGCGATACTTTCCATCTCGGCTCAGTTCCACTCCATCCTTCATCCTGAGAGAGATGAAGAGAGACAGAGAGGGAGAGCGAGACAGAGAGGGACAAAGATGGAAAAATGTTCATAAGAAACCGAGGAAGGCAATCTATGCCAAGATTACTGAAGATAAAATAAGAAAGAGTGGGACGTGTACAAAGAGAACATGGATGGAAAGATGTATAGCAAGAGAAAAGGTAGTTTGTCCTTTGATACAGCAGAAAACAACCTTGTAAGATACGCATGATACTGTAATTGTAATTGAGAGGATTGATCCTGCTACAGCTTTTATCATTTCTTAAGCATGCGCGTACATTAATGTATATCTTAAAACCTCAAAGCTGAAAGAATTAACACCATAAAGAGTATACTGTAAGACTGGACATTTTTCCATCTGCTTGTCTGAACTTGAGCAGAAATGTCGAAAAGCACAAGCAGTCACAGACAGTGCTCAGCCACATTACTCATCTAAACAGAGAGAGGTAATGACAGAGAAAAATGCATAATCTGAAACTAAATGTGCCATTTATTACAGGCTAATAGGCTTTTGTGTTTTTTGACAACCATATTAGTTGCTAATTAGTCATTGTATTCTATAATTGTTGGTAATAAACAGAAAACAAAAAAGCAGTCGGATAATTTACCATTTAGCCTATTTAATGTTAATAATGGCTTGTTACTGTTCAATGACAATAATTAGTGATGTTGACCTTGATAGTAATGAAATTAATTTTGTCAGCTGGTGATGTTTTCAGCTATTTAATTTGTACAGTTTTTCAATTTATTTGTAGGCCTGTTTACTGAACTAAAGAAGCTGGTGACCACTTGACCAGGTTAGAGTCACCAGCTTGGTCCAGTATCTCACCATTTCACATTGGCTCCCTCGTCAGACACTTCAACCTCAAACTCCACCTTCTCCCCAACCACCACATGGACGTCATCCAACATCTTAGTGATGGTGACAGGTGGTTCTGTTCATATAAACACACAAATAAGTGGTTAATACAATCAAATACAATACAATTAACAACATTTTCATCAAAGTACAGAGCAGCTTCTAGAGCTGATGGCAGCTACGATGCCACATATCCATGAATAACTATCTGGTCTCATGGCATTTACGTACCTGGTTGCACTTTTTTAGCGAGACACCAAATAATACGTATCAATAACTACATATTACTGCAGTTTCCAAAAGAAACAAACACTAGAGGCAGTAAAACTCCGACATCTTTTACTCCTTTTCACACAAATGTACAGAGTTTTGATTAATAAAGAGTAATTTTCGCACAATTACTTGAAGAATATCATGTTACGACTTCAAAACAATATTAAAAAGCTGGGAGATTTGAAAACTGATGCTTTTGAACGTTAGCATCGCACATATCCAGCTTCATATCTATGAGTTTTCATAGACGGTAAGTTTGTTTGGTAGCTCACGGAGTACGGAGACGTACTTGAGAGGCGAGGAGCTCCGGTTTGAATCACGGTTCGACAAAGCAGTTCAAATCTGCATATAAGGAAGTTAAAATGACACGGTTGCATCAACAAATACTTTTTATATCAGTTTTGCATTTGTTAACACTATCGGGTAGGTTTAGGGTTGGGTTTGGTGTAGGGCATATTTCCAACACGGTAGAGCATTAACTTTTAGGGACAGACCCCGGATATTTGAATTCTGAACCGCCGCAATACGTACCTGTAGCAATGTAATAAAAACACAGCAATACGTACCTATATCTACATAATAAAACATGCCAGGGTTCACGTATTTAATCTGTGTTTTAGCGCCACCCAGTGGACATTTCTCTTTGAAACTGCGGTGAAACGTGCAGTGAGGTACGTAAAACGGTGTCGCACAGAAAGTGCACAGAGGTACGTATTTTTATGAGACCAGGTTGATGAATAAATAAGACAAAAAAGGTACAAGAACTAAAACTAGAGAAAAATCGAGAGACTTGGCTCAAAAAAACATGGCTCGTGTAAAAAGGACAGACCGACAGCCAGGGGTGTGAAGTAACGAATTACAAATACTCACGTCACAGTAATTAAGTAGTTTTTATCAGTAATTGTACTTTTTTGAGTCAAAAGTGAGCCGCATCACAACAAAAAAGAACCAAAGACTTCAACTAAATACTTCAGTGAAACAAAAATACACAAGTTTCAGTGCTATTACTGATGAACTTTTCTAGACATTATAATTTAGAGATGAGATACATGCAAACCTGTGATGTAACTGCACTCAACGGGCTCGTGATCCATTCAATCCGCCTTCATTCAGCAAGTGCACTCGCGCATAAACAATTTCAAGTTCAAGACTTTTTGTTCCATTCAGTTGTGGATGCTGCTGATTCACCGAGACCGCCGCGGCTCAGCAACGAGACGTGCGTTTGCTTTCTTTTGAAAGAGTTTCCCCAGAAATACTTTGCTATTTAATGCATTTTTCTTTACAAATTGTTTTATCAGCATAACAATTCGAGTAAACGTATAAAAGGTATGGCATGATGTCATCCAACAATGTGCATTTATGATAAAATTGTAACAAATTATCCAAGTTTAGTTATCTTATTCGTTATTGCGAAACGCTAAAACTGGCACCGTTTTGGAGAGAAATATGGGTTCTCATTTTAACCCATATCATGGTGTGTGATAGTGAACTATGAATTTCTAATGGTGTTTGTATTTGCACTGTTCTAAACATTAATATTTTATGTGCAACAACAGCATGCTGTCTCAGTGGCCTTACACATGCTTTTAAATAATTTTTTCAAACTTTATGATTTAAATGGGGATGATTATACTGAGAATAACTTTAATATTTTCTTCAACTGAATACTGTTTCTGTGCTGTGTTGATGTATTAAAAGAGTTTACAGTCAAAATTAAAACTGCTGGATGATAGATAATCTTCATTCTTTATGACAAACAAGATAATGTGAATTACAGAATGTACAATGTTTTTTAACTAAAACAATTGTTGTGTACAGCGTTTATATCAGGGGGTAGAATCCACAGCTCAGTACTCACTACTCAATACTCATGAGTACTTTTAAATAGGCTACTCTTTTACTCTTACTCAAGTAGTTTTTTGGACAAGTACTTTTACCTCTACTCGCACTATATTTTTTGGAAGGTAATGGTACTTTTACTTGAGTATGTTTTTTCAGTACTCTTTCCACCACCACAGCATAGACAGAGTTTTTAAAATAATCAATTGGCAGATGGCTACCGCTCAGGGACAGACAGGACAGTGACAGATAAGCAGAAAGAACAAATGAAATTACAAAAAGAGTGTGTGCTAATGATGCTATTGATGTTGATGATGATGAAGATGGTGATAATGACAGTGTACCTTGGATAAAGACCTGAGTGAAACACTTCTCCTCTCCAACCACACATTCATACGTGGCATCATCAGCGAGGGTGCACTTGTTAATAGTGAGCTTACGGATACCACCCACACTCTCAAAGATATTTCTAACAGAAAGAGATAAATTCACCACAAACATCATGTAAGACATCGAGCATCAACCATCAATAGCGGTCATCAATGATGACCAGTGCACCTCTCAAGTGCTATGTAAAACCATTTATTCCAGTACTTTTAAACACAAATACAAAAGGTCATACTTGGCTGAAGGTTTGATCTCCTGTCCATTTCTCAGCCATTTGACTTGAGCATTGGGGTCAGCCAGCTCCACACTAAGCTGCATTTTCTTCCCTTTCTCCACAGAGTAAGCAGGATCCAACTTCTTTAGGAAAGCTTAAAACAGAAGCAGCACTAACATATTCAGTCCATTACAATACTCGCCCACCAATTCCAAATCTATTTTGCCTTGTTTTTTAACAAAATTGCATATTAGGTTTGGATTTGAACTCTTCATATGTATGTGTGTATGAGGAAACATGACTTGGTACATCCGCCATGTGTCTCACCATCGCTCTTTTTGGGCTCCACCTTCTTCATCTTCTTAAGTATTTTGAGCATGCCCCTGAGATCAGTGATGCCGTACTCAAAGGCGATCTTCTCATAGTCACATGGCTTGGCCTTTTTCAGGATATCCCACACATCCACATCTACGTCAGGCTCCTCCTTCTGCTTCCTCTCTCTGAGGCACATGGAATCCAAAAATATAGTTAATCTTCATATTTGGTTGCGATTGCTTCCTTCGATTTCTATTAATACGTTTCTATGACCTACTCAAAACCGAGTATGCTGGTATTAATGAGGCTGCTCTGTTGTAGCATGAAATATGCATGCATATTTTAGAAATTTGACTTATCCACATTTCTCAGACCCCAGACAGAACATCTTCCAAACCTTTTCTTGAGTAAACCACTGAAGTCCAGTTCACCTGCATCCTCTCCGGCATCTCCCCTACAGATAACAGAAGGTAATTCAAAAGAAAAAGAAATATTAGGAGTACATCATGTATTTAATAAATCCAGTTTACTATAAACTCACATAACAGACGCTTGCTGTTATACACTGTTAAAAATAAAATGTCATGAAGAACATCCATGGAACCTTTACTTTGCACAAAAGATCATCCATTGGAACCTTTTATATATCAAGGATACAAGTAGCATATTACGGACATTTACAGTTATGAATTTGCCGATGGTTTCATCTGAAATGACTAACACTGTATTCAAGATATGCATTTTATTGGTTCATGCATTCCCTGGGACTCAAACCTATGACACAAACCTATGGTATTGCTAGCATCATGCTCTTTGAGGAGCTCAAGAGTAGATTAAGGAGCCTGGCTCAGTCCTGGGGCTAAACAAAGACCTCCCCGAGCTGGACCTGGAGTCAAACTCTCAGACACGAGGAAAAACATCTCTCAATCAGTCCATGAGATTATTACTGCTCAGAAGAGCTGCTTCTGGCAACAGACCCTCAATGACATGCAAGAGTATTATACAATCTTGCTTGTATGAACATGAGCACTAAATGTATATACACCTACAGCAAGTCACTCTGACAATATGAATAAAAAATCCTCAAAACAGAGACCATAAACACCTTTGGAGTGCGTTAAAACAATGTGACATCAAGACTATCAGTTACTAATGAGTAAGAGACACAGACACACAAATTAACTTACGATCGTTTGAACGCCTCCAAAATGTTTGTTTGCTGTGTCTCTTCAGCAGCTGAAGGAGATGAAATACATGATGATGATGATGAGAAACTGTGAGTGTTTGATTTGCTCCACAATCTGATTACCATCAAAGCCAATAAATGTGTAGTGCTGATTTGCTAATTGCTGCGAAACTAACAGGAGAGGATCTAATCAGCTAAATACCTACTGAATAATGAATCAGCTCTAGATTTACAGTAAAGTGTGTAAACACACATAACAGGTGTGTGTTAACTGACTTTATTCATCTGAAAACTACATTACAGTATATGCATTATAAATGATGTACATCAGGTGTTTCAAACCAGTTTCAGAGATAACACGAGAGTTTGTGAATCTATTTGTACATCAGAATATGTAAAAAAAAAATATTTACCCATAGCTGCATTATGTCCTACCTTCGACGGAGATGTCAAACGTGCAGCTGTCACACTTGTCTTTGGAAGTGACCTCACAACGATAACCTCCTGAATCTCCATCCACAACCTTAACAATGGTCATCTCATAGGTGTATATCTGGCATCAAGAAATATAACTATTAACTCTGATCTGTAATGAACAAATCTCGAATAAAAAGCACTGTTCTTCACATACCTTGGTGTTCCTATCGTAGGTTTCTTTGAACTGCAGGTGTTTTCCAGCCTTGCTGCCCAGATCCATCCATTTCCCCTTCAGCCACTTCATAGCTGGCTTCCTCAGCATCTGAGAGGAGTCCACCTTAGCCACAAATGTGACATTTCCCCCTGTTACAAATAAAATGACATGAATAAACGATGCTGAACTTTCAATATATTTATGAGAAGACATTAAGCAATACCATACAAGCAAGTGTGCTATTGTTATGAATATAGGATATTTTTAGCACAATTGTGTTTCTGATATTGTTTGTATTCTTACAGTTCAAATGAAAAAGAAAACAGGATTTGCACTCACTTGTATACTTCTTAATAATTTATGCACGTTTTATTATACAAAAAGAACAGACTGGTCCATTTGTGCTTTTTGTATAATAAAAAAAACATAAATCATTAAGAAATATACATGTGAGTGAGGATCCTGCATTTTCTATTTGAAGTCGTAATGATTTTTATTGATCTACACACCCAAAGTATTGGTTGAGCGTAGTGATTTAATTTTTTTTGATTACTTAGAGTTCAATAAATTAGAAGTTAGATTATAGCCACAATGTTGCCAGTTACCTTATGTATTGTTGCTCTATCAATGGAATTATTTCCATAAGAAGTCAAAACTGTTGCACGTCTCTGAGCAACACGCAACAGTAGCGTTTGGTTCCAGAATCAAGCGGTGCTTATGATTTGTTTATGATTATTTTGCTTGTTTCATTCCTGAAACAAATCAGTGTTTTGAACGAAATGGTTAAGTAAATGATTCAACGACTCACTTTTAATGCATAAACGCAGTCTCTTTTATTATTAAATGAATAAGTGTTCTGAATTAACTGACTAAGGGAATAATTAAATGACTCAGTTAGAAAGACCTACTGGCGTAACAATTGAACCTGCAGAAGCAGTCACTTAAAAGAAAACTAGATTAGGAACCTGGAAAGAAATTGTACAGCACACCAATCTTGGAGTGAATTCAGCAGTGCAGCTACGGACAGTTCAGAATCTCACCTTTAACAGCAGTGACAGTCTGAGGCTTCTCCACAAACAGCCCACTTATCTGAGACAGCTGAGGCTCTTCTCCTGGGACATGTTCTACCGGCAGAGTCAGAGAAACAATGTAAACTGATATGAACTGCTGAAAGCCCACATTAATGGACACTAAGACAGGCCATAGTCAACCAGGACTGAAAAGAGGCTGAAAACAGTGAATCATTCAGGATACTTGCTATTCATATTGACATGTAAGCAGCATGGGGTAAAACTCCCTAAAACATTTTGTGACATCTAACAAAACACAACTATTGACTATTGACTCTCACCTTTCAACCCTTCCAGATCCATAAACTGATAGTTTGCCCCAAAATTACATTTTGTCATTTTTTGAGTAAATGATGACAGAATTTTCTTTTTTTTTGCGTGTGAACTATCACTTTAGGATCTGCACTGGGATGTGAAAGACACTTACACAATTTCCTTTTGCATGAGAGATAAAACATTTTGTTTTCATGTATATGTCATTGACAATACATGCTAAAGGATTTGTGTGTCTTACCATCCTCAGGCAATTCTGTATCAAAGAAAAAGAGAGAAAACAGATTGAAGGAAACCATTAGGAAGTTATATATGGCATGACATTATGGATCTTTTAAGACTGACCTTTTAGGAGGCATTCATATACACACATACTGTACATACTAACACACATAAATGTAGAAACTGATGTCCTTCAGTTTTTCAGAATGAAGAAAGTGCATTGGCGTTCAAATAAGTTATATTCTTCACTATCCAGTCAATACCAATCAACTTCAGTGTCCAGCAAACCATTATAATCAGTGGTACTGATGGGTGGGTGTTTTTTTTTTGGTTGATGCTGGTTAAAATTTAGTTAAATAGATGGCTTTGATGGCTGATTATTTAAAGTGCTCTTATTATGCCATTTTTAAGGTTGCTAATATTGTTTTATGAGTGTCCTAAAGCAGATTTACATGCATACAAGGTCAAAAAACACTTTAGTTTTCAAATAAATATTTTTTATTTGACCTAATTTCTAAATGATTCCTAAACGACTCGTGTGAAGCAGTTCGAAGAATCAGTCTCTCTAAACCCCTCCTTTCCGTGAGCCCTCACTGCTGTGATTGGTCAGATGGCGCAGTCCTTTGTGATTGGTCTACCGCGTACAGCGCGAATGACAGCCATGGGCGGACATTATGCAAATGTATTACTTTGTGACGTACAGCCGTAACAGAATAAGATTCAAATTCCTGACGACTCGTTTAGGCGATTGGGTGCCGACTCTTTTTTTTTTTTGATAGACAATAACTATATTTATCGTGCACTGTCAGCTTCACAACTTTGCAGAAAGTTTATGTTCACATACTACATGACACACTGCATGAAAGGTAATATTCGAAAAGGCATAAAAGGGCACTTTAAAACCAATTTTTACATTCTATTCCATCTCACCTTCAGAATCAGATAACATATCAGATCACATATCTTATAGGAAAAAGTCACAGTACAGACAATATAACAAGCCAAAACGTGTCTTTTTTTAAATGCACGGCCTACAAATACTATCTGTGGTGGGATTAGTCCCAGATAATGTCATGCATTTCCATAAAACCAGAGAACCAAAGCTTCACTCTGTTTTATGTCTATGCAAGTTAATTTGATAAATTGAACAAGGATGAAACGTCACAGTGCAATGCATAGTTTGGCTTATATTCAAAATAGTTTTGCATAAGGCTCTCCTATATAGCTTACAGTACCACCCATCCTATTTTATGAAGATGATTTACCCAGATACACATAACCCAGATAAGATAGATGTAGAAGTAGTTTAACACTAATGTCAGCCACTAAACACGTACACTGTGAAAATACTTGTCCAGCTCTGGGTGTCCTAATCTCATGTTGCTAAATGTCCTGACCCTCACACTCGCACACTTCAGTGCTGGATCTCATACACAGATCCAGATATGTCCAATGATGAAACTTTCAGAGGGACAACCACTTCAGAGTATCAGTATACTGCATAACCTTGGCTTCTTAAACGGTCACCGCATTTCTAAAAAGATTCCAAGAGGTTAAAATAAAACCTCAAGATGATGTCTGTCATGGTAAATAAGTCATAAATGTAACACCAACCAAATTAGTTGGAACGAAATAGTATTGTATGTATATATATATATTATATTTTGTAAAATGGTCAGAAGTTGAAATATCTTTTGGTTTATGCACACCAGCACTCAATGATATATACACAAACAAAGTATATATCCAAATTTTCTCCAGTTAACGTTTTTGACCTTAACTACAATTAAAGGGATAGTTTAAGGTGCTGTAAACCATTTTAGTCACCGCTAACCTTTATGTAATTAGACATGCCTCCTTTTTTCAAAACCAAGAGAGACCAAAGAGTCTTAAATAGTTTACAGGCTATCAACTAGTATTTCCAATTCAACTCAATATACAAAGCACACATCTAATGTATAATAATATAATACATTAATTTAGTAATTCAGTCAATGGTGGTAAATTCAATTTGTATTCAGATGGTGGTGTTACGACATCTGCAGGGGTAAAACTATTACTAAAACTATTAAAAATAATTTTGGTAATTAAAATAAACTTGAAATCAACTAAAAATATATATAAATATTACATGAAAGATAACATTAAAAAGTTTAAGTTGCAGGACTAAAATGACTAAAACTGAAAAAACAACAAAGCTGAAGAAAAATATTATTAAATATTGGAATATTAAACAAAATATGAAAAATACAAAATAAAAAAAAAAGGAAAATGAACACTTTTTTAATGCTTTCTAGTAATATCTGTCAGGTAACAAGGATTTTTTGAGTGTTTTCTTTTTTCTTTTTCACTTGCCTAAAATCACTTACAGCACCTGTAAGGGCTAAAATATTATATACTCTCTTCATCTGGATGCTTTGGCGAAACTTAATTTGAATAGACAGCCAAGGCTGTTTTCTATTAGTTAGTGTCAAAAAATAATATGTCCGTAAAAAAAGAGAGCACTGTTCAGTGACCAATGAACTAACAAGAATAAAAAGAGACTTGCTGACATTCGCCAAAGCAGTCTCAGATTTCAAACCACTTGTTTGCTTGTTGGTCTTGATTTGGCCAGTCAGAACCCCTGTGACAGACCTGCGGACCACCGACAGAGACAGTGACTGACATTTGGTCACATGCACAGTCACAGGAAAGCAACTTGCACAATGACAAATAAGCACACACACACACAAGCGAACCAAAAGGAGTGTTTCTTTCCCTTACCGTCGCGGCCCTCGTCATCTAAATTTAAAGAAACAATGGAAGCATAATGAGGTTAAGGCAGCACAAACAGAGAGACGGGTTAAACACCAACATTATAACAAACTACGTCCCAGTGTCTTGTTTCTGGAAACTAGAGCTGGAGAGAAAGTGTAAACAGACCTGGACAAATAAAAGCACAGCAGCATACCTGTCAAACAATGTCAGCAGTTTTGAATAATTGTGATTTGTTTTGGTAGTTAGTTGTATAATGCAATGACTTTTATTGTTTGGGGTCACTGTAGGCTGTCAAAATAAATTCACAAATCCACACTGAACTGTGAATCCTAAGCCCATCGGATTGAAAAAGTAGACAAGTTGACACCACGTTACACTGTGTACAGATCTCACCCTTCACCATAAGCTTTGGCTCTCCTCCAGAGGGAACGATTTGTACCTCAGTACAGTGTTCATTTTATGACACCAAATCCATGACAACATGAACCAAGAACTGCAAACACGTATACACATGCTTAGTGTTCATTCTCGTCTTGAGCTACATTATCATAATCAAGCTCACAGTCAGCTTCAGTGCACGAAGAAAAGCATAAATGCATATAAACACAAATAAACATTTATAGATATAGATTAATGTCTGTTTAAAGACTAAAGCCCTTACCTCCTAAAGCTGTTCAAAAATATCCTATGGGTCACAGTGGCACTTAAACATCACTGCAAATTTTCATTTTGTTTTTCAAGATTAAATAAAAAGTATTTTTATAGTGTTTACTTCAGTCTCACATTTTGCCATTTAAATGCCAGAGACAGCATCTGCCACTGCAACTGGAAAATGACTCATATATTTACAAATAAATTGTAAATAAAAAAATTACAAGTTCCTGCATAAATGCAAATTCAAATGTATTATTGCTTTAGTCCTTATGTATTATGGTGTTATGATAAATAATTATATTGTTGTTCAACTAAGCAATCCACTGCATATATGTGTAAATATGTAAAAATTATTTAATTTTAAGTTTAATGCTAGTTGGTTTCAGGTATGATTCATGTATTTGCTACATTTAAAGATTAATTAGAACAGGTTAAATGAATGTATAGCACAGCTCTCACTTAATCCTAACCCTTTACAGCGCAGACTAACCCCCATAGCACACAAACACTCTCTCTCACACACACACACACACACACACACACACACACACACACACACACACACACACACACACACACACACACACACACACACACACACACACACACACACACACACACACACACACACACACACACACACACACACACACACACACACAAAGTTAATCTGTAGAAGCAAAGCTACCCCTTGTACCCTTAACAGACTGAATGAAGACAAATGGCGTTCATGACCAGATTCAGAGCAGGTGACCCACCTCCGGCAGACTTATCTGTGAAAAAAAAAATACTGAGAGTGAGTCTGACTGCTTTTAAATGATTAATTTCATCAAACAGATTATAAATATTTAGTAGAGTAAAGAGACACAAGTACAAACCAGCAGGTGGAGCTTTCACCTTCTCTCCTTTGGCACCTGAAATAAATGAAATTTATAATCACAGCATTCAAAAGGGGTCATGTTAAGTACAAGTCAATACTGTTCATCTCTTATTAGTTTTGTTCAATACTGTGCAAAAGTCTCAGGCCATTAATATTTTCACCAACAAAAAATGGTTTTAAACCAGTTATTTCTGTCTTTATAGTGTGTCAGTAGGAAATATCAGTTTACATTCCGTTTGCCATTAATTGTAATAATGCATTGAGAGTTTTGTATGCACAAGGAGTCTGACAACAGAGATCTGATCTCACCATCAATCACCAGTTCATCTGGAATCACATGAAGAAACAGACAAAATCCCGGAGAACTGTGACAACGTCTTAAAGCATACTTCAACAGCATACTGGCTGTTGTCACACTCCTTGTTCATACAGAAATCTCACTTTGTTATTACAATTAACAGCAAAACAAATGCTGTTCAGAAATGTAAACTATACAGTATATACACATGTAAATGTACAATATACAGTATATATTTAAATCATGAAACTGAGCAGGTAAACGGTGAAAAATTCTACATGACTCAGAGCAGAATCAGAACAATAAACAAATGCATAAAACCCATATTATATATGCACATACGTCCTCATAACAAAACACTTCTGAGTTGGCCTAACCTATTTTCAAAGCTGCACGTAAAATAAAAAATCAGTATATGGAGTGAGGGCAGAAAGTATTTTGGAGTGCAGGCATCCGAGCCTCTCTGCTCTACAGTAGGTGTAAACAACTTCGCTACATCTAGCCACTGTCACTTTCCAAGTTGCAGTCTTGGCCTTGAATTGACTCTGGACCTGGATGGAGTGCTCAGACCTTCACTATTTAGTGTTAAGGATATGAGACACTGCACCTGGCCTCGGCCCTGAGGGTCAGATTGCGTGATCTGCTTGCATACCAAAGTACCGACACGTCTATTTTTGATTAGGTTTGTCTTTCAGATTGCAATATGTTAATGGGGCTCAGGCATTTCTGATATATCTATCTCCTCGTCCCAGAGGAGGAGCAGGATGTGGCGATCCAGCGATTTATAAATGCTTCCCATGCCTCAGGATCTAAGGAGCTGGCTAAGATGTCCACCCGAAAAAGGATAGAGCAGCAGGTTCACCAGACAGCTGAAGGTCACGACTATACACAAACAGGGACCTGTAACAACTCTACTGGGAAATGTTCAAATGCTCTGAGCAGCTCTCGCCTTACCTGTGATGAATTGGCCTGGCAGTGTTAATTTGCTTGGCTAAAATATAGTTACAAATCTTTGCTAAGGTGGAGGACCCAGTCATCTTTTCATTAAAATGGCACTGTCCTCTTAAAACCATCACTAACGCCACTGCAACGCTGTGCATGTGGTTTGCTGTCGCTATGGAAACCAATATAATACTCTTGCTCTCATCTGTTGAGCTCAAGTAAACATCTTTTTAATCATCTTTTATTTCCTTGGTAAATCAAGACAATCTTGCTGGTTAAGCTAAAGGAGAAATCTGGTGGTGATTTGAGCATCTAACTCACTCATTTAGGTTTTGCAAAAGCAATAATTTAGAATGTGTCTCAAATTTTACTGATGTGATATCATTGTTATTAGTTTAAGCAAAAAATAAATTTTTAAACAAAGCTGAAATAAAATATAAATATTTTATCTGAAAAAACCTGGAATAAAACTTAGAAATGTTGCAACTTTTATTTTTCATTTAAACAAAAACTGAAAATATAAAAATTACTTATATTTCAAAATATTATGAAATACTACAATAGTATATAAATGATACTAAAATAACACCGTGCTATATTGAGACTCCTGATCTCCTGCTCAACTCAACTGTTGGCTCTTCTCTGGTTTCCAGTCGTCAGCACTCTCTCCATCTTGCTAGTCTTGGTCCCTGTCGCTGCTACACACATCCTCAGTGCTAAACACTAACAGACACTCACTCACACTCAACGCAAACACACACCTTCTAAAAGTGTAGGTGAGGTAAGAAGTCAAATGGAGGCCAATGTGGCCCTAATGCTAGTGCTAAAACACTAATGCACAGAGATTTAAAGTATTGTAGACTGCAACTTCACCGCAGCAGTGGTATTATTGTTATCTTAAACTATAAAAATGATTTTGGTAATTAATTTAAGTAAAGTTGAAATAAAATATTATATTATGAAAACCCGAAAGGCTTTTGGCCTCGGCCCTGAGGGTCAGACTGCATGATCTGCTTGCATCTGCTTGCAACTAAAACAGTTGGTATAAAACTATGAACAAAACAGTTGGTAACTAAAAACATGAACAAACTTACTCAAATATTAAAAACTAAACCAGAATTAAAATTACAATTATCCGAATTAAAATTACAATTATCCGGCCATATATATTTTTAATTCAGGGCCGAGGCCAAAAGCCTTTCGGGTTTTCATAATATTATATTTTTCATATATTATATATATATACATATATATATATAAACAATAACAAGAGCACATAAATTACTAAAATAAACTCAAATTAAAACTGAATATTCAAAATATTAATAATGTTATAATAGTACATGAATAATATTAAAATAACCCTCTTATTTTTATTATTTTTCTCAGAAAGGGACATCCATGGATATAATCATATGGAAGCCCTTTTTCAAGCCGGTTTCCTCCTCCTCAAAACAAACAAATAGATAGATAAATAAATAAATTACAAGGTAATACTTTATTTTAAGGTGTCCTACACATGTTACATGTACTTACTATTATAATAACAATAAATTATGCATAATTACATGCAAGTAACCCCAAGCCAAACCCTAATCCTAAGCCTAACTATATAGTAAGTACATGTAGTTAATTAATATTACTCAGTACTTAAATGTATAATTACACTGTAACAGGGACACCAAATAAAGTGTAACCAATTACAAGTATTTCTTCGCAATTTAGATTTTATATTTCAAAGATGACCTTTTTTATTTTTTTTACACTGAGGGAGGCAGACATGGGCTTTCATAGGAATGAGAAAGAGAGCAGACAGAGATGGACAGTGAGATAGACCGAATTTAATGTGGTCGAGTTAAATTAGCACGAAGAAGACTCGGATATCTAAAATTATGCTTCATAAACAACATATGAGAAAAGTGTAAACGAGTGGTCTAATGCCCTCTCGTCTCCTATGCCTCTCTCTGTGTCGATAATGGGAATACATTTCCATAAATACAACATCTACGATTACATATATCTCCATCCTCATATACTCCATATATAGGCTGGAGAATATATCAATTTTTACGTCCCTATTCATTTCTGTCTGATCCAAACATGGAAGGTCCTACGTTGCTAATCCATGGTTGTTTTAGAGATGCCACCCCCACTGGCCCCTGGGTCACACAGCTATTCTGAAACATAGCAAAACAAACCGCACGATGCCCTGAAATTGAGAGCCGGCTGAAATCCAGCATCAGCATTTGAAACTAAATCGTATTTGTGGCTGTACTCAGAATTTGCTCACTTCAGTTACATTAGCCTACAGCGCTAGTACTCTCTCCTTTACTTTGCTGACAAATCACTCTCTGCTCTGCGTTCCTCTCTCTCTCGTCGCTTCCTCACTCTGTTTGGCCGACTAAACTCTGTGGAATGCTCACGAAGCTAATCTCTTATGACATTTACTTCACTACTTCTCGTTCTTTACCAAAGGTAAAAGTCTTTTTTGAACCAAAAGCCTCCCGTCTAATAAAAATACAGATGCGATTGAGGACAATTCAGTTCAGGTTGTCTAAAAAGAAACGAAAGAGCACATCATATAATAACACACCCAGCTGATTTCAACCATTTTGACAGGCCAATGGAGGACGATAGACTTCACAACATTGTCAAGTCTCTCAGACCCATCTTGGGATGTGATAACTGAAAGCAGAGGCTTCACCCCGAGTGGTCTTGAGTTAACATGTCGACCTACACCACCCTGCGTTAATGTTGACAAATGCCCTTCGCATATCAGCACATATATGCTTCCAATGCACTGCGACTTGTCACATACAGTGTTATACAAACAAAACTGGAAAGGATGTCTGAGTATTTAGAGTCAGGCTCAAATGTGTTTCAAGTGTGACTAATACAAAAAAGCCTGTGATCTCTGCCCTTCAAAAGTACAGCCTATTGTTAGTTATCCTATACGGCCAATCCAATCCCAAATTAATGTTTTAAACTGTCAACAAATTAGGTATGGTACTGAATAATAGTAACCATTTCAATTAAGATGCGCAATATACCAAGTATCTTGGTCTGGATCTGGGTCTCGGTTAATGATCTCAAACTTTTCAGCAAGCTAAAAGGAACCAGTGTAGCCAGATTTACGAATCACTTCTTTTAGGGAATCAAAAACAAGCACAAAAAGTGTAGTTCCAGTCACAAACAAATGACTCTTATGAGTTGATTCTCTCAGTGAAACAATCACAAACTTTCTACACTTTCTTGGGAGTTTATAACGGAAGTGTCCATAAGTTCATAATTGTATTCATTGATTTCTACAACAAATGCAATTTAAAGTTATTTCCATTTAGCATGCATTAGTTTCTGTTTTTTTTATTATAACTGTTAAATTAGTAAATGTGTGTTATGTGTTTGTGGTAAAGGAAAACGTGCGTCTCTGACTAAATCATTCATACAGAGATATGATTGCGTAATATGAGTTAATGCTCATCACATTCAGATCAAAGTAAATCAGTGGGGAAATTAATAAAATTATGATTCTGTATAAATTGAAACAAATTGAATCTGAAATCTGCATCCATACCCAGTTCTGGTCTAGGACTTAACCTAACCCATTAAGTTAAGGTCTGTGGTCCAGTTGCAACAAACCCGTGAAGGATAGAGACACAAATTTTTGTCATTAATTACAGCTGTACCACAGCATCTCACAGCACAGAAATTAAAATCAGCTCTTCTGCAAACAGAAACAAGTATACTAACGTTACATAGACCTTTCTTGACACGGTCCACACGCGTTATTTGAGTTATCAGGACTCTGCTTTTCTGGTGAGCATGAGCGGTAACTGAGCAGAATGATAGAGCGGAGCTTCACACGGTGCAGTGATGACGCCTGAGGGAGTGTAAACTGGACACTGCTGGATGGTGCGAGTGTGGCATATATTTTCGGCTGCCGAAATCATTCAGTGCATCCCTAGTAAATGGACAAAAACAGATTCTTCGAGGCACATAATTTACCTCGATGATTTTTTGTATTTTATTAACAGTTACTCGAGTAAACTCAAGGAATCGTTTCAGCATTAAAATAAAAAAATCCATGTAATGACCCCTTTAATGTTAAACCAATGATGTCACATGGGCTATTTTAATGATGTCCTACTACATTTCTGGGCCTTGAACGTGTCAGTTGTGTTGCTGTCTAAGCAGGGTCAGAAAGCTCTCGGATTTCATCAAAAATATCTTAATTTGTGTTCTGAAGATGAGTCTTACGGGTTTGGAACAACATGAGGGTTACTGACAGAAATTGTATTTCGGGGTGATCTAAAAGTATTTACACACTGAGTCCGAAATTCTCGTCCAAAATTTCAGCACGTTAAAAAATAAATACGACCTCATGTTAGTGTCAATCACGTTTGCACACTGCCTCCGAAAATGTTATCCGTCATAAAAAATTAGGATCAGGTTCGATTTTCGGCGTTTTCATATCTGTAGCAAGCATTTTGATAGGAAAGGATGACAAATACGAGAAAAAAGAAGGAAAAAGGGCATATGAAAATTTCGGACTCAGTGTGCAAGGCCCTTAATCCTCTATAATTAACTAGGGGTTCCTATTGTAAGGAGTTTGTTGAAACTGGCTGCTGGTCCTGACTTCATCTCTGATGCTGAATGAATATAATGAATTCCTTTTAAAATATTTCAATTTCAGGATAAACAGACTCTGATGGGAACAGCCTAGTGATATATGTAGTGTTTCTAAGGATATCACAAAAACGAAATCCCCTCAGGCTTCATTCAGCTCCTCAGATCCAGATTGAAAGCAGCTATTTTTACAAGCGGGTGTGTGATGGAGTGTCTTTGGCATTAGAAGTATTTGGAGTGGATACAAGCGCGGGGAGGGTCGGCCGCACAGGATGAAGTTTCCCTGTTTTATGAGGATGGAGAGAGTGATTATTTTGGCAGAGAGAGGAAACACTTAAGAGAAACGCTGCAATCTCTATCAGTCTCTGCGTGACAGTACTGATGATTTGAGTTATGGAAATGGATCATAAATATCTCTTTCCTAAATACATGGAAAGATGAGGTGGTGAGGATAAAGATGAAGATTGGGGAGATGGTGACGCAGAAACAGTTTGATCACAATCATCTGATCTGAGAATATAAATAAACAGGTTGCTATGGGTCATGCTGTGTATGTAATCACAATATATATCATTTCTAAGAATAGTTATAATTTTACATTAATTTGTCAAACTGAATATCACTTCAGCTGATTCAACAAAAATATTTACATGAGCTGAAGTTCAAACATGGTTTGAAATAAAATATTAAATTAAAATGATTATCTCTCCCTGTATTTATGAACCAAAGACAGGCTATCATGTAAAATAAATATCACAAGGTGTAGTTTATTTATGGTGTGATGATGTTGAGATTAATTATGGCCTCTTTACTTCCTGACAGTGATCTCTTTCTCTGTTCCACTCTCACGGTAGCACATTGCAGTTTTAATAAACCAAGCAAAGTTGTAAATGAACTTGACAGCCACTGATCACCATGCATTAAGGAAAAGAGCACATTAGAAATTTTAACTTATTTTGTTTTTTATGGGGAGGAAAAAAAGTTTGAGGATGGAGAGATGATAATGATTTTTCACTAATATAAATAATTTTTTTAATCACATGTAAAGGATAATTTACATTTCTAATTGCGTGACAGAAAATGTTTAAAATATGTATATAATATATAATGTTAAGTGCAAATATATATATATTGTGAGAAAATGCATAATATACTTTTGAATAATTTTATATAAATGTTAAATATAAACAAATTCAATCAACACAAACTGACGAAGGCCTGACGAAGGTCAGTGGACCTAAATATTGCTTGAACTTGTAATAACACATTTCTATATTCAGCATGGACTGATAGTGTGCGGGATTGCATTTTTTTTTTTTTTTTTTACAAAAATAAATAATCACAAATGTTAAAAAATTATAGTAAAAAAATGTATTAAAGAATTGTTGCAGGCTGAAGAGGGCAAGCAATAGTTTGGTCAAATGTCCTAAAACTCTTTCTCATGTGTCCCAGGTCAGTGGGCAATCCTTATTGTTGAGTCATGCAAACACTTTATTACTTAAACTTCTCTATGCAATTTAATTAAGGATATAAGAAATTGCATAAAAAATGTGTTAAATGGCATGTTGCTTCTACATAAATGGAAATGATTTATACTGTGGGTGCTAAGATTTTGGGTGTTGAAGGAAAGGTTGATGATTTAACAGAGATAAATTAGCACAGTGTTTTTTTCAGGACACTTGAGGAGATTTACCTTCCTGCTGAGATTAGTTCAAATCTAATCAAATACTCATGAACCAGCTAATCAAGGTCATTGGGTTCTCTTGAATATTTCATGATTCCAGATCTCCAGGAGGAAGTCAGAGCAACTGGTGTGTGGAATATGCAACAAGGTTTATAAATATACTCATACGACGAT
The DNA here is from genome assembly GCA_027422405.1 of Ptychobarbus kaznakovi. Classification (NCBI taxonomy): domain Eukaryota; kingdom Metazoa; phylum Chordata; class Actinopteri; order Cypriniformes; family Cyprinidae; genus Ptychobarbus; species Ptychobarbus kaznakovi. The sequence continues at coordinate 7,134,215 of CM049807.1, read as the reverse complement.
ATCAGGTCATGCAGTACATGTCCCATTACGTACATTAAGTTGGAGGACATATTACAAAACACACAAAAAGCAGGCGCTCCCACATCTGCGTGTGATCCATCATGAAAGAGACGCATGCCGAGGAGTGCATTTTGATGTTAACGGGTATGAGGTAATGCTACACTACCCCAGCTGGAAATGAGACATTGAATGTTAAGACACCTATCGCTGTCATGTTACTGTATATGTGTGTGTGCGTATGTGTGTCGGGGGGGTTGGGGGTTGGGATTACTTAGCCACATTTCCACGTGTACAAAAAAATCCCTTTGGGGATGTGCAAAGATGCCCTCAGTTTGGAAAAACAATTTGTACATAAAATAAAGTTGTATAAAAATATGCATCAAGACTATGTATAAGATATATGAATATATTAACTATATACATATATATAATATATATATTTGTAATTTCTTCTTGAGAAAATTTTATAGAGCTTGACAAATCTCATATATATACATTATATTCAATTATACATTTGTTTATATAAATTGCTCAATCTTGCATCCCCCTTGGGGGTGTGCTGAGGCCCTCTAGTGGGTACCGGCCCCCTGGTTGAGAACCACTGGTATATGTATAACAAAACATATAAAAAGAGGGTCAAAAAAGAGGATGGAGCAAGAACATGTCCACATTTGGATCACAGAGTTCACAGAGAGTGTCTGTGTCATTCTGTGCTGTGTTGTGGTGAAAATAGGGAGATTTGGGAAAAGGGAGCACCATAATAATGACATTTCAGACGGCAAATAAGAGGCTTAAACTTCCCTAATACTCAATACTCTGGGTGTTTCATTAGCAGGGTTACAGGGAACCGAACTCTTGTTGTCCTGCCAAGACAGAAACGACATTATTTCAGCCTGGCAGGGCAACACAGGCTTATGAAACAGAGCCTCAATATTGTCACAGAAGATGCTTAAACAGCACAAGCAAATAATCATTTTAGGACATTTTAGAAGTCCCAAGGAATCCTTCACTCATCTCAAACTGTCACAGGCCGGACATTTGACTATTATGGTAAAGCTTGGCTATTATATTAGACTCTTTGTGAAGTCATTTATTTTAATGTGACATATCACATGGGCTTTATTTCAGCCTCAATCCAATATTAATGCAAATGCACAATTTATAGCGCACAGCCTTGACCGACTATTACAGTACTATCATTACAGAGTTTCCATATTAATGGAGCAATATGCAGAGACACACAACTCTGAACACTTCTCCACTGTCAACATGCCCATTTGTAAAATCGCATACCCTCCTAAAAGCTGCTCAAGGCCACAGGGCTATTCTGGAAGCTGTTTATTAAAGAATCGTGCTCCTTGCCAGTCACTGTGGCTTCAGGAGATCCAGACAGTCTTTATCTTGACAGTTCCCCACTCTGAGCGAAGTGGCCTGTGTGTGTGACTGGGGGACAGGAGTGGAGGGTGGTAAATGTGATCTTTAAAAAGCAATAAACTAAAAGAGAAGCCTCGTGTGTGGTCTGAAGTGTGGAGACAGGATGAATGAGAAAATGAAAGAGGGACAGAAGGATAGGCAAGAGAAGACACAACAGGTTACACTCCGGTGAAATGATCCAGTTATCTGACACTCTTATGTCATGCTCTCCGACTGGGATTAACACGGAGTCATGGGGCTGAGCTAGAAGGAAAAACTGAATCATAAGCGAGACAAGGCAGATCTCAAGAAGGGATGGTGACTGAAGACCAAAGACATTGAACTGACCTTGTGTTTTTTAAAAGGGTCATGCTCTGGTGACATTTGTTTGCTAAATATATGCCTATGACAACCAACTGATGTACTTAACAGAATACTGAACTTTTTACATTACAGAACAGTTTCATGTGTATAGCAAAGTCTGAAAATAATCAAATAAAATAAACATTTTATTTTTAAACATTTGCTTTTTTTTCTAGGAATATTACCCAAAATGCATGTGTGCATTACTCTCTATACATTTTAATTGGTTATGTAAATAGAAAAATGTCCTGCTATGGAAATTATAATGTTTTCACTATGTAGTTCTCTTTTTTTAATGCTCATACAGACTTTTCATTTGTATCTGCATTTTCTGATTATCACTGTCAATTATTTGTATAAATTAGTTTTTAGTCCTTTTAACAAATAATTAAAAATAAACTAATATTAATTAAAATAACATTTTATTTTTAATCATTCTTTATATTTTTAGCATAAATGGTTCCGTTTCCTGAGAATGGTTATTATTCCATATTTATAGTTCTAAATATCTGGAATTTGCAGTTCCATTTACAGTAATTACAAACGTTCTGATCTGTTTTCCTTAACAGCATCCACCGTTAAGCAGCTTAGAGCTACAATTACTTCCCTGTACATTAAATGCGTTTTGAGAGTGTTACTGCATAGTGGAGGTTTTGCTTATTATCCTGCTGTTGCTGGAGTAATGAGTTCTCTATGAGGATGACTTAGATTGGAAACACAACCTCTATTTTGTCCTCCAAATCTGCTTCTACGCTGAACAGCACTGCTTCTTTCACCTGAAGATTTTTCTGTGTCTGTCAAATCTGTCATTTCTTTCTGCCTCGAGACATGTACTGCACAGTGAAAATGAAGAAGGTCATATTTTAGAGCCTCAGTCAGATACACGCGTTCACAGCATCATTACATGGCTGAACATGGGCATCGTTTGACATCAACTTCTGATATCTGATGCTAATAATTCCATCTGCTGGTTACACTTCAATAATTCACTCTCCTTTTAAAAGCTCCATAAAAAGGTGTGGCAGGAAAAGCTTTTACCTCTGTATCAATGCCAGCAAATGAAATCATACTGTATGTTCAGAACTAACCCCCTCCAAATACCAGCATTAATACTTTAAGGACCGCACTTAATATACTATTGATTTTTAATTGTGCACTACTTCAATCAATAGATTCATTTTCATAATGTCACCTGCAGGGTCAATCAAGAACTGAGTGTTTGAATGAAGGACGAAACAACATATTCATGCAGCGTTATGTGATATCCTTTGAGAATTCATGTATAATGAGTCCTCTTGGAACGGGATTCTACCACAGATCATTTCAATACAGAAAAGTATTGTCCATTGGTTAATAATTACTCATAATGATTAAAGGCTGGAATACACCCCAACAATGCCAGAGTCACAGTCTAGAGGAGTTGCCTTTAGTTGCCAAATGTCAAAGTCAGTCTGCAAATTTTGGGAGCTCACGTTTGACCAATTTCACAGAAAATCACATCGCGTACGATGGACACAGATTTAGATGATGATTCCATCCAGATGGAGGATATCAAACATGTTTGATATTTCGAGCCAGTTTTAGAACACATTGTTTTCATTTGTCATAAGTCTCCTAGCAACAAGGCACATGTTTCTGTGTGACTGTGTGTTCAGAATCACCTTAAAGTCTGGTAGTGTGTGATCCTCAGTCGTTTTAGTGTATTATTCACAGTTTTCCTCTGTTACCATATACAAGTGTATGCCTAGTGTTTTAAAACCTCTTCAGATTTGAAAAGTCGTGCACTGTATCCCAGCCTTAAAGTAATCATCACAATGCATAATTCAAACTGGGTATCTTCTCTGTCTAGTCGCCCATACTGCCAAACCCCAAACTGAAAATTGACCTCTCTCTCCTGCTGCTGCCAACCCAACCTATAAAATTCATCTTTCAGCACCTGTCACAGCCGAGACCATCTAAACATCTCCTAAACAAGTTATACATTCAGACCCATGATTTACACTTTAAGCAACTAAAGCAACATGTATCAGCCTTGGCAGGTAATTAGCTAACAAAAAGTGTAAACTAGTGATCGAGATTTAAGTAGTTCAGCTTGATGAATGAAATGATCAACAAATCGATGTTTTATGGATGGGCCAGACATTTAAGCATTCTGTTAGTCAGAGTAAAAGAACATCATTTACATTAACGTGACACATAAAATGACAAATTGTGGAGATAAAAATATACCGTAGTGTTGAATGTAAAAGCGATGCTGAAATGAACTTAAAGAGGCTTACCTGGCTTCTTCGGTTCAGGCATGGTGGTTCGTCATATGTCGGTCACCCTGACTTTTCTTTCTCCCACACTTTACTCATCTTTATACCTTTTATTCCCTCCTCCCTTGGCAAGCATGTTGTCCCCATCCTTGAGAAAAATAGAGGAGGGTGGGGGAGGAGAGAAAAGAGCGATACAGGGAGAGAGAGCGACAGAACGAGTGTTACTTGAGATCTTCAGGGAATACAACTTGGACAAGAGGAGTAGACGAAAGACAGAGACAAGGGTGAAAAAAGTTTAGCATTATAACAAACAGGGAGTCTCTATGTTAATTGGTTATCTTGTTAAGGCGTGCTGTGAAACAGGCTATTCGCTAACGGCATGATATACTCGTAGATATTTTAACTGACAGCCTGTTTGAAGCACATTACAGTGGAGCTGCTTGACACCTGTGATTATCAATGAAGCGATTCTTACCTCAGAAAATTAGAGAGACTTCTCAAGAACAGATGTAGGCTGCTGAAATGCTTTCAGAGGTTAACTTCGTTTGACAGGCTGACCTTTGACCTTATAGCTCTCTAACCACTCCTTTCTTTTCAACAAGTATAAGTGCTGACAATTCTGCTCATTCATTAGCGCCGGTCTCATAGACCTTCACAAAACACACACTGACTGTGTTTTACAAATAATAAGACTAAACGTCGAATGAAAGCTGTTGAACTGAGGTGCTTTGTTTGCTTTGGTAGCTGGGGCCAGTTGCTTAAACTTAGCCTCTATGTTAAGACTGTGTGTTAAATACGAGTTTGATCAACTAGCAGTTAGCAAAAAAGGCGTAATTAGTCTCATTTTTTGATTTAACTGACTAATCTAGGATTTAATGTATTAAATGAATAAAAAAAAAAATTATGGCCAGGCTTAAAGAAAAAAAATTAGATGAATAACTTTTAATAGTCCAAAGCTTTTATGGCCCAGGTTAAATAACTCACCCAAATACATACATATGCTGACGCATATAAAAATAATGAGATATTTAGTCAACATAACAAAATGACTTGAATGCTCATTATAATATTATTTCTCGAGTGCCAGTTTTAACAACACAGTTTCTTTTAAATGTTGATATATATGTCAGAATAATTTACAAATTATTAGAAAATAATTTGTGTCAAGTGCGTCTGTCATCAATTCACATATTTTATACACACATATGACACATATAACTTCACACCTTAGAACGTTCATCAGCCAATCAGATTCAAGCATTCAACAGCCGTAGTGTAAGTTTACATTAATACTCTACCATTCAAATGTTAAAGTCAGCAAGACGTGTTTAATACTTGATTTAGCAAGGATGGATTATTAAATTAATAAATAAAGTGACAGAAAACATTTACATTGTTACAAAACAGTTTGTTTAGTTTAGTTTTTTTTCTATTAATCAAAGACTACTGGGGAAAAAGGGATCATGGTTTCCATAAACATATTAAGCAGTTCACTGTTATTAAAATTAATAATAATAAGAAATGTTTATATTAAAATGATTTCCAAAGGATCATGTAACACTGAATAATGGAGTAATGACGGCTGAAAATTCAAATTTGCCATCACAAGATAAATATACTTTTTAAAAATATATTAAAATAGAGAGCATTCTTTTTAAATAGCAATAACAATTCACAATGTTACTGTTTTTACTGTATTTTTGATTGAATAAATGCTTTAATAAGCAGACACTGAGCCCAAACTTTTAATCAGCAGTGTATATAAAATGTTTAAATATCTGTCATTTTTATCAGCTAAAACATTATTTTTGTGATGTAAACTCTGAAAACATGTTATGAAAAACTGACTAAAGTTAATATGAAATTATATAATAATGGGATATAAATAGGATATTTTCTTCAAAAGCCATGGCTAAAATAAACAAAAACAAGTCAAATGAACACTGCTATTGTGCTGTGAAACACTAAAAAAAGTACACAACGCAAAGATGACAAAATGCCCTGTTTATGGTGCACAGATCTCTTTAAAGGCAAAACTGCGGAGATCAGAGTTTAGTCATGCCCCTGGTGCGAAAGCTTGAAGTGTGGAGTTCAGTGACGCTCTATTAAGCTTGACACACCAATATATTTTGAACTTTAATTTGGGGGAGAGAAGACTGGGCAGAAACTGTGCTATTTATAGAAAGTGCAACTTGAGAGGCAGGTGTCAAGGAGAAAAGTAAAAAGAGAAATAATACAGAGGAGAAGAGACAGAACAAGTACAAGCACAAGACATGCAGTAGAAAGGAAAGTGATATATTGAAGACAACAGGCAGGAAACAAGATACTTCATGCTTCATAGAGTGCTAACTTCATTTATTTGATTCAATTACACGTAATAAGGGCTTGGTAAAGAAAATATAAATCATATGTCAAGATATATACGAGCAGAACGACTCTCATCATGAGATGTAAGCAGAAAATGTTATAATGCTTTACGACAAAATGTCAACGCACGAGTAACACACATGCCTTTACAGTGATGAGATGGCTAATTATAGTCCTGCAGCAGTGTGGGCTGTACCATTGTCTGAGGGCGTGCTGACAGACAGCAATGACTAGATGGAAGAGGTATATTCATTTCAAAGTAGGAATGTCTTGGACATCACACGACATGAGTGCATAGAGAACCCAAGCCCTTCTGCTGAAAGTCTATTAATCATACAGGCGCTCTTATGTGTTCGGTTATGGAACTGCCAATACGCCACGCTGTATCACTTACCTCACTCGTCTGATTAATGTTATTCAAAGGACGTGTGTGTGTGTTTTGTTTTTCTCCTGCCTTGGATCTTAATGGCAATCCGTGGGTCCCGTACTGTGTGGCGCAAATAGTTACACTATTGATTTGGGAAAAGAGTGTAAGATAATTGTTGACTTTGATTTACAGTACAATAGGAACAGAACAGTACAGAACAAAATGAGTTTGTGGAGCACAAGGACTGTTTGCTACTGTAATTGATTGTAATCGATCTAAGCTAGTGATTAACCTGCGGCCCTGATGGTTCATTCTGGAACTGTTGTCAATGCAGTTATTATCTTTTAGGTTCACTGCCATGTTCAGGCAAATGAGTAAGTTCTCAGGAGGTTGGGGAACATTGAACTGTTTGATGCACACATAACTTCGGTCTTGTCTGTAATGACTTAAACTGGAACACATTTTATTAAATGAAATGTCAGACCCAAGGACAATATCACTTAATAATTACATTATACAGTACATTACAGCCACTTCTGAACAAACTTTCTTAATACATTTCCCACACTGTGACTAGTTTATTCAATTTGTCATTTTCCACACCGATTAGTTTATTAAATTATAAAAACATGAAAGTCAACCGTTTTCACAATCCTGTTATTTCCACCACATGTTACAAATTATAAGTGTTTTATAGAACTGAGTGCTGAAAACGACATCTCTGAATTGAGTAATATCGTTTTCATTTTTCCTTTTTGACGTAATTTCAGACCTAGTATTGCTGTATCTAAACACACGCATAATATTGTTTTGCAGTTTAATACCTTAAACTTTCTTTGTTTTATCACGTATTATATGCCTCATTATATCACAAGCAAACTTTCCAGTCTTGACTGACACTAACCAAGTTCCTAGAAGAGGAAAAAATGCCTTATGAACTATAACATGGAACAATCAGCATGTGCTTTTAACGTCTGAATATTGACAGTAAGAGCCTAGAATAATAATGATTGCAGACGGTCATTTGAGATGAATGGAAAGGTCTTGTCATCAATCAATGCATGTGACTTGAGCCATGTTGAAAAGTGTTCTACCAACTTGGTTACATTCTTCTGTGTAACTAAACCACTCTCTAGTGTCCAGCTGCAGTCATTACATTTTATTATTTTCTTGTGACAACAGGATTAATGATGTTAACCACAACTTGTAACACCCTGTAAATGGGCGCACATATGTATTGAACCTTCATGTACATTAAAGATCTCTATCTTTTTCAAGAATATGTTTTCGTCCAGTTTGCCCGTTAATGTTTTTGGGAAATCTGACTATGTCTTACAGTGAACCATGTTGATTGCAGACTCGTGATAAAGTAATCATAAAGTGATATGATCTCTCTAAAATAAAAAAGACCACTAAATGTGGATTATAACCGTGGAGAAAAATCCCTCTCATTAACTGAATAAAAAAATAATAAAAAAGCGAGCAGCGACTCCTACTGGTTCAGTGATTCATGATGCACAAAATTCAGCTGTAATTTCAATTTCGCACCCAGAGGGGGCAGTATATCGCTTATTTTATGGCCACTAAAATGGCATTAAAATGAACCATTTTTGTGCAATATTGTAAATAAATCAACATATTTTAATTTTGGAGATAGAAAACGTTGACTAACGTACCAAATAACATTAAAGGTTAAATTAAAAAGGTAAATTTGCAAGCTAACATATTAATTTAATCCAATATAATATGAGAAAGTGATGAAAAACACAAAAGACTGAGTCCCGCTATATTGCTCAGGCTGCGCTGCAGTGTCTATTCACAGGCGCGATCCCACTACTGATCGGCACGGGGGCTTTGACCTGCTCCGTTTCCGACCTGGGCCGGTGCACCCCTCCTTAGACGACCTGGTGGTCCCGAGCTCCCCCAGGAGCACCATATCGATACCGAACTTAGCGTGGACACCCGATCGGCATAGTCCACTGCAGCCCAGAACCCCTGAGCTCAAGCGGTCCGCCAGCCTCAGCCTCCCAGCAGCTTGGATTACAGGCGCACGCCACTGCGCCCGGCGAGAGAACTGTAGATTTTAGTAGCTCTTGAATGTAACTCCGCTGTAGTGCGCGGCGCGCCCTCTAGCGCTCAACAGCACAAACAACCGCAGCTCTGTGACGTTGCTTCCGGTACACAGAGGGGAAGTCTTTCAAGGCTTGCGACAAAATGGCCATGATAAGACTCTTGTCGCTTATTCTGTCAAGTGTAACGCTGTTATGGACACAATCTGGCGAATGCAATAATGGTCGAAGGGTAAGTCCGATATATCTGTTAAACCTCAGTCACGTGATGCGTATTGTACTTGTATGTGCTGTCTTGCGTGGGGAGCTTGTTAGCATGCTAGGCTGCCTGTATGCAGACGAATGCATGACCATGACTGAATGTGAATGTTTTTTCTGCCAGTCAGGAGATGCTGTGGACACCGAGTTTAGCGGATTTTCTGTGCCACTAGAGCACTCATTTGAAGTGGGTGAGTATTAAAGTAATTGATTAATAATTAGTGTGTCTCTTTGCAGTTCAGTCACTGTTTGTCTTTGTTTCAGATGATGTCCCTAGATTTCGCCTTCGTGGTGCCCTGCAATTCAGGGGTGGAAACGAAAACGGCGTGTATCTCTCCCAAAACCAGCTCTCTGAGAAAGACAGGAGTACACTGAAGGTGAGAAGAGGAAAGCGAGGATATTTGTGGTTAAGGAAGGGAAGAAATGTCTTAAGTGTATCTGCTGTCTCTCTGTTATAATATAGTTTTTCTGTCTGTGTGCTTCAGGATGTGGCAGCAGTCGACGGTCTGTACAGGATTCGAGTGCCTAGAGCCTCTCTACAGGTGGATCGACAGACCGAGTCTGAAGGTTACCTTACTACGTTCCTTAGAGCCGTAAGTCAACCTCCTGCAAATAACAACATTAGATATAACATCTTGTGCACCAAGCCCGTTTCAAATATTAGTGTGTGTGTATATATATGAAGTTTATTTGCAAAAACATATAACTCAAATTATATAACATATAACAAATCATGTTTTTATTATGTTATTATTATGTTTATATTGTGTTTTGTGCTAGTGAGCTGTTTTTTAAGTTATTTCTTAACCTAGTCAAAATAACCCAACCACAGTTTGATTGAGATTAATTGGAAAGCACAGTGAAAAAACATGAATATTTAAGAATTGTATAAAAACTGAGTTATGTTTTTGCAAATGAACTCCTCTATATATATAAAAAAAGCATTCAAATGCAACGACATCTTCATCGCATCTCATGTGCCAATGATAAGACAGCCTGACAGACCCCTACAATTTGAATGCAACGGTTTGCATTCGAATGTGGCTTTTTATTTTAAATTCGACGAATATTCAAATTTTAATTTTCTTTTTTGACAGCCCTAATACATACATATACACACACAGTAAAGGTCTGGGTCAGTAAGATTTTATTCATAAGAAATTTATACTTTTATCCAGTACAAATGCATTAAATTGATAAAAAGTGACAGTAAAGACATTTATAATGAAATCATTTCAAATAAATACTGTTCTTCTGATCTATTTATTCATCAAAGCAACATGAAACATTTCCGTAATTTTCCGCAGAAAAATTAAAATTGCATATTAGCATTGATAACAGTGATTTAAAAGGTGTCTTGAGCAACAAATCTGCATATTAGTATGATTTCTGAAGGATCGTGTGACACTGAAGAATAATGAATAAATTCCATTTAAAAACGCTGAAAAATAAAATTATTTTAAATTGTAGTGTTTTACAGTATACATGTTTTTACTGTATTTTGCAGCCTTGGTGAGCATAAGAGATGAGCTGTGGTGTGGTGTGTGTATAAATGTAAATATTTTTATATAGTATGACATTTAGCTCTAAATCTTGTCTTGCTTTTCTTCCAAGTGCTCGCTAGTGGAGTCCCACCTTAGTGATCTCATCACGCTTCACACTGATGTCAGTGGATCTATCATCGGCATTTCCATAGTAACAATCCCTGGATCATGTCGTGGGATAGAGGTGGAGGACGAGGTTGACCTGGAGGTCTTTAACACAACAATAAGTGTCGTGGCGCCAGTCACTGCACCTCCGTGAGTACAAACACACACACACGCACCTTCTCAGATTTTTTGACTCCAAAGCCCCCTTTGTCCAAGACATTATCAAATGATTGTTTGTTTTTTTATATATATTTTTTATAGTTTAATAAAAAAATAAAAATTATTAGATTTATTATGAAAGTTTGTAGATTGAATTGAGAATTTTTTTAGTTGGCTTTAAAATAATACTCAAATTTGTTTGCATATGTAATTATCGTCTCATTTGGAAATGAGTGTGTCTCTTCTGGCTCTGGTTTAGACCTGAAACAGCTCCCTACATTGAGAGAATGGAACAAGAAATGGAAAAGAAAGGCAAAAACCCACAAGAGCAGAAATCCTTCTTTGCCAAATATGTGAGTACTTTTGACGTGTCACATCACTGTTTTACCAGTTTTTACTTTGGGTTCCTGTTAAGTTCACATAAATAATTATGTTTGCATTTGACTAATTATTAATGTGATAATTTTCCCCAGGTGTCTAGATAGTAAAAGTGTGAAACATTTTGTATTATTACATTAATCTCCTCCTCTTTTATTTCACCTCCTGTCCAAATGGCCTCAATTCCTGCTAATAGTTTTTTGCTCTACTGTGTCTCTTAGCATATTTTTTCAGTTTAACAGTGTGTTCTGGAACTAGCGGACTGCAGTGCCTAAGCTGACCGTTACTATATGTTTTTGGGTGTTGTATTTTGAGCTAACCGTTATTTAATTTGCTGCTCTGCTCAGTGTTGAAGCTGCTGGTCCGTTCCGCCCCATCCTGAATACGCCTACCAGTACTAATGTCCCTCTTTGTGACCGATCTCTTAATTCTCCAGCAGCGTGTGTCGTGCTCGGCTGTTCTGCATTCACTATGCTGTGACTGTGCTGTGTCTGTGTTGACTTTGTGCCGGTCTGTGCTGTGTTCCAGTGGTATTTGATTCTGGGAGGTGCAGTGTTCCTCATGGCCACCAGTTCAGCACAGACCCCACCAGGGGGCGCCAGAGAGCAGAGCTGATTTCCATTCATTTCAAGTACTGAAATATCATTTTAGCCTACTTGGTTACTACATTTCTCAATGTTGTGTGTGTATATGGGCCAGCACACGCTCCCACATACATACAAACTCCAATCTTCTGATCCTTCCTCTTTCAGCTTGGTGTTCAATTGTTTGTGTGCATCCTTCTTATGCTTTTTGTGTAAGTTTCCTGCTGGGTCATGACCACATCAGTGGTGTTTTGATTGAATAGGAGTCTCACAATCAGGTTGGCCGGTAATTTTAGCAGGTGATTGTAGTCTCAGTCTAAGAGATGTTCATGACCCACGCTGCTTGCTTCACTCTGTCCTGTTTTTTTCAGTCTCATTTCTCCTGATTTCTCCCTCCCGGTGGAAACTCATTTGTAAGCAGTAAGCGGTGGAGGTTGGACAATGAGAGAGCAAGGAAGGATGAAACTGAATTTTTTTTGCTTGGGGAAACCAATTAATTCAATGGCTTGTCCCACACCTAATCATTGACTCTGGAGAAGAACCGTCATGTTGCATTTTAAACTGTACAAATGTGTTCAAACTTTCTGTTGTGTTTGTCTTTTCTCTTTCATCAACAGTGGATGTATATTGTCCCTCTCGTTCTGTTCCTGATGATGTCAGGAGCTCAGGATCAGTCTGGAGGCGGAGGTGGGGCGGCCAATGGCGGAGGACGATAATTCCCATGGCAACTAAGACTCCTGTGTTGTACATAATAATTTAAACCAGATTTTGAGTTCATTAACATGCATAATAACATACATTTTCAAACAAAGGATCGTTCTATAGAGATGATGATTGAAAAACTTAACTTATAACTGCATTGTTGGATTGCGTTTCTACTACTGATTTAATAAAATAATTTGACTGTTGAAGTTGTCAGCATGGTCATGCCATTCATAAATAATAATACAGGCATTTTGAAACGGGTGATCTCTTCATTCTCTTATGGAGCTCTTAGACTTGTTTCCTGGCTCAGTGCCATTTGAGCTAGTTTGTTTTGAATCGTGTTGCTGCTGGTAATACCTCACCTCTCTGCACCTTGATGCCATAAAAACTAGTCATCTACTTTAAACCAAATATCTCTTCATCATGGTAATGGTATAAGCTCAATACTAAATTAATATAAATAAAAAATATTCCTGCAGGGATGATTCAGTCACTAAAAAGACTTAAGCTCTCTTTAGTTTAGTTAACAAAGCTCTCTTTTGAATTTAAATAAATATTTAGTTTTCAGTATTAATGCAAGTGTAAGGTGTAAAAATAAAACATTCCGCCTGACTGTAATATACTTACTATGCAAGTCAAAGGTGCTAGGCATTAAATTGGATTAAACATTAAAATGCACATTGTTATAGCCAAATTACTTAAACATTGTATGTTTTAACAGGAACCACAATGTGATCTAATTGTAAAAACAATACCATATCCACCTTATTTTTCAATGTGGAAGCAAGCCGTTTTCTGTGCATGTGCGCGACTTGCGGTTCATTAGCCGCTGTAGGGAAGTAATGAGAAGAATAACAACTTGTAGTAAACGGTTAAACTGTGCACTACAAACCAGTGTGTTCATAATTAAGATAGTACATTAAAATAATATTGTAAGATACACCAGTTTGCAAAATCAAGCAGCTAAATAGCCAATGACACCAGAAGCCAGACCCATCAGATTGACAAATGACCGCATCCACTCTTACGGTGAAAATAAGGTGGATACTGCTTTTTAAATCCTCCTGATTGCCTGAGACCGGTGTATTGAGCTTGACATTTTTTAAAGAAAATAAAGTTACAAATAACATTAGGTCTATAATTAAAAAGTTTATGGTCAGTAAGTTTTTTTATTATTATTAATACTTTTATTCAGCAAGGATGCATTGCATTGATCAAAAGTGGACAGTTTATTTTGTTACAAAAGATTTTCTATTTCATAAATGCTGGTTATTTGAGGTTTGTTTTTTATCAAATAATCTTGGAAACAATGCATCACTATTTCCACAAACATATTGAGCAGCATAACTGTTTTCAACATCAAAAATATTAAGGAATGTTATTTGAGCAGCAAATCATCAGCATATTAGTATGATTTCTGAAGAATCATGCGGCACTGAAGATTGAAGTAATGGCTGCTGAAAATTCAGCTTTGCCATCACAGGAGTAAATTACATTTGATATATATTTACAAATATAAAATAGAGTAGGATAAGAGCTTAAAATGGAAGGTAGGTTACCGGCAAAGCTAAAAAAAAACATTTCAGTTAAAATGTGTTCAACTTTCAACCATTATTTAGTATTAATTGGTATAATTATAGTATCTCAGAAGCTTTACACAAAATATTCACAGTTTTCTATTATTGAGATTCAGAAAAAAGGCAGCTCATGGCCACAGTTGGTTGAGATTAATCATGAAAGCTTGACCTTCGACAGACATGGCTTTTCGAAATTTTATCCATCCTGCTTCATAAGCTAATCATACGGCTATTCGTGTGTGCTGTAAACAGAAGAGAACTTGGGGAGAGAATGTTCTAGACCGGCTCCCGCAGACCTGTGGCTATCTTTGTCAGCTGTCGGTCATTCTCAGCTCGTGGGGCTGTTTGTTTTGGGTCTGTTCATGTGTAACTGGCAGTGTGGGGTAAATCTGGATCTTACGAGGCTCAGCGCCAACAACACTGTTGTGTTTCCCTAAACCCTCAACCACCCCACCCACCCGTGTTCTCTGAAAGATTTTGTAGTCCCATGGAGCAGGACATCTATACGTCAATGACCTCGATCAAGCACTGTTTATGGCCAAAGTCAATGTCACAGTTCAAATCTAAAGCAAGGAGGAGAGAGCTTGAATTAATTTCAAAGTCATTTGGAAGTAAAAGGATCTGCTGGTATATAAAGGTCTGGCACCTTTGTGCTTACAGGCCTCTGTATACAGCTCTGGTGGGCTAAAATGTACCAGGTCAAAGGACAACGCAGCAGGAGATGATTTGTTTCTACCGCTTTAGCTGTGTTAAACTGAGAAGTAAAAAAAGTGTACATCTGACTTGACTTAAATCTCAAACGTTTATCCCTCTGTAAAGGTAACTCATGATTTTCTTTACATAGAGATCCAATTCAGCGTAGAACTATCAGCGCAGCCCTGATGAATGTGTGGATACCAAGAAGCACATGGTTGAAACTGAGACAGAACAGAAGTGTATGTGCCACAGTACATGCATTTCTTTCTCTCACTCACTCGCTCTTCGCCTGCCGCTGTGTTTTTTCACCTGTTACGCAGTTCATTGGCATTGGTCAGTGAATATATATATATATCTATACACACACACACATATATATATATATACACACACACACACACACACATATGTATATATATATATATATATATATACACATACACACACATATATACAGTGCTCAGCGTAAATGAGTACACCCCCTTTGAAAAGTAAAATTTTAAACAATATCTCAATGAACACAAAAACATTTCCAAAATGTTGACAAGACTAAGTTTAATATAACATCTGTTTAACTTATAACATGAAAGTAAGGTTAATAATATAACTTAGATTACACATTTTTCAGTTTTACTCAAATTAGGGTGATGCAAAAATGAGTACACCCCACAACAAAAACTACTAAATCTAGTACTTTGTATGGCCTCCATGATTTTTAATGACAGCACCAAGTCTTCTAGGCATGGAATGAACAAGTTGGCGACATTTTGCCAGATCTATCTTTTTCCATTCTTCAAGAATGACCTCTTTTAGAGATTGGATGCTGGATGGAGAGTGATGCTCAACTTGTCTCTTCAGAATTCCCCATAGGTGTTCGATTGGGTTCAGATCAGGAGACATACTTGGCCACTGAATCACTTTCACCCTGTTCTTCTTCAGAAATCCAACAGTGGCCTTAGATGTGTGTTTAGGATCATTGTCATGTTGGAAAAGTGCACGACGACCAAGGGCACGGAGTGATGGTAGCATCTTCTCTTTCAGTATAGAGCAGTACATTTGTGAATTCATGATGCCATCAATGAAATGCAGCTCCCCGACACCAGCAGCACTCATGCAGCCCCACATAAGGACACTGCCACCACCATGTTTCACTGTAGGCACCATGCATTTTTCTTTGTATTCCTCACCTTTGCGACGCCATACAGTTTTGAAGCCATCAGTTCCAAAAACATTTATCTTGGTCTCATCACTCCAGAGTATAGAGTCCCAGTAGTCTTCATCTTTGTCAGCATGGGCCCTGGCAAACTCTAGGCGGGCTTTTTTGTGCCTGGGCTTTAGGAGAGGCTTCTTTCGTGGACGGCACCCATGCATGCCATTCCTCTGCAGTGTACGCCGTATTGTGTCACGGGAAATAGTCACCCCAGTTTGGCTTTCTACTTCTTTAGATAACTGCAGTGAACTTGCATGTCGATTTTCTTCAACCCTTCTCATCAGAAGACGCTCCTGACGAGGTGTTAACTTCCGTGGACGACCTGGACGTCTCTGTGAGATGGTTGCAGTTCCATCTTTTTTAAATGTTTGTACCACTTTTGCTACAGTATTCTGACTGATAAGTAAAGCTTTGCTGATCTTCTTGTAGCCTTCACCTTTCTTGTGCAAATAAATAATTTTCTTTCTCAGGTCTTGTGACATTTCTCTTCCATGTGGTGCCATTGCTGACAGCATGAAATGGGAAGGGGTTTTCTTTAAGTAACACCCTTTTATAGTCAACTGTCACCTGTGTAATGAATAATTAGACTCACCTGTGGTTGAATTCTTGTTAAATTAGACATTTGTAGTCTAAAATTTAGCTTTGCTCCAGAGACTTTCAGTGGGGTGTACTCATTTTTGCATCACCCTAATTTGAGTAAAACTGAAAATTTTGTTCTCTAAGTTATATTATTAACCTTACTTTCATGTTATAAGTTAAACAGATGTTATATAAAACTTAGTCTTGTCAACATTTTGGAAAATGTTTTTGTGTTCATTGAGATATTGTTTAAAATGTTACTTTTCAAAGGGGGTGTACTCATTTACGCTGAGCACTGTATATATATATATATATATATATATATATATACACACACACACACACACGTGTGTGTGTGTGTGTGTGTGTGTGTGTGTGTGTGTGTGTGTGTGTGTGTGTGTGTGTGTGTGTGTGTGTGTGTGTGTGTGTGTGTGTGTGTGTGTGTGTGTGTGTGTGTGTGTGTGTGTGTGTGTGTGTGTGTGTGTGTGTGTGTGTGTGTGTGTGTGTGTGTGTGTGTGTGTGTGTGTGTGTGTGTGTGTGTGTGTGTGTGTGTGTGTGTGTGTGTGTGTGTGTGTGTGTGTGTGTGTGTGTATACATACAAATAATATAATATTGAGCAATTATTAGATGCTTCCCTATATATATTCATATAGTTTAATATACTATATAAACTTGTTATTTGTGTAGAACAGACAGAAACATGAATAATAATCATAATTACAGATGTAATACTAAATGTGATTTAATATACATAACATACATAGTAATTATATATTCATATTAATGTAATATATGTGATAATATACACACAAACATTACACGTATTCAGATGCAACGTTACATTTGTGTATTATTAATATCATCAAAAGTGTCATATCAAATATGATTAGATAGATGGATCATTATAATTCAAAATATCTGTCTGTCTCGATTACATTTATAACATTTGTGGTATTATTATTATTGTGTGATGATTACTATCACTGCACATAATTTACATAATGTTTTAGTCTGTTATGCATAAATTACAGGTAACTAGCATCAAACGACTGAAATGAGCAATGCAGATTATATATAGTCTGATTTGATTTATGCAGAACAGACTAGCACACAAACAGTGTCAGACTATGAGCAGGTTAGTCTACAAATCATTGTCATTCTGCCGATGCTATTTCGGAGGGAGGCATGGTTAGTGTGTCTCTTAAAACGGTCCTATACATTCACATACCCACACAATGCTCTGTATTATAGCTAAACATAGCGTACACTTGCCACCTATTAAAATTCCACCACCTAACTTACAAAGGTGCTAAGAGGAAGAGTGAGAAAAGAATGAGTGTCTGAGGGACAAGCAATACACCTGTCTCGTTTATCAGGAATGAAGACAGGCCAGATACTGACATAATCGACAGTCTGCTTTCAAGCATTAAAGAACCACCGTGTGATTTAAGACTCCGAGCTTTGAGATGAAGAAACGCCTCGAGTGATAATGTCCTGTAATACAGTCCAGCGGATCCACCTCAGATTAGCACAGCTTTGCTGTTTTTCTGATCCGTCTGTTTGATTAAGAAACATGACATGACAAGAGGCATGACATGAGGTTTGTCGCAACTACTCGCAGTTTCTGGAAGTCATTCAGTCAAGGTGTTTTTTATGAGGTAAGCTAAGATTAGTCTAAATCACAGATTATATTCTGATCCATTTGCAAAGCCATAGTGGTCTATACCTCAGTATTAGCAAAGTTGCTGTGGATACATAACATTTCCCACAACAAAAAAATGTCTTGGATTGCATGTGAAGATGCCCTTCAGGCGTAACATTAATAGTTTTTAGTTTTTTAGTAGAGTTATTTTAGTAACGTTACTTCAACATACTACGTGGAAATGAAATAACACACACACACACACACACACACATATATATATATATATATATGGGTATTTGGCTTAGTGTTATGTTAGAATCATTTTTATACTCATACCTTTTGTTGTTTTAATATTTTGAATTGTTTTTAGCTTTATTTTTTGTTTTCATTTAAATGTTCAGTTTTGAAATGTTGTTGTATGCATTTGTAACTTTATTTAATTTCTCAATTTTCTTAAATGTGTATATATAATATTTATAGAGTTTTAACTTATATTTTTCTTAATTTTTTTTCTTATTTGTAAGTCGCTTTGGATAAAATCGTCTGCTAAATGACTAAAAAGTAAAGTAATTAAAGTAACAGTAATGCGAGTGTATGTCAGACCCCTGCTGACCTCTGAGGCCAAAGAACCCATTCTGTCTTCTGGTATAAACAAATACTTTCTAAATGTTTTGTACTAAACACTTTTCAGTGAAATAAGCTAAAATGCCCTGCTATTTTGCACTCTGTATCTATAGTTTCAGTTCATCATGGCATTGCATATCTAGGTTCTTAATCAGTACTGCATGTGTGTGGTCACACTGTACCGTATATCCTTTTATTGATTTGTTGGTAACGTGTGAGTGATTTAGGTAACAGGATGGACCTCGTGATCAGCACTTCGACCACCTACAGACCCCCTCCCCCCTGTCTTTTCCTCCCCCCTGTTCACGGAGTGAATAAGAAGGGAACCCAGAGACAGAGAGACTCAGAGTCGAAAGACGCTCATCCAGCCCTGCAATGCCCAGCAGTACCCCGAGCACCAACGGAATCATGCCTGAAGTCAAGAAAGCAGGTAAGGGCTGCTCTCATTGCCTCACCTATATCAGTTCATTATCAGCAGGTGTGCCAGGATGCTTTTATTGTTGCTAAGATCCGTAACTTGCTACCAATACTTAATTGGACATTGCTTTATATTTTTTTATAATCTGGCACTGACATAAGTAAAATAAGTAAAACTTCAGCCTCTTTTAAAACATTAATTATGTATTTGTACATTAACTTTAGCAAAGATATAATAGGACGGCGATACAACTGATATTGTAGGAATGATAAAATAAAAATTAAATAGTGCATGGAAATAATAAAACAAGGAAATGCAAAATACATAATACATAGAAAAATAAGAAATCTATGTAATGGAAGAAAAAAAATTAGTTGTGTGAGGAAAAGCCCTAGATAACTAAATCTGGTTATGGTATTGTTATATTTATTAATATAAAAAACAAATCATATAACTGACAAGGTAAAATTGGCATTATAAGAACTTAATTGTAAAATTTTAATTTATTTTATTTATAAATATATTTTATTTAATTTATAAAAATATATATGTATATTTATTATTATTATTATTATAAAATTATTTTATTATATTGTAATACTTTTTTGTATGTATAATTATATGTTTAAATATTAATATTTATAAATTTTATTTTATTTCAAATAATGTGTGTGTGTGTGTGTGTGTGTGTGTGTGTGTGTGTGTGTGTGTGTGTGTGTGTGTGTGTGTGTGTGTGTGTGTGTGTGTGTGTGTGTGTGTGTGTGTGTGTGTGTGTGTGTGTGTGTGTGCGTGCGTGCGTGCGTGCGTGCGTGCGTGCGTGCGTGCGTGCGTGCGTGCGTGCGTGCGTGCGTGCGTGCGTGCGCCATTGCCCCATGTCCCCACTTTTCAAAACACTTATAAATCATACAGAGTGAGGTAAAAATGCACAGTTTCCTGTAAGGGTTATGTTGTGTAGAAAAAAACATTTCACCTATGGGATGTCCCCACTAATTTTGGGAATGTACTCAAAATACAATAAAATAGAATAATGTAAAAATTAAGTAAATCAAATTTGTATACATATTATTCTTTTCAGTTTTCTGTATGAGTTCTGTCAGGATTAGGTTACTGTTTTTAACTGCATATGAAAACAACAGAAGTCCATGGATTGTCCCTATTTAGATTAACTTTACATGAACATGTGTGTGTCTAAAATGTAATAAAAAATTATCTCAGACTACAGTATGCACCTGGTGATGCAATCAGACATCTTTCTAGACACTTTAAACCCAGTCTGCATGCTTAAGACCTGCAGTATTTACAGTGCTGGTGACAGTACACAAATTAAAAGTGTCACCACAATGCTGACTTGATGGAGGGTTATTCTGACAGATTGTGTATACTCTGAGACAGCACAGATCAAAGATACGCAGGAAAGACTAATGAGCGACAGCATGAGAAGAGGGCACCTTGAACATTATTGTCATTCTGTTACTCTCTTATGCACAGCTTAACATCTCACAGGAAAATAATAATAGTCTTTACAGTGACAAAGGGTTTAGCAGCTGCTCTACTCAATCTATTGACAACAAATTATTATAAGAGGAGGGATGGCCATACAAGACCTTGTACACTCCCTCGAGAATGCATATATTTTAAGGTAAGCATGTTGTCAAACATCCTCTAGACTTATACTATGTTAAGTACTTTAAAGAGGTCAAATGCAAACATATGTACACATATGGAAGGCTTTGTAGCTGTGCTTTACTCAGCATTTATATATACTACAAAGCTATATTGTGTATGCCCATCCCTACAAGTAAATCGTTGCATATTTTAAAATGTTTCCAAATTCAATATCACACAGTAAGATTGATATACAAGTGAAATGACCAGCATTCCTCAGATGCATCTTCTTTCAGGTGTTAATATAGCTGCATGATACCTCTTTCACCCTTCTACTTTCACACGTCGCCCTCATCTGTCATCTCAACAACTCTCTCTGCTTCTCTCTCTCTATCGATCTCGCTCTCAATTTCATTTCAATTTTAGTTGTATTTTAATTGAAAAAAAATTTTTTTCATTTGTAATATTTATTTTTCAGAAAAATGTTATTGTAATATTCACTTAAATTAAAACTATATAGCAAACAGTAAACATGAACAATTTAAAAATAATAATATAATATAATTTTAATCTAGTTAGGACACTCTTGCACCTATAAATATGTCAAATTTAATAATATGATGTAATATAATATTTTAGTACTGTTTTTTACTTTTTTAGGACCCTCTTCACTTATTCACTTTATATTGACTTAAAATTAAATCAATAGCAAACAGAGTAAACATGAAGAATTTAAAAATACATAATATAATATAATATAATATATGCTTTTCTCCTAGGAGAAAAGCATACACCTCTTTAAAAGATGAAAAAAGGCCCCTGCTGGTTTCTCATTAACTTACCAATGATGACATGCCGCCTTCTTGATCACAGGGGTAATGAGGTGTAAACCCCTCCACTGTAACTCATCTCCACAGCTCTACTGTCCTTGTTTTATTTATGCCTTCTGAGATTTAGCCAAGTTGGGTCTGACTTACTGGGCATGGCAGTATCTGGCAAGATAAGCATGGTGCACCGTGAGTGCGTAATTCTCAGCAATCTAAGTCAGCATAGAAACCAACTCAATCACTGTTAAGAGAGATCCGATCTAACAAATATCTGAGAACGTCTCTTGTCCGAGCGGGTTGCGTGTCTTTCCCAGGACTGTGAGCACGGTTACATGAAAATGCGTATAAATAGTATGCCAAATAAAAACGAAAACTTATGGTATTGATACGAAAAAAACGGACTTTGGCGTATATCTGATTCGAACGTGTTTGGCCTGCATATAATGCGCAGTTTTCGTGTGCATAAGATATGAAATTTGTTAGCGTGCATATGATACGCAGTTTTTGTGTACATATGTTACGCATCTACCCCACAACCCTAATCCTACACATCGCGTAGCATACACACGCCAAGTCTATTTTTTGCGTATCAATACCACAATTTTTTTTTTCATTTGGCGTACTATTTATACGCACTTTCATGAGATCGGGTTGGGACTGTGATGGGTCCCAAATCTCCCTTTACAGACATGAATCCCTCTATTTGTGCATCTGTCTGTTCATGTTATTTTCCATCAGGCCTGTTTCAAGTAAGCAATCAATAGAGGGTCGACACACAGCATGTGGTTTTCAACACTTGGGGATCATAACAAGATCATATCCATCGCCTTCCCTTTCAAATCATCATGCATGTCTCCTTGATCCAGCCACCAAATATGAACCATACCAGCATGCCGTAGCTTGGCAGGGTTTGCTAAGGCACGCTATGGACGTGTCCAACACAAACAGCTTGCTTTCTGCACTGTCATCACGAGCGAAAGACACCAAAGCTCAGCAATGAGCCTGAGGTCATCAACATAACTGCCGACTCTAAAAAGAGGTGAAGTTCAAAGTTACTCAACAGAAGACGGTTGTTCCAGTTGATATGATGCCACTTTTATTGAAAAGATTTGATAAACGCTGACAGTGTGGTTCAGTTGACAACACGTGTGCCTGGTTTCACAGACAGGGCTTAGACTTAGCCAGGATCAGGCCATAGTTCAATAAGGATATTTAAGTCATTTTTATAAATGTGCCTTAGAAAAATACATGACTGGTGTCCATCTTGAGACAAAACAAAGCCACTGATATATTTTAAGATTTTTCAGTTGAAACACCTCAGACTCACAGTTTAGTCTGGGACTAGGCTCAAGCCTTGTCTGTGAAACGTGGATTTCCCACAATGCCATGCTCACGGTTTCCACTTGAGTGAATGATCTGACCTTTTCAATCACTTGATTTACTTCAGCCCATAATCACAAACACCTGTTGTTTAATCTATCAACTCACTGCAATATTTCATCACTTTACATATTTTTTATAAGTATTTTTTGTCTTATTTTCCATAAAAATATATTCTTAAAATGAATTCACTTAAGAAGCATATTTTTTTGCAAGAGAATACAATTTTTTTAGAGAATATAAATCTTTAGAAAATATTTTCACAAAAATGTGAAAGCTACTTATTATTGTTATACTAATTAAATTATTTTTAAGCTTTAGGATTCAAGAAAATGTCCATAAATTTTACCAGTAGTGTTTTTGTCTTTCTACTGATTTTTAGAGTGTGTTAATAATGTATTTATGTGCTTGTTTGTTTTTATGGAAAACAAGACAAAAATGTCAATAAATATATTGTTGTTATTATTTGCAGTACTCATCACCTCCTCGTGTCCTCTAAATCCGCCGTCAGTCTTTCACAATTATGTGTTGGTCTGGTGAAAGATGTGAGTGAACGAGGCTTTGTGAATGATCCCTTATTGGACATTGGGGATTTTGAAACAAGGCTTTTCCGGGTGACCCCCTCCATGTACCTCTTGTTTACAGCATTCTTCCATTCATGCTCATTCTCCACCAAGTCACCACTCCCAAAACACCAGGGTTGAATCTCACACCAGGGAGAAAACCTTGACTGGAAGGGCTGTCAGCATGGCTTCAGATTGCATGACATTTTTAGATCTTTCTGATTTGTTTTATTTCAGAGCTCTGCTTCATGCTCGACCCCTCCCTCCTGTTCTTCCTGACTCCTTCCATACCAGCCCCTATAAGGGAGAGGTCCCGAAGAGAGGGTGAAACAGGCTATGACTGATGGAGTGACCTGTCAGCAGCAGTTGTTAATCTCTAGCCCTGATCTCTTTACCACCTCTGTTCCCTTCGCTCTGTACCATCCATTCCTTTTTAAGTCCCAAGCAACTGATGGAGTTTATATGTGCTCCAGGATTATATCTAAGGTTTCACTGCAGAAAGATTAATGGCTGTGACATTTATATATATTTTTTTCATTATTCTTCCATTTGGATGTCCATTTGTATCTCATAATTGCATGATGGCCTATAAGGGCTTCCCTGTTGTAATATGCAGAGAGCATGTGTGTCTCAGAAAAAAAGGTAAAAATTGTCAATGAGTTGGTATCCTGAGATACAAAGGCTAGAAGTGACATCGTTATACCTTATTTTACCCTGAATGGTACATATTAGTGATTCAAGTACATAATGCCTTTTGAAAGGGTATCGCTGCAGTGACAGTTTGTGACAGTGTATAACACATTAAATAAGATTATAGGGATGATGATGATGATGGTGACCTCTAAACAATCTGTTCTCAGTGATTGTCAGCGAGATCACAAACAGCGCTGGAGGTCTTGAACAGGTGTACAGAAGTCCCCGTCCTATATGTGCAGAAACACAGCTGACCCGATCACTTAGAGGTGCATCATGACACTGTCATGAAGACCCATTATAGTGATGTCAGTCACCCCTGTCCCGAACCGCGCAGCCAATCAAAAGAGAGTCCAAACCGCTTTGACCATCATCGCAGGCTTGCTTAAACATGACTGAGGAATTACTGACAGCAGGACGTTTTTTTGCTGATGTTATCTGATATCGCTGCAATGTGAGACAAAATTAATCATGGAGGAAATTATAGGACTTTTTTTCCTCAATCAGCTGACAAAAGAATCTTACACTGAAAAAAACCTTTTAATTAGACTTTTTAAACTTAAAATATCTAGAACATTAAAGAAAAAATATATAAAAATACTGAAATAAAATATTGAAAAAGCTAAAACATGCCTTAAAAGTATACTTAAATATAAGATTTTTTTTGTGAAGCAACACTGGATAAGATATCAAGATTTAAGGCAAAAATACAAGTGTATAGACTTATTTTCAACATTTTTAAACTTAAAAAGTATCTCACTGCAGTTAAACAAAATAGACTTTTACTTTGTCCAAATATTTCTAAATAAAAGCTTTATTGTTTTTTATTTTATATTATTGTAGTAAAAATACATTTAAAGATGTTTCTGAAAGCATATTATGCGGTGTTACTTTTCTAGTAAATTATCTTTTTAAAATGTTTAGATATTTAAATGAAAAACAATACAAAACATATAGTCTTTATTGAGGAATGCTTCTTCTTGCAGGACTCAAACCAGCAACCTTTCCTTTTCAGCCTTAATTTATAGCCACTACCACACTCTGTTTGCAGGATATTATGTGGATAGTTGTGTTTCATTATTACAGTGACCCTTTCACTCTTTGCCACTATAATCTGCTACTGCAATTCACATACAATTCACACTTAAACTGACAAATTTGCACCAATGCACTAAATGCCACTGATAATTATGATAACCCAAGGGAGCAGCTAATATTACTGTCCACATTAACAAAAGAAGGCAAAAAAAATGTGTGAGCTGTAATACGTGAGCCAGAGGATTGCAGATGACTTGAGAAAATTAACAGTAACGAGAAAAGTGTTAAACCTGCAAGCCCAGTGCTGGACATAAACATGCCAACACCACTAACACTGTGGAAATGAAGTGCGGCGGAAACAAAAATGTATTCTTGGAAACTGCTGTCAGAGCCTATGATGTGTGTCCATGGTGAATGTAAGTTTAGGCCTAGCATGCTTCTTAGATGTAACCTAAACCCTGACAGGCATGGGTAAATTATATGATTCAGTGCTAACAACAGTGCGGGGTAGATGAATGGCATACCACAGGGTGATATATTGCGCACATAGAGGTAAGGAAGGAGGATCAGAAAAGCAATGTAAGGAAAGGGAAGACTCTAGAATGCTCGTGCAGAGTCAATATCATTTCCAAACTGCCTGTGCGTTCGCTTAAAATGATTTGTTGGCAACCTCTGATTTTAATTGATGTACATTTTTACCCCTATAGGAAGAAAAGGATCAAGAGCAGAAGCAAATCCTGCAGGTAACTGTAATGCAATCCTGTTGAGTCTAGAGTGCCCCCTTTTGCGACAGCTGCTCTCCAAATCCTCACCCTCCAGAAACATGCAAACCTGCAAAACCATTTTTTTTAAAGTGACACTGTCCAACAGGGACAGTTACATCAGCAGGTAGCGTCTTTTTTGCCTCCCCTGAGCCCACTGTGTATACTGTGAGTAATAGAGAATGAATGGGGCTATGATTGGCCTAGTGCATCGTTCACTTCACGCCATATGATAAATCTCATTTTTGTGCACAACCCACATCCACAAATTGGTCTGAATAAATAATGGTGTTAATGGGAAGACTGATTACAGAACTGTCCCATTTTGATAGCAGCGCTTTATGTCACGTAACATTCAAATATGAAATAACTTGAAAACAATTTAATCTGCGAGGATTATTTGGTGAATTAAAGTTACATCTCCGTGTCTGTGACCATCATGACACCTGCAATGTTTAGCAAAAAATGAAGACTGAAGATCCAAAAATAAGATTATAGAAAAAAGGCTAAATGCATATGAAATATGAAATGTATTGCTGCATTCGTATATCTTTTTTTAATTCATGTAAAAATGCTTAAAAGCACTAACTTTATAAATTAACTGTTTTAATAAACAGAACACAATTACATTGTTAATGTAAAAATACAAAGTGTAATTGTATTGGCTACTGTTGTTTTCTCAAATGTAATGTTTAATTAACCTGAAATGTGTCAGCTGGAACATGGATTTAAATAAATGAATCATAATGTAACACTTTAGAATAGGGAACACTTATTCACTATTAACTACGACTTTACCCTCAATAAATTCCGAATTTGCTGCTTATTAATAGTTATTAAGGTAGTTGTTAAGTTTAGGTATTGGGTAGGATTAGGGATGTAGAATAAGGTCATGTAGAATAAGGCATTAATATGTGCTTAATTACTACTAATAAATAGCTAATATTCTAGTAATGTGCATGCTAATAAGCAACTAGTTAAGAGACCCAATAATAATAATAAAACTCATTTATTACACTATTAAAAACAACCATTACAATAGTATTTTCATGCTTACATTAACCATGTATTTAAAGTATGTTTATTAAAACCAAGTATAAATGTAATATTTAGTATTTTACATGTATTCCAAAATATGAATGTATTAAGAATGAGGTAACAGTTTTCAGATTGTGTGCATATTTTATCTGTGAACTGAAGTTCAACTATTTGTTTTAAAACTTGTCACATGATCATTAATTAAAGCTCGGTAAACACCGCAGGTTTCATGATGGTCACGGACACAGAGGTGTATAGCTATCTTTAATTTCACCATGTTTCATGCACTAAAACCGCCTCACAGATCATTATCAACGAGTCATTTAAGGTTTGGAGAACATACTGGTCTTATAATAGAACTGACACATTCAGATCAAAATCTGACAGTATGGTTTGCATGTGTGATCATTACCATGACTTTTTCAAGGTGAGTTCTGCTGTCTTAATGGTGTTAATGGGAGAGGATCATAATACAATAGAAGCCACATGAAGCCTGGGCCTCCATTAGACAGCTGACATTTAAATAGGATTATGCAGTCATGGTATAGAATATAATGACCTCTCACTCTTTCTTCTTCCTTTCATCACAGAAAAGGCACCACCATATGAACCCAACATCGCTGAACCCAATACCAGAGCTGAGCTGATGAAATGTACGCACAAACATTACAGGAATTGTTTTGTTTTTATGATTTTGATATAGTTCTGTATTGTTATTTAATAGGCCCTTGACCTCTGAAATGTTATTTCTCTCTCAGACTGGATAAATCTCACTCTGGATGACAGAACTGCTCAGAAAATGCTGTGGCTCTCAGAAGGTGGAGCCAAAGTGTCACGTATGTCAGAGGAAGTGTGCCCTGTTCTAGACAGGCCAGAGAGATATGAATATTCACCACAGGTATGTAATGAGTCTCTGAATCTGTCTACTTTATTTTTGTTCTGTCATGCGATTTATAAAAATCAATTTTTGAACAGCTCATGTAAATCTTTCTTTTAGTATTATCTTCTTATTTACATTTTTAAGGCTTAGTCATGCAAAAATGTAGCAAAAATGTCATCATTTACTCATCCTCATGTCTTTCCAAAGATTTTTAGTCTTTAGAACAAAGCTTAATAATAAAAAAATCCTCATATTTTGGTTCTTTGATTTAATGTTTTTACCTCAGTTTTATAGTAATTCACATTTTCAAACTTGTTATATTTACATTAGTCTAATATTTCAATGAATCTGTTGATATGGTTCACAAAACCAGTCTGAATGATTCATTCACTCACAAGTTCAACTCAAAAGGACAGCTATGTAAGTTTGAAATGACACGAGGGTGAGAGATGTATGACAGAATGTAATGTGCAAGACTGTTATGGTCAACATGTAGTAACCGTGTGACTTCTGCAAGGATAACTTTCTCAATATCTTCCCGAAGGTGCTGTGTAAAGAGGGTCTTCTGGGCAGTCGTGGGTACTGGGAGGTGGACTGCGCAGGCTGGGTGGTGATTGGGGCAGTGTGTGAAAGCGCAGGGCGGAAAGCTAAGGATGGCCCGAGTGGGCTGGGAGAGAATGACCTGTCATGGGGTGTGGGCTGGGCCGGATCCTGCTACCAGGTCTGGCACAACGGAGAGAACATTGAATTCCAGGCTCCCCTCTGTTCCACCATCAGCATCTACGCTGACCAGCCAGCTGGCATCATCAAGTTTTTCCAAGTCGAAGATGGAGAGAACGGCTCCAAGGAGGTCAGACTGATTCATCGGTTTGCAACCAGTTGCAAGGAGAAGCTCTTCCCTGGTTTCTGGATGGGCATGAACTCCTACTGCAGGATCCGAAAGAAAGATCAGTAGGGGGTGAATACATGAAGAGAAGAAGGGGTTGGAAGGAAACAGGGTAAGGGTGATGTAAGAAAGAGGAGAGGAAAGTTTGAGAGTAAGGTGGGGTAGGTAGGGAGTAAGATATAAAAGTTCTGTAACAACATAAATAATACTACTGAAACTGTAAATGGAGACTTGCATTCTAAACCAGAATTTGCCTGTTAGTAACCTCTAGGTTGATTCAAAATGTAGTGTTTTTGTTTTTTAACCAGCAATCGAATTGGTGTAGCATTAATCTTTATACTAATTATTTTGAACAGTCACATTTTATATTCCATGTGATGTCAAATGCAGATAGTGTAGGAAATATTTATCTCTGTAGTCTAATAAACTAGTTCAAAATAATAATGATGTGCTGTGTTTTTTATTGCTGACATGTCTTTAAAATCAAGCAAAGGTCTCGGGGCATAATCACGGGGTCTGTTTTTATCTGGTTAGTGTGACCCAGTGCACAAAGATTTTCTTTACGGACAGGCATTCAAAAGTTATTTTGGCTTTTTTATATATATTATTAATAATGTTACACCACTGAAAAAAATATCTGAGGTCTTTTGAAAGCATTTTTATAGAATTTACCCTCTCAGGTGCCTTCAAAATTCAGCTCTGGACTGTCGCAAATAAAGTTTTGTTTTACTAATAATTGTAATTATTCTTAAAACACAGTACAGGTATATCTAAAAAAATTAGAATATGGTGGTATAAGTTTTTTTCTTGTATAACTTATTTCAAAAAGTGAAACTTTCATATATTTTAGATTCATTACATATAAAGTACAACACATCAAAGGTTTTTTATTTTTTTTTTTTTATGATGAGCATACAGCTAATGAAAGTCAAAAATCAGTATCTCAAAATATTAGAATATTTACATTTGAGTTTCAATAAATGACCATCCATACAATATACATTCTGGTTATCTCTTGTTCTTTGAAACCACAATAATGGGGAACACTGCTGACTTGGCAATGGTCCAATTGGGAGAGCTTCACAAGGAGTGGACTGAAGCTGGAGTCAGTGCATCAAGAGTCACCACGCTCAGACATCTTCAGGAAAAGGGCTACCAAGCCACTTCTGAAACAGAAACATCGTCAGAAGCATCTTACCTGGGCTAAGGAGAAAAATAACTGGACTGTTGCTCAGTGGTCCAAAGTCCTCTTTTCAGATGAAAGTAAATGTTGCATTTCATTTGGAAATCAAGGTCCCAGAGTCTGGAGGAAGAGTGGAGAGGCACAGAATCCATGTTGCTTGAAGTCCAGTGTGAAGTTTCCACAGTCAGGGCTGCATGTCACTGTTTTCTGAAGTCCACAGTCAACGCAGCCATCTACCAGGACATTTTAGAGCACTTCATGCTTCCTTCTGCTGACAGCTTTATGGAGATGCTGATTTCATTTTCCAGCAGGACTCGGCACAAAAAGGTACCAAAAGCTGGTTCAATGCCTGTGCTTTACCTGACCCCATAGATAATCTATGGGTATTGTCAAGAGGAAGATGAGAGACACCAGACCCAACAATGCAGATGACCTGAAGGCCGCTATCAAAGCAACCTGGGCTTCCATTACACCTGAGCAGTGCCGCAGGCTGATGTCTCCATGCCACGCCGCATTGATGCAGTAATTCATGCAAAAGGAGGCCCAACCAAGTATTGAGTGCATAGAAATGAACATACTTTTCAGAAGCCTAACATTTGTTTAAAATATCCTTTTTTTATTGATCTTATGTAATATTCTAATTTTCTGAGACACTGAATTTTGGGTTTTCATTATTTGTAAGCCATAATCATAACAATTTCAAGAAATAAAGGCTTGAAATATTTCACTCTGTGTAATGAATCTATATAATATATGGGTTTCACTTTCTGACATGAGTGACAAAAATCATTTACCTTTTTCATGATATTCAAATATTTTTTTTGGGATGTACCTGTATATAAAGTACACTAGGCTACAAACTCTTGAGACTGTAAGAACATGCTTTTTTGCATTCATGGCTTGCCTAATACAAACCTGAATGAGATGAATGGAAATGAAATCAAAAGTGGGAATGGGAAATACATTTAAGATGATTTGATTTGTTGTATGTGCTTGAATAAAAGCCTGCTAAATGCATAAAGTAACGCTAAATGATAGCATGGAGTAAAAAGCTACAGAAAAACAACACCGCCCTCTGCCGAGCACAGGAAGCATCGACTCTCCTCAGAGAGTTTGCACATAATCTTTAGCCTGCTCAATCGCATCAAGATAAAAACTTTGAACTTTTAAATGCAAATACACAAAGGGCAACAGAATTCGACAACAAACAACTTGTTTATTGAAAACGTATTTACTTAAACACTGAACAGTTGTGAAATGTGTAAGATGAACACAGCTGGTTGACATCTGTACTGTTGTAAACCCTCATATTTGACATATCCTATAGAAGTTATCATACTAATAAACAATTCTTATTTCTGTTATCAGGACATTAATAATGCTGTCATAATGCTGAAACACTTGTCATTTGTGGGTGAAAAATCCCACACATTCGTGTTTCCGAAACGTTTTGTCCTTTCATTGTCTTTTGCTTTATAAGCATTGATTTAGAAAGTCTTCAGGACAGAATCTGAAATAAAAGTGAGTGCACACAGGCAGAGTGACATCTTTTGCAAGCATTCACATTAACATCTAGTCAGCTTTGGCAATCTTGCCATGGAATATATACACTACTGAATTCACATCTGAACGCAGCAGTCTATATATCCAAGTACATGTAGTGTTTGCTAATGTACAATGCTTCTCTGGTGATGGATGTGCGAGTATCTCAGCATGTAAATAGGCTCATATACTATCAGTAAATCCCACACTGCAGAGGACAGTTACTTGGTATGATTAGTAACCCAATGATGTACGCTTGCTCTGTTAGTGTTTCTCAATGAAATGCACTACGTAACTAAAGTCTGCCACAACCATTCGGTCAAAGCCAAAAGAAATTCTCCAATTAAGACATGCGAATCAACCCTCTCCTCCTTCTGCTGCAGATGTGAAGAATTGGTAAAGGTTTCGCTACTTTCAGTGTCATAGAAATACTAATGATATGAAGGAAAAGCTTCAGTTTTGGCAACATCTTTGCTAAAAACATCCATAAAACTCTCCAGTTCTGTTCAAATCACTTTCGCACACAAACATGCTCACGTTCTCGTTCTCATGCATGCTCAAACATACATACGCACACATTCGTCCACTCTCAGTGCTTAAGAGAGAAGTCGCCAGTGTTTAGGCGAGGTCGTGGCAGTGCTCCAAACATCTCCGTTCCGTCTGTGGCTCCAGGGACCAGCAGGGCTTTCATACTGGCAGCTATGTGGTCCAGGTCTGTACAGCCCATCTAACATAAAAGAGACATTTTAATCAAGCTAAAAACAAGTATAAAAGTGATTAAATGTGAAAAAATTATCATTAATTGCTATTCTTCAATTTTTCTTTTACAAAACCCATTATATAAGTGGATTTAGTCACAATTGTAGTGAGGGTGTTAATCAGAAAAGACTTGGCAACAAATTATTGTATAGATAACTGTGTCAATGCAGTACAATAATATTGCACCTATTTATGTTTAGAGTATAGATTTTCCAAAAAGAAACAGTTTAGTTTGAGTCATTTTCCAGTGGAAAATACTGGTTCAGGCTCAGTCTTTTAATGGTAAAATTATCACAATACATTGAAATATTACCCCCCCCCATCACAAAAATATGTAAAACTCAATATATTTGTTTAATTATGGACAGTTTTAATCATTGTGAACCTTTTATAAATCTTATACTACACAGCAAAAATATTTCACAAAAAAGTATTAAGTTAGAAAAAAATATTTTAATAATTGTAGTAATATTTTACATAGCCTTTATGCCAGATTTGCTCTGCACATGTCACACATAAGTGTATTGTCCTTTTCAAAGTGATTCCAATCATATTTCAAGCATTTCAAAACCATCATGGCGAACAGCGCACATCTGAAGTGTCTCTGAAGGAAATAATGCATTATTTATCGGCTTAAAGATATCGGCCAAATTTTCTTATCGGGCCGATACCGATTATATGAAAAAATGGGCATTTATCGGCCGATACCGATATGGTGGCCGATATATCGTGCATCCCTAAATATTACTGTTTTTAATATATTTTTGATCAAATAAATGCAGGATTGACGAACATAAGAGATTACGTCAAAAACATCAAAAAACCTTACCAATCCCAAACTTTTAACTAGTATGTATTTATATTGACAATCTGTATTACCTTTGGTCCTATCCTCCATTTTGTATGAAACTGTTCAAAAATGATGTAATTATGAAATTGTCTTATCAATGAATGATAAATACAATTTTTTAATTTTGTATTAAAAGTGCATACATACAAGCTGTTGTAGGGGGTATGTGGATGAGGGCATGTATGAAGCGGATTAATAACTGACCCGTTCTCCACTGTGGGTGTCGCCCTGAGAGCCATGGTTGTTCCTGTAGCCCCACACTGGTATAGACACAGGCAGTGAACGAGCCATTGACATGGGGTTAGAAGAGCGAGACGCCAGGTGAGACATTGCTATGCCACGCGGAGGGGGAGGTGCTTCCTCACTCAGAGAGCCTGTCAGCAATAAAACATAAATATACGAACGACAGCAATGAAAACAAACTGATGTTACAGTGTCATAATTCAGATAATGATCTCGTTGAACAGTCACTGTGTTTGAAGCTCAATTACAGAATAAGGATTTTAAAAATAAGATTACACATTGTGTTGGTAGCATATACAAATGAAGACATGGTAAACGATGCGTAAAAAGACAGAATAAGTCATTATAATCAGTAATCATGTCCCCACTGGATGCAACAAATGCCTCGTTTATAATGGGTTTTATTGTTTTGTGTCGTCGCGCCGGGACACGGTATCACAATACGGTGAGGGGCGTAACATTTCCATCTCACGCTTGAGGTATTCGGCCAATCACAACGCACTGGATAGCTGGCCAATCAGAGCACGCTTCGCTTCTCAGAACGATGAGCTTTGTAAAAATCGATGCGTTTCAGAAAGGCGGGTGCAATAGAGGAGCAACAATAATGTACAGTATGTGGAAAATAATGTTTTTTAACGCATAAACAAATTGCATTACACCAAATACACAAAATAATGATCTTTTTAGCAACGTCATATGAGCCCTTTAATAAAAATATATGTATAATAATAATAATAATAATAATTCACCATCAGTGCTCTCCTCCTCCCCGTCAGACTCGAAGAAGGGCTCGCAGTCCCGGGACAAAGAATCCTCATCCATTGAAAAGACACCTGAGAAACAAAGAGAGACCCATTCAATTTGAATTTGAGATCTGAAATGACAAACCCCTTCTTATCTGAATACAAAGAATAGGTGCATTTACCTGCCGATTCGTTCAGGTTACGCCTCCTCTCATCTAAATCCTCTTCCTCCTCTTCTCTTCTCCTCCTCTCCTCTAAGTCCACAATTTCCGTCCTTTCTCTTGCGTTCTCACGTTCCTCCATCGCCGCTTTCTCCTGGTCACGCTCTCCGTTCCCATGCTGACTGCCTGGCTGGCCAATAGCAGCCGCCGAGCTGTAGATAGACGGGTAGCTCTGAGAATAGAGCCTTATGTTGGGACTAACAGTCCCGACTCCATCTCCAGTCAAGCTCTTTGGAAAGAGGACACAGTAAATCACAAGGCGAATGCACTCAAAATTGCTTAAAAATAAAAAAACAGCACTCACCAGCCTGCCAGATGGCACATCAACGCCCAGTTTGGCTCCTCCTCCTTCCCCTGAATTCAGACGCATGTGTCTCTGAGCCGTCAGAACAGTGGTGGAGTGCAGAACTGCGATGTCATCCATGTATCGCCGTGATGACTCAGCTAGGGCCCCTGGTCCCCAAACATGATACGCATAATCAAACTTCCACACCTGAGTTCCACCCCCTTCGTGATTCCTCGTTCCTTCCACCTCGACCCCGGGAGGACGGAACTTCTTATAGGCAGTCAGAATGGCCAAATCACAACCGGACGTCTGACTGTAAGCCTCAGCGGCAGCAAGCAGCACCAGCCAGCTCTCCTTGTGATTATCAGGGATCTCGGGGTTAGAGGATTTGGTGACAGAGGCCATGATGTTTTTATGCAACAACCTATGGCTCTGTTTTCAGAAGTTGTTCTTTTGGAATGTTGAAATACTGTGTGTGTGTGTGTGTGTGTGTGTGTGTGTGAATGTGTTGGTCTGTATTTATGAAATGCGTTTTGTGATTAGCACTCTTTGGTAAAAAGAACTTGTTTTAGTTAATGCTGATGATACTGTTAAAAGAGGCACAACTGAAATGGGTGACGGTGTCTGCGTGCAAGAGAGAACTAGGGGAGAGATGGGAGGATGCCACCACTTGCAGATGTTACCTAGAAAAGAAAAGATAAATAAATATATATTAAGAGCACACTATCGAGCTTATTTAGGCAAAATGAACATGCTTTTTGATTCATGACCCTGGACCACAAAACCAGTCATAAGTAACATTTGTAGCAACAGCCAACAATACACTGTATGGGTCAAAATTATCGATTTTTCTTTAATGCCAAAAATCATTAGGATATTAAGTAAAGATCATGTTCCATGAAGATATTTTGTAAAAATCATACCGTAAATATATCAAAACAAATTTTGATTAGATTTGTAATATGCATTGCTAAGAACTTCATTTGGACAACTATAAAGGCAATTTTCTCAATATTTTGATTTGTTGCACCCTCAGATTCCAGATTTTGTATTAATTTTATCTCAGCCAAATATTGTCCTAACAAACCATAAATCAATGGAAAGCTTATTTATTCAGCTTTCAGATTATGTATAAATGTCTTTTTGTAATCGACCCTTGTGACTGGTTTGTGGTCCAGGGTCAGATTTGGAACTGTGCAGGTTTGGAAAGCTTAAAAACTAGTTTGTTTGAGTAATCAACAAGCTCATCAACTGCAGTGCAACAAACCCCGCACTCACTTTGAAGGGTAACAGTTACACCTCCATTCCCCCGCCCGTGTGGCACACGTACACGTTTGTTTGGGACGTTCTCGTTTAAATAAGGACCAGTCTTTGCACAACGGTAATAATCATTTTCGAGGCCTGTCGTGCAGTTGCATGCAGCGAATCTGTCCGTTTCTCGCATTTTCGGGACAACATGACGAAAAGCCAGCCATGATTTCTGCTGCTTTTGTTTGTTTGTTTGTCACTGCCAGCTTTAATATGCAGTTGGCCAAATCAGTGGGCTATTTGCATTACGACATGAACTGCTTTAGAGCTTGTTGATCAGTTCATTGGTAAGTAGGCAAGTGAAATGCACAGGCCAGTGCGCTCCAGCGTTAGCAATGCAGCTACAATCTATCTTCATCTTTTTGCACAATTAAAACTGCATCGGGATGATTCGCGAAAAGAAAAGCAAGTGACGAACATACCCTTGTTATATCCTCCCGCCTCTGTCGCAATCGTCCTTTACTTCTAAACTGTATTAAACCCTCTTTGTTAGGAGCCTGTTACCCGTGCCTGTCTCTCCCCTAGACTCCAGCGCAGCGACTCGCACAGCGCTGTTTACAGTCGGAGCAAATCGGGGTTGCCAGATTGCGCAAAAGAAACACTAACAAAGCGACCTATTTTTTTTCACGCGTTCTTTGTGTGGGTTAATTAAAACACACACACACAAACATAGATTTACCCAGGGGATTTATTGTTTGATATGCCATGGTCCCAAATATGACCATCCTTGTGCGAGGCACCCCATCCTAAAATTTAAAAGGCATCTACTGTATATATTTTCCATATTTCACGTATAAAAACCAAATGTATACTGTGAAAAATTTATATTGGAAAAATATTTATTTTCTTAACATTACATTATAAAAGTGTTCTACTCCCTGCCATTATTGCACTTTTAAATATGTATTTTTATTGAAATATTTAAATCATTTATTTATTTAATCTTATTTCTATCATTTATTTTATTTATTTATTGCTTTTTATTGGTTCAATTTTTTTACACTGTTTTTCCCTAAACTTTTCCATGGACCCCAAACACTCCTTTGCAGTCCCCTGGGGGTCTGGACCCCGTTTTAAAAACCTCCGGATTAACCAATACTCAAATGCAACTAACAGCGATAGCCTTACAAAATATGTAATGTATCCAACCTGCTCGATTATAGTAATAATACATGAATAAATATATCGGCCATGCACACACGCACTTAGTAATGGAAAACACATTTATGCACCAATGGGGCTAGAATAGCACATTAAATCCCAAATAACGTGGGTGCATTCTGGAAAAAAGCCCTGTTGGAACTCTTAAGTATCAACAGCCGAAGTCATTACAGCCCTAATACCTTTATCTAGAATTCGGTACAACACATGGACAGCTCTTATTCATCTGCATAGGCAAAGCTCAAAAACAATATACGCGTAATAAGCGGACATGGCAACATTAGAGCTGACGCAACACGTTTGCAGAGGTAACGTTCAGAAAGAACAAACACGAGCAGGTGTGACACTGAAGGAAGCTGATAATAAATGATACATGATTTACTGGACTTCGTGTGCAGTAGGCTAATGTTTTGGTGCACGCTAATAAGTCGGTCACATTTCTCCAGGTGGTTTTCTTGTACTTCCAAGAGTTATAGTGATTTGTACTTTGACATAATTAACAGTTTTGTAAGAGAATTTAAAGAGCAAAAAAAAGTCGTAATTTTACTCACCCCAATGGTGTTTTAAACATGACTTTCCTTCATGACTGACTGAGATTGACAGTCTGCAGAATAACAGCCTCAGTCACAATTGCATATGCAATCCCATGAAAGTATTTTTCATTGCATGGGATTGCATCTTCACTGAAAAAGAAAGAAAAAGTCTTAACTTTTTGGGTTTGAAACGACATAAAAAGGGTTAAATTATGACAGAATCTGTCATAAGGAGAATTTTTTAAACAAATAATCTATTTTTGATTTGCATTACAGGTCATTATGTTATGTAAAAATCAACAAAGCGCATCCCCATTATCACCATCTTCAAAATAACATAATAAAGACAACGTCATGTTTAATTGGTTTCTGATTGGCTGCTGTGGAGGTAGGCGGAGTTATCCAGGAAAAAAACGGAAGTGTGATTGTTTTGGTCAAACTACGTGAGCACAAGAGGAGGAATGGAGGCGAAGCCAGAGAGTTACAAGGTGAGTAGCGACAGTGTTTGTCAGTAACCTTAATATAAGTTTAGATCGACGATGTCCTATTTGACATGACATCACAGAAAACTATATAACGTTATACATTTGTACCTTTTTACGTGTTTAATGTCTCAGGAGAATACCGTTTTTTCTATAGCTGGAGCTAGTTAGTTAGCGATAGCCCAAGCTGAGGACTGACATGTCGCTAAAGCCTGATGGTTTAGTCACTGTTATGTCTTTGTGATGGACTGACATTTCTAAAAAACACTGTCACCAGTTGGGTAACACCTCCAGCAAGGAGGTTATTGAACGGCGTCACTGGTCAAACCAGTTAACGAAAGAGCTTTGGTCATAACGTAATGAGTTATTATAGATTATAGAAATCTAACGTTCGCAGCTAGATTGACATTAACGCTTCCTTCGTGTGATTATCTGTAATCTAACATCTGAAATGTATTATTTGTTAGCCGCTGTATTATTAATCTATTGTGGTATATCAGGAAATGTATTAAATCCACAAATATTTTATTGTTGGGTTATTAGAACAAAACAAACATTTAAATTAATTGTATCTATTTAATGCTGTTGATATGATCCAAACTGAAGGATGCTCGTTTTATGTTGACATCTTGTTTCAAATTATTAATCTGTAGTTTTGTTGACATTTGGTCCTTTAGTAAAAGTGTGATGTGTTATGTCATTCATCAGCTGATCTTTGAGAAGGAGGGTGTTTACCTCCACACCAATGCCAAAAGAAGCAATCAGGACACAGCCATCCCCGGCTTCATCCGGATAGTTGAGCGGGTATGATCAACTCACTGTATCAGGATTAACATATTTTATTATTAAACAATTGATGTGCTGATATGTTATTAATGATGTTATGTGTAGTTGGTAAATTTTTTATAACCGATACCAATTATTTTTATGTTTGTGTTTCCGATAACCGATATGCAGAACCGATATTTATTTACTGTTATAAAGTAAATAAATAACTGAGTGAAGTAAGTCCATTTCACTTTGCAAAATGACATTTAAACTCTTTTAGGATGGAGAGCCGGCAGCGCTGGGGCTGTTATGGTTTACTAACTACAGCAAATCTGTTGAGGAGGACATGAGAAATGCTCCTGCTGTCTTCTACGCCAAAAAGGTCGGTAAGAGAATGACTTGAGTAGAGGGAGCACTCAGTTTGCTCTTCAGAGTCACAGGTCACTTGTCACATGTTCATTTAAAATCAAACTTAGCATGTTCAAAGAAAAAACGTATTTTGGGAAATTTGTAAATTGTGATTTGCAAAGTCATGGAAAGTATATTTGAAAATTTTAAAACAATTATTTAAAAATTATTTGGGAAGTCATGACCTGCCAAACTCTCTAAGCAGCTGAGTTAGCCATCTTCAAGTTCTGAAGATATTTGCACAATACAGTGTTAGTTAGTCAAGAAATGCTTTATTATTTGTAAAAACACTAGAAATTCTAAATTTAATTAATCAAGTTTGTCAGGAAGATTATTTAAAATGTTTTTCTATTCATCAAAGAATCTATTCTCAAAGAATCCTTAAAGATGTATCACAGAGTCCACAAAAAATACAGAT
Organism: Ptychobarbus kaznakovi; assembly: GCA_027422405.1. Classification (NCBI taxonomy): domain Eukaryota; kingdom Metazoa; phylum Chordata; class Actinopteri; order Cypriniformes; family Cyprinidae; genus Ptychobarbus; species Ptychobarbus kaznakovi. The sequence continues at coordinate 7,094,320 of CM049807.1, read as the reverse complement.
AATTGATCATAAGAAATGATTCTTGAGCACCAAATCAGTATATGAGAATGATTTCTGAAGGATCATACGACACTGAAGCTTGGAGTAAGGACTGCTGAGAATTCAGCTATGCTATCACATGAATAAATTACATTTTAAAATGTATTAAAATAGAACACAGTTGTAATATTATTTTGCAATGTTACTGTTTACTGTGTTTTTGAGTAAATAGATGCAGCCTTGTTGAGAGAAAGAACATTCAAAACATAAAAAATCTTAGCAACTCCAAAATTTGCAAGGTATCCTGTCTCCTAAACTCCTGTTCCTCTCTTAATCTCTTCCTGAAAGGATGGGGAAGGAGAGGAAGAGGAAACTAAGTTTGACCCAGGCTATGAGCCAGACTGGGCCGTCATCAGTACAGTCAAGCAGGAAAGACGGCAAGAGCATCCACCAGTCAGAGAAACAGGTACTGTGCCAAACTGGTGTTTCTCAGATGAAGTGCGGTTGCATTTACACACTGTACATGCTCACGTACGCTTATGTCTTTTAGCAGGTAAGTGGGGCTCGTTCTCCCTGCCCCTTTCAGAGCTGTACTCTCTCCGGAGGTCTCGCTTCTCTCTGGGCAGGAACTTCTTGGTGCTGACCACCAGAGGGAGCGATCCTCTCCCTCCCCTACACTTCCATCGAGGGGGCACTAGAGAGCTGCTAAAAGCCATGCAGCGTTACATCAGACTGGCCCCGTGAGTGGCATACTAATTTATATTTTTAACCAACACTTTTGCATTTTAGTACCTATATATTTACATACTCATGTGACACATTCTGCTGTAAGGTCTCCCATAGATGGTAGGCTCTTCCTGGCATACCCACATGATTCTGGGGCCCTATCGCAGTCGTTTGATGAGCTGCACCTCTTTGATGATACCAGTGCAGATCTAGTGTCTGTAAGTTATATATGTTTGTTTTAATGTGATTAAAGCATAAACAAGGGCCTGTAAACATTAGGGGTGTAAATCGGATGGTTCGTCACAATTCGAAACGATATTGATTCTCATACCCAGCGATACGATATTTGCCGATACCTAAAAAAAGATACGATTCGATTCGATACAGGAGTATATCGATCGATATATCGATATTATGATATTATATACCCATTTTAAACAACCATCTACATTTATATTAACTCACAAATGCAGCCAAAAATATATAACATGAACATAAATCGAAAAATGCTACTAAAAGTGCTAAAAAATCTTTTCTACAGATAACCAAATTACAAGCAATAGCAGAAACTAAATACAATAGAACAAAGACACAAGTTCAATAAACAGTGCTTTTCAGGTTTTTCAGCTCAGTCTAAAATACATTTTCAGGTACGCTACAGAAATCTAATAATCAAATGTAAAATAACTGCATAGTCTTCACTGTATAAATAGCCTAAATTAATCGTTTTTGATGTTATTTAGTCAGGAGCAGTGAGCACTTGTATTTTTCTTTGACAATATTAGATTTATTATTAGTTTGCTTTCACTTTAAGAACGAAAGCACAGATTTAATATACTGATACACATGCCTTTTTTCTCCACTGTTTACATTAAGACACATGCTATGCTTAATGTTTACAAGGATATTCGCCAAAACATGAATTTCGATGTAGTTTTGTCTGTATTTATTCATCCATGCACAAAAAAGCGGAGGCGAGCTCAATTTAGTATTCACGCAGAGTTGACGCGGCTGTCTGTGTGCGTGCGCTTCAGATCTGTGCGCGGGAAACTTCTCACACAGCGCTCGACTGTTACTCCAAAAATCCAGAGCGTCTTTTATGCTCGCCTTGTGCCTTCAGGCAGTGCTTATATCGAGTCCTGACACGTGAGATTGAACGAGAATGCACGCGTTGGCGGAAATGCATAGACAGACATTATGTGAAAATGTGGATAGTGCCAAAATAAAGGTGCCTTTTTATACTACAGATATCGATATTTTACGCGTGGCATCGATGCATCGTATCGTCATACATCATATTGATATATCGATCCATATCGATGAATCGTTACACCCCTAGTAAACATGCCATCTGATTGGTCATATCTACAGAGGTTCATTCAGGACCCTTATGCGACCACGTTCGGGGGATTCTCCAAAGTGACTAACTTCTTCCGGGGAACACTTAGACATCCAGAATCGCCCCTCGGTAACCGCTCACCCCAGGACGCCCATTTCCCTCACTCAGCTGATGAGGAGCCAGACTTTGAGCTCATTACCTGCGTGAGTTACATAGAGTTCTGGCTGTTTGTGTATAAATGCTGATTGTACATAAACCTAAAAAGAGATTGTGTATCCCACCAGGGGGCAGAGCTCGGCCCCAGACCGGAGGTCAAAAGAGGAAAGCCTTTGGATAACTGGGATCAGTTTTTGGATCCAGAGGGCCGTGTCACAGATCCACAGAAGGTCAAGGAGCTGGTGTTTAGAGGGGTTCGTCTATGTTTCAGTGATATTTTCCTAATCCTGTTTACATGCCACAAACCAATAACGTTTCCATTGATTAAAATCTTTCCTGCTTTTTCTAGGGCATTGTTCCATCTCTGCGGAAGGAGGTGTGGAAGTTCTTACTGGGGTTCTACCCGTGGAACAGCACAACTAAAGAGAGAGAGGACATCCTACTGGTGAAAACGTAAGCTAAACACATTTTGTTTCAACGCAAACCACAAAGGTGTCAAAAGTTATATAGTGAACTTGTTCCTCAACCCAGTTAACCATTTTTAGCTGTTGGGGTTTCCTATCATTTTTCTTCAGTATTCAGTATATCTCTTTAGACCTAAGCTTAGCACAGGATATGTACTGCTGTCTAAATGTTTGGGGTTAGTAAGATTTCCAAAATGTTTTTTTTCCCTCTTATGCTCACAGAGGCTGCATTTATATAAACAAAAATGCAGTAAAAACAGTACTATTATGAAATGTATAATATTTTTTTCTGTTATAATATAGTTTAATATGTAATTTAGTCCTGTTATGGTAAAGCTGAATTTTCAGCAGTCATTATTTCAGTCTTCAGTGTCACATGATCCTTCAGAAATCATTCTAATATGCTGATTTGCTGCTCAAGAAGCAGTGTTGAAAACAGTTCTGCAACGTCATATTTTTGTGTAAACAGTGAAACCTTTTTAGGATAAAAATAACAGAATTCATTTGAAATGCTTTTTTGTAGCATGATTCTGTACGCCTTTATTGTCACTTGATTAATTTATTGCATCTTTGCTGAATAAAAGCTTACTGACCTCAAACGGATGAATGAGAACAACAACTGACCGTTTGCAAAGAGTCGTCGTGTTGTCAGTTTCCTCTTTGCTCAGCGATGTATTTTTCACTGCATGAGAATAAGATGTGGAGTGTGAGAGCACCATTAATTGTTGGAAATAGCAACAGTAACTAAGGAGGGGGCAGGGTTTTGCGAAGGGTCAGTTATACTTCCATTTCTAAGTTCTAATTTACCATACGACTGCTTAATTAATTTGCAGCTGTTGTGGTTTCCTGTGCCATTTTTCTCTTTAGACCTAAGCTTAGCACAGGATATGTACTGCTGTCAAAAAGTCTGGGGTCAGTAAGAATTTTAAAAAGGTAGTAGTTTTTTTTTTTTTAGAACTCTCTTATGCTCTCCGAGGCTTCATTTATTTGAACAAAAATGCAGTAAAAATAGTAATATTGTGAAATATTATGACCATTTAAAATAACTGTTTTATACTGTAATATATTCAGCATCATTACTCCAGTCTTCAGTGTCACATGATCCTTCAGAAATCATTCTAATATGCTGATTTGCTGCTCAAAAAACATTTTTAGTAGTGTCAATTCTGAAAACAGTTGTGCTACATAATATGTTTGTGGAATCAAACCTTTTTAGGATAAAAATAAAAAGATAAAATAATAATTCTATATGTCTGTCACTTTTGGTTAATTGAATGCATCTTTGCTGAATAAAAGCTTACTGACCTCAAACTTTGAATGATAACAGCAATTATGCTTACATTTCTAAGTTCTAATATACCATATACGACTACTTAATTCATATACATAAACCCGAATGATAAGGCCATTAATGCGTCTACCCTGGCTCTTTCCTTTCTAAAACCCCTGATTGTCAGCGTAAATTCTTCTTGTAATTTTTGTGCTCTATACGATTTGTTATTCTCTTCAGGGATGAGTATTTCAGGATGAAGGTTCAGTGGAAATCAGTTAGTGAAGAGCAGGAGATGAGGAACTCTCTCTTCCGAGGACACCGTAGCCTCATAGGTACGTTTAGCGGTGTCATAGATCCTACAGCAAGTGTAAACAGTCACTTTCTACATCTGATGTGCTCCTGCTCTTTGATTGGACAGAACGGGATGTGAATCGAACAGACAGACACAATTCCTTCTTTTCTGGAAATGAGAACCCAGGACTTACGCTGCTCCATGACGTACTGATGACGTACTGCATGTATAACTTCGATCTGGGTATGTGCATGTCCCTTATGTCATTTTAATTCCAGCTACTGACCACTAGATGATGCTGTTATCTCTCTTATCGCTCTCTCTCTCTCTTTTCTCTTTAGGGTATGTCCAGGGGATGAGTGATCTTCTGTCTCCTCTCCTCTTTGTTACCCAGAATGAGGTGGAGTCCTTCTGGTGTTTGACAGGCTTTATGGATTTAGTGGTCAGTAAACACACTTGTTTTCTGATTGTGTTATTCAATCGATGCATTAGCTCTGGATATAAAGCCTTTTTCTGTCTTTAGCACCAAAACTTTGAAGAGTCTCAAGAGGCCATGAAACAGCAGCTGCTTCAGCTCAGCCTCCTACTGAGAGCACTTGATCCAGAGCTGTGTGACTACCTGGGTAAACACAAACACACATTCTCTATAAACGTCTACCTTCTATGTGTGTTTTTCTTTTCTGTTGGCTAATGCACAGTTGGTTTAATTTGTTTTGTTCGTCCGTTCGTTTTTTTTTCTCTCTTAGACTCTCAGGACAGTGGTTCACTTTGTTTCTGTTTCCGTTGGTTGCTGATTTGGTACAAGAGAGAATTCTCTTTTGAAGACATTTTGAGTCTTTGGGAGGTAAGAGGGAGGTTATTTGTATTATTTTCTATGACTTTCATCATCATCATCAATATATAAAATATAATATGTTTATAATTCATTTCAATTAATATATTGTATCAATATATACTGACTCAAGTATGAAAGCACATACAGCATGTGAACTTACAGTAGTTTTCTGTTATAGTCTGTTGTTTAAATAACTTAAAAGAAGATGCAATCTGCTAGCAGTATATTTTCATACACAAAAGCAGCACAAACGTTTTGATTCTTAATATTGATTTGTTCTATTCATTTATTAAAAACTCTTCTCATCAGTGTTATTGTAGTATTATTATGTATAAGTATTATTTAGTATATACCCACACACACACACACACACACACACTCACTGGCCACTTTATTGGGTACACCTAGCTAGTACCGGGTCGGACCCCCTTTTGCCTTCAGAACTGCCTTAATTCTTCGTGGCATAGATTCAACAAGGTGTTGGAAACATTCCTCAGAGATTTTGGTCCATATTGACATGATAGCATCACACAGTTGCTGCAGATTTGTCGGCTGCACATCCATGATGCGAATCTCCCGTTCCACCACATCCCAAAGGTTGTGCGTGAAAATCCCAGTAGATCAGCAGTTTTTGAAATATTCAGACCAGACCAGGTCTGGTACCAACAACCATTCCACGTTCAAAGTCACTTAAATCCCCTTTCTTCCCCATTCTGATGCTCGGTTTGAACTTCAGCAAGTCGTCTTCACCACATCTAGATGCCTAAATGCATTGAGTTGCTGCCATGTGATTGACTGATTAGCAATTTGTGTTACAAAGCAATTGAACAGGTGTACCTAATAAAGTGGCCGGTGACTGTGTGTGTGTGTATATATATATATATATATATATATATGTGTGTATATGTGACCCTCTCTGTGAAAACCCAGCTAAAGTCTTTTTTTTTGCAATTTTCTGTTTTCTACAAAAAATCATCCTTCTTAAAGAACATTCTGTGAAAATTTAACCTTTATATGTTTAATATTAACTGAGTAAGGTCATGTCAAAGATTGAAATCATGGCGAAATTAATGGTAGAAATCAAACTTTGATGCTTGTTATAGTAGATTTTGAGACTTTAGCCTGGATTTCACAGAAAGGGTCTAAAAATATATATATAAGATCTGGGTATAAAGTAGCTTTATTTTCTTGTTTTCGTTTGAATTTTATTTTATATCTAAGCAATTTTGTGCTTGTAATTTTTATTAGTTTTAGAGTTTTTAATATTTCTATTTAGATTAATTTTTGTTTTAGTTTCAGTAGTTTCAGATTTTGTGATATTTCTGTAGATTTAGTACTTCAACTAATTGTATTTCAGTTAGATGCCATTGGCAACTTTTCACATTTTCTAATTAAGTTTAAGTTTTCATCTACTATTTATATTTTATTTTATTTCAGCTTTATTTCAGTTAAATAAAATGATTGTGGTAGTTTATTAAACGATAACAACACCGCTACCAATGTTTTGCAGGTTCTGTGGACCCGTCTGCCTTGTGAAAACTTCCACTTACTTATGGCCTGCTCCATTCTTGAGTCACAAAAAGGGGAGCTGATTGGTTCAAATCATGATTTTAACTCTATATTGAAGGTGATTCTGTGTGTGGTTGTGTGTTGTGTGTGTGTGTGTGTGTGTGTGTGTGTGTGTGTGTGTGTGTGTGTGTGTGTGTGTGTGTGTGTGTGTGTGTGTGTGTGTGTGTGTGTGTGTGTGTGTGTGTGTGTGTGTGTGTGTGTGTGTGTGTGTGTGTGTGTTTCCAGCACATTAATGAGTGTGTGTGTGTGTTTCCAGCACATTAATGAGCTGACCATGAAGCTGGATCTGCAGTCAATACTCTGTGGAGCAGAGGCTATATATTTGCAGCTGACAAACTGCAAGGTGAGACGGGACAGATATGACTGCTGATATGCTATGAAAAATAACTGTGGTCATGCATACAGTACTACACGATGCTTTCTGACTGTTCTGTTCTCAGGAGCTGTCTTTGAAAGTACAGGAGGTTCTTGGGCTGCGTGTCCTGACCAGCTTATCAGAAGAGAGTCCTGACTCAGAGCCCACAGAGACAGACACCCTTCTCACTCAGTCCGAGGCCAGAGGAGCTTCATCCTGCCAGCCGTTTAATGGACAGACACCACAGGGCCCGCCTCCTACATACCCCTAATTCCAGAAGGGGAACAGATGATTTCAATTTAACCATAATGATGAATATTCCCATAAAATAATGATTAACGTGTTTATAAAATATGGTGAATATAATTCGGAGATTGAAATCTAGATCTGCAGCAACCTAATAAAATGAGATCAGCTGACTATTTTACACTGCTTTCCTAAGAAGGGCCGAGTATTTTCCACATGCTGTTTAAACTGATGTGTGAATGCACTGCAGACAGTCACTGAAGAGAGGGAATGCTTGCAGTTTATAGTGTGAGCATTATAGTCGCAGCTCAGATTTTATCGGTTAATATTTTATGCATTAATGAGTGTTAGATATCTATTTGTATGATCCACTATACTCGCAGTAACCAACGCCATGTTATTCATTATGTATTGTATGATAATGTATATTAATTGTTTTCTCTGCCTTTCTGTTCATGTTGCCTGTCTCCCTCTCTTTACTGTTACACTCAGTGACAGCTAGAAGATGATCGTTTTGCATGCAATGTAGCAAGAGCTACTTCTTTTGTTAGCTGTTAAAATGAATTATTTTCATTTGGCTAAAGAATAAAACATTGAAACTTAGTCCCTGACATTGAGGTATTGTTCTTTGCCAAATGCCCACTTTATTCTCATTCCTTGCCCACATAAGGGTTTTAAACTTGACAGCCTTGACCTCCAGTACAAAAAGCTTTCTCAGTAACACTTCTAAACACTTAGCTTTATAAGTGATATACATGTATTATCTGCATTACATGCATGTGGACATTCAGATAATACAAGAAAATGTCATGGAAATGATCATTTCATTTTAATAAGTAAACTAAGTAATAAAACAAAATGAGGCCGTAGAGAAACATTTTTATTATTATTAATATCACAATAAACTGATAAAAAGCTTTCTCTGTAACATTTCAAAATAACTTACAAATATTAGAATTACATTATACGTGAATGTTCATTCAGATTTTAGTTTTTATTGTAATATATGAAAAAAAATATGAAAAAACAAATTGATTATTAACACGCTAGATAAATATTTTCACTTTTATTAAAAATCATTATTATCGTAATGCCCTAATGATGAAAAGCTTTCTCTCTAATACTTTATTTGAACTATGATTATTTGAACAGAACATTAGCTTTCTGTTATATGTAAATGTTCATTCAGATGATAAACAATTTCTTGGAAATGTTCGTTTTTATTTGAATAAATAAAAAATAATAATGCCAAAGTCAATGTCCTAGATAAAGATTATTTAAATGTTTGTTTTTACCCTCCTCTCTCTTCAGATGAGTGGATAAATCAGATGAATCCACTTCATCAACTGGAGGATTACAGCAGATTAGAAGAATGAACTGAGAGATGAGAACTTATGAATCACTTTTATCTTGAATTTATTAGTTACTTTTTTATTTAGAAACCAAAAATCATGTTTTAGTAAAATGACAAATGAATGAACCAGCAAATCCTTTATTTCTACATTTGACTCATGTTTTGTTGAACCGTTTAATTTATGTCTGGCACAGAACGGCAGTGCGAACACATTCACACACTCCATCAGCAGGTGTCTGACTGGGGTTAAAAGATCAGGGTAAATGGGGTCACTGTTGCCCAATGTCCTACCAAATGAGCTGGAAAATGAGGGGTGGAGAACCACGCCTCCTCCTCACTGTCCTGCTCACTGCTCTTTCTGCTGTTCGTCCTCCTCTTTTCTCTGTCTGTCTCTCTCTCGCCCTCCCTTCACTTTCCCACTGTGTTTGTTTGAATACAGCTGCAACTTATGAATTTAGCATGGCACTTAAACAGCCCTGCGATCTGCCACACTTCTTTGTCTCATGCACAAACACACGTTTACTCCTGAGACTCATCTTGTCCTTTTTACGGCCGGCACGACCTCGCTTTACTGGAGAACAGAAAACAAGAAGAGTGTCTCATTCAAACCCAATCTGCTCTGAGTTAAGCTCTAGTTAGTTTTCAAGGGCTGGAGCAGTTCACGCTCCTCTACGGTGTCTGAGTGAAGTCTCTCTTTGTGGATTTGAGAACTTCATCAGGTTTTAGAGGATTATTGTTGTGTGATGAGTTATATTGGACTGGTGACATTTTCACATTGTTCTGTCCTCTTTACTTAAGTTTTTACACAAATGGGAGAGAGATTAATATGTTATTATTTTGCTATTACTTGTACAAACATCCAGACTTGCAGTTTCCCCTGGTGGTTTATAAATCAATGAAAATAGGTAATATTTAGAAATACGAATATCATACCCTAGTGAAAAACAAATATACTAAAATGTATATGCTTATTTCATGCTAAGTACACTACATATACATTTACATATTTATGTGCTTAAAAATACCTTACAATTGTACTTTTGGTATAATAAATTGGTATACTTAAAGTCTGCTAAAACTAATTTTGTGCTTCATGCACTTTAATTGTGTGAAAGTAATGCAGAAGTCCTACTGAAGTATATTTTCTGTGCTAATGCAAGTTTACTTCAGGAAAACTTTAAATATCTTGCATTTTAAGACCATAAATCTCGAGCGATATTTCAGTAAATATGTTAATAGATTTGAACTAGACTTAGGGTAGAGACTTGGGGTTGAGCTTATTTGACTTCGGCCAGTTAGCGACCACCTAGCAACCAGTCAGAACACCCTGGCAACCATCTATAACATCCTACAGCACCGTGTCAGTCAAAGATGTGTCTACTCTATAGATCTAAACGATGTTTTGAACTGTTTGCTAATTTGCCAAGACATTAAACTCTAAATTAAATTCTACAATTTAACATTTTTGAAAAAACATTTAATATGAACTCAAACTAAAAAATATGCTATTCATATTCAACAGTTTTTTTTACGTTCACTCTCTGACAACAATTGCCATGTTTTTGTATTTTTATATTTATTCAAATGTCAAAGATTTTAATATGAATGCAAAAATTCCAAAACTAAATTATATGAATATCTATATAATTTGTTACTCTATTCTGCATAACTATTTTATCCACAATCATTTATTTCTCCATATTCTATAATTCTATTTATGAAAAACATGAAAACCTAAGTTAATATTTTCTAACCAGACTATATTTTCCCTAACTAATTATATACATATATATTGGACAAAAGAACACTGAATGTATTTGATGAAAAATGCAGTTAAAATAATATAATTATTATATTATTATTACAATTTAAAGAAACAATTTTTATTATCTGGGTTATCAGTCTTCAGTGTCACATGAGTCTTCAGAAATCATTCTAATATATATATAGATTACTGAATTCTTTTAATTGTCATGGCAAAAGTTTTGGTCTTAGTGCTAAAGAAGAAAACCGTTCAAGCAAATGTCCTGTGAATGAATGCACTCAATTATATATATATATAAAAAAAACTGTTACTGTGAAGAATTTTGTGTGACTCATTTGTCTTTTTTTTTTTTTTTTTTTTTTACAAAAGCTCAACTTCTGAAATGTTCAGCCACCTGACAAATCCAGTCCTGAGATCTTCACTTAAACGTGTCCCACTGTGACTGTGAGGGCCATCCAGGAGTCGAGTGCGTGTGTGTGTGTGAAGTGTGTGTGAAGTGAGTGGGAGCAGAAGGCCAGGCACTGGTGTCTGACAGTGATTTGTAAAGAGAGACAATACGGCTCATTGACCTGCCGGCTCCACTGTCTGTTGCACATACCTCGCCCAGCCCTCCCATGAGGATCCACCACTCTTTAAACAGGACACCAGATTGCCACAGGCCCAGGGAGGGGTGAACGAGTGTGTGCTGTGCGAGATGGAGAGCCATAATGGGAGACTAGTTGCTTTGACAATGAGATTCCACACAAAAGGGGTGACAGGGTGATTAGGTGGCACGTGAGTAAGTGTCACTTCAGTGCGCTGAAAACAAAAGTTGCACACTCTCCAGCTTTCATCAGTCTCAGTCTCGGTCTCACACTCCTGTATCAGGTTTCAAAAAGCTTTTCCATCTGCTCTGAGCCTGATGTCATTTCAGACCTGGAAAATCCGGTGTTCTGGGTTATCAGTTTCACTCTTACTGCTGTTTTTGTAGTAACAGCCTTTTGAGGCTTCATTACGTATTCTAGACTAGACAAAAACTGTGTCCTGTTTAGAATATGCAATGAAGCCTCAAAAGGCTGTTACTACAAAAGCTGAAGTGATAAATAGCAATAAATACCTAAATCCAGTGCTAAAAACTGAACACGTTCAATAAAATAAAGCATTTAACTGAAAACTCTTTTACATTTTTGAACATTAACTGATATCTGAGAACTGTGAATATGTGCATGTGTTGTTAAATTATTAAAATATTAAATGAAAATCTCAGAGGTTAGTTCAATTAAATATTGAAGGTCACAAAACATGCCTGACAAAATGTTTTGGAATCCCTGTCTTAAAAGGTCAGGTGCTTTGAACATGTTGCAGGTGCTTATTTTATTAATATTATATGAGTTCGGTTTTCTATTCCCTTACTGTCATTTGCAAATTTGAACCCTGTTACCGATGTATAATATAATATAACAATTAAATTAAATAGACACTATTTAAACTATTTTAAAAGACTTACTTTTAAGTACTTAAGTCATGACTTAAGTCATGATGCATTTTTGTTTTACATAAGTATAAATATTTATTTGATTATGTTTTCTTATAACACTAGTAACATGTTTAAATGGTTCAGCTTTGAGTTAATCATTAAAAACAAACTAAAACTGAACACTGAATTCAATAATTAAGTCTTATGTGAGACCAAAATCACAATTTCCAAGAGATACAAACATTTGATGTTTTTTAAACTCACTCATTTTTATGCTAGGTTAAAGGGATGAAAATTCTGTCATTAATTACTCACCCTCATGTCTTTCAAACCCATTAGACCTTCGTTCATCCTCAGAAGACAAATGAAGATATGTTTGATGAAATCCGAGAGCTTTCTGACCCTCTATAGACAGCAATGCAACTGAAAACTTTCCCAAGACCCAGAAAGGTAGCAAGGACATGGTTAAAATAGTCCATGTGACATCAGTGGTTCAAACATAATGTTACGAAGCTATGAGAATATTTTTGTGGCGTTATTTTGTGTCATTTCTTTGCACACAAAAAGTATTCTCATAGCTTCATGAAATTACGATTGAACCACTGATGTCACATGGACTATTTTAACGAATTCCTTACTACCTTTCTGAGTCTTGGGAACATTTCAGTTACTTTACTGTCTATGGGGGGTCTCGGATTTCATCACAATATCTTAATTTGTGTTCTGATGATGAACGAAGGTCTTTTAGATTTGGAACAACATGAGGGTGAGTAATTAATTACAGAATTTTTATTTTTGGGTGAACTTCAAATTTATGTTTTAGCTTACCTGACATTTCTTAGCCAAAAATGATATTTATACCTCTAATGCTAAAGTTATAAGACCATATTTGTGAAATGTGTCTTGAGAATGCTTTAAAACCATGACCTTCAACCACTAGCCGGACTTTTCTAGAGTCAAATACATCAAAGTCCATGAATTACTGCATATGCAGTTTTAAATCTTTATTTGATATATAGATGTGTAGATGTAATCGCACCATCTTTATCTGATACCCTTCACAGTCAACAAACATCCTTGTCTTATTGTTATTCATTCCCATTGTCACAGCATGGTGATGACCTCTTTCTCTCTCTCTCTCTTTTCTTCGCTCACTGACGGTGACAAGCTGTTACTGTGTCCCTCTGGGCGACTCTCTCTCTTGTCTGCGCTCCTCTCTCCTCCCTCTCTCTCTCTCTCCTTCTCTCCACCTGTTGATGCCATTGTTGCTCAGCCAGCATTGTGGTGCTTTATTTTATTACTCCACTCATTTTACACACCCCTCTTTATTCTTCGCTTTCTCACTTTATTTATCAGCAGTCACCCATTCACTCAGAGGATATATAAGCGGACCGAAGAGAGAAGGCGGCTGAGATCAACGCAAGAAACACACAGACGCACACTCACACATAAACACAAGCACTTTGAAAAGGGCAAGGAATCTCTTCTACTCGGGACCGAGACATTTGAGACACACTTGGGACAGCTTCAGTATTGGATCACAACTGCTGGCAGGAGTGATGTCTGTGTCTCTGTGGTGTGAGGAGGAAGAGAGCCAGGACAGGACTCAGTCTTCGGTCCGAGCCCCATGGGACCCCAGCGCCTCCGGACTGAGAGTTATTCAGAGACTGCTACAGTCAGAGGAGAGATACCTGCCCTCTCCTCTCTACATCTCTCTCATCCAGAGAGAACCACAGCGCAGAGAGGAACTGGCCAAGTGGACCATGGAGGTAGATTTGCATGCGAATAACCAAAATCCAGTGCTAGACATCAAGTATGTTGTTCATGTTTTTAATATTTATATTTAAAGCACTATTCACAAGTAGGGTGTATGCAAAAATATTTTTTTAAGTTATACATTTTTTTTGTAAAACAAAGCTTATAAGTGTTTTAAAATAAAACAATGAAAGTATAACACTTATACAGTCAAACACTCAGAGAAGCTGGAAAAGGGGACCATGGAGAAAGATTTGGGGGCTTTATGAGGATCGGTAAACTACTTATAATTGTTTAAAAATATATTTGTAATGAAAATAGGTTGTCACTCCTCGGCTCCAAAAATACAAAAATATAATAACAGACTGTCACACAGGTGAAGTTTCGAGACGCATGAAGCCATGAAAAAACTAAAAATAATATTACATTTGAAAGTCTAGTTCTAAATATACAAAAAAAAAAAAATAATGTCAATAATACCTGTATTTATTACCCTAAATAACCATATACTTCACATTTATGTTTATAATTAAAAGGATGGTTCTCCTAAAAAAAATTATCCTAGAAATAATATTTTAAATAAAGTTTCAAATGTTTTTGTCCATATAATTAAAAAGTCAAAGTGCTTCAAAAGAACATTGGACCTACTGACTTTCATTGTATGGGAAAAAAGACTGAGATATTTTTCTATTAAAGAAAGTCATAGAAAGGCATGTGTAAATAATGACAGAATGTTCATGTTTTGAGAGAACTATCTTTTTAAATGCACATTATTTGAGGACTTTAGATCAAGATGAAGCATACTAACTAAATGACAGGGACAAAGTTCTACAGTTCATTATACGTTTGCTTTGACTATGAGGTTTTGTTGTTGTTGAAATCTTCCTGTTCTGTGTTTTCATAGGCGTGCTGTGAATGTGACTGTGATGAGTCTGTATTTCCCCTGGCTGTCTCCCTGTTGGATCGATATCTGTCGGCCACTCTATCCCTGCCTGTCTCTCCATCCTGTCTGGCTGCAGCTTGCGTTCTGGTGGCCTCAAAACTGACAGAAAGTGACACAGTTAGTGCAGATACGCTCTGTGCAGCAGCAGAGTATGACTTTCTCTCATCAAACCTGTGGGTGAGTGTTTAAAAAAAAAATCTAAAATTCACTAAAGGCTCAATATTAAGGACAGTGCTGTCCAAAAGTCTAAAACATTCAATTAAATCATTAGAAAATAGTGCTGTTTTGCATTTTTCTAATTTAACACATTTTCCAGTATACATTAACTAATTTAAGTGAAAAGTTTTGGGAAAAATAGTAATAAAAATGCACATGCATATAGACACAGTATTATATATGCTTACTCCAACAGGAAATGGAGCGTGTGTTGCTGGCGACTCTGCGGTGGGATGTGGCAGCAGTGACTCCTCAGGACTTCATCCCACACTTCCTGTGCACTCTCGGGGAGCTCAGGGACGGAGACGCGCATACAGGCGACTTTCTCGCAACGCTGCGGCGCCACAGCGATACACTTGTTGCCTTGTGTGTGTGTGACTCGCGCTTTCTGGGAACTCCTCCTTCACTGGTGGCTGCGGCTACACTGAACTCTGCCCTGCGGGGTTTAAGGGCCAAGAGTGCGGGAGAGCTGTGTGTCATGACCTCTGCCCTGGCCACACTCTGTCAGACTGACGTGGTGAGCCAAGATTTATCTCAGAGACTAGAGAGCTAAACATACAACAATAATAATCATTTTGGTTACACCTTATTTGAAGGTGTCTCTGTTACAGTGTAATTATACATGTTAGTACTGAGTAATATTAAGTAACTGTATGTACTTACTGTATGCTTAGGATTAGGGTTTGGGTTAGGTGCATGTAATTATGTATAATTAGTTGTTATTATAATCGTAAGTAGCCTACATGCAACCTGTGTAACAAAGAAACCTTAAAATAAGGTGATACCTTTTTGTGAGAGAGAGAATTATTATGAATATGATTATATTATTATCATGACTCTTGAATATCTGTCACTGTTCCTGCTTGTGCCGACAGGCGGTGCTGCAGTGCTGCACTGAGCTGATAGAGGGAGCTCTCAGGGAGAGACTGAGGAATGGAGCACACGAGGAGAAAGATGGTGATATTGAAGAGGAAAGAGCCAGCACACCCACCGACCTAAGAGAAATAGACTTTTAATACAGGGTTGATTTATGAGGGATATTTATTCTGCGTCTCACTTTTATTTATCAGTGAAACTGATTTAAACACAATGTGACATTTATGTTTTGTACTTCTGAAGTGATCTAATTTATAATAATTTGTATTTATTTGTTTGAGGGATTACGATTTACGTGTGCCATATTTATTAACTTCTGTTGCCATAACTGTAATTGTGATGATTTATGTATTTCAGGTTTATCATTTTCACTTTATGTATTACATTTCTACTTTTTATATGATCATATTATTTATTGTGTGCACATTTTTATATCTAATTTATTTGGTTTGTCAGTGTTTCAGCCTGTTTGTAATCAGAGTGTTGGATAAAAACGAATTTCTATTTTTCGAAGTAATTTAAATAAAGTTTCTATGTTTGCCAACAATGTGCGTCTGTCAAAGTCCATTTAGGCTAGGATATATATAACACATGTCGAAAGAAAGAAAGAAAGAAAGAAAGAAAGAAAGAAAGAAAGAAAGAAAGAAAGAAAGAAAGAAAGAAAGAAAGAAAGAAAGAAAGAAAGAAAGAAAGAAAGAAAGAAAGAAAGAAAGAAAGAAAGAACATTGTGGAAGATCTAAAACTAAATTAATCAATCTTGGTTCTTGCGCTTAAGTGTTGTGTAAATAATAATAATCAATTATAAAAAAATATAGGCTAAAAAAATAAATAGAGAATGAAGATTTACTTTACAGTTTCATTCTCTATATAGGCTACCTTTTCTTGCATACAAATAACGGTTGTTGTTGATTTTTTTTAGGGACAGTTTCATTATATTGGCCTTTTGGGGTAAAGTGGCTTAATGGAACTATAAAAAATGTATCCTATTTATTATTTTAATAACAAACGGTGTTGTACTGTTGGCTCGTGTTTGTGGAAAGCGTCGCGTTTGGATTACGTCATAACTCATGGCCGCACTTGTTTTTGAGGCAGCAAACTGAACGCTGAGTAACGTTAATTATTAGTCACAGGTTTCACTCGACGCTCAAACAGGATCTGACCCTGTGGTAAGAAAACTCGCTGTTTATCTGATTTAGACTGAAGAGTTTCAGCCCAAACGACACCACAGACGTCGGTAGAAGACTGTGACTGTTTTTCTCGTGAACTTGCATCTGTTGTGAAACATGTGAAATGTGTTTTCGTGAACTGTCCCACAGACGTCCTTTCTTCGGCTGCTCTCTCTTGTCACGATCAATGTGTACTTAAGTCTTATATAAATGAACCTATTTTCTTAAAGACATCGCTCTCTCTCTAAAGGGTGAAAGTAAAGGCGGTCTAATCTTTGTATCCAAAGGTGTCCAAGGATGACAGGAGGCTTGAAGGGGCTGCTGCTTTTGTCTCTGTGTCTTGTGGTATGGACAGTGCCAATAGATCGCAAACAAGACCCTCCCCTGGAGGAAAAAGCAGAGGAGAATGCGGTAAGACTGGTTTCAATCATGCTCATAGACTATAGCATGCCATGTGCATCAATCATTTGTTCAATATTCACATGCTCTCTTGTTTTGGCTGTGCGTGCATATCTCAGGATACTGGTCCTGTACTACGACCGTTACCTCAGAGAGGTGATTGAGGTGCTGGAAACTGACCCTCACTTCAGAGAAAAACTCCAGTCTGCCAACACAGACGACATCAAGGTAAAGCACATAAACAGTAGCAATCCCATTCCTCTTCTTTATAAAAATGATAAGCTATAAGTGTCCGTCAAGACAGACCTAGCAGGAGCTCTGAGATTGTTATAACATAAGCTTGTGCAGAAGTAACAAGCAAGTGTGATTTCAGCTTTATTATTAATATATTTGGTCACATAATCTCAACTTATTTTATCTATCATGTTTATTTATTTATAAATAATGTCAAATTATATATACATATTTATTTAAAAATATAAATCGTTTTATATGTATAGTATACTTTTATACAGTGACTAGTCCACTATTGGATGTTGTATAATTATTTGTATTATTTTATATAATTTGAGATGTGTAATAGGTCATTATCTCATAATAGACAATAAGTACACAGTCTTGTTTTGCGTTTTTATTTTTAAGTTTTTTTTTTTCATTTCAGAGCTGGTTCATGGTTCAAAAACTTTAATTTAAGGATTTTTATTAACTCTTTATCTAGGAATTTTTATTTATTTTAATTATTTTATTTTACATTTATAATGTATCTTTGTACAGTGATTTATTATATATATATTGTATTATTATTTTATGTAATGTGAGTTGTGTTGGTCATTGCTTCACAAAAGACAATAAGTACATAGAACTTGTACCATAGTCTTTTTTCTTAAATTGTCATGCTTTTTTGCTTCAAATGAAAGTTTTGTAATGTTGTGATTCATCTCGTTCGTGGAGCTGGTTTGTTTGGTTCATGATTTTATAAAAACCCCTATGGAGAAAATGAATGAGGAAAATAACAAATGTGCACGGTCTCTGTTACGCTGTTTTGCCTGTGAGCTTTGAGGTTTTATAAGTTCAACAGTCCTTAATGGAAAGCTGCTGTGTTTCAGAATGGACGCCTCAGTAAGGAGCTGGATTTGGTGGGCCACCATGTGAGGACGCGACTGGATGAGCTGAAGAGGCAAGAGGTCTCACGCCTCCGGATGTTGCTGAAGGTTAAACTGGACAGCACCAATGCACAGAGTGAGTGTGTTTATGTATTACTCAAGTGACACTGCTGAGCAAGAAAATCTGTTCACGCAAATGCTTGTTGTGATTGCAGGTGTTCAGATGGATCATGTCTTCTTGTTGAAGCAGTTCGAACATCTGGACCCTAATAATCAGAACACATTTGAAGCCAAAGACCTGGAGCTGCTTATCGTAACGGTAACACCCATTCCTAACATGCTAAAATGTGAAATAGCAACAAAAAAAATCACTAACCAACAACATAGATTGACAAGCAATCAGTGCATACTTGTTCGGCAACTGCATTTAACCTTTCAAATGCTAGTAAATAAAATCCTGAACTTTCTTCTTTTCTTGTGTTAATCAGATTCTATCAGATTATAGTATACACATTTTTTAAGATACTTTTATTAGATTTTTCTACACAAAAGAACAGGTTCACAGATAACTGACTCATTCGCCACTAGTGAAAATGTCACAATATTGTTTTACTCCAATTAACAAAATCCCAACCAATAGCATACAGTGAAATAAAATGTAGGGTAATACAATTAGAAAATAATAAAACATAAAAGCACAAATACATAATGTAAAAAAATATAATAAAATTCACATTAATAAAAAGGGGCACATGTATTTGTTTCAAATGCGAGAGAATAAAATCCTGATCTTTCGTCTTTTCTTCTTTTTTTTATTGTGTCTGTTTCTATCAGATTATAATATAATAATGGTTTTCCTTTATTTATTTTATTAGTTTTTACTACTCAAAATAAAAAGTGCACAGATAACAGACCCATTCTCCACAAGTGAATTTCCACAATATTACATACAAACACAATTTAATAATAACATCAAACAAACCGGAAATAAATAAAGTGAAGAGTCTTTTTTGTGCTTATTTGTTAGGCCACTAAAGATCTTGAGAACTACGATGCGGAGCGTCACGATGAGTTTAAGCGCTACGAGATGCTGAAAGAACACGAGAGGAGGGAGTACCTGAAGAGTTTGGACCAAGAGAAGAGAGAGAAGGAGGAGAAGAGAATCGAGGAGCAGAAAGAAAAGCACCGGCAACACCCTAAAGTTAACGCTCCGGTGAGGGAATGAAGAGCGGGAGATGTATGGATGGAAAGATCGACTGATGCATTTCCTGAGTAAAACTTTCTTTTTTACTTCCTTTTCAGGGTAGCGTGGATCAGTTACGGGAGGTCTGGAAAGAGACAGATGGGCTGGATCCACAGGAGTTCGATCCCAAGACATTCTTTAAGCTCCACGGTGAGTCTTTTTGTCCTGAAGTAGTCCATAAGCAGCCATTCCGCAGAAAAAATGAATTTAATTGTGTTTTCTCACTTAGATACGAATGGTGACGGTGTGTTGGATGAGCAAGAGCTGGAGGCCCTTTTCACAAAAGAGGTAATGTTTCACCTTTGAGGTCGGTGAATCATTGCAATCTGTTATTGACAGTGATGGAAGCTGTGACTGAGTCAGCTGTTAAGACTCGAGTGGGCTCTAGTGGCTGTCCTGAGCAAAACATCATTAACATAGGAATCCATGATGACACCTTTGATGAAGCTCATAAAAGCTGTTCTTGACATGCAGAAAATGAGCAAATGGCGAGGACCTTTCTGACGTGTCCATCTTTTCTTTTTCACCGTCTTAGCTGGAGAAGGTGTATAATCCCAAGAATGAAGAAGATGACATGATGGAGATGGAGGAGGAGAGGCTGAGGATGCGAGAACACGTCATGCAAAACGTAAAGCCTTAACTTGTTTTGCGCTGACTCTTATTGAGTGTGTTTACACAATGCTAAAAACTAAACCAAAATCAGTTCGTAAAACTGTTGTTGCTGTTTACATGAAATTTTGTTTTTATTTTGTTTAAAATGAGCGATAAGTGAACGCTGAATAAGCCGTTTGAATGTCCAGTCAAACATGTTGTAAACGCTTTCATTCTCTCTCTTTCCCTTTATCTGGCCTTCTCCTTCTGCTTTTAACACTTTCACAATGTGTGGAGCAGCAGTGACTCCATCTGTTCTGTTTCTTCAGGATGCATGAGATGAAGAAATAGTCATTCTTTTATCTGATTTTCACTGCATTAGTCTTTTTTTATTAGTTGCTTCTGTTCATTTTTAATTACCTTTTAAATAGCTTTTTCCTCTCTCGTTGCTTCCTGCAGGTAGATCTCAATCGTGATAGACTGGTCAGCCTGGAAGAGTTCCTCAAATCTACGGAGAAGAAAGAGTTTAACAACCCAAAGGAATGGGAGGTTAGAGCCAGATTTTGATGCATTTCTGACTTTATTATTCTGTCTTTACATGGCAGTGTTTTTGTGCCAACTCGTTATCTTTCTATACTTCAAGACACTGGATGATACGAAGCCAGTGTACACCGAAGAGGAGCTGCAGCGCTTTGAGGCAGAGTTTCGGGATAGGGAGGTGGAGCTTGGCAGAAGGGCGGAGAAATTACGACAGGAGCAAGAACTTCTCAAAGAGAGAAGCAAGGCCCTAGAAGCCCAGAAACGAGAATATCAGCAGGTAAGACTGGTTTCAATTGGTTGCAGCCCTTTTCTTGGTATTGCCTTTATGTAATTTGAATAGCTGTATAATTTCTAGCTATTATTACACATTTTCTTTGGAAATAATGCTTGTGTAATAATATTTAAAAACAAAAAAGTGTGTGTGTGTGTTAAAATAATACAAATAAATGTTTTATTAAATAACACATTTAAAACTCAAATTTGGATATTATACATTTTATATAAAGTTAAGCCCATACTAAAACAAATTATTTTAATTTACAACATCTGATGCATTATTGCGATGCCAGAGAACTGACAGCTTGTTTTACTTCTAATCAGGCAGTAATGGAGATGTCTCAAAAACAAAAGGAACAACAGGCACCGAATAGACAACCTCCCTCAGGTCCTGATGGTGAGCTCCAGTTTCAACAAGAGATCCAGAAACTAGCAAATGAAGACAGTCAAGGTGAGAGAAATTGTATTAATAGTCAGTAATTCAACATTTGGTTAACCTAGTGTATTAACACTATGAAGGTGAATTTTTAAGCATGGTAAACATTGCCCGTTTTGTCTTTTTCAGTGGTGAAAGTCCCCGTCGATCAAAATGGAGATGTTCAAAATAACCTGCATGCTGAGCCACCACAGAATCTGCCACAGCACACCTAACACACACACACACACGCATTTCTACCCGATTTTAAAGAACCAGCCTTTGAATTGCACAGTGCGCATACACATACAAGCCTTACCCTGTTCTCATCTTATTCTCTCAGCATAACAAAACCAGACCGGAACAATAATGAACTCCTCATACATACTCATGGTGTTTTCTGCTTCATCCTTAACTAAATATGCTCAAATCCCTAATAGATTGTCATCGAAATAGACCATTCGCATGTTCCCTTCTAAAGAATGGCAAATTAATATTGGATATGTGGTTTTGTATGGTGGTAGTCAGGGTCTTTTCTTAAATATTACTACTTTTACCCTGGTTTCAAAGTTTGCAGCCCTGCTTGTTTTTGTTGTGTTGCTAGACTGGAATAAAGTGGCTCTTTTCTGTGGTTCACTAAAACCTTATAAACAAGACTTTCTGATATAAGGGACCCTATCATACACCCGGCGCAATGCGGCGCAAGTGTTTTAGCTAGTTTCAGCCTCTTTTACAGTCTATGGTTTGAGCCCAACGCAGGTCTTATTTTCCACACAGGGATGCGCAGCAGCACACAAACATGCCAAATATAAAAAATTAAAGCATTACAGTGTAAAATAATATTATTGTGTAGGCTACATAAATATACATGTCATAATGGATAGTCATTGCGTGTATTGCTAGCTATGTGCTCGCGCATGGGCAGATCCGTTTGCTTTCTGGAGACGCGTTCAGTCTGTGCGCCTTGAAATTCCCACAGAGCGAGCGCAACTTGCTCTTAAAGGGAATGGGAGATGATACTCTGATCGGTTTATTTCACGTTACACCCAAAAAAACACCCATTACTCATTAAGAGAATAGGGACAGCCCGTTTAGACCATGCGCCGGGGCGCACCGACCGTTATCCCGTCGTTAAACTAGCTAAAGTGGATTCGGACACGCCCTGAGTGCACTTGCGCCGTGCGCTTTAGACCATGCGCTTAGATCGTTAAAATGGGGCTCAAGGTTTCTAATAGACTTAGACGAGCACAGAACTGTAAATCAAACATTCTGATAAAGCAATGTGCAATTGATCTACTTTTTTAATGTAATATAAAATCCCACTGATTTGATGACTATTTTATTTCTTTCATTTAATAAAGGATATTTAAGAAAATACGCTACTATCAGATTTGAAGTCCTGTAAAATAATGTGTTTTTTATTAAAGGGGTGTTAAAAAAGAAAATACTCTCATCATTTACTTATTTTGAGTAAACCTCATTTTGTTCCTTTTTTGTGCAACACAACAGATATTTTGAACGAACTGAATTGCTAAACATCTGTTTATATAGTATAAGATGTTGTTTGGAACAACATGAGGGAACACGGAAAAGAATTAGAAACAATTTTGACTCAGAAATTACTAGTAAATACAAAAACGGCAAGTAACGTTTTGAAGTAGAAAACATAAACATATTATTTTCTTGTGAAACATACTCCAATAGAGTTTTATTCACAACTTCCCAAAAAAAAATTTTTTTACGGTGTAAGTAAATATTGACGACATTTTCATTTTTGTCTGAAACCTTTCACACAACCAATACTTTAAGATTATAGTGCTTTGCTTTACAAATATTTATCACATGATCATGTGCAACAGCAAAAATCCTAATTATTGGATCTACGAGACACTGAACATTAAATTCAAATTTAGATCTGCAACAAATACCATCAAAACCATTCATATGATGACTCGGCCCATTTGTTTCTGAATTAAACTAATTCCTTGGCTCCAAATGTCAGTTAAAGCTGTTCTGCCTTTCTCTTCCAATAAGTCAATTTATTGTTTTTCCGTCTCTGAGAACTAGTGACAGCGGCATTGTTCTGAAGTGTTCACTGATCTGCGTTGAGTGTCGTTTGCTCGCATTTCTTGCCACATGGCACATACTTGCTGTAAATTCCATTCCAATTCTATCAGACACTCCCTAACCCCGGTGACCTCGTTGCTCCGCCTCTTCTGCTGCAGCTGTCACCTTTCACTTACACTCTCCACTGATGCTGCCATAGATATGTAAATAATATCCCTCCACTCAAACATCAGTACAGCAATCTGAAACTAAGTGCTGTCCACGTATTTAAACTCTTCTCACAGGGATTGTTTACTTGAGGGGTTTCGCTTCAAGAGATTTTTTAAAGGGATAGTTCACACAAACATAAAAATGCCATAATTTGCTTGCCATCGTGCTTTTAAAAATCTGCATGACTTTTCTTCCAGCTGTGGAACATATAAATACATTTTGAATGTATTTAATTGTTTATTTGTTTGGCATACAATGAAACCCAGTCAGGTCCGGTGTTGTATAGGACTAATGACAAAAACAATTAAATTTAAAATATATTAATACAAAAATAATAGTATCTCAATTATACTAAAATAATACTGATTCAAAAGTTAAATAATGAATTCTAAAGTAATGCTGATGACTGAGATCAATCAAAAATACGTTTATTAAAAAAGTCATGCTGACTCAAATATAACTGTTAACAGAAACCAACCGTCAAATTTGTTTTCATGCATTCAATTCATCTAATTGATTAAATTAATTAATTAATTTAGTCCTTTGTGATAAAGAAAGTCAGGTTTTGCTTCAGTCTGATGTCGTTTCACAAGGACAGGGAACTCTGTCACCCAGCAAACGGAGGAAGGGATTATTTGTTGAATGCTCTAGCTTGTAAAAGACAAGAGGAATAAAATAAAGAGCCAAGAAAGATGAGTCAGAGACTGTGGGAAGAGTCTGATGAAACGAGTACTTGCTTTGGATTGTGTGAAAGAGGGCTTCTGTTCGAGTCATTTGCATCACTGAGTGGGTTGACTACTGCTGAATCATCCACTTTTCATAATGCCCTTTTTTTTCTTGATACCAACCCTTGTGAAGTCAGTAGGTATTTTACTGTCTCTGGAGCATTGACTGTCTGGTTTCCACATCCTGTTTCTCGCATTTGCTTATGTTAGACCCCTAACAGTGATTTCTCTGCGTTTCTTCGCTCTCACCCTCACATAAACCGCTATCATGATGTTTTTCAGGTTTTATAACCGATTAATCCAGCAAAAAATCTTTCACTCGCCTTTAGATCTTTGTTTTTCCATACAATGATAGTTAATGGTGCACGAGGCTGTCTTTTTATGTTTTATGGAAGTAAATAAGTCATACAGGTTGGAACAACATGAGGGTGAGTAAATGATGACATAATTCTTATTTTTAGATTAACTACCCATTTAAAATCTTTAGAAGCAGATCTGAAGCAGATGTATGCGGTTCTTATGGAGGAAAGTGACCGTATGAATTGCACATTGGCTGATTTCTTAGTGGAAGACCAAGTATTTGATACTCTCTCTTGACATTCTCTCATTCACATTGCTTACATCTGTACCCTTGATCTTTCCCTCTCCCTGTGCTGTCTCTGCCTGTGAGGGTTGAGTGATGATAAGAGACAACTAAGCAGTTAACACAGCACTATTATTGTACACTACAGCACCTTCTGTCTTTCTATCTGGGCCATATTGCAATTGTCTTTATGGACAGGAGAGGGAGCTAAGAGCTCATAAAACTCCCCACAGCACTTCTAGATCTGTGCCAAACATACTTGGTTGTCATCCTCTATATCATGATAGCCACATATGATACATTTCTGCTGCTTCTGCACCATTATGCACAGTATTTATCACTCTCTGGGCTGTACGGCCTGACAGCAGTGAAAATGCAGACAATGGATTGCAGCCTTAGCATAAAACATTGGTCCTGATGTACTTTCTGATAAGGCTCAGGTGATTTTTGGGTTATCACTTTGCTATTGTTTGACAGAAGCAAACCGTCCTGCGCTTCAGGCCACCATCACACACACAGAAACTAAATGTGCTGAGTTCACAGGGACAGACGACATTCTCCCACTGCGATTGTCTTCATTTACAGGACATGGAGACAAGGGCATTACATGCCAAGAAGAACCTAACATACAGAATTAGAATACATTTTTAAATGTGAAATAAAAAGCATGCTTTGGGTTCTGGAGCACCATATACATTTGCACCTGTGTTCTTTTAAGTAAGAGTTCCAAAAGGGGAACCTTTTTTTGTGACGAATATTTTAATTATCCAAAGAACCTCCTGAGGAATGAAAAAGGTTCATGAATGTTAAAGGTTCTTCATGGAATCATATATGCCAATAAAGAATCTTTATTATGAAGAGTGTAGATTGTAGAATGACCTTTTTCCAATATAAAGAACTCTTTGTGAAATGGAAATATTCCATGGATGTTGAAGTTCTTCATGGAACCATATGCCGAGAAAGAACCTTTGTTTTTTAGAACCTTTAAAGAACATTTTGTGGAATTGAAAGATTCCATGAATGCTTAAGGTTCTTCATAGAAACATGCCAATAAAGACCTATATTACTAAGCATCAAACCTCTTGAAATCACTCATAATTTCCATCTTCTTTAGAATATAAATGACATTTTGAGAACTGTTCTTTTTTCAGTAATTTGATTTATTTGCAAATAAATAGTAACCAAAATTTGGTTACAGACAACTTCAGAATATCTTCTTTTGTGTTTCATAGATGAACATAAAGGTATACAGATTTGGAATAACGTGAGAGTGATGACAAAATTGTAAATTTGCGAGTGAACTAAAAAAATCCCCCTTAGTTATTGTAATGGTAATATAATTTAGGGTCTTCTTAATTTGGAGGCTTTGTTGTGACCAGCTGCTCATCCTGAACTTTTCCTGAACCCTCGAGGACTATAGGGTTGATTATATCCCAGTGCACCTCAGCAGTGTCCTGTCCTTATCTCTTTCCCTAAGTGCTCACTGGCTTGGAAGGCTCTGATGCTGCAGCTCCAAAACACACTCTGATAAACACCATGTTGCCTCTGTTGCCATAGTGACCGGCTGTGCATGGGAAGAGATGCTAGTAGTACAAGCTATGCAAGTTATGGATACATTGTAATGCATAAGAATAATGTTATGCTTAAGACGCACGTCGAATTTTGGCACCCTATAGGTGTGTTATGTAAAAATGGCATATTAAGTCCTATGCCGTACTTTTGGGATTCTCAAAATGAGAAGTAAAAAAGTAGAAAAGCTTAGAAAATATCATTTGAGGCTTTCTGATTTGGACTGGTGCAAAAGCAGACACCCCCACATTGTTCTTGTGCAGCACTTCTCCAGCTGCAGGTTGTCCCACGGAACAGCTGTGTCTTTAAATCCTCTCCTTGTGCAAACGATGACATCATCCCCTAAAAACACATTACGTCATCCCTTTCGGGACCCTTCTCATAGCTCCCCCCCCCCCTCGCTTTAATGGTGCTTATCAATGCAGAAGCCCTCCTCGTCGTCGGGTTTATTGGTGGAGAAGTCATCGGTGTCTGTTTCTCATTGGCTTGTAGCACTTATATCTGTGGCCTCCACCACTGAAAGGGGCTCCTCAGCTCGAGACCGTCGCGGGGAATTTGGTTTTCCTCGAGCGCGCGCTTCTTATTATTAGTGTTTCATGACTAGATATAAAACATAGGCTATATACATCACAATTTATTAGCATTTTGCAGAAGAAAGGTTTTCTCCGGCTTACGAAGTGTAAGGTGTCTGAGCAGAGTTTGGACCTCAAATGCAGTCGGGTTGGTGTGGTGTTACAAATAGGCACATATTTTAACTGTTCAAATTATAAATGTTTCGAAAGCATTTTCAGACGTTTCAAAAGCTAAAAATAAGTTATGTTGGAAGTCTGTTTGTTTTTAAATTCAAATAGTGAACGGGAGATAACCACTCGTGCGGTTTAGCTCGATATTGGACGGGAAAATATCTTAATTATGCATTTTAAAATATCAAATGTAATCACAGAAACATATTACGTTTTGTTGAAAATGTCTGTAAGATGATTAACGGTAAGTTAGTTGTACTAGACGTGAAAAATACAATTTAAGATGCACGAGAATAACATAGCCTATGCTACTTTGCAAATTTAGGCTGACAAAAATTTCTATAAACGTCGACCCTCGTGGAAATCTTTATATAATAGCTATAGGCTACACTTTACACCAATTTGACCACTCGTGCAATACTCAGGTGCGTTCTTGGAAAATGTGTATGTTTAAAAAAAGAAATAATTTTTAATATATAAATAAAGTGCTTTATAGATAGACTATAGTAATATTGCTTGTGTTGCCAGACATGTGGACTGGAAAGGAATATTATGCAAAACATTACTTTAATCTCTGAACACAATTATCGTAAACTTAACATTTTAATAACCCAATAAAAGCCGCACATGAGTGATGATGCAATGAAACGCTAAAAAAAGATGTGATAATTGTTAACAAGTGCGGAAGCGCAATACTGAAAGCACCCGGTAGAGGGAGTGGATGTGGCGACACACAGAGAGAGAGCGACAAAGTTCTCAGTGGTACCCAGCGCCGCTGACCGTTTGGACCTTTTGCCCATGAATGCTCAAGCATCGCTCTTAAAATAACACGTTCGTCCTCTTACGCGAGAGCCTTGTCATTTACAGGCATGATATCGCACAGTTACAGTGGCCCTAGCAACAGCTCGTGTTTGTGATCGTTGATCGCTGTTTCTTTAAGAGCCAGCACCTTTACATCGAGAGGGAGGGGGAGAGAGGGACGGAGAGAGAGAGAGAGAGAGAGAGAGAGAGACTGGGGTTGTCTGTGGATAGGTGTAACGTTTGCTCGCTCGGTGCCGTCGTTACATGTGTGAGAAAGAGGGAAGGGGGGAGGCTGATAACTGGGCACCCAAAAGCGCTGCGCTCCGATGGGGTCGACGGGGATGAAATGATGATGATGATGATGTCTAGCGTTTACTCTCGACGATGACAACGGTGAGCGGTGCATATTTCAGCATCGCATGCATTTTCTTCTATATGCATGTTTGTGTGTGTGATATCGCCCAGCTGTGGAGATGAGGAGGGGGTGATGATGGAGGACTTGGGAGGAGGGGGCGAGGCGAAAGGATGGGAGGAAGAGCATCAAATAGCGACATTTGAAGACATGACACGATGCGTTCTTTATTAGCCTAGTTAAAATGTAACCATTTCATTTCGACGGCATGTCCAGCCGCGTATCTGCAGAAGAGAGACGGCACATATCATGGTGGAGTGAGGCGAGCGGCGGAGGAATACGTCAACACATAGCCTACATCCAGCCCAATTTACACTGAGCGTCGTTTGGGCGAACGGAGCGGTGCTTGCTTTTTATTCTTTTCATCAAGCCGTTCACGGTAGTACGGAATAAACAAGATCAACAGCAGCATCCAATCACGCTCGGGTCGCCTTTAAAAGACACCCGTTTCTTCCTTCTTCCTGCGTTTAGAGCGTCCACGGACACACACACACACACACACACACACACACACACACACACACACACACACACACACACACACACACACACACACACACACACACACACACACACACACACACACAAAGCGCTGCCAGGCTACATGATCGTTACACACCATGAATTTCATTTCCGTATATCATGCGCATCCATTAGCCTCTTGACTAATAGGCTTTACAGAGCCTGTTTAGAGAAGCGGATACACCGTAGGGGCGAATAAAAGCGGTGCGTTGTGGTTTTAGGAAGCGGCTGCTGTCTGTGTTGAAGGGAATTTGAAAAAGGTGTGTGTTTAGGAGAAAGAGAGGGAGGGATGTAGATAGACGGATGGACAGACAGACCGAGAGACAAAACAAATAGAATTGGGTGTTGATTTGAATGTTTTGCATGACAGTCGCGGAAACGAGGCTGATGCGTTGTGTTTATTCTCCTGGACGTCGTTTACATTCAAGACAGGGAGTATTTAGCAGGATTTGTGGCCTGTGCGAGGAATCACTGCTCTATTGGTTCTTCCAAATTCCTCTGTGTCGACATTCACTGGAACAGGACGCTCTTTCATGCTATTCCCAGATTTCTGTGAGGGGGAAACCCGATGGTTACAATGTTATTTTTAGTTTGATGCTCCCCAATGTGTCTGCCACCATCTAGTGCTGACTCCTGTGTCGAAGAACTGTGATTTCGGTCCTAGCTCCATGTCTCTCACTCAATGCTTTTACATGCACAGGACTATTCTGATGTGAATCAGAATTTGGTCATATTGTGATTATGTAAGGGTCATGCCAACACATTGATTGGCATAACCAGATTAATACAGTTTTTTTTGTTTCTGGAAATCTGAATTAGATAGCACATGTTTGTATTATTCAGATTTGTGGGCCATATTCGGAATATCGACTGTAACTGAAACTGTAACTGTAACTTTTTTACCTATGTCCAAGCAGAGGTAATTCATGACATTTCATATAAACAACTCAAAATTCAGAATAATTCAAGACTTTGACTTTTCTAATGAAGATTACTTTTACATTCTAATGAAGATTTTATAAAATTAATAGAATCATCATGGCCTGTATTTGTAAGTCTCATGACCTACATTTGGCAAATCATAGTTTGTGTCTTGGGATATGAACGATATTTCATGAGTTGATTAAATCACTGTTCAAAATTACTAAAATGCGTGATGCACTATACAGAAAGTGGCTCAAGCAAACAGAAAAACGTTCAGGATATGCTGATACTAATAATTATAAATAATATGTCACTATTCCTGGAGCACATGGAAATCTGTTTTGAGCATAAAGGCTTGCCTTTATGAACCTTAATCAGAAAGTTATGTGCTTTTAAATGATGTCACTGTCAAGATTGGCATTATTACCTTTAAGCATTACTGTTTTTTTCATGTAGTGTCTTTTATCACAGTATGTTTTAAAGCTGTACTTGACAGCTGACAGTAACTCAACAGCACAGATGATTCCCAACTTATCTATCCCAGTTCTACCTGACAACATTTAATGCATTAAAGGTCTGCATTGAAAGCATGTTTTAGTAATTGCAAAAGTAAGATATCATAACAGTTGTCTTTCACCTCTTGCTGTCTCGAAGCCTTTTTGGTTTTGTTTATTGTATTATTTTCTCCCTATATACTGTCTTGTCTTTCCATTTTTGTGTGGCGGTATCCCGTAGTTTATCAATAAAAGCTCTATTGAAGTCTACTGGGAAACTTACTGTTTTGAAATGGCTTACTCAGAAACTGTGAATTGACTGGATTTGATGTAGAATGCTTTATTTCTTCATGCCTTGCCCAGCTTTGACCATTTGTGCTAATGTCACTCTCCTTTATTTCCCTCTTCAGCTCTCCTTTACTTGAAGTTTGAACCCATTGGGTAGAAGACTCTCCTCCATGCCCACCCTTCCTTTTACCCAATCCAGTCCCTGCCACCCAGCGACTTTCCCCTCCTACTTTCTCCTGCCACTTTTGTCCCACCTGAGACCACGTCCTGCTGCTCCACCCAAACGCACCCAAGCCAAGGATTTAGAACAGCACATACTAAGAGCCAATCAGGAGCCTTGAAGCCATTCAGGAAAAAGCAACACAACTCATGAATCTACCTGAACACTGAGCAAAAAAATTAAGGAAAGAAAGCTGTGGATAACTAACTCATTGTCAAGAAGACAACTCAGATAAACTGGCACCCTTGAAGAAGAGCACAGCAATTAGGAGATTCCACCAAGAAAGCTTGAATTGAGGGTGAATTCACACAGACATTAACTGAGGGACAAAATATAGAGGAAAAGAAAGAGAGAACAACTGCATGCATAATATAACATATCTGCAATACTCACATTCCCACACACATTATAGACTGTTAAGGCACACGTTCTTTTCACAGACCACACGCTACACCATCCTAGACACCCGCATATGAATGACATGTTGTTTATCTCTTTACTGTAAGCTCTCAGGCACACAAACACCGTCAGATTCACGGCCCCACACTGTGATTCTTGCAAGTTCCTCTTTGCAAACTTGTAGGGCCAAGACATACACACACCGGCCCTTAAACTCTCGCACCTGTTCACGGCCTCAAGATGATGTGTGAGGTGATGCCTACCATCTCGGAGGACGGGCGGGGTGGTGGTGCCGGAGGCCCGTCCTCTCCTGCCGGAGGTGGTGGGGGTATGGGGGGCGGCGCGGGGGGCATGGGTGGTGGCTATGGGGGCCGGGATGCCCGCGGTGGAGACGAGGGCGGGAGCACTGGAAATCTGGAGTCTCTGATGGTGAACATGCTGACGGAGAGAGAGCGGCTGCTAGAGAGTCTCAGAGAGACCCAGGACTGTCTCGGCACGGCACAGCTACGTCTGCGAGAGCTGGGTCACGAGAAGGACTCGCTACAGAGACAACTCTCCATCGCACTGCCTCAGGTACGCATTAGGGGTCCTGTACGTGTGTTTAAAACAATATTTGAAGTCGAAGGAGATTCATAATGTGAATATTCGTAATTACACTCTTAAAAATAAGGGTGATTCAAAAAGTCCTTCAAGCGATGCCATAGAAGAACCATTTTTGGTTCCACAGAAGAACCATTCAGTCAAAGGTTCTTTAAAGAACCATCTCTTGCTTACCATTTTATAATCTGAAGAACATTCTTTCACCACAAAGAACCTTTTGTGAAACAGAAAGGTTCTTCAGATGTTAAAGGTTCTTTATGGAACCATTTACACAAAAGGTTCTTCTATGGCATTGTGACGCACCTTTATTTTTAAGAGTGTATGTTGATATATTATGCACCTTAATTTAAAATCATATACAAATCATCTTCATTTGGAGTAACATGCTTTAAGGAAATACCTGGGGTTCAGTCCTAGTTGCATGTATGCTCAAATGACAGCATTTGTGGTTGATTACTACAATAAATAATTTCCACTTATTTTCTTAAAAAAACAAAACAAGCGGAAACTTGGGTTATAGTGAGGCTTTTACAATGGAAGCAAAACGGGCCAATCTGTAAAATACTTAACAGTTTTTTTTATAAAAAAAGAGAAATAAAAACACAAGACGTGTTAACATGATTTTAACCTTTTCTTTGTAAAGTCACGTCTGATTTTACAATGTCCCCATGACAGTGCAACACCACAAACAAACAATGTCTACAAAAATGTATTTAAATAGATTTAAAGTACTGATCAAGTTATACACAAGTTTTAACAGAAGAATTGATGTAAGTGCTTTTGCAAAATTTAGCTTCACATTTCTGCTTTTTTAATCCTCCAAATTGGACCTATTTTCTTCCATTGTAAGTTTTTTACTGTAAAGGTGCAGTCACATTAGCAAAATATCAAAATTTAGTGGGCAAAAAAGGTCCATTGTCTGTTGTCAGTAGCCTAGCTATGTATAAAGCACAGTTCACACAGAAGTCACTTTCTAATCAAGCAGCTTTCTGTTTGGTCAGCACAGCGGATGCACGTGACCAAACTAAAAAGGAAGCACATTTTTTATTAAAGTTTGTCTTTTTTGCCTTGTGCAAATATCACGTGAATTCTTCTTAAAATTACACAATTTTATTTATTTTTTCTTTAAATATGTGTTGAAAGTTTTTGGTGATAATTAACATTATGACACAAATGTTGTCATTTGAGCTTAAATGACTGAGCCTGGTTTCTCCCAAGGTTTTTTCTCCATTCTGTCACCGATGGAGTTTTGGTTCCTTGCCGCTGTCGCCTCTGGCTTGCTTAGTTGGGGACACTTCATTTCTAGCAATATCATTGATTTGATTGCACAGATACTATTTAAATTGAACTGAGCTGGACGATGACATCACTAAATTCAATAATGAAATGCCTTCAGCTGAAAATTGAGTGTTAAATCTTGTCATTTTACATTATTGACACAATTTTCCTATTTTGATATTGTGCAGTTGCTTTGTTACAATTTGTATTGTTAAAAGCGCTATATAAATAAAGGTGACTTGACTTAAAGGGGGAATTTGCTGCTGGAAAGATGGCTTTTGAAAAAGTTAAATATGTGATACATGACTAAAGAAAACAGAGAAAAAGGGCTGTGAAATTTTCGTTTCAGAAGTTCAACACCTATAATGCACTTTTGATTTTGATGCCGCCCCTGTGATCTGACTGTCTGCAGGCAGGAGTATGTTCAATCTGTAGTTTTAACATAAGCTCTGGAGCTGTCAAAGGTCTTGAGGTCCTGGAGGTTATGGAGCTGACTTTAGCAATGACCTATAATCAAATAAACACTGATATCGGGTGCAGGCAACACAGAGAAAAGAGTACACATTGTTCATTTATATTTACAACATTTTAACAATACAAAACTGGTTGAAAATCTGTTGAACCTAGAATATTCCCTTAAGAATTTCTTGAACTGAATAGTTTGCTTAGAAAAACAGGTCATTGAGATGAACCGTGTCTTAGGATGAGCTGCCAGTGATGTTATATACAGACAAATGAAACTAATTTTAAAGAGTCAGAACTCAGCTTGTCTTGTTAGTATCATGTCCTTTGCTTGCACTGGGCAGTCTGTATGTATATTTGTCTGATTTGGCTAACATTTAAGCCAATCTTAATCTTCCAGACTTGCTGTGGGCTTTTCTGCTCCTTTTTGCAGCAGGTCTTGAACTGTTTTGTCTCCTCCGATCTAATTTAAGGTGTTCCACATATGTTTTTGAGATTATCTGCTTATCTATGATTCTGTGTGTTTTACAAGTCGGGATGGTACATTTTTGATTAGTGAAGAGTATAATCTTTTGAACAGTCCTGGTTGTTTCAGTGGTAGATTTTATTAAATAATGAATTTCAATCCTTTAATGATGTCATTGCAGCTTAAGGTGAGGTAATGAGCTTGGCCGATACTAGGGATGCACTATATATATATATATATATATATATATACAGTATCTCACAAAAGTGAGTACACCCCTCACATTTTTTTTATATTTTATGATATCTTTTCATGTGACAACACTGAAGAAATGACACTTTGCTACAATGTAAAGTAGTGAGTGTACAGCTTGTATAACAGTGTCAATTTGCTGTCCCCTCAAAATAACTCAACACACAGCCATTCATGTCTAAATCACTGGCCACAAAAGTGAGTACACCCCTAAGTGAAAATTTCCAAATTGGGCCCAATTAGCCATTTTCTCTCCCCGTTGTCATGTGTCTCGTTAGTGTTACAAGGTCTCAGGTGTGAATGGGGAGCAGGTATGTTAAATTTGGTGTTATCGCTCTCACTCTCTCATACTGGTCACTGGAAGTTCAACATGGCACCTCATGGCAAAGAACTCTCTGAGGATCTGAAAAAAAGAATTGTTGCTCTACATAAAGATGGCGTAGGCTATAAGAAGATTGCCAAGACCCTGAAACTGAGCTGCAGCACGGTGGCCAAGGCCATACAGCGGTTTAACAGGACAGGTTCCACTCAGAACAGGCCTTGCCATGGTCTACCAAAGAAGTTGAGTGCACGTGCTCTGCGTCATATCCAGAGGTTGTGTTTGGGAAATATACGTATGAGTGCTGTCAGCATTGCTGCAGAGGTTGAAGGGGTGGGGGGTCAGCCTTAGGGCTGTCAATTTTTTTTTGAATTTCGAATATTCGTTGAATTTAAAATAAAAATCCACATTCAAACACAAAACGCTGCATTCAAATTTTAGGTGTCCGTCAGGCAGCTTGGCACACAAAATGCGATGACGAGGTGTCATTGTAATGTTTTTTTTTTTAGCCTGTCCAGTTGAACCCACTCGATGCAGTGCTGCACATTCAAAATATTGCGGGAAGAGAGAACATCAATGTGGAGAAGATGTTGTTTACCTCAAAACTGAAACCAAGCCGTTCACGCAGAACGCACATTTATTGCATTTTCTGGAGGGACATCTATCATCTTTGCACTCGCGTCTCGCACAAGAGAGCCCAAAGCCATGTAAAATTAATGTAAGTTCAACCTAAGTGAACTGAAGTGTTTGTAGTTGGACATTTTAAACCTACAAGTAAGTGTATTTGTATGATAGCACTAACTGTAAAGTGGCTGTAATGGGGTAATCAAAATAGACTTTTTACTCAATTAGCCTAGTCTGTGCTTTTTAATTTTTTTTTTTTTTTAGTTTAGTAAATTTAACTTTGCTTTAAAAGCATTATTTTTGTTTTTAGATCGCAATGTTACAATGTTAGAATGTAATGTGATTTTAACCCTTTTTGCACATTATATATGCCTACATGGTTACATTCACTTTATTTATTTGTTTGATCAAAATACAGAGATATGTACCTTATACCGCAAATCAGCCAAAAATACAGAGATATTAATTTTGCTCCTATTGCCCAGCCCTACTTTGAAGAAACGTGCATTTGGTAATATTTTGCTCGATGCACCATCTTATGGCCTCAGGAGAGAAGCCAAAAGCTTTTTTCCTAACTGAATTTATGCATTTTAAATTAGAATATAATTCGAATTTTGATAATATTTTAGTAAAAATTCAAATTTAGTTTTTCAGCCAATTTGACAGCCCTAGTCAGCCTGTCAGTGCTCAGACCATACGCCGCACACTGCATCAAATTGGTCTGCATGGCTGTTGTCCCAGAAGGAAGCCTTTTCTAAAGATGATGCACAAGAAAGCCCGCAAACAGTTTGCTGAAGACAAGCAGACTAAGGACATGGATTACTGGAACCATGTCCTGTGGTCTGATGGGACCAAGATAAACTTATTTGGTTCAGATGGTGTCAAGCGTGTGTGGTGGCAACCAGGTGAGGAGTACAAAGACAAATGTGTCTTGCCTACAGTCAAGCATGGTGGTGGGAGTGTCATGGTCTGGGGCTGCATGAGTGCTGCCGGCACTGGGGAGCTACAGTTCATTGAGGGAACCATGAATGCCAACATGTTCTGTGACATACTGAAGCAGAGCATGATCCCCTCCCTTCGGAGACTGGGCCGCAGGGCAGTATTCCAACATGATAACGACCCCAAACACACCTCCAAGAGGACCACTGCCTTGCTAAAGAAGCTGAGGGTAAAGGTGATGGACTGACCAAGCATTTCACTGCTGGTTATATTCTGTATAATTGTGTATGTGACAAATAAAAATCTTGAGTCTAAACCCTATTGATCATCTGTGGGGCATCCTCAAACGGAAGGTGGAGGAGCGCAAGGTCTCTAACATCCACCAGCTCCGTGATGTTGTCATGAGTGGAAGAGGACTCCAGTTGCAACCTGTGAAGCTCTGGTGAACTCCATGCCCAAGAGGGTTAAGGCAGCGCTGGAAAATAATGGTGGCCACACCAAATATTGACACTTTGGGCCCAATTTGGACATTTTCACTTAGGGGTGTACTCACTTTTGTGGCCAGCGGTTTAGACATTAATGGCTGTGTGTTGAGTTATTTTGAGGGGACAGCAAATTGACACTGTTATACAAGCTGTACACTCACTACTTTACATTGTAGCAAAGTGTCATTTCTTCAGTGTTGTCACATGAAAAGGTATAATACATTTTTTACAAAATATGAGGGGTGTACTCACTTCTGTGAGATACTGTATATATAAGGCTGAAAGACATATGTACACTTCAAAATTTGGACAGTGACAACCACTTTGATTTGTAGTAAAGTGAATCCTGAAGTTATGTAGTGTGTGTAAAAAATCACTTAGAGTAAAAGAGTCACTTCTAATATCCCAAACTCTCTGGACCACAATGTTCCTAGTGGAGAGAGAAAAAGATGCTCTTTGCATAATGTGGGGATTTCATTAAAATACCTGAATTTTTAGGTGATACATTTGTACATTTGCAGTGAGATCCGAGTGTTCCTGTGTAACATTTCAGTGTAACATTACTCCTTTTCCATAAAAGCAGATTGTACAGAAGAGAGACAATAGGATACTGCTTGAGTCACAGTGTTGAACTTAACTGAATTGTGAAAAGTCTTTTCCTTCATCAGCAGTTTTGTCTTGTTTTACATAATATATAAATATTATAAGCTTGTATTTCTTACCCTTTAGTAAACTTTTTTTCCCATTTTCACCGTAGATTGAACAACATTTAGAAAAAAAAAAGTTATAATGGTGTAAGAGTAATTTAACATATTTTCCTTGAAAAAAATATCTTCTGCGGTTTTTCATCTCAAGCAAATGTATCTAGATGTTTAGATATTTTTAAAGGTAAATAAGAAAAAATACCAATTAACAAAAATAATTTTGTCTAAAGAAAATAGACTTTTAACAGTGAATTTGTGAATCAAAACCTGTCACAATTCCGAGGCGACCCACAAATGTGTGGCAATTCGCAAATACAGATTGAACAATAAATTATTAAATGCAAAAACATTGAACAATTTATCAAAGCACTTGCATATTTATGAATTGTGTTTTGTTCATGTGAATTAGGTTACACATTTATGCGTCTATTAATTTTAATACATTTCTAACACCATATTTGTATACCAATAAAAGATAATGGAAACATTTTGGGACAGACTGCTACTAACCTGTGGCTTGAAATAACAGGTATCAGAGAGACCCATTTCCTGGGAGAATGACTGGATATCTAAGGGGCATAGCAACACAGAGAGAGGGAGAATCAATATATCTCTCTCTCTTTCACACACACACACACACACACACACACACACACACACACACACACACACACACACACACACACACACACACACACACACACACACACACACACACACACACACACACACACACACACACACACACACAAGCATATGCAAACACTCTCTGAAATAAGCAGACACATATTCAGAGCAGTGATACATTAAGTAGGGTTCATTCGGTGCATCCCATCAGCTTTGGGCGTATGAGAGAAAAACGAATGGAGAAAGAGACAAAAGCTGAAAAAGAGGACGTGAAGCCATTGTTGCTGTCTTTTGTGTCAGTGGAGCCATAGCAGGAGCTTAAACGAGAGAGAGAAATAAGGCAGTACATTATCACGCAATTGTGGTTGACATACTTGTGCCAAATATAATTCTAGTCCAATCTCAGCAAGGTACATTTCCAGAATGCCAAAGTCCTATGGGCCCACTGAGTTACCATCTGTGTACCACTATACCACTCCTAAGCTTAGCCCCCCCCCACAATCCTCCTTCTCCTCCTTTCCTCTCCTCCTCCTTGCTCCAGCTTCTTTCCCCTATTTTTGCTATGGAGACGTGACCCACCAAACGCATTCATCATGAAGGAAAGGAAACACGATTGGCTGATTAGAGCTCTGAATGTACATGCAACGTGATTGGTCGAGAATTGTGCTTCGCTTGTTAAAGTCCTTTTGATTGGGGTTTGGTTTGCATTGGAGAGGGAATGTGATTGC
The DNA here is from genome assembly GCA_027422405.1 of Ptychobarbus kaznakovi. NCBI lineage: Eukaryota > Metazoa > Chordata > Actinopteri > Cypriniformes > Cyprinidae > Ptychobarbus > Ptychobarbus kaznakovi. The sequence goes on along the minus strand of CM049807.1, from coordinate 7,055,547 downwards.
TTAGTAAGATTGGCTCGGATTCAAATCTCCTTTTGTTTTGAGTCGCTGGCTTGATTGGTCCAGGATTTGATTCACTTTTAGGTTAAGTTATTAGTGTTTCTTTACATCAGCTTGCAAACCTATTCAGAATTATCTAATTTAATGCCAACATATGTTCTGCGTTTAAGTAAATGGACACACAGAGTACATAAGTACACATGCAATATGGCGAATCTGTCTGCGTATAAGAAAGGGAAGGTGTGTGGTGTGTGATTCTTGAGGAAGGCGTCCGATCACATATAGGCGGCTGGAAAAAGATGGTGTGGCTTTAGGCTCGCAGTGGCAGCCGTGTGAGGCCATATGTCATCTTACACAACATGGTGCTGTGAAGACCTTACACCCGAGAGTTGCTCATCGGAGTGTCCAGAATGTGGACTTTGTCATCTGTTCACACAGAAGCAATAAAAGTAACAAACTCTGATTCAGTCTCACATGCTCACGAACACGGGCTGGTTGTATGATACCGACATTTGGGCATTTAGGATACTAGCCTCTGTTACCTCAGTAACAAGTCACTGGCCTCAGATAAGTGATGAAATGATGCTGGGCTGTCAATAAATAATGTAATTAATAATATCAGCAGTTTTTAAATCAGTGCATTAACATATTCAGTCGGGCCCTTAAATTTGTTTGCAAAATGTGCGCATATCAAAGGAGGAGGTAAAGAGATGAGTACGCACATACTGTTATAACAAAAACAACAACAACAAAACGCATGGGAAGTGCAAACAAACTCTGAACTCAATGAAAGTGTGGAATAATTTAGAAAACTTTCTCTACACTTTTTCATCTGCTGTCGCCTAATGGTCATACTGAAGTGTACAGAAATACATTTTAACTTTTGATGATCATTAAAGGGATAGTTCACCCAAAAATGACAATTCTGTCATTAATTACAAAATGTGTAATAGTCAACTATAACAGCCCTGGTAAGTATATAGTAAATAAATATATTAATATTAAATATAGTATCTTTCAAAGTTTTGATATCACTAACCTATCACTCCTAGGCAAATCCAGTGATTATTTCATCTTCAAAGCAGCTAAACTTCTTGTATCAGCCTGCAAACACTGCAAATGCACTGTGTCTCAGACGGTCAGTGAGTCTGTGGCCTGTGGGTGGTTCGTAGGCAGGCTGTCTGAAGCCCAGACTACACGGTGGACACATGTATGTGTTTATTTCAGTGTTATGTGTGTGTGTGATTTGTAAATCTATTTCAGGCTGACCACTGCACTGGATACACACTCATTGGTTTATTTGTGCTGGTTGTTAGGAGCCTGTAAAGATCAGAACAGAGCTGATTTTCTGTTGTGTGTGTGTGAGCAGGAGTTTGCGGTGTTGACCAAAGAGCTGAATGTATGTCGGGAGCAGCTGCTGGAGAGAGAAGAGGAGATTGCTGAGCTCAAGGCGGAGAGGAACAATACACGGGTCAGTAACTCCATAACCATAATCTATGTGCGTGAAACAGACATCACATCCTCTTTTATATCCCCTGCTTGTGTTTGTGGTTCTGTGTTTAGTGTGTTTGTTTTTAATTAAATGTTTTGGCTGGGGTGCGATATATCCCACTCTTACCATATCCATTACCATATACTGTATATAGACTGTTTTCACAAGGGCTTTATCTCAGTAACGAGAGTCAGAAGTACAGTGACATAAATGGATGTTTCTGTAGCTAGTTACTAACACTTATATGCATCAAATTGAAATTGTATTTACTTTGTTTCATTACAATCTACCTTTATATTACTATTGTGGTAGCAAAGTCAAATTTGTCCAGTGAACGGACTATTTTTCCTGGAATAATGGTGGAAATATTCATAGCCTATTTAAAGTTTGAGACTTTTTAAAATAATAATAATATAATAAGACTTTCCTAACCAGTGTTGGGGAAAGTAACTTGTATAAGTAATGCATTACAATATTGCGTTACTCCATAAAAAAACGAATTATGTTACTTTTTATAGAAAGTAATGTGTTATGTTTTTCCGAGTTAGTTTTTAAATCTGGGCAGTTAGTTGCTTGTTTGCTTTTAATATAAAAAGTTTTTTTTTTTTACAAATGTAAAAGCCCTATTACACCAAAAGTGAAATGAATACGCCTCAGGCTGAAGGAAATGTAAATTCATGTCTGTACAGTAGAGGGCGCAGCTCAAACTAATTGCGTGAAGAATATGACGCAGGAGAATAAAGAAAAAAAATCTTTATTCTTTATAAAATAAAGAAATAAAGAAAAAAATGTGCGTACTATGGTTGAATTGGATCATCGAAGGTCAGTAGCAAAGACACTCACGCATTAAATGCGTAAATTATATTTGTCTTATTTAACATATTTAATTATTGCAGGTTTGTATATGTTTTCACTCATTTACTCATTTCATCGGAGTAAATACATGTTCATATTTAGTCCAGAACAGTAACATCATGTTCCTCTGCACTTACTCCCAATTTCTCTCAAAATGGCAACACAAGAGCATCAGTCAAGACATGGGAAACAAAATAAAAGGAGTTATTTATTTGAAAAAGCAACTCTGATATTTCCTTCTAAATTAAAAAGTAATGTGTTACTTACTAGTTACTTAAAAAAGTAATCTTTTTCCCCCAACACTGCTCCTAAGACTGTTCTCTAGGAGTCAATCCTACTCTGGGAAGTGTTCACTAGAGTAAAAAAGGGTAATAACTAGCTTCTGTCTCCCAATTTACATTCTTACTTTCTCTGTTTCTTTCCTGTGCCGTCTAGCTCCTGCTTGAGCATCTGGAGTGTCTGGTGTCTCGTCACGAGCGCTCTCTGAGGATGACTGTGGTGAAGAGGCAGGCTCAGTCTCCTGCTGGAGTCTCCAGTGAGGTGGAGGTGCTCAAGGCCCTCAAGTCCCTGTTCGAACACCATAAAGCCCTGGACGAAAAGGTCGGCAGCCCTTCCCTACTCTCTCCTGTCTTACACTATGTCAGCATGATGATAAATCTAAATATCTGAACACAGCTGTTGTTTGATTTCTGTTTTCACTGTTGTGCTGGTTAGTCCTGCTCATAATGAAAACAGTGGCCTAAAGCTCCAAAAATGACAAAAAAGCATCATAAAAGTATCACAAAAGTAGCCCATTTGACTCATGCACTGTATTTAAAGTCTTCTAAAGCTATACAAGAGCTTTGTGTGAAAGGAAATTACAAAATTTAAGCCATCATTTCTCTGATGCAAAAGTGGTCCCTTCAAGACCCGAACCTATTAATTCTGCACTTTATGAGTTTATTATGAAGTTTTTAAGCTGATATCGGTGTTTAAACAGTCAGACATCTACAGAATTACTTCGTCTCTTCATAGAGGTGAGAACAGGTTTTTGGACAGGTTCTCCCTGATGATTCATTGTCTATTGTTCTTCTCTCCCTCAGGTGCGTGAGAGATTGCGTGTGGCTTTAGAGAGAGTTTCCGTTCTAGAGGAAGAGCTGGAATCATCCACAAATGAGGTGAACATCATACTTTTGCAATATATTTTGTACCTCCTTTTCTCTCTGTTTGTGGCACGTTGGCCTTGCATGCTTAGATTTGTTCGCTATACTTAGGTTCTGTCTTTACGGGATCAGATTAAAAGGAGAGAGCGGGGTTTGGACAATGGAAAAGAGGTGAGTCAGAATTATTTGGATATTGTTCTGAATCTTTTGAATCTTTTTGTTCTCATGTTCCTCTGTTTTTCACACAGCGGCTCCCAAATGGCCCCTCCTCCATCTTGGATGATGGCGAGATTGACAGGCAGAGAGAGGGAGAGATAGAGAGACAGAGAGCAGAGCTTTCACAGTTAAAAGAAAGACTGGCGCTCATGTGCAGACAGGTGAGTGTTGCACTGCTGCCTATAGAACGGGCATTTTAAGGAATCCTAGGCACACTCTCAACGAGGCAAGTTGATTCAAAAGGAAGCCAAATTTTAGCCAAAGAGAGAATGCATTCCCATAATGCAGGGGTGTCCAACCTTCCCCAAAATACTGGTCTGGAAGTTTCTAGGAATACTGAGAACTCTTGATTTTCCGGTTCAGGTATGTTTAATTTGGGTTGGAGCTAAACTCTGCAGGAGGATGCAGGATTGGACACCCCTGCCTTAATCCACTGCAACAAGCTGAAAAATGTAGTGAAAACAAATTCAAGATGGCAAAGAAAGTTGTATTTCATTAAATGCCGCACACACACACACACACACATATATATATATATATATATATATATATATATATATATATAGTATTATTTTAGTTATTTTGCCTATATATGTACACTACTGCTAACATTTTGGGTTTGATGTTTTTAATGGTTTTGATAGAAGTCTACACACACACAGCCAACTCACCTCTGTTCTACAACAGTTTTCCGGCATCCCTCCTCCACCCCAACGCCTCACTCTTAAACTATTCTCATCCCATACTAGGGGTGGGGGGGGGGGGTTCTCTGGGTTCAGGCTCTATCCCGAGCTCGGAGCCCTCCTTCAAGACAGCATGCCAAATATTCTTACTATTTGCTAAATCCGAATATACGTAAGTGCGAACTCTTGAAACGTAGTAAGGGTATTGTTAAAACAAAACAAAACTAAAATCACGACTTAATAACAAATGAATAATAATAATGAATTTAGTAACAAATGACAGAATTTTCATTTTTCATTCAAACTATCCCTTTAATAGTGAATATATTTTCCCTATTCTGAAGTGTAACCATTTTTGTCAGTTGAGTCCTAGCTGAATAAAATATAAATTTATTAAGAAACAAACACACAAAAAAATATTGACACTAAACATTTGAATGGTAGTGTATGTGTGTTATGACATGCTAATCGCAGAGCTCCTGTCTGTACGGAGTGTCCAAATCAGTGACTTATGACTGAGGTTTCATGATGGTTAGGATACTTCCTTAGAAGCAAGTTGGATTTGAAACAGAGCTTATAAGTGTATGTGTGTAATGTATATAATGTTCACAGATACAGGACGGAAATACGGGACAGACGGGGTGAGAGAAGACCTACAGTATGACACACTCAAAGCTACTGACACATTTTGGATGAGAAGGTTCCAGTTAGCCTGGCATTCCTATGGTTGCCATAGAGATACAGAATGAGAGGAGATGCTGAGCGAAAGGCTGTGTCACATTCTGCTGCCCTCTGGTGGATGTACGCAGCATCCCCAATTGCAAAAAAAAAAAAGAAAAAGAAACGACAGAGGGAGAAACGGCTACTGGAACGCATCCAAGTTTCATTGGCTAGGTTTTGTGTTTGCATGCGTTCATGCGCACATGTTAACGTCTGAGCCTTGTCTCCCATGCGCAGGTTGGAGAGATCGAGGAGCAGCTCACTACCGCCAGGAGGGAATTAGCTAAATCTGAGGAAGCCAATCAGAAGCTTCAGAGGGACGTGAAAGAGGTGGGTCCGAGGTTAAATTCTCATCAAGAGTGCTTCTAAACAAAATCAAGAGCCCTATGTCACGCAACCATGGTTTTGCTGTCCTCTTCCTCCCTTCCCATTTAGAAGGGTTTCCTGCCACGATGCAGTGATTAATTGCTGGTAAAGTGCTCTAGTTGTTGATGGGTGTGCCTGTCAGCCAGAGGGAGATCAATCAAACTGCCAACAAAATAATCAGCTGTCTATCTGACATTCCTCATGGAAGAAGTCTAATTTTCTCTATAATAGAAGCACACTGTATTCTCCTGCGGTAACACAAAGACTTGCCAACTTGGCAGCGGCGCCCGTTTCATGTCACCGACTCGCTACTTATGGAATTTTCCGGAATTGCCGGTAGCTACTGTGCTGGCTTGGCATCCTATTTACGTTGGATGCCTTGAGTAGATTTTTGCTTATAATCTGCTTTCACTATCATAAAGTACAGTCTCGATAATGGCAAGTGAAGGGGGTTTTTCCTCATTTCCCAAGACGCGTTGCCTTTCGCTCTTTTCGCTATGCTCGTCTTTCATCGCCTCGTCTTCCTCCCTCACAGCAATTATGTAATATTCGATACAGTTCTTTTGGTTTTGCAATAACTGTTTATAGTCAGCTCCATTTGAAACAGTTACGGTACTGTTTAGACAGACGCCAACTGTAATAATGTTACCGAATGGTCTAAATGTGATCGTTTAGTGTGCATTTGAGCCTCTGCAATCAGTTAACCATATGCTGTTGTCTATTATTCCTTTTGAAGTTTTCTCTCTTTTATCTCCCATTTTTCCACCCCCTCAACCGCAGGCGCTGTGTCAAAGAGAGGACATGGAGGAAAGAATTACCACCTTAGAGCGCAGGTAAACTAGACCAGATCTCCCAGCTGTTTTGTCGTATGGTATGACCGCACTTTGGATTGACACAGAGTCTCAGTTTTGATTTCTCAAGCGCCCTGCAGATCCTCACCATGTGTGTTTTTGTCTGTAGGTACCTCAGTGCCCAGAGGGAGGCAACCTCTCTCCATGACATCAAAGACAAGCTGGAGAACGAGCTTGCCAGCAAAGAGTCTTTATACAGACAGGTACAAAAGACAAATCATGTACAGACTCACATGAAAGGTGTAACTATTGAAGGAACATTTAACAGTGTGATCATCAACAGGAGTCTCTGGGGGTTACTCTCAGGGTATGGCGTTTTGTTTTGTTTGTGTTTCAATGAATTTTCAAGAAATCCTTCATATTTTAACTCCTCAAAGTATCAGGGCTAGAACCACCATCGAGAGCCACTATAGGCTCCTCTAATATTCAAATTATTGGTCAACAAATAGGCCTAGATTAACCACAGCACCAAACTATGAATTTTCCCATAAATCTATTCAAGCTTTACAGGGCTAAATATTTCGGATTTTTTTTTCACAGGAAAAAACATAAAAACATGATATTTGTGTTTAGATAAAAGCTGAATTTAATGAAATGTAAAGGTTTATATTAAATATAATTTGCACTAACATTCAAATGTTGGTAAGATTTTTAAATGGTTATAAAATAAATGCTCGAATGCTCACCAAGGCTACATTTATTTGACCAAAAGTCTGTTAAATAAATCAGTCTGTTAAACAAATCCCGCAATAGTAGACAAATATCATACATATTATATTATACAATAGTGATATATTCACAGTAAATAGAGATGCAGTGCAAATTTAGACATTCTTAGCAAAGAAACCACATGCCAGGATTATTACAGTAATTATTTCAATTACTGTTGCATTTAAATCTAAGTGATTTTATTTTGTTGTTTTAAAGGCTTGTGGGTTGAGGTCTGTAATTGTGGCTACAAAAATGTAGAATCTGTTTGCAAGCTTTGAATGATATGTCTGGACTCGTTGGTTTTACGTAACATATCTCTTTGCTGTTCACACATATCGAAATGATCACTGGTTATAGATAATGTAATGGCTAACTTTTGTTTACCTGATTTTTGTTTATTTCTGACAAAAATAAGTTCCATTGTGTTTTCATCAGGTCTCCACCAAAAACAAAGCACTATTTTTCTTGAAGAGAACGTGTTCGTTATGGTGTTCTGTATTGTTTGGCCTCATTGTTCTGTCACTCAGAGTGAAGAGAAGAACAGGCAGCTCCAGGAGCGTCTAGATGATGCTAAACAGAAGCTGCAGCAAACCCTCCAGAGGGCCGAGACGTTGCCCGAGATCGAGGCTCAGCTCGCCCAGAGGGTGGCGGCACTCAACAAGGTGTGTGCTGTCAGGTTCAGATCTGTTTGAGGCGCTGTGCTATTAAGTCGTTTCAAATTGAGAACAGGTCCAAACGATGTTCAAATGCATTTTATCCTTACTCTGTTGTTTAGGCGGAGGAGCGTCATGGCAACTTTGAGGAGAGACTGAGACAGTTGGAGGCACAACTTGAAGAGAAAAATCAGGAGCTACAGAGGGTGACTCATCCTCTCATTTTTTCATTTGTTCAGCGTGTTACTCTCAAATGTAGTGAAGTATTTTCACTTTGAATGGGCTTTTAGAGTTAAGGTCCTTGCACTCTGAGACCAAAAGTTTTGTATGCGTTTGTTTGTATTTGTCATCCTAAAAAAATGTTCACGCACAAACACCTCCGCTTGCTACGGATGCAAAAAACGCTGAAAATTGAACCCGATCCAAATTTTTTGATGACGGATGAACGTTTCGGAAGCAGTGTGTAAACGTGATTGACCTGAGGTCGTATTTGTTTTTTAACATGTGAACATTTCAGATTAGGATTTCGGACTCATTAAACTCATAAAACATTACAAAAGTGTAAATATAATTTTTAGTTTGATCCACAAACGTTACATTATGAATTTCTCAATGAGCTAACATCTGCAACCTGTAATTCTTCTGAAATAAAAAAGTCAATGTGTTAAATATGTTGACTTTAAAATGCTTAATTATATTTAAAATATTGTAAATGTTTTAAATGTGCTTGTATGTAAATATTTAAATATGTTAAAGTATATTTCAAATACAGTTAAAATAAAACAAAACTCACCTGGTGCATCTAAAAACTATTTTACAGGTATATGTATGAATACATATGATCACATGTAGGAAAAAATCATGTTTAAAAAAAAAAATTATTTAGCATTTTAAATTTTCATATTCTAAAAAAACAACTGGTTTATACAGTCTATTTATATTTAAAGTTTACTTCTAGCTTGTAAGAAACTGATCTATGAAACAACCACATTTCTTGTAGTGGATCCCCTTCTGGTGGGAGCAAAATATACTATAATAACAATCAAAATAGTCTTATTCTCGCATATGCCTGAAATCACACAGTATAAGCTCTCATCAATGTTACATATCTTTCATTCACTGTTAGTCAAGTATATACTCAAAATTCATCATCCATCTTTCTCTTTCCGTGACTTTTCCCTCCCTTCCTTCAGGCGAGGCAGAGGGAGCGGATGAATGACGAACACAACAAGCGTCTCTCTGACACGGTGGACAAGCTTCTGTCAGAGTCCAATGAGAGACTGCAGCTGCACCTGAAGGAGAGAATGGCTGCCCTGGAGGAGAAGGTGTGATCCTCCACAATTTCAGATTTGATTTCCTTGACAACGTTGCATACACATCCATAAAACAGAAAAATAGCCTTGACATGTCACCACGTCTTTGATGTTTGCCTCAAAAATCCAGATGTTGCCTCAATTATGTTTGTGTCTAATAGGAGTTCCAGGCTTCCTCTATGTGTCCTCCTTCATTATTTCAGCACAAAAGCAGGTGTTTCATGCTCAATGCATTTCTCATCAGAGAATCCGTGATAAATGGCTGAAATATAATTTGAGCTTAATGTTAGAAACAGAAGACGTGTTCCTGAAAACAGAAGACATGAGACAGGAGTAGTCTTGGAATGTGCCAAATCACATATTTTCTAAATCTACTAGTTGTAGGATGCCTGAACAACCACTGTAGTTAACTAATCGGTTTCGACGAAGTATAATTATGCTGTTTCTGGTTCCTCTGAGCTGGATGTGTTTGTAAGAGGCCATTTACAAAAAAGCATGTTCAAAAACAGATTGAAGAAGCAAGTCTCAAGAAGCATTTTTTAACAGTTAGGAAAGCTATTTTTAACCCAACATACTGTTTTAAAAACACATGATGCTCAGGGATCTAAAGGTCATGTAAATATGAGGAAATGTCAAAAGCATGATTTCCAGGTCGTCATAGAAAAATAATAAAATATTTTTTCTGCTTATAATTTTAAGTAATAACTTTATTCATTATTTTATAACTAATTATTATTACTGATTATTTGATTTATTTTTTTAAGAATCAAAGGGATAGTTCACTCACAAATAAAATGTGTCATTAATTACTCACCTTCATATCGTTCCAAACCCGTAAGACCTTCATTCATCTTCGGAACACAAATTAAGATATTTTTGATGAAATCCGATGACTTTCTGACCCTCTATAGATAGCAAAGCAACTGACACGTTCAAGGCCCAGAAAGGAAGTAAAGGCATTATTAAAATAGTCCATGTGACATCAGCGGATCATCCTCAGTGTTATGAAGCTACTAGAATACTTTTTGTGTGCAAAGAAAACAAAACAAAAAAAGACTTTATTCAACAATTTCTTCTCTTCCATGTCAGACTTCGATGCGTGTTCATGAGAGTACCATCATGCGTGTGCATTCCTCTGCTTGGAAACTAGCCGTAGAACTAGGATGCACTGTGGCTTGTTTCGGTCATGTGAATGTGACCCATCCTACCATGATACTAACCATGCCATTGTCATGAGTTTCCCATAACATGGGATTCCCAGAGAACACACAAGATTAATTTGGATTAAAAAAAACATACAACTGAATGAATTTATATGTAAGCATCTGGTGGAATGTGTTACAGAACTCTCTCTCTGAGGAACTCGCTAACATGAAGAAGATCCAAGATGATCTCTTAGTGAACAAGGTATTTTTATCTTTAAACTATAATGCTATTGTACATTTTTTTAATAAAATACAGGTCTGTTCAAATGACCTGTGTCCAGATGGCTACATTATCTGATACTAATATATTTTTCCTCCAGGATCAACTGATTGCAGAGCTGGAGAGGCTTCAACTAGAGCTGGACCAGCTGAGAGGAAGATCAGGCTCCTCTTACTCACGGTAAGACGCATAACATTTCTGCTGTCTTCTTTTTAAAAGACCAGTAAGTCATTTATGTCAATTTATGAAGTATGTGACTGCTTCATTCGTTCTTTATGCTGACGTTGCCATGACTTGGATGAATGCCAAGACATTCACAATCAATTTTACTTCAGTATGTAACATTCAAAGTTTGGGTTCAGGAAGTGTTTTTTAATAATTAATACTACTATTAATACATTGATCAAAAGTGACAGTAAAGTTATAATGTTACAAAATATTACTATTCAAATACTTTCTGATTTTTTTAACTTTCTTTTTACTAAAGAACCTTGAAAAAATGTATCCTGCTTTCCACAAAAACATTAAGCAGCACAATTGTTTTTAACATTGATAATAATCAGAAATGCATCAAATCAGCATATTATAATGATTTCTGAAGGATCATGTGACACTGAAAACTGGAGTAACTGCAGCTGAAAATTCAGCTTTGCCATCATAGGAATAAAATTATAGTAAAAAAAATTAAATAGAAAAGGTTTTAAGATTTTACATTCTAATAATATTTCACAATATTACTGTTTTTACTTTAACATTAAAATGATTAAAAACATTACAAACTCTTACTGCAAAACTTATAAAGAGTATTTTTATTTCTGAGTTTAACAAAATATTTATTGAGGGAAAAACATAGGACAGGATGATTTTATCCATCAGGAATCATTTGCATTGTGAAAAGTGGGCAAACACTGACATTAAATAAGAACACTTTTGATTTTGTGGCCTCATGTGTGTCTTTATTAGGTCTCTGCCAGGAAGTGCTCTGGAGCTGAGGTACTCCCAGGGAGGTGGGTCACTTCCTGCTGGCTCCACCACCCACCTAGGTCATTATGAAAACACATGCAAAGGAAGCGTGGTCAGACGGGCTCATCGTGGACGCTGGGGCGGGGCAAGGGAGGACACTAGCAAAGTGAGAACATCTTTGTATGAACCTACTAATAAATGACTAAAAATGGCTTAACATGAAATTAAACTAGTCTCTTCTTACCTTTCTCATCAGCAGTACAGCGACTGGGAAAACGGAACTTTGCTGGGCACTAGGTTCGAGGGCGACGTGGATGACAGGCGTTCTGATGATGAAGAGGAGCTCTTTGGATCGGAGCTGCTCTCACCAAGCGGCCAGACAGATGTGCAGACTCTCGCTATCATGCTGCAGGAGCAGCTGGAGGCCATCAACAAAGAGATTAAGTGAGTTTACTCGAGACAGAGGAACCTTGAGACCGCTTGAAAAATAAACTTTCGTTTAATGGGAAAGACATTTGAAATGGAGAGTGCTCAGAAGGGGAGGTGAATGGGAAAGAGACACTCGATAAGGAGAGTATATGGCAGGGAACCTCTGCATAAAATTAATTTCAAATCAAGTTGTTGGTGGGTTTCTTGAACTCAACGCCTGCTAGTTTTGAGTTAACCTTACCCTGATTGAAATTTTTACACACTACAATATATGTAAATGTACATATTTAAATATAATGAATGGTTTATCTATTTAAATGTAGTTTAGAATGTAATTTATTCCTGTGATGGCAAAGATGCTATACTGCTTAATATTTTTGTGAAAAAAACATGATTCTTCTAACATTCAAAAGAACAACATTTATTTAAAATATAAATATTTACTGTTACTTTTGATCAGTTTAATGCACCCTTGCTAAATAAAAGTATGAATATCTTTCAAAAAATGACTAACCTCAAACTTGTGTATTTTAGAACAGACTAGTTATCACTGAATAACTAGTAGATTGATGGATGTTTACCAACCTAAAATTTGGTTTATTTCTCTTTGCTTCATTCTCTCTGTCCTTAGGATTTTGGAAATATTTTATAAAAATAAAATCAATTCAAGGCCTGAAATTGGAGCCATAAGTGTTTTTTTATATATTTGTATTAATATTTAATGTTGTATGAGGGAATACAGCACTTGTGATTGATTTCTTGTTGGATTTAAGTAGATTTAAGGAACATTTATATTGTATGCTCTATTAGTGGCACTGAAGAGCTCGAGTTTGTACGTTTCCATTTGTTACCATATGTGTATTCCCTAGGAATTGAAAATTATGGAAAATAAAATTATGTTTAATAAAAATATGATAGCAATTTCCATTTAGGTGGTCTTTGAAATAGTTTACACCTTTCACACCAAGGACAATAACTATAACTATAACGTCTCAATAATCATTAGAACAAAGGGAAGTCCACAGCATAGCTATAAGCATAACGACACAGGGTAACGGTATCATTGGATCACTTTCACTTTCAGCTGACGATCAATACATTTTTGACAGCCAACCAGAATCCATCTCAGACATTTAAAATGGTAGATGACAAAACCGCAACGCAAGCTTATAATAAAAAGAACAGTATCATCTATGGTTAATACTAATATACTGTAGTTATGTGTATAGTTATCTTTATAGATATCATTTTTGGTGTGAACACACCTTTAAAAAGTCTTGAATTTACCCTCCCTTCATATTTTCTTCAGGCTGATTCAGGAAGAGAAGGAGAGCACAGAGCTTCGTGCTGAAGAAATCGAGAGCAGAGTCAGCAGCGTGGCTCTGGATGGCCTTCCAATCCCCCCGTCCTCTCTGGGACGGGACAGCACAGGCCGTGGCTTCATCCCCCCATCCCTCACATCCTCCACCCTGGCATCGCCCTCTCCACCCAGTTCCGGGCACTCCACTCCCCGCCTGCCCCACTCCCCAGCGCGCGAGACAGACAGACAGGTAGGAGCATGTGCGTGATTATTCACAAGCATTGCTATCACACACTGAATAAACGTCTCCATTCTGCCCATCAGAACAACAAAGATGATGACAGGTCCCTGGCCCTTCTGGATTCCACCCCTCCTCCCACCCCTCGTGCACTGCGATTGGACAGGATGACGCACACCCACCCTGGTGCAATGTTGGATGACAGTCGGAGTTCCGCAGGTGCATTAAACGCCCCGGCCCGAAATCCATCTTTACATAGGACTGAGATTGCACTGTACAAAATGTCTTTCCCTTCACACTTCAGCCTTTTTTAAGTGACCTTTCCCTGTCTCTCTCTGTGAATTCCAGCCTCTCTGCTGATGGCAGCAGCTCAAACAGCAGCCAGGACTCCCTCCACAAGGCCAGCAAAAAGAAAAGCATCAAGTCTTCCATCGGCCGGCTCTTTGGGAAGAAGGATAAGGTCCGAATGGGTCAGTCTGGACGTGAGTCAGCATCTCTGGGTGAGTCTAACTTAAAAAAATACTTAAGGGGATAGTTCACCCAAAAAAAGGGATATGCTTAAATTCTCTGGAAACGTTCCTTAAAGCTCCTAAGAAATTGCTGACATGTTCCCAATGAAACCATTTGTTTGCTTGGGAAATATCAAAGGGCTCATTTGCTTTTTAAACATAAAATAACCTTTATTTATGTCACAGTCATTCAATATGATTTTCTACATGCTAGTTGTTTCCTTTAGCGCTAATGGGAGGGATATTCTCATTCTAGAGAGCATTTGATTTGACACAAATCTGTGTATTCAACATGAGTCATCACTATTTTTGGTTCATTCTCCTGGAACAGAAAAACTGTATGTTTTATATATGCAGTATGCACACTAGCATTTAAAAGCTTGTGTTTTTATGTTTTTGAAACAAGTCTCTTATGCTTTCCAAGGCTGCGTTTATTTGATCAAAAAATACAGCAAACACAGTAGTATTGTGGAATATTATTACAATTTAAAATAGCTGTTTTCTATTTTAATATATTAAGTTGTAATTTATGTCACATGATCCTTCAGAAATCATTCTAATATGCAGATTTGCTGCTCAAGAAACAGATCTGGTTTCTAAACAAGGCCTGTAAACTATATCTGCATCATGCAATTGATTACCAAATATTATTATATAACAATGTAAAAATGGTAATCATTGCGAATTTGCGGTATTGATAACTGCATCAGGATAAACTGTTTTCAACATCTTAATGTTCCTTTAATGGGCAGTAAAGTGCTTAATATCCACTGTTCATTCAGTCCTGTTCATTTAACTGCCACCCTTAACCTCTCTGTGCCTCCTGTAGCCTCGACCCCCTCAGATGACCTGGGCTCTGTAGATCCCCTCGGACTCACTAAGATGGCCGGTCCGGTGGACAAGGACCGTCGCAGCAAGAAGAAGTAATGTTACTCTAACCAGTCTAGTGTAGTCTTTCTTCTCACTCTGTATCTCATTCGTTGTACTGAATATACATCTCTCCCTTTCTTTTAGGCATGAGCTGTTGGAGGAGGCATGCCGACAGGGGCTACCCTTTGCATCTTGGGATGGACCCACTGTTGTCTCCTGGCTGGAAGTATGACTCAATATCTGAGTGTTGCAATGGAAAGAAAGGGGCTTGATTTATGTGCTATTGTGTTTAAAAATATGGCATTATTGTTTCAGACTATCTACATTCTCTGTAACTTTGATGTACTAAGAAAAGGTGCTTCCTGTTAGCACTTTTTTTTGTTTTGTGCTTTCCTAAAGGTCACCTCTCTCTCTCTTTCAGCTGTGGGTGGGCATGCCTGCATGGTACGTGGCTGCCTGTCGTGCAAACGTGAAGAGTGGAGCCATCATGGCTAACCTGTCAGACACAGAGATCCAGAGAGAGATCGGCATCAGTAACCCTCTGCACCGCCTCAAACTGAGACTGGCCATTCAGGAGATGGTGTCCCTGACCAGCCCCTCGGCCCCGGCCAGCACACGCTCCGTATGCTCACACACACTCACATACACTCATATATGCTAAATGCACCATAAAAGAAGAGGATTCTTTAATGATTATACAGTGGGGTCCAAAAAACTGAGATCACAATTAAAACACCTCTGTTTATCCTTTTATTTCATTTAGTTTCATTACACATTATATTATCAACGAAACAATTTAAGTGAAAAGTTAAAATGAAAAATGAACATACTCTACTGTTCAAATGTTTGGGGTCAGTAAGATTTTTTAATGGTTTTGAAAGAAGTATCTTATGCTCACCAAGGCTGCATTTACATACAGTATTTGATCAAAAATACAGTAAAAATACTGTTTTTGTGAATAACACTGAATAACTGTTTTCATGATAATATATTAAAGAGTTCAAAATAGTTACATTTATTTGAAACAATTTTTTATAACAATGTAAAAGTTTTTCCTGTTTAATACGTCCTTTGCTGAATTAATGTATTCATTTCTTTAAAATATAAAAATACTATTAAAAATACCTCAGACTTTTAAATGTCAAAATGTAATGTTACATTTTTTTATTGACAGCAGCATTTGAGCTTTATGAACTCATATTCCCCAACTTAATTACAGAATGATCAAAAAGTCACATGATCAATATCACAAATTGACTTTATTTGCTTGTAATTAGTGACCTAGAAAGTACAGCATCATGAATATTTTTTATTCATTTTATATCATAAAATTACTTTGTTGTTCTTATTAAACAGAGTCTGAATCCCTGATTTTCAGTGTGATCATAGAGATTTCCACCATACCCAACATAATACTAATAAACAGTAATCCTGATTGTATGTGTTGTTTCTTTTCTTACCACAGTCAACCAGTAACGTGTGGATGACCCACGCTGAGATGGAGTCCCTGACCGCAGCAACCAAACCAGTTAGTAGCCACACTTTTTGTATTCTGTCAGCACTTGTTGATGCCTGACTAGATCACTAGCTTGGATTGGGAAAAGAACATGTAACAAATCCAAATAATGTGTGTTGAAGCCATTAACTACTCAGAATACATTTAAATAATGGATATTGACACAAAACCTCTTACCCACCAATGACTGCACTTCTGACCGTTTTTGATGTGATGCTGTATTGGAATCCCCCCCCCCCCCCCAGTTTTTTAAAAGTACATTTCATCTGGCTCACCTGACCAGGAGTGTAGGATTGTGAAGCGCTCTGCCCCCTAGTGGACAGTATGAGAGGCAGCACGAGGAGAGAGTGGAGTGATCGGACATGTGTTGATGCGTCTCTCTCTTTCTCTCTCCCCCTCTGTGTGTCTGGCTAGGCTGTAGCGTTGAACATCCTCAACTTTCCCTCTTTTTTCTGTTTCAGTGTGAACTGCTTCCAACTAATGACCCGGTCACTAACAAACTGTTCCTCCCTTTGTACCTCTCTTCCTGCTTTCCCTCTTCATTCTTCTTTCCTCTTCCTGTCCATCGATGTGTCTTTCCTGCTGCCCCTCTGCTGCGTTCCTTATCTCCTCTTCCTCACCTCTCTCTTATCATGCTATCACCTCCGCACACAAGGAGCTGAAAGAGATTAGCTGGGATCAGGTGAGTAACGTCAATGCATCCATTTAACACTTTCAAACTGTCGGTGCCATCAGAGAGTTGAGACTAAATAATCTTTAAGAGTAAATGAAGTGTGTATTCGGATCAAAATCACATAGAATCACTTAATCACTTTACTGTTTCCTTTTTGATAAATGGAAGGTAGGTCAGAGATCAACAGTAAGGATTTTTTCTGGCCCCAAGACCAAAACATATAAATGTATCTGTTTTATTCATTTACATTTCAGATTTTAAATTTAGGATTTTCCAAATTTTAAACGAATATTCAATAATAATGAATAAAAAAAATAAAAAAAATGTTAAAATAATGTTTTGTTGTTAATGTATTGTTTATAATTTTACATTTTAAATAATATATTATTTAATATTTATTTCAAATTTAATATATACATTTTCTATTAAATATTAATCTTAGTTTAGTTATGTTAAATATTTTCTTTTCCAAAGAAAATGTGTAGTAATTGCTGTAATAGCAATATATACTATTACAATATTTATTAGCATATATGAGTTTTGATTGGTAAGCATCAAATACACATTGTAATGAATGAACTGGAATACAGTTGTCATAGAAAGCATGTTTTTTGGCCCTCCTTTGTGGTAGATCCTGGCTTATGGAGATATGAACCATGAGTGGGTGGGCAATGATTGGCTGCCCAGTCTGGGTTTGCCCCAGTACAGGAGCTACTTCATGGAGTCACTGGTGGACGCCCGCATGTTGGACCATCTGACCAAGAAAGAGCTGCGTGGGCAGCTGAAAATGGTGGACAGTTTCCACAGGTATTTTCTGACTCCCTCTCCCCATCTGTTAAATGCTGTCACACACTATTATTCCTTCTCTTTATCATTCCTAATCTCATTCCATCTCATGCCAATCAGTTATTCTGATGGTGCAGGTGTGTGTCTTAGGGCCTTTCCTAGTCTCTAATGTGCCTTGGGTCAGCTCTTGTAACAGTTTGTCAGGGTAGCGTATCCTAATGAATTTAGATCTCTCTTGACCCTTGTGACCTTTTGACCCCACAGGGTGAGCCTGCATTATGGCATCATGTGCCTGAAGCGCCTCAATTATGACCGCAAGGAGCTGGAGAGGAGGAGAGATGAGAGCCAGCACCAGAATAAAGGTGTTCTTTTTTTACTCTTTTCCTTCTTCTATTTTTCTTACTTGTTTATCTTTGCTAACGGAGATGCCTAACACTGAGTACAAGGCTACAGTGTCATTGTAGGGGTCTTGTCCAAGTTGCATATGATGCTGGTCCCTTGCATGACATGTTGGTGTATGTAAAACACCATTAACACTATTGCAGTTTGCAAATATTAATTAAATATGTATTTTTTGTAATATACTACTGTTTAGGGATGTAACAGTGCACCCTGATCCAGCTAAAAAAAATATACAAATATGATTCAAGTCTTGAATCAATTAAGTTTCAAGTATTCAAGTTTCAACAAATTAAGTTTCAAGTATAGTGTAGGATCAAGCAAAAGGCAGACCATTCTGTTTTTGCTTCAAATTATACATTCTCATTTAGATTAAAAACTATGTATGCTGCATGTATGAAGATACAGTGATATTGGTATTGTCAAAATACAGTGGCTGCCTCTAATGTTCAATGGAAAGAGCACAGGCAAAGACTTCATTTGTTCGTATGAAGAGATTTTATTTTATTTTTGTATTTATTTGATGTGGGATTTGTTTTAAAATATCAATTCTAAAATGGATAGTTCCAGTCCTTGATTCAGATTGATTGAGCCATGTTGTAAGCTGTTGTAAATTACTCTACAAACATACACATGTTTGTTTCTGCATCTGCGTGTTGCTTGCTTGGTAACTATTTTGTTGCAACCACAACCGTTTCTGAAGAACTACATTGTTTGGCGGAAGAATAATGTTTTATCAATATCGTTACATTTTATTAGCTTTGTTTTTTTTGGAATAACCATTTTATAAAAGCAATAAGCCCCACAGCTTAGGGGCTTTAGGCACTCCACTCCGTGTGTTAATGCATGCTTTTTTGGGGGGCGTTAAATAACGCCAGTGAATTGATGAGCGCAAATCTTATTAAATTGCAGTGTGTGATTCATTTAAATACACTACTCCCATTAATTTACAGATCAAAAGGGAAACTCCTACAAATCTCAAGTCGCAACAATAACTGTGCCTTTTCAGCGCCAATTTCCCACTTAGTAATCTTGACAGTAGTTTTAATGCCAAATGAGGGTTTGCGCTGGCGCTGTTATGAAAGCTTAATCAAATAAATCCTGTTGTTTTTAGCTTTCTGTTGATCAAATAATTGGGGGAAAAATGTATCAAAATTTCCACAACAATATTAAGCAGCACAGTTGTTTTCAGAATACGGGAGTAATGGCTGCTGAAAATTCAACATTTTTAAATATATTAAGCTAGATATCAGTTATTTTAAATTGTAATAATATTTTACAATATCAACATTTTTACTGTATTTCTGGTCAAATAAATGCAGCCTTGGTGAGAATAAGAGACTATAAAAATCGTTCTCGACCCCAATCTTTTGAGTGCTAGTGTACTTTTTTATTCGTTCCTTTACACTAACTAGTTCATTCAGGAAGACTGTCCTTCAAAGCTTTGCATTCTGAGTTATACTGATCCACCAGCTAAACCAGTACTAAACCAGCATAAACCAGTCTGCGTGATCATAGAAGTCCAAGTTGGTCTAAGCTGGTAGAGCAGGAATTTCATGACATGTTCTGGTGGTTTTCCAAGTTCTCTTTGGGTTTTATCATGTTCATCTTTGCTTTGCTTCATCAATCAATTCGCACAGCAGAAAAGTCTGATAAACAAAATGTACAAAAGGGAAAAAGCAACAACAGTCACTTGTGGAATGTACAGTTCATCAAAACATCAGACAGTGAATAAGAATATGGCAGAGAGAGAGAGAGAGAGAGGAAGGGTGTTTACACAGAATGCATTTGTTAATAATAACATACATTACCAGCAATGACGTCTGGAAAGGGTTGAGCGGCCCAGCCTTCCATTATGCACAGGATTCTATGGCACAATAGAGATTTCACATTTGAAGAGTCAACTGATCAAAGCACAATGCACAGATCACATTATTAATCTCACAGTTGTGAGTTGTTTTAAAGGTGCAGTTACCGCCTCATTCAGTACCTTGATTAGAAACAGATGCCTTCGCTGAGCTAGAAGTTATTCATCGCGTAGCAACACGGATGCCTTCATGCCATTTGAGACTATATTAAGCATGAGTGAATAGCTTTGCATGCACACATCTCTCTGCTCACTGTAGTGCAGGGATACTTTTGTGAGCATTGCTACATGCAAAGTGAGTCTTAAAAATACTAATAATTGAAAAGAGTTACATGTAATCTTTAGTAAATGTCAAAATTAATTTCCATTTTTCATACTGTACAATACTGCAATGTTTTGATGCCTGCATGTACCTGCTGTATTCCCAAAAATCAGTGCATTTCCAACTACAGTACATGAAAGCTTTATTTCATTCAGTGACAATTATCTCTAGTAGTTTTAGTTTTATTTAACAGTAGCAAAACTGGCTAAACCAGGCCCCTAGTTCATGGCATGTTGCCATCAATAGCTTGTCCACCCTTTACAGACAGAAATCTAAGTTTGACTGTTTTCCATGATTGCATTCCTTCCTTTGAACTTTGGTTTGGAGAAGCTGAATCAACAAAACAAATGAAAAGCCCATGCAATCCCCTGGAAATACAAAACAGAGACAAGTACATAGTCTGAAACAAAAACACATGTTTCCAAATGTTGCATTGGCCATAAGAGGTCCATCTGAAAGATCAGGAGCAACTGAAACAAAAGATGAAATCCAGAGGCATCACCCAAGGTGGAAATCAATGATTATCCAGCGATAATGATCAGTGGTTAACACCCTCCTGGAATTCTATTCATAGCCCAGCCCTTGTGTTTCCTGTCTAGATGTGATGGTGTGGTCAAACGAGCGTGTGATGTGCTGGGTGCAGTCCATTGGCTTGAAGGAGTATGCAGATAACCTGACTGAGAGCGGTGTGCATGGTGCCCTGCTCGCCCTGGACGACACCTTTGATTACACTGACCTCGCCCTGCTCCTGCAGATACCCAATCAGAACACACAGGTACAATGACAACACTCCTCACAAATATATATTTGTGTTGTACACGCTTTCAAACATGACCAGTGTTGGGGAGTAACTAGTTACATGTAACGGCATTACGCAATTTAACCACAAAATAAACGTAACAGTTACTGAGAAAAAAGGTATAATGAAATTACAGTCGCTGATGAAAATGTTTACGATTACAAAGGGGGTTACATCTGAATTCGTTCACACACACACACACACACACACACACAGATTTAACTGATTTCTTTCATAAATTGCATTGACCACTATGAGGCATCAATGTTTAAGGAGTTTAGGACACCCAATACGTCACATGCTAATTAGACAAATGTTTTATTTCCTATTTGGGTTTATGTGTTTATTTTAAGATTTTTTTCCAAGGCATTGTTAGATGCCAGTGTTTCCTGTCATATGCAAAGATTTGATTTTGATTTGACAAAAATAGTATCATAGCTATCAAGCTATTTCCTGTTATGGGTTTTAACGCTGCTTTTAAGCTCAGAATGATCTCAAAGTAAAAATACTACTGTAAGGTTACCCCGCCTGCTTTAAATGTTTGAAAATGATTAACAGTTAAAAACATTAGAAATTTAGAAAAGTAGTCAAAGAGTAATCACATGTAATACGTTACATTACTTTAATAAGGTAATTGAAAAGTTACACTACTTATTACATTTTAAATAGGGTAACTTGTAATCTGTAACCTATTACATTTCCAAAGTAGAAACCTATACACATTAAATTAGATTTACATTTATATGTTTGGCAGATGCTTTTATCTAAAGTGAATTTCAGATGAGGAATACAAAAAAACTATTTATCTCAAGGAGGCAATAAACACAATAATGGCTAGTAATACAAACGTTTCAGACATTGTTTCAAAGCTAGAACAGCGAGAGATTAAAGCAAACATTAAATTATTTATTATTTTCAGCAGGCTGCAGTTAAGTGCTCATCGAAGAGATGAAGTTTCTTTAATATTGTCAGGGATAATGATTAAATTAATTATGCCACTAAATGGAATTTAATACAGATCATGTATAAAAATTAATCAAAAATAAATTAGTATGATGGAATTTTGTTTTCATCTAAACTCGACCTGTCACATATGAAGGCATCACAATGTCTGAATTTTTATGCAAATTTCAGATGGAAAATGCAAATACAAAAAAACATATTTGTTTAAGGTGAACAAATGTTATTTGATAAGAACGCATGTTAAAAATTCTTACATGCACATCAAGTCGTGATTGTTTTTCTTTTGAACAAATGGGATAGAAGCACTACTTTCCTCGCAAATTATCTCTGTAATATTCCAATTTACTCATAAATGAAATTTACTCATAAACTAAATATTTATATATACAGGCAGTCTATTTATACAGTAGATGCATTTTTGCATGAAACCCCTGTTGATTCATCAAGTCTCCAAACAATAAGAGCTTCATAGATGAAAGCAGCGCCTACTCATTACTCCTGACCGGACTGGGTTGATTACATGTAAAGTATGTTTATTCCACATCCAGGCACGACAACTTCTGGAGAAAGAATACAACTCTCTCATCGTCATGGGAACAGAGAGGAGGCCAGACGAGGTGAGCACCATGGGACATGAGCACAGCTGGATGTTGATCATCCTTTACCTCCCACCACTGAAATACATACTCTAGTATAATGACACTCCTCTTACAGGACTTTCAACAGTCAGATGCTTTTTGATGACATGACTGATAGTTGAGTTCAGAATTGACTGGACTCGCTAATATCGATTCTGATGTTTTTCCTCTGTTCCCGTGTCCTCTAGGATGGCACTAAGACGTTCACCCGCTCCCCTTCATGGAGGAAGATGTTCCGAGAGAAAGATCTGAGGGGCGTGACCTCTGACTCCTCAGAGACCTTGCCTGCTAACTTCCGTGCCTCAGCCATCTCTACCCCCTCAGTCACCCTGAGGAAGGTCCAGAGCGAGGGTGAGCCTTTTAATAATCCTATTATAGATTTGTTTTTACAGTCACTAGAACACAAAACTTTTCACACAGTTCTTCTTAGCATCAGTTAGCTTGGCACAGCTGTAAATGTCACACCCAAAATGCACTGAAACCAGCTACATCTAATTGTTTTGATAATATTTGAGGAATATATTCCAGTATAATATTACTGTCGAAATATTGCAAATTGCTGTCTTATTCGGTTGTCTTGAGTTTTGTGGTGATTATATCTGAGTGAGAAAGAAATTCATGTAAACTGAAAGTATTTTGTGCCAAAGCAATGGAGACTGCTGTTGTGCTCACTGTGTGAAGAATTTTGAAAAAGCGATTTAAGTAATGAGAAATGGTTCCTAGCAATTTTTTCCTAGCAAAATGTAAGTAGTCAGAGAGAAAGAAGGCAATGGGATCATGGCACAGGCCACTTGTGCATTAAAGTGGCTGTTTTGAACTCATTTTGGAGGATTTGGCCAAATTTCCATGCTCTTTTGGCTTGACAGATTTTTGAATGGCACTCTGTATATTATACGATCCATTGACAAAGTAGATATACAAAACTAGATACCGGTAAGATATTTTCAGATATACTACTGCATGAATTTTGATCGCTTTGTGTGTAAAATATTGCATACTAACATGCATAATAAATTACACACGTGACCAGTCAGCAGACATACAGTGTGTTATACTATTTCATGGCAATCAATAGAACAGGACACACCATAATTCAGATAAGAAATGATAAATAAGAGGAAAGACTAATGGAAAGATTGGACCTAAAGACCCGAAGATAAGCGAGGCTTTGTGGAAATCCCCGCAATTAGGTCTGAAATAACTTTATGACAGAGGGATATCGTGTTAGTTTTCAGATAAACGTTGTAGGAAGATTGTTTCCTTATGATAAAGTGGTGCCAAAGTGAATGCTGTATAATGCTGTTTAGAAATACATTTGACTACATCTCTCACTTATCTGTTTCTTCAGCATCTTCAAGGCCAGAGTCTGGCTCAGTGAGGACCTACTCCTGTTGAGGGACTGCAAAGGTGAGACATGACTGCCTAGCTATTTTTCTTTGTTTTCAGTTACATAGATATATTATTGTACATAATACAATTAATATATATATATAAATACAAAAAAAGCCTACCAGACTTTCTAAACCTGGAAAGCTAAACAATTATTTTTTGGACAGAACAGGATATAGAGAAAAGTATTTAATGACCGTGTGTGGGCAGGGCCTCCATGATTTGCGGTACACCATTACCAATGATTACCCTCTGCTGATCCAAATCATGAAAATGTGCTCATTTATGAGTTTGACTGAAGCACTTTTAGCATTCTGTTGAGTTTCTTTGGGTTGCTGTAACGGAGTAGACACCTCCGTATTTTGCATGCCCTTAAATGTCTGTGTCATTAAACTTGTTTTGGAAAGGATGTTGCTTTTCATGTTTTTATTGAGATTCATCTTGTGCTTTGTGAATCATAATCAGGCCCAGATGGAATCTGTGGCCACAAAACTTAGTAGAATTCTCAAGTCCTTCACACACAAACACCCCTCGTTTGTTCATTTATGATAATAAATCCCGCTACCTATAGTGTAAAACTTTAAGCTCATTTAACACGTTTACCTAGTTTAAAATGCTCAATTTCTCCTAAATTCAGATCAGAAAAATATAAAAAACAGTCTGCAGATTCCATCTGTATGGAAGGCCATTTTCACCACGCAGGAAAAATGATGCGTTGCAAAATTATATAAAATTACATAAAGTCATAATTATGACATCAAATGTAATAATTATGAGATTAAACTATCAAGCTGAAATCTTTTGATTGAACTCATAATTTTCAACTTTTTGGTTAGTTACGACTACATTTTTCAGGTAGAAGTTATTAAGTGATATGAAAAAGTAATTTTTTTGTCATATTTTACTCATAGTTTCAACTTTTTATGTCAAGTACGACTTTGAATGTCATCATGTTTAAATTTTTATTTCATAATTATGCCTCAGTGTAATAGCTCTGTCATAATTTTTACATAATTTTGTATTTATCTTAGTTATGTCTTTATCTCAGTTACGACATGATTTTTGTTCTTATGTGGTGGAACTTGGTTTCCATAAATCAGACTTTATTGATGCTTTATTGATCAGTACACGAAATAGTGACGATGTGTCGTAATTCTGTCTCTCGCACACAGGAGGCGCCGTTGTCAGAGAGCTGGAACCGGCTTTACATTTCATTCACGGGGAGGAGGGGGGATAAGCAGAAAAAAGCAATGAATATATACATTTATAAATATAACTCTACTGGTCTGACCATTCTGCAATAACAGAAGAGGGATGGAGAAAGAGAAAAAAGGACAAAAGACATGAAGAATGTACGACACAAGAGAGTGGTAAGAAATGGGATGGTTGGAGGAATCGGATGACTGTTTAATCTTTCTTTCTGTCGTTCTCTCTTCTCACGTCCTGTGTCTGTGCTGATGGGACATCTGTAGATGAACTCTCTCGTCTTTCCATCCTTCGTTTCAATGGCGCTGCCCGCAGCCCTAGTTCCTCAGAATGGCGTTTGTTGACCGCCTGCAATTGGTCTCTTGAGTCTCTCGATAGCGAAGGATGTTTGTGGCAACTCAACCTGGACTCCAGGGATGTTTACATACGGTAAGGTTCAGAGGAAGTGTCGAGGGGCCAGGCTGTGTGAGGCCAAGACTTGGCTGTATGTGTTCCTCAATCAGCACAAGCTAAGAAAGACCCCAGCGAGAGCTACGCGTGAGGCTGCCAAGGGCACAATTCTTGCTCAATTACTACTAGGTGTTTTTTTAATCTTCAAACGTTTAGATTAAAGACTAAAGGTCAGCAGAGAGTCAGCAAATGAAGGGAAGCTGGTGGTGGCAGATAGATAAGATGCTTGCGGACAAAGCAAGTGACCAGCAGACACGAGTCCTGATGGACAGAATCATTCTAACAACGCAAGCCATAAAAAAGAACGACAAGAGGTGAACGGAGGAGGAGGAGAAACGGGGACGGGGTGGGAGGGGGGGAGGCCCAAAGTGAGAGAAAACGTTTAGCTTCTGTGTTGCGATGCATGTCAAACAACCAAGACGACAACGAACTAAAACCTTCGGAGAATAAGACAATATGACTTTAAAAATAAAAACTATGTGTACATTAACATATGAGGTTAAGAGCTTGGGAAACAATTTGTAAAATGTGTGTATTTTCATTTTCATTTTTTATTTTTATGATAACTATATTTATTTTCTTTATGTATGTATTGGATAACTGTATGTACATGTTCATTTAATAATTCTGACTGTAATTTAATTTTATCTAGTTTAAAGCGTAAATATGAAATATTAAAAAAACATGGTCATTAAAATATGCTACTTGTATGTGTAAATTTGGACAAAATTGTGTTATGATATAAAAACAAACCATTACTGTTGGTGAGGATGACAGTGATTCCAATTGAAAATGATGTCTGCAAAATAAACAATGATAATGATGAAAATCAAAATAAAATAAAGTGTTCCTAATGGTACTGAAGAGTTCGGCGTGCTCGTGATTTTCAGATGCTAATTTGTGTGCGAGGAGAGGTTCGTTTGAAGTCCACGACTGCAAATCAAAGTACTACTTGGTTTTTATTACAAAACAAATAGAACTACAATCACATATTCCACTTTGTATTTTACTAAAGCCACTCTCGCTCTTCCATCTACTTTGTAAAAAAACATACACAAAAGTATCTACCTTACAAAGATTACATAATACTTTGTTACAAAGACTTGATGTGAAAAAAGACATCAAACCCTATGTACTGGCTTCCACAGCTTTCTTAATACAGTAACCGGGGAAATGGACTACAGGTCATTTCATCCAACACTCATTTTTTGACTGTATTTCTGTAACTTTCGCTGAGTGAACAGTACATGGGTGAACCATCGTAGCTGACACTGAATCCGAAGAGGCACATGTTTTGGGACAGTCATTTGAAGGACACTTACGAGAAAGCCTTCATCTGCAATTACATATTCTGCTGACCTCTATACAGCTCAGATTGTTTTGGTTATTATAAATACACATATATTTACATGATGTATATGTTTCACATATTGTACGTTTATAAAGAAATATATTAATATCAAGTACTTACGCTTACATACTAATTCAACAGCAATAACTTATTGTCTGTATACTATAGATACAATAAAACAAATGCAACAATATATGAAAAAAACTATTTCGGTATTGAGGTTTTCTTGTTTGTGTGAGTTTACACACTGGCCTAGCGAGACGT
The DNA here is from genome assembly GCA_027422405.1 of Ptychobarbus kaznakovi. Lineage (NCBI taxonomy): Eukaryota > Metazoa > Chordata > Actinopteri > Cypriniformes > Cyprinidae > Ptychobarbus > Ptychobarbus kaznakovi. The sequence continues at coordinate 7,028,191 of CM049807.1, read as the reverse complement.
GGACATGGACTGGAGGAATGATAGCAGAGTGGAGGAACTCATCGTCACCTCGTATCACTTCAAACCCGTATACTGTTTCATGAAACACCAAATAACTTACAGTGAATGCACCTAGAAAAAAAAACAAGTGCATGACTTCAATTTCAACCTCATCCTTACATGACTTGAGAAGACTTGGAATATCGTCAAAGACTGTATTATTACCAAAGACAGTTCACTTGTATTGCTATGAATGGGCAAAACGGCAACACACAATATGGCAGCTCTAGTAATCTAGTAAGTCAAATTAAAAGCCATTAGAATCTTCATTTCTCACATGAATATGAGACTTGCTCTTGGGACTGCACATTGGCAGGACCTTAAATATATGCTTTTTAAATGCTATTAGAGCTAAAGAAACAGCATTGATGGGACAGCTCATGTCAGATTTGTTTGCTGTCTGGAAATGTCAATGAATTGTTAATTTGGCCATTATTTTATAGGGTTTTAGTATTTCCCTATTCACGTAGGTAGGAGCTGGTCTTGCTTACCTTAAAGGATTAGTTCACTTCCAGAATTAAAATTTCCTTATAATTTACTCAACCCATGCCATCCAAGATGTTCATGTCTTTTTTTCTTCAGTTGAAAATAAATACATTTTTCTCCCTATAGTGGAATTCAATGGGGATCAACGGGTTGAAGGTCCAAATGGAAGCTTCAAATAGCTCTGCATGATCCCAGCCAAGGAACAAGGAACAACCATGAACCATGGTTCAAAAAGGTAGGGTATGGCGAAAAACTACATTTTCTCCTTCAAATTCAAAATCATCCTACATCGTTGTTTTACCTTTTTTTGGTAAAGGGTGTTTGACTTTGCACGTTCACTTTGATAACACTGGGTTGGTACTTCCACCTCTGTCACGCGTGACTTTTCCAACATGATTACATATGTGTGAAGATTACAACTTGTGTGAAGTCAAGCTGGTGCAAGATGAGGATTTGTGGTTAAAAAGTAAATAAATGTGTCTTTTTCTTAGAAAATTACCAATCGTTTTGCTAGATAAGACCCTTATTCCGCGGCTGTGATCATGCAGAGTCCTTTGAAGCTGCAGTGAAACTCCAGTTTGAACCCATTGAAGTCCACACTATATGGAGAACAATCTTGGAAAGTGTTTCTCAAAAACCTTAATTTCCTTTCAACTGAGGAAAGAAAGACATGAACATCTTGAAGGACATGGGGATGAGTACATTTTCAGGAAAATTGTATTCTGGAAGTGAACTAGTCCTTTAAAATTCCCACCTGGAGACATTGCAAATATGGCTGCAGAGTGAACTGAATTTCCTTAAAAGGGACTTTGATATAGTCTATATAACCATGGACCATTTTCAAAGTACTTTTTTGAAGCACAACAACTTGAAAGTCAGTAGGCTTTGTTGTATGAAATGCACTAAATATACAGTATTTGTACAATTAAGCCACATTTCAAAATGTCTAAAGTTTTTTTGGATTACATGTGAAAATATAAAAACGGGCATTTCTTTTTAAAGAAACATCCCACATGCACTCTTGCTATCGTTATTGGTAATTTGCTATCGTTATTTAAATCTTGTTCAAAATCAAGACAAAAAGTCCTTTTGGGAGTCAAACTCTGAGTAACATCTCATATGTTATTAAAATGAACTACACCAACAGTTATTCTGCTAGAAAACCTGCGATAAGCGATAAGGTTTTGTCAAGTGAGATGCAGGAACATCTGGAAAATAAATATCCTCCACAGAGTCGACTCCCTTAAACGCTCTTTAATCCACATGATCTTTCAACTCCGCGTCAATCCTTTGTTCAGACAGTCCAAGCTATCTGTACTTTTTGCCTTCTTGCTCTCTTCCCCTCTCCAACCTCTTCTCAGTGTAGTACGTTCCTCTAGTGAGCAGCACACAAACGCAAGAGGAGTCAATACGGATCCACCTCCACCCTATCCTCTTGGATTCATCCAAGGTGAGCGCGCGTACGTACGACTGCTTGGTTTCGCAACTGCTCATCCAGTGTTTCTTATCCACCCCCAAGCAGCCAGCCCCCTCCACCGCCTGCACTTCACCTTTCCTATTTGGATCTGGCTTACGGCACTTTGTTTCGTAGAAATACTGCTTGAGCGGCCCAGCCTGGGTCTGGATCTCTTGCAGAATAGTGACGGTGCTGCTCCGGAAGTCCACCGCCGTCTTCTTGTTGGTCACCCACACGCTTTCGGCCTCGCATACGGAGCGTTCGATGCCTTGAGCACTGTGCACATTGTGCACTTGACGCTTGCGGCGGACACCTGGAACGGGGCCGTCAGAATCAGAGAGACTCAAAAGTAAGTTCCTGTATGTCTCTTTGTCGCCTCCTTGACCGGACGTGGTAGCATCCATCATGTGACTTTCCTCGTCCTCAACGTCATTGGCCAATAAGCCCAACTCCAGCATTAAGAGCAGTGGCGGGTGTTTGGGTGGGGAAAGGGCCGGGGAGAAGAGTACCCGTGGATGGGCATCCAGCAAAAGCAGCTGATCTTCTTCTCGTAGGCTTATGTCATCAATCCCAAACCCTGGTTCTGCTCCAAAGCCTCCAGATTGCTGCAGCAACTCTTTTGCATCCGTTTGAGCTTCGTCCAGATGTTCCTGCACTGGAGAGCTCGGACCTTCAAGAGGCCCGTCTTTCAGTTCACGTCTTGCGTTCCTGTCATCTCTTAGAAAAGTCTCTGCCTCAATACTGCTTTCTTCATGAAACTGGCTACGTTCAAGCTGATAGTTCTTGAGAATATTGTTGCTTTGGGAACTGGCTATTTTTTGTGATTTGTATTTCCTAGGATCATGCGGCCTGGAGGCATCTGCTCCGGTAGTCCTACCTCCACCTGTGTGGTCCTGCTTTGGGTTATCGACAAAAATGTCTTCTGTTTGAAGATTCTCTTGGTTTGCTCTACTTTTGGATATATGGTCCTCCTCAAATGTGCTCTGCTTATCGACTGTTCTGTGAGGAGCTATGTCATGTGTGCTGTTGTTGTTATGAAAAGAGTCGTGTTCCACAGATGAGTTGGTCAGCATGCTGATGTTAGCTGTCGGGACGCTGCTGCTGTCGTTTCTGCCAGGCTCTATCATTGCGGCAACAAGCCTGGGCACAGGACTTTGAGGGAAAGGCAGGGCCGAGGCGATCACCATGGCAACCAGGGGAAGCCAGTGCATCACTCCCAAGACGTGTCAACTATGAGTTAATAAAAAAAGCAAGAATTAGAAAGCGCATAATGAGGAAGAACAGTGAAATCACAAATATTTACTTTGGAATGTTTAGAATGTTAGAGTAACAAAATCCATCTCGGTGTAACAGATTATCGAAACAAAAAAGAATAAATCCCGGACACTATCTGCACTTGCAATTGTGTCAAAATATATAATATTTTAATATTTTTACTCACATTGTTTCAGTCCCATGACATTCATCAGGCATATACACACAGTTCTGACAATTCAGTTTAAAAACAACACATGACCAATCACTGCAACACATGGACACATCATTACCAAAATAAATCAATATTATTAAACCTACCTCATCATATATTTTGATACAATTGCAAGTGCGGAGGGTGTGCAGGATTTATTCTTTTTTTGCTTTGATCTTGGACCTGTTTTTTGGTTGTTTTTTCTACGCACAAGGATAACTGTTGATTAGGGTTGCAAAGGGGTGGAACATTTCTGCATGAATTTCTTTTTTGGAAAGTTTCCAAAATTTCTGGAATATTTCCGAAATTTACTGAAAATGTTCCCCCTTTTTGCAACACTTCTATTGATTGCTTAGGTCTTTTAAATGGTTGTTGATTGGATGGAGGCAGATCTGAATGCAAGCTTGCTGTTAATTGTAATAAAGTGATGGGGTTTACCGAAAAATCCAGCATACCTCACTAGAGTGGTCTTTTGTTTCACCAGAAGATCATTTGAAATTTTGATTAAAAGTTGCCAAAAAAAAAAAAAAAACATATGTATGGATGACTTCAGAATAAGAAATAAAGTCACAGATGTAAAATCACAATTGGGAGATAAAATTCACAATTACCGTTGAATATTTTTTTACTCTGAGGCGGAAACAGGTTTTCAAAAGAACAGGCTCAATGCCAGCTCATAAAAATAAGGTAAAATAAGCCTAAAACTGTAAAATTATAGCTTTACAGCTTTGGCATATGCTAGTGGAAAAAAGATGCAAAATTGCAAGCAGCATATTCATGTCTTTTTGCAGAGGGAGAGTGGAGCCGCAAACTTGCTTCACTATCGCCTGCTCTGGTTGGCTGGCGCAGACATGAAGTCACCGGCTAGCCGACGTCTGGCAAAGCTCCGTTTGAAATAAAGCCACTAACAGTGTTGGTCTGGCGCTGGCCTAGTTTCACACGAGACCACAAACAACCCTGGTATGTGTGGAAAAGGTTGTAAATTTAACAGATTATGAGCATGACTGAGGCAAACAAAAAGATGCCACTTTACTGCAGAATAAATAAATAAAAGAAGAGGATGTTGCTTTGGGCCTAAAATAATCTTTTCATCATCTTTTATAATCTTTTTTTGTAGTTCGTGCTTGTCTTATATCCTTTTTTCCATACTTTTGACCTGATGATCCCATATTCACACGTCTGTAACATTACTCTCGGCAGTGCTGAGAATACCTCAGAGATTTGGGTTATTTATTGACAGGAACGCCAAAGTTCAGCAGTCTTCTATATACCTAAGACAAGCTCCTGAGTGGTTACTGGCCCAGTGGTAGTGATTTATGTGCTTATTTAGTGGGGGTCAGAGTAAAACTACACTGATGGAAGATACACGGTCTTCCTTTTACTTTCAGCACTAAATGAGCAAACACTCAAACACTACTGTCGTCCACCAGGTGGAAGCAAAACCATCACATCAAAAATTATAAATGTGCCTCATCATTGGCACTTTTTTGTGTCGTTTTTTGTCACATTGTACAATCAAAATAAAATTAATATAAAGTTGTGAGGAGAGGGTTAAAAAGATTAATTCAGTTCAGAAACCAAAGTATCATCAAACAATATATAAAATACACACACGCTACTGTTCAAGATTTGTTTTTGACATACGTTTGCATTTACGGGATCAAAGATACAGTATGGTAACTATTGATATTGGGAAAACTTATTTGAATAGGCCTATATTTTAAAATGTTATTTATTCCTGTGATGGCAAAGCAGCAATTACTTCTATGTTTAGTATCACATGATCCTTCAGAAATCATTCTAATATGCTGATTTTGTGCTCAATTTGTGTTGCTTATTATTTTCGTGGAAACCAATACACTCATATATTTTTTCAGGATTCTTTGATGAATAGAAAGAATTAAACTTTAACCATTTATTTTAAATATCCGATATTTGAATGGTGGTATATATATATGGACACAACTTGTGACCCTGGACCGCAAAACCAGTCATAAGGAACACAGGTATATTTGTAGCAATAGCCAACAATACATTGTATGGGTCAAAATTATCGATTTTTCTTTTATGCCAAAAATCATTAGGATATTAAGTAAAGATCATGTTCCATGAAGATATTTTGTCAATTTCCTACCGTAAATATATCAAAACTTAATTTTTGATAAGTAATATGCATTGCTAAGAGCTTCATTTGGACAACTTTAAAGGTGATTTTCTCAATATTTAGATTTTTTTTTGCACCCTCAGATTTCAGATTTTCAAATAGTTGTATTTCAGCCAAATATTGTCATATCCTAACAAATCAAGTTAGCATACATCAATGGAAAGCTTATTTATTCAGCTTTCAGATTATGTATACATTTCAATAAAAAAATGACCTACATAAAGCATGTAAAGACATGAGGTCCAACACGTCTACTTAAAATGTAGAAATTTGCTTTTAAGCAAGTATTTGACAAGAGAAATGTGACCACACAGACCAGGGACCTGTTTCAGAAAGGAGGTTAAGTGAAAACTCTGAGTATGTTAAACCTGAAATGAGAGAAACTCTGGGTTTTCCGTTTCAAAATGGGAAGTTTGTCAAACCCGAGAAAGCAGGGTAAGTCAAGCCCTTTTCTGAAAAAGAGGTAACTTATACTCAGAGTCAGTTACCGTGGTAACTTACTCTATGAACCTAACCTGATCGGGAGCAGGTTTTCTTCGGTAAACCCAGAGTTTCTTTTGGTCTCCTCCCCCTTTTTATAGTGTTAGCGAAGTTTAAATACCTTATTCATTCATTCACACTGCAAAATACATTTTCTTACTGAGTATTTTTTCATGTCTTATTTCAAGTACATATATCTAAAAATGTAAAATTATAAATGAAAAATTGTCTATATTTAGTCTTGTTTGCTGGGGGATTTTCCTTTTAAGTGCATTTTACATAAAACAAGTCAAATTGTCTGCCATAGGGTAAGACAAATAATCTTAATGCAAACGGAAACAAGAATATTGTTAATTTCTTACCCCATTGGAAGATAATTAGCAAAATAAGAAAAATGCACTTTAAAACATCAGAGATGCAGAGCACATTATAAGTCCGCTATATGCAGATTTCAAGGAAAGTCTGCATCGCTCTCACAATCTTTTTGATATTTTTTCCTGGGCACAAATCCATCAAAGAGGAGTATCACAGGACTGTAGGTCAGTGGTGTAAAAATCGGTTTAAATGAGGCTAATCTGATAAATGACGTCCACTTGATAACATCTTTCTGTGACGTCTGGAAGTAACCCAATAATCAGAATTTCCTTCAGGATTTCCAGTGTGGTTGGATGCATTGATGACAAGCATATCTCCACCATCGCACCTTCTGAAAATGAAACTAATTACTGTAAGGAATGGAAGAATGCCAGACGGAGGGGTAGTACGAGCCGTAACCACCCCCACAGCTTTTTGGTCATCTGTTTCTTTTCCCTTTTTTTGTGGCCATGGGATACCATTCAAATTAAAATTAGTTCAGTAATTTACAGTTTTCACCTCTGATATTACAACAGTTATTAAATTATTGACAGTTATTAAGAATTAAAGTTACGCATTGACGGAAGTACGCGCACTGACGTCTTTTTGGCGGGAGCTGTTGTCATGGTGAATCGTAATTTCGGCACTCCGCTGATCATGACTTTTCATAGTCGTGGTGCACGCGCTTAACTCAGAGTCAACCTACTTAGAGTTGAGTAAACTAACTCAGTTCAGCTGTTCTGTAACCGAAAACTCAGAGTTTCCAATCTCAGAGTAAGTCAACTCTGAGTTCAAGTTTAAACTCAGAGTTGGTTGAACCTCCTTATTGAAACGGGCCCCTAGAGTGTGTCGTCTTGTTGATGATACAGTGAGGGATGAAGTAAACCTGTCCAATGTTAAGGCCAGGTGTCAATTACTCACCAATCCTGTTATTGTTGTGCTGAGATGAGGGAGGGAGAGGCATTTAGAGAGAAAGAGAGTTCAAGAAAAGAAGAATGCTCAGAATGTCAGTGATGTGGCTTCAACTGAGAAAACTCCTCCTGGGTTTCCCCAGGCAGGACACACTAGAATGCAGGAGGGGGTCGAGTGCGAGTAAAGTTTTAACAGTTTTTTAACAGTTAAAAAAAACTGTTTGTTTGAGAAGAGATAATCTTTAGGCTCATAGTGAGAAAGTGGGTGGACAGAAAGGTTGTTTGTAAAGTGCTAAATCACCACTTGTGACACTCATAATAACATCACCCCGCCCCGGACACTGTCCTCTAATAACATTCAAACCAAACGAACACACACAATGCACTACTGAGCCTGCGGTCATACACAGGGAAAGAATGCCACCAAGTCCATACATATGCATGCCAGGACATGGAGCACTACATGTATAAGTGCTTACTTCCTGTTTACGTTCAACTTAGGAACAGGTGTGCTATGTGCAAATGAGGCTCTATCGTCTTTTAAATGCAAATATACTTGCTTAAGGGGCTGTGCGTAAGATGAGTATTGCAGGTATTTTCACAGAGAGATTTTAATCTTGGTCTTTCACATACGCAAATAATGACAGAATCATATTTTATGCATCTGAGTCTGACATACCTTTTTTGAAACACACCTGTTTGAAACACACAAGGCAAGTTCTTAGAAATCTACTCTTTGCACTCATGTTGGTTTCATATGGTTTTGAAAAACTTTTTCTCCATTTTCAAGAAAAGATTAAATATAATGACTATACAAATATAATGTGGTGTAACCATCAAATAAATGTACTAAATTATTTTATATACACCTAAAATAGGTAATTATATTAGTGCTGTCAAACGATTAATCGCGATTAATTATATACACGTAAATACATGTGAATATTTTCGAAATATATACATGTATGTGCGTGTCTTTATATATACATAAAAAATATACACAGTACACACATGCATTATGTAAACAAACACTTTTATTTTGGATGCGATTAATCGCGATTAATCATTTGACAGCACTAAATTATATACATAGGCCTACATATGAATCTATATTAAAACACATTTGAAATTAATAATAATGATTATCAAATATATATTTGTTTATTTTTATATTCATAATAATATCAAGTTTTTAAGTCACACCACATGGCATTTTTCAACCTGAACTAATCGTGACTTGTCATAAAATGGTCAAATTTTGTGATGTTTTAAGAGACTTGCTGACTTTGAAACACAGTCATGATGGTTTTCTTTTTTTCCATTAATTAAAAAAACATGCTCAAAATATAGCAACTGTATTCAAATTATTTTATGTATGACCTGCATTTTTAGTGCATAAAATGACTTACTAACAAAAGTTACAAGCAGTTTTCATAGTTGAAGGCAGTATGTGTGTGTGCACACCTAATTGAAAAGGGGTGTAGTGCATGCGTACGAGTGTGACCTGAGAGGAAGACTAGCGGGTTAATGCGTATGTTTGCTTTGGAACAGGAACACAAACAGTAGGCAGGCAGACACACGTGCAGGAGGCATATCTGTAGACGCTGAGCGACAAGCAGAACCACTTCATCAGTGCGCTCCATTTGCAGCAATGACATGCTTCACGAACTCTGCCATCCAGAGTAGCCTTGCACTTTCTCTCCTCTCCTGAACACAATGAACCCGCACGTTTAACCCAATCTTACACACTCTACCTCACAGGAACCTGTGCACACACATCCACACATATCTTTGATCTGACCCACTACTCCCACCCCCATAACAAGCGTAATCTGCGATCTTCTAGACAAAAACCACCTTAGACAAACACTTTGGCTCTCCCACCTCGTTCTATTCTTGGCTTCACGCCACCGAAAACTTAAAACCTGCTTCATAAATAACCTCTTTCTAAGATTTTTCACTGGAAATCAGCCAGAGGATCCACTGCCACTTCATGCTATCACACTATAATAAGCCTGTCAAATCAATTATTGCAGATGTATGGCCTTTATTATATATCCTCTCCAATCCGAAAACAAAAGCGTGACTCGTGATAGACATTCTACAATCCCCCTGTTCAGACTTGACGTGACTGACAATTTTGGAATTTTCCCATCGTCCCACTCACCCTATACACTCGGCCATAAGCGTCCAACGCAGCACAGTCTGAACTCCCATATCAAGCCACAAAGAATTGGAGAGAAAATGAAACATAAAGACACAGGTTCAAATCAAGTTAAACAGGTCATGTAATGACAAAATCTAATTTTTTAATTAACATTTATATCTTTTATATTTATTTGTATTATAACTTTCAGAACTCAAAACTTTTTTCCAGTCCAAAAAATACTATTTATTGAACTGAACTGCATTAATGGCTTCCAGCTTCCAAAAAAAATCTTATTAGACAGTTAAAAATATAAACCAATGACCAGCTACGTTTACACATTGGTAATCAGTGTTTAGCAATCTGTCCAGACCAAACCCAGTCAAATAATAATGAAGAGGATTCAAAATTATTCAAAGAGTTTTTTAAATTGTATTGTATAGTTCACTAATTGCATCACTGTAGTTTGTGTGGATTTGTGAAGATGTCTTTATTACAGACTTTGCAATAAGTAATAACTGAAGGATGGGGTGATGGCAATCATAACGTATATATTGATAAAGTTTACATGCAGTCTTAAAGCTCCAAATGGAGATACAAAAACAGCCACAATGGTTGCGTAAAACTAAATTAAGAATTATAAATTATAAATAAACTTTTTGGGTAAAATAAAAAAAGTTTAAACTTTAATATTAGTTTAAAAATGAAAGAGAGGAAGAAAGACATTTTTCCTAAAAAGATACTGATACTGCGATGAGAGAGAGAGAGAGAGAGAGAGAGAGAGAGAGAGAGAGAGAGAGAGAGAGAGAGAGAGAGAGAGAGAGAGAGAGAGAGAGAGAGAGAGATTTTCTTGGCAGACAGGGATTATTATTCCAAAACAGACATAACTCTTTCTCTTAAAATAATTTTTGTCTCTAAATAATTTACATAAAAAACAGCTGTACAGATGTTTCTGATCAAAAGCACTGTGTTTCAGTTGAGATATCTGTAGCTTGAGCACATCTGAAAATGGCTACCACACACTGAGCTTTACTCCTCACACTTCAGGATAATCTCCATCCACACTCTCCCTCTTTCTTTCTGAGAAAGAACTTTGGTCTGCTTCAGATCCTGCCTGGATAACTAGAGGAAGAGTTCACATCTCTCATAAATACCTGTAGGTTTATTCTCACTTGTACTGTCTCGGTGGCTTTTTAAGTGTTGCACTGGGGTGAGAAAACAGTTACATAAACATTCATTATGTAGTAAACAAAGGTTGTGAGCTTCTGTTTCTATTTTAATAGGCTAGCTGGCCAGGTGACTGACAGGATGTGCATGTGTGTTAATTATTGTTTTAATGGCTGCCAGCTCCCACCATTTAACTCCTTTAGTGTGTAAACACATTAACACTGACAAACTACTCTCGAATGTAGATCTACATACTTTGTATTTTAAGGCTTGCTCCAAAGGATAGCCCCTATAATAACACAATAAATCGATTTTGATAATTTGAGATGTCATTCTGAGAAATAGTAGGCTAAATGCAAAAACAAACACACACCTACTGTGTATTTTAAACGGCATGCTGGACTGACTTTAGAGAGCTTCTTCCGAGGTACGCAGGCAGACAGGTAAACAAAGGTTGAACACCTGAATTGGACAGCGCACCGGACAGCGAAGAGCGTCGATTTAACCGCACACTGCGCGCGAGTGACGGGACAGCACCGTTGAACGCAATTCAACTTCTAGTTTTGTCGAGTCGCTAGCGGCTACTGTTAAAAAAAATATGAAGATCAAACACACTTGGTCTTTGGCCAGAATAGTTTTCAGTCTCTTTCGAGGCCCGGGGAAACGCTTCTCACGATAGCTTTAATTCCGATTGGTAATCAAGAGTCCAAATCATTTTTTATTAATCGGTTCTTTCGAAGAAAACGTTCCAGATAAAAAAAAAATATTATATATTTTTTAAAAGCGCTGTTAAATTACTGTACGTGATGATGGGGTCTCATATTACATGCTCTACTAACCGGTTCAACAAAACTGTACATGTCCAGACAAACTGCTGTTTATTGCAGTTTCATTTTTTTTAATTAATACACATTTTTATTGTGATTTGTTGTCCAGTTTGTTTCAGCCATGATTCAGCTTATTAAAACATATAATTTACCTAAATGGAATTTGCAATAAACAATACTGAAATGTATCATCACCTGGCTGGAAAGGATGTTTTAATAAAATGCTATTAAAACCATCTGTTTTCGTATTACAAACTATCAGCTCATGTATCGAAAGAGACTCGGTTCACTGAGAGACTCGCTCGGGAGAAAATATTTTGAGAACCGGTTCATCAGATACATTGTAAAGATTCGACTCAAATGAACGATTCGTTTGCGTTCTGCTAATTCCAAAGCTTGACAGCTTGTCAACGAGTCCGATCAACACCTGCTTCACATTAAATTAACTGTTACAAAAATGAACCCAATTAAACTGTATCTGTCATTACACCGCTTTAGATGTTATCCGAAGTAGGCTATACATAACAACTAGCAGGCTAATGTTAAATTTAAAAAACATGTCTTTGGAAAAACGCAGCACCTACCGTTTAGGTGAGTCTCGGGCCACGCGTATCTTCGGCGAACACCACATTGATAATACAGTCTGTCAGTCTCACGCAAAAATTAACGAAATTTCCTGAAGAACTCTCGATTCACATAGTTCAAACTGCAGAAGTCTCCCATATCATCTCCGAAGTCCAGTCTGAGAAGGTTCACGTCGAGTTGTACTTCCACACGTATCTGTTTAAAACGCGCCGTTTAATCTCAGGTCTTTCATTACGCGCGAGTTTCTGGAGGATTGGCATGCAAGCGGTGAACAACCGGAGCAATAATACACCTCTGACACGGCTTGCACGAGCGTCAGCTCTACTTTTCCAGCAATCAGACCACAAGTCGCAGACTTTGAGCTATGAATGAGCGAAGTTTAATCTAAAATAAAAGTTCAAAAAAAAGTGGATGCAGAAATTCCCGCGCCGAGGAGGTTTGAGTGCTGGAGTAAGTAAGGTATCTTCATGAAAGGCTCTGAGGGGACAACAGCCAGTGGGAGTGAAAGAGGGCTGGTTTAGAAGAAGAGGAATGGACAGAGTGAAAGAAGACATTATGGTGGAGGGAAAAAAGGACGAGGACCATCTGCTGGCGGTGGGTGTTGAGAGTTCTCATAATGAAAAACACAAAAGAGAGTGGAAAATTGCTCTTAGGAACTGATTTATTGTCAGTTAATTGAGTTTAAGTCCAAACTAATCGCCCAAAGCAAGTGCATCCTGCACCTTATGACCTTTTAGTTGTTAATAAAGGTAACGAAAAGTACCAGACAGCAGAATGTAATTTACAGTAGTCAACATTTGAAGTGGATCAAAAAAGTTAAATTTGTACTATAAGAACTCATTTAGGTTTTAGGACAACTTTGATAAAAGGTTTTGATCCCCTTAAAAATGTTGTCTATGCATTTCATGTCAGTTTATGGTGGTCTGAACGAGTTGGATTTTGGGGCTGTGCAGCTCTTGAATTAGGGGGCAATTTGTTAAAGCAGTTTCCTCTGGAGATTTTTTTACAGCGTCTACCGCCAACCAGCCCTTGGTTTTTATAGCAGGAGACGTACATTGCCTTCTCTCGTTCTCCATCTCTTGTTCTGCCCTCCTCTCTTCTCCTTTCACCTAGCAGACATTTCCATCCCACCAAAACCCATTTCCCCAGAAAGTTTAAAAAGATGAAAGGATAAGGAAAAGAAAGGAGACAAAAGAGAGAAGTGTTCTGTTACAACCCTGCCCCAGTGAGACTGTCCGTGAAAGAGTTTGGGGATGAGAGAGATGGGGGAGAGAATAAGAGAACGAGAGGGGTACAGAAAAGAGGTTTTCAAATGAGCAACGGAGAACCGGTGTGGAACTTCATATTTAACACACACAAACACAGGTGAGCCCGCACACACACACACACATACAAAGCCCAGTGAGGTCTGAAATGTGGTCCGGCCCCCTCAAATCTTTGCTCCTGTCCTCTCCTGACGCTGTTCCTCCCTCTTGGCCTTTAAGTGTCATTCACTCCCAGTCTTTACCTCCTTAACACTATTCTGTCTCTGGTTTTGTCTGAACTTGTTTCGTATGCACTTAGATATTTCAACCCCAGGGCGTATTGGTGAGATTGAAGGAATGAGAATGAGAGAGAGTCACAGGAACAGAGAATGATTGAGAGAGAAGAGTCACAGGTATTGAGCGAGATGACAGGCGAACAAAGGTAGAAAGGGGAAGAAGGGACAAACTCAAACGGAGGTACAAAAGATCTTTCACACACTCGCACTCAAATGGCTAAACGCACGCGCACAGAGAGCTCTGACACATTATCGTTGAAGGATAAAGGTACATTTCTGCATATCAGGCAAAAGGTCTTATCAAGTAGTGTGAACCAGCTTTACTTGTTTTTGTGAAAGACCTTTTAGCACCCTACACCCCAAACACCTATACAGAGCAACTCATCAGACAAGGACCACACCGCACGTCACTGACGAGTCATACATAGGAGCTTCTGACGAAATTGCACATCTTTCAGATGCCAAACCCATACCACATATAAGAGACAATCCTTCTCACGTAATACGACCTTGAGCTTTGCAAAAGACTCAATAAATAGATGCTGATTATTATCATTATACCAGTGTTATTAATGTACCAGTTAATTTTGATTTTGTTGGTTTTATTTTTAATAATTAAAAAAATTATATATGTCTATATAGTTTTTTAAATTAATGTTTGTTTTAGTTTTATTTATTTAATACATCAAGTTAAACTATATGAAAATGATAAATGTGTCCTTGTTTTTATGTTTTATTTTCAGTAACAAAAATGTTTTATGGCTTTAGTTAACTCATAAATGCATTATGCTTTAAAAATGTAAACAAAAATACAGTTAAACAATTATGTAACTAATTATTACAGTAATATTTATTATTAATACTAATCATAATATGTCAATAGCCATAGTAATTAAAATATTATTAAAAAAAATCTTACAAAATAATATTAAAATAATAAATAGTTTAATAAAAAATGTATCAATTTAATATATATTATATTAAATGTATAATAAATGTAATGAACAAATGTAATACTCATTATATGTATTATTTAATAATTTAAATGTTAATATTAATTCAATTCTTCTTTCAAACTTCGGAAAAGTTTACTTGCTTTACATTTTAGTTTTCTTTGTCCCTTGTTCATAGTGTGTGTCTACATTAGATTTATTTCCATGGCAATGGATATCCTACCTCAAACCTCAAATATCAAAGCAATTACAATCTGTTTCATAGCCATTATAGCAATTATTGAAAATAGCGGCGCTGTCAAGGAGACCAGTATGCTGTCGACATACGCTCTCCTGAGCCTGAGGTTAGATTTATGCTCTCAAAGAGGTGTCATTCATTCGTTAAAATCAGTTTTCCTCTTTTTATCCCCCCTCATGCACTTCAATTTCATAGATCTCCTTCATTACTGAACCCCACCGCTCCACCTTACATCACCCCCAGCACCACCAATACCTCTTTCCTAGTGTTCTCTCTCTCCCTCTCTCTCTGTGGGCTGCCGCATGTGTTTCCAATTTTGGCTGTAATGCACAGTTTGCCGCAATCTGACCTAATTAGCCCCCGTCATGTGTGTCCGCCCTCAACAGCACCCACCATGGCAGACAGGCTAGAGGTCAGATGTCAGGGGTCGTAGGTAGAAGCATGAATCAGATAAGGAAGCAGCGCCTTTGATTGATGTGTCGGGTCCCGCAGCATTAAGGGCATGTTCGTCAATGACCAACTTAAAAGTGCGACTGCTGTAATTTCATCAGTATTCAGGATCAGAGAGGGTTACTGAGGCCTGAAATTGGATTTCGCAGTAAGACAAAAGGGTCAAAGAGTGGAGGTCAAGAACACAGGAGTGCCGTTCTTAACAAAACACACAGACTAAAGTACATAATCCGCAATCTCATACACCTTGAGATAATAGGTGCTAGGTATCGGATCCATGGAATGCATTGCTACTGGGAAAAGTGTAGGGTTACACCAAGGGATTTAAGAGGGGATTTTTTTTTTAGGAATGCCTTAATTATGGGAATGGAGAACCTAACTCTCTGTTTAATCCCTAATGAGAAACAGCTTCATATGGAACGGAGGGAAGCAGAAAAAATGCTTGAACTTTAAAAGGAATGATAGTGCATGAGGAAAAGCTTGTCAGCTTTATAAAGCACGTAAAAGTGTGGCTCCACGCTGTGTGTTTTCTGTAAACCGATATGATTACTTCTCATATGGAGCCCCTTTTTATAATCTCACCCTCAGCCTCATTTTACAATCCTCATAACACCAATAGAGGGAAAGCCGTTAGAGAAATACAAGCGACTTGCATGAGATATTCCACCATGGATTTGAGTATGGAAATGGGGCTAGCAGTCCTAATGGTTCTTGGTTGAGCACAGTGTGGTGGACCGCTGTTGCTGCAGGCATCTGGTGGGCTCTTATGCTGTCTTAAGGGCTTTATGTTTTACTCCTTGAGTTTATCTTCACAAGAAGTGTCCTTGAGAAGATAAGCATAGACTGTGATAGTCTTTGAGGCAGGCCCTGCATTGCTTAAAGCAGGGTTCTTTGACCTTTTTTACTCTACGGACTGGTTACGTTAGACGCTTGTGTGTGCTTTGAGAGTATGCGAGAACAGCATGTGAGTTACGAATCGAGTTCTCTTTATTTTCTTATTCTTATGGTTTAAAATCACTTGAATGTGTAAATTGGCAAATTAAGAACTGTGGGTCTGGTCCATGTATCACGGATCAACTGTAATCCGTTTAACCCCTAATATATGACAGATCAGAACAATCAAATCGTCAAATTGCTAATCCATAGCAATCACGTACAATGAAAATACAGAATAATAGGAACAATCATTACTGCACAATAAATAACAGTGTCATATACAGAACGTTCTTGTGACCCGGTAGCAACTCTTCCACGGCCCAGTACTGGCTCGCACTCCGATGGTTGGGGATCACTGACTTAAAGTGATAGTTCACCCCAAAAATTTAAATTCTGTCATCATCTACTCATTTTGTTCCAAATCTCTATGAGTTTCTTCTAAAGAACAAAAAAAGAAATATTTATATTAGTTTTTTTTTTGTGGATAAACTGAAAGTCAATGTGGTTTTTGAACACATTCAAAAACACATTAAGAGTAAAAACAATTGAAACATTATTCAAAGTAAAACCGAATCAATTTTAAGTATGCAATAATCTATGACAGTTTAAAAAGCCATAGACACGTGAAACCACACTGCAAGATCATTTTTCTGTTGTACTAGTTTTTCTTGAAATTAATTTAGAATAAATTACAAGTGCATGAACATAAAGCATAGTTCTCTCGCTTCATTTATTTCAAAAACATTTTTAATAAGAAGAGTATTTGTGAGTTTTGCATCACTTCTAGGGGTTTGCATTTCTTTCTTTATTACAGAATATTTTTACATTTGAATTTTTCCAAAATATTTCACATTTCACTGAACCATTGAATGTTGGCGCATTCAAAATTCATACGAAACACCATCTGCTGTAGATTAAATCAGGTAGGTCATTTTAGGTTCTCTTGAGAATCTGAACCAAGAACTGCAAAATTCAGAGGACATTTGAAATGAGGATCTGTATGGGCCTGTACAGGAGTTGAATCTAGTAAATTGAGCTTGAGGTATATTTGATTAAATAGATTTTTTTAACTATACCAACATCTCTTTAAGGCAAGTTATTTAACTTGGAAGCCATTTTGGAAACACCCCCTGGCAGTGCAAGTGGCAAGTGAAGCTAATATCAAACTTTAATGAAGAGACATTGACTACGTTTGCATGGACATCAGTAATCAAATTATTTGCCTTATTCTGAATAAGACAATATTAAGATTAAGGTTTACATGAGTTACTTTTAGAATATTCCTTTCATGTACCCGTTTTACATGTTATAGTACGTAGCTCGATTAATGGCATGCGTCATTACATCCCCACGTGACACCATCCAACGTCCCTTCCAGAATTTCACATATAAACATATTTAGTCTTCGTGATGATGCCATATACAGTTTTGGGTGTTTCATTTAAAATTTTATGAAAGCTTCAAGTGCAGTTAATTATTTATACGTGCATACAGATGACGGCGGTGTTGAAGCTCTTTTATTTGCCGTCAAACGGTTGACCACTGCCATGTGTATCCTGTTGCAAAATGCGGTGAAAAGTCCTACACAACGGTAATAGTGTGATTAAAGTGTATACATGTCTGTACTGCACTTCAATAATGCGACTAAAATAGGAAAAGATTTGTGTTTACTTCAATTATGACTTTAGCCGGATTAAGGTAATCAAAAATCTCCGTTTACATGGTAGACTCTTAATCAGAGTATTGTCTTAATCGTATTAAAATCGTATTATTGATGTCCATGTAAACGTACTGAGTGTTAGCTGATATTATGCTTTAATGACATATGTGACACTGGACCACAAAACCAGTCATAAGGGTCAATTTCTTTAAATATATTTAACTATTCATCTATCAATTGAATATATCATTATAATATATAATATATTATAATATTATCTGAAAGCTGAATAAATAATCTTTCTATTGATGTATGGTTTGTAAGGATTGGACAAAATTTAGCTGAAATGCAACTATTTGAAAATCTGGAATCTGACGGTGCAAAAAAATCTAAATATTAAGAAAAACGCTTTTAAAGTTGTTCAAATGAAGTCCTTAGCAATGCATATTTCTCATTGAAAATTAAGTTTTGACATATTTATGGTAGGAAATTTACTAAATATATTCATGGAACATGATCTTTACTTAACATCATAATGTTTTCGGCATAAAAGAAAAATCTATATTTTTGACCCTTAGACTGTATTGTTGGCTATTTCTACAAGTATACCCATGCTACTTATGACTTGTTTTGTGGTCCAGGGTCACATTTTATTTAGAAATAAAGTCATATTACAATGATCCCTGTAGCTCAAACAGTAGAACACGGCACTAGTAATGCCACGGTCATGGATTTCATTCTCAGGAAAGTGTGAATTTATCAAATTTATATTTTGTATGCAAAGTAATTGTGCATTCTAACAATAAAGGGGTCATATGCTGCAATTTAAAGTTTTCATTTCTCTTTAGAGTGTTACAAAGCTGTTTATGCATAAATACGATCCCTGAAGTTGCAAAGGCTAAAGTCTCAAAACCAAAGAGATATTCTTTATAAAAGTTAAGACACGACCACGCCCACCTAAAACGGCTCATTCAAACACGCCCCCACATCTACGTCACTGTGTGGAAAGACTTGCAAAACACCGGCCAAATGTTTACGCAATGAAAGAGGGCAGAATTATTATTCTTGCTGTAGCATTGTTGCTGCAGCCGGCGCCATGTCGTGGAGACACGTTAAGTTGTTAAGCTGGTTAAGTTGTATTTACCAGTTCCAGAACAGTTCAAACCAAATATTAGAGTGTGTGCAGCGCATTTTACGGAGGACTATTTCCTGAACCTGGAAGAGTAGCTTACAATGCTGGCTTGCACAAAGGCTGTTTCTATAAAGTGGGGCAATTCCAACTTTGCAAGGACAGTCTGGCGCTTCTGACACACAGCCTGTGAGTACGTTTTCTTATTTAAAGAATTTGCCACTGACTATTCAACCGCGAGTTTTGAGTAGTGTAGAGTAGCGCTTGTTGTATGTTGTTTCTCTGATCACAAATGCAGACATTGCAATGTTTAGGTGCGCGATGCAACGCGATGCGTAAAAAGACAGTGTAAGTCATTATAATCAGTAATTATGTCCCCACTGGATGCAACAAATGCCTCGTTTATAATGGGTTTTATTGTTTTGTGTCGTCGCGCCGGGACACGGCATCACAATACGGTGAGGGGCGTAACATTTCCGTCTCACACTTGAGGTTTTCGTCCAATCACAATGCACTGGATAGCTGGCCAATCAGAGCACGCTTCGCTTCTCAGAACGATGAGCTTTGTAAAAATCAACGCGTTTCAGAAAGGCGGGGCATAGAGGAGCAACAATAATGTACAGCATGTGGGAAATAATGTTTTTTTTTTAAGATTAAACCTTATAAACGCATTGCATTACATAAAATACACAAAATAATGTTGTTTTTAGCAACGTCATATGACCCCTTTAAATTACCAAAACTTTTTTTACATTTACACATTTGACAAACCCTTATCTAGTTCTATTAGGACAACTCTCTGAAGATTTTAGCATGGTAATGGATATGACAGTGTTAATGTATTTGTAGTCTTAGTGGAATAGATCTACTATGCTGCTGAATTGCTGCTGCTGTTGGTTATTGTTATTGTAGATTATTGCTGCTGCTGCAGCAAAGTAAGTACAGGAACTTATACTACCAATTCATATGCCGATACGGTGCTGTGAGTACAGTACTGTGAGACATAATGTTGCCGCACAAATACCATATATAATAACCTGTAGCAGACCTATTCAGTAGTGATGGGTCGTTCTTGAACGATTCGTTCATTCAGAACAAATCTTTAATGTGACTCGGGAAGAACGAGTCATCTCGGGGAGTGATTCGTTCAGTCGCGCATGCGCAACATCCGATAGGTTCTGTACTGGAATTACGACTCGAAAGACTCGTAAGGGGAACTAATCAATTCTCTTTCCGGCTCAGACTGCATTGGTTAAAGCTTATGGGGCTGTCACGTGATGAACGAACAAATCAAACCCGAAGACTTGTCAGATAAGAGGTGAGGTGAGCTAATCATAGACTAAAGACCCAGGTAAACAATTAATATTTTTTTTTCTGGTTCTTATAGCATTATAGTTTTGTATTGTTTGTAGTGTGATCAACGTTTGCATAAATAGTAGATGTGTTTGGGAAGTAACACGTAACATTTAAACTATATTTTGCTAAAATGAACGAAATGACTCGAAAAAAGATTCGTTCATTTTGCTGAACGAGACTCAAAGGTCCGAGTCAGTAAAATGATCTGAACTTCCCATCACTACTATACAGGTGGAGCTGGGGAAGGTGGAGGGTTTCAGAGGAACTCTGAAAGCATGCTGCAAACAGCTCTAGTCAATGCTAACCTGCCATTTAAATGTAAAGCAGTAAGCTCATTGGCTGCAGATTCAATTTGAACTAATCAGCTTGTGCCAAGTCATTTAATGCTGTGAATATCATCAATTTGCTTTAATGACCCATCAGCCTGCGCCATCTAGCGTTTCATGACAGAACTTGGCATTTCATCTTACATTGCATACAATTTCTCATTTCATGAATTCCCTGGGAATTAAAACAATGATCTTGGTGGTGTTAGTATCATACGCTATTGTTTGTGAGATGATAGCTGAAGGTTTGCCTGTAGTCATATTGAGCACATTATTTATCCCATGCATTTATATAAATGAGTGGACCGTCTCTGTCAATGTGTGCGGTTATTGAGGTTTGCATAAAAGAGGTGATTGAATGACATGTGTGCTATTTGATAATTACACAGATGATAGTTATTTAGCCAGAGTAGCATTGCCTTGTTTTACAAGACCAAACTAATTGTGCTTTGTCTGTTCCTTAAATTAAATTGGCTTATGCCACCAAGTAATCAGCCACATCTTGTTTTCCTAATAAAAGCATTGATGAAAAGCACAACAGTTTGTCGAAACGGAATCAAGGGGAACAGGGTTTTGATGTAAGTTCCTATAATTAAACAGCATCTGGAGATGGGGAGAAGAAAGTGATTTTAAATGTCAAACACCATGGAATAAGAACAGTTGTGTGGCGATATTTTCACCAAGCCCCATTTTAGAGGCACTCCTGTGGTCACAGAATCTGTTCCATATTATTGTGTGTCAGTCAAATTATTGTGGACAAAATGGAACAAAAAGCTGTATATAGTTACACAGCATTCCATTTGCAAAAGTTGTTGGTTGGTTTAGAATTTGCATGAATTTAGCAGATTAAATGGAGATATTCTGTTTCTCTAAAGATTCTTTGATGGACAACAATTGGCTCATGTTGCACAGGAAGTATAAGACATGTTTTATCTCATTGTACCTGCAGAGTCTTAATAGCATTCACACCATTGTCTTTCTCCTGTGCAATACAAACCATTCATAACAGCTCCTGGGACTCCTTTAGAAGTTGTATCATATACTGCAACTTTTAAAGATACGTGACTCCTTTTTCTCAGCAGAGGCAGGATGAACCGTATTTCACTGGGGACGTTGTTGCGGTTTCCATTGTGATGAATGTTGTTTCAAATCTTCAAGGCCGGAATTTCTGTCTAAATGGTCACAAATAGTCACCAAAATCACTAGTGCCCTCAAAAAATAACTGTTTTGCTGCAAAGATGTCAAATTAGAGACTGTTTATAAATAATCAGTGGTCACAAGTAGCCAAAACAGTGTTTTTGAATTGTAACCTTGCCATGCAAAAAAAAATTTTTTATTTATATATATATATAAATACATAAAAATGCAAAATAGATAGACATTCCAGTGAGCATGCATGAATGAATGAATGAATGCATTTATATAGCGCTTTATTGTGTATGGCTGTACACCCAAGCGCTTTACAATCATGTGGGGGGGGTCTCTCCTCAACCACCACCAATGTGCAGCATCCACTTGAATGATGCGACGGCTGCCACAGGACAACGGCGCCAGTACGCTCACCACACACCAGCTACAGGTGGAGAGGAGAGAGAGTCATAGAGCCAATCAAGTGGATGGGGATTATTAAGAGACCATGATTGATAAGAGCCAGTGGTGGGAATTTGGCCAGGACACCAGGGGTTACACCCCTACTCTTTACGAGAAGTGCCATGGGATTTTTAATGACCACAGAGAGTCAGGACATCGGTTTAACGTCTCATCCGAAAGACGGTGCTTTTTTGACAGTATAGCGTCCCCGTCACTATAATGGGGCGTTAGGACCCACACAGACCACAGGGTGAGCACCCCCTGCTGGTCACACTAACACCTCTTCCAGCAGCAACCTAGTTTTCCAGGAGGTCTCCCATCCAGGTACTGACCAGCTCAACCCTGCTTAGCTTCAGTGGGCAACCAGACTTGGGCTGCAGGGTGATATGGCTGCCATGATTAATATTGTGTGCTTTGAAATGTGCGTGTGTCTTTAAAAATTTAAATTCTGACTGATGCGGTAGACATCCCTCTTCCCTGATGTGTGCTGAAGGAGAAATGTAACACATTGTAAATTTTACTCTCTATACAACACCCTGTTGGGTACTGTTTCAGCGGCAGACTTTGTGTTTGAACCACTGTGGCAATTAGCAGGAGATAGACTTACAGCCCATCCGCTGCACAATAGACAGCAGGAGAGAGAGGGGAATGGACAGGGTCTGTAGCTCTCCTCTGCCCCTCCATCTGTCAGTCCTGTGGGACAGGGTGTGTTATAGAGACTGGAATGCGTATATACAATGTTTTTGTTGTATATATGTGTGTGTGTTTTGTGTGTGGACAGAGATTCTTCTGTCGTTTCTTTATTTCTTTTAAGTTTGTGTGTGTGTGTGTAAGGGGGGGTATTGTACATTTGTCGTAACGTAGTTTGTCCCAAAATGTTTATAAAGTCAAATTCAGTGAGGTCCAGTGTTGTTTTGGACCCCATTAGCATTCATTTTATGGACAAAAGCAGTTCATGATTATTATTAGGAAAGTCATACAGGTTTGGAACAATAAAATATCTTCTAAGAACATTTTGCAGATATTCCCATTATGTAATGTTCTGAATGTTCCTTGTTTTTTATTTCATGTTTTTAAAATATATCTCTGTAGGGAACATTCCCTTATTTATCATTTTGCAAACATTGGAGTGTTTCTTTTGAATAACCTTTCTGAACATTCTGAAATAATAGTAGTTTTTAAAAATGTCTAGATGAACATCCAACTAAAACATTTCATTTAAAAAAACATTCTATTAACAATGCATAAATAATATTTTTGTGCTATCGTTTTGAAAATGTTATTAAAGACATGATAACTTTGAATGAAAATACTATTAATTGTTAATAGAAGAACTTTGAGAGAAACTTTGAGAGCCAGAACGTTAGAAGAAGTTCTGGCAATGTTACCTGTTATCTGGGATGGTGAATAAATGATGACAGTATTTTCATTTTGAGTGAACTTTCCCTGTAAAAGCCAGGTGTTTAAAATAAGTGTATTGAAGACAAGAAACACGATCACATTATTATTATTACATTATCTTACTCTGGACACACAAAACCAGCTGACACCGTAATGGGTCATTTAACATAATCAGTATTAGTTTTCCTCTTCATTCAACTGAGACAGGACAGATCTAATAAAATGTGTCATGAGTAGTAGAGGAAAGTCACTAAGGCCCTTGTTCATAGACATTAACTGCATAAATGTGTATCATATTGAGTAATTGATGTCTTTTACTCAGTATGTTACCATTCCATACAGATGTTTTATGGGGAAAAGCTTAATCAACCTGCGGCAATGTTTGTTTTAATACAGTTTGGCACACAGAGTCCCTATGTATTCTTTTCTTTCCGCATCAAATAAATTGAGGTGAGTGGTTGGTGCCTAAAACGTTGGTTTGCTACTGATTAAAGCCTTCTGGGCAGAGTATGTGGTCCGTAAGTAAATTTAGCAGAGCACTTTGAGTTCTCAGCAGCGAATCTGGACATGTTTAAACCATTACATCCAGGAGATCTAATGAGCCTGTGTGTAGTATTATCATGCTATTTTTTGTGAATCTGAGTGATGCATCAATCACCACACATTTTTATGAGGTTCTCAGCAGCTAAACACAGCCATAAAAGTGAAGATTTCAGGTGACAGCAGATGAAAGTTACTCAATCTTCCTCTGTTCTATGACTAAGTTGTGGGGCATTTGGTGTGTTTCTACATATGCAAATACCTGTCCTAAGCCCCGCCCCCTCATCATCATATATATTAGGAAACAGAGCCACATCGCCATCCAGTGGGTAGAAGTGGGACACATAGAAACTTGTCCTACATCTTAAATCATTCAAAATGCCAGTTATTTCTCCATCTTTCTCTTCATTTACATATCCTCCTAATTCTGATGTCATTCCTATAGTAGGGCAGTGCTTTTTTATATAAATTCCCAATTAGGTTGTGTAGGCTATATCTGTCTGTGCCTGTCTATGTGACTATCTACCTATCTATTAGGGGTGTGACGAGACACTTATCCCACGAGACGAGACGAGACACGAGGCTGGGTTCACGAGAACGAGACGAGACGAGATTTTTAGACTTTTTTTAAATCCTCAATGATGAAATATATAGGGAAAAATAGACTTTTATTCAACTGAAAAACACAAAATGCAAAAAATGGTGCATTTTGAAATGAACTTGTACTTTATGAAATTAAACTTCTATTTTAATGAATTATATGCAGTAATAATAACATGTAAACTAGAGCTGCACGATTCTAGATAAATTGAGAATCACAATTATTTTAATAAATTGGAGATCACGATTCTCTCACGATTCTGAAAAAAAAAAGATTAGAAAACTAAACAAAATAACATAATTTACTAGTGGTTCTGACAAAATGTTCATTGCTAAAGTCTTTTAAAATATATATTAATTTGAACAAAATAAAAATTTAATGAAGGAGTCACTTCATAAAGACTTCTATTGGAATCTCCCGAATGAATGATTAAATGACAAATACTTTTTAAACGGGTTGCCATTTACAATACAAGTGTTAAGATACTTGCATTTTGATCGCTACTGCAGAAAATAAGTGTTTATACCCAAACTATAAACTTTTATACCAGCACTTCTTAGGGATGCACCGAGATGAAGTTTCTTGGCCGAAGCTGAAGCCGAACAAAATGAAACTCTGGGCCGAAGAGTTTTGCATTTCTTCCCCCATGTAGGCCTAGTTTGCCATTTTTTTTTCACCATTGCATAAATTAAATAGCCAAAAAGTGCTTTTTACTTTTAAATAAAAAAATCTATTACAAAACAACAATTTAAAAAATATTTACTGAACACTTAACATTTTTTTTTACATTCTATCAGACATTCTATACCAACAAAGCACAATTTTTGGAACCCCTTCTTGAATCAGGCATGTAATCTTTTCTGTACAAATAAATGCAGCCTTGTGGAGAAGAGACTTCATTTAAAACATTAGAATATATATTAAAGATCTCAATTTGAACACTGTGTGAATGTTATAATAAATGTATTAATAGAGCTGTTGTAGGGTAATTATTATTGGCAGATTTTTCTCGCGCTTTGGACTTTGAACCCTGGCGCCGCAAGCTTGTGCAGTGCTTTTTGAATAGCATTACATGCAATCCGTGTGTGTGTATTAGAAAACATAACATTATGCAGTTTATTTACTAATCGTTTGAGGCCATTTCGCGATTTCATTCATCATACAGTAACCAGCATCAACCACCCTTCCTCTTCTCATCGGAGACATGAGATACAGTGCGAACAGTCTCGCAGTTGGTGCTTCGTGCTTGTAATGAGTTTTGTAGTTCTTTCTCGTACAGTTTTAAATACTTTCACGCTGCAGATGTGTTTCTGCATTAGTGCACGCCTCTATTTGTTCGTGTCACGTCATTGTTCTGTACAATTTATTTGGTCTTCTCGCTTATTCGGCCGAACACCGAAAGAGCTTTTTTTTCTATTTTCAGTTGCTGAATATTCTGTGCATCCGTATTTCTGTTATTTAAATGTCTGTAACACAGAAATAATGATGTGTGGTTGAAAAGACTGTTCGTGCTGCTCTTTCTGGACCAGCATCAGCATGAATGAAGATTTGAATGTCTTTGACACCTGTTTCACATCGTCAGCGTCAGTGGAGCTTGAGCTGCGTGTGTTTTGTCGCCGCCCATATCAGTGAATGACAGCGTTCACACATAGGCAGCTACAAAACGTGCTTCTCACGCTCCACTGACACTCGCCATGTGAAACAGTCGCAATAGACAGCTGAATCGTTGTCATTCAGGAAAAAGATCGCGTGGGTGTTTGAATCAAGATCGCAATTTTTTTACCTCGTACCTCGGTTCGGGGGTCACGGTTCGATACGATTTCGATACAACAGAAAAAAAAATACTATGCTCGGTTTCTTTTCATTTATTTTGAACAGACAGTAGTACAAATGTAAAACAAAATCCACCTAGATGTAAACATACTAAATATTATTACTATGTTAAATATATAAAATCTGCAGTATATACAAATAAGGAATACATTCTTGAAATATATTTGATTTAGTTTACAGATAACAAGGGGGGAAAAAAACAGTGTGACATGTAACGTAGCCTGTATATGCAGAGTTTCAGTACATTTTTGTGCTAGTATAAGGAAAAAGTTGAAGCGATCTCCCAGGAGCGCACGCGCACACACACACACACACACACACACACACACACACACACACATCAGTTCCAGCATTGTGGTAACTTGACAGCGCAGTTGGTACTTTATCTAAATAAAATACAGTGAGCCAAACATCAGCGCACCCACCTCTGTGTCACCGTTGGAACGCGACTGAAGTACAAAGCCTTACATAATAAATAATAGTTTAGCATTCAGATACGTTACATCGCAAATATGGAAATATTATGGAATATTTATGCCGAATGAGAGGGGTAGGATATACGAGCACAAAGCTCCATTTCCCAAACAGATAAGTGTGCAAACCTTTAAAGCAGCGGTTCTCAATTCCAGTCCTGCACATTTCGTATGTTACTCTAATCGCTTCAGATGTTTGTTCTATTCGAACGTATAAGTGCCCTGTAAAGTGGACATCACAGAATATTCCGCCATGATTCTAGTTCGAAGCAAACGTATATGTTCCATTCAAAGTGCATATAAGTGTGCGAGACGTGAATTTAAAATGTATATTTTTACAGAGGTATATGACATCACACTCCTCTGTGTGATGTTTCAATAAAGCCACTTATTTTCGTAAACGTCTCCGCTTTATTAACATCAAATCGTTTTCAGCATACAGGAACACGTGTGACTACTCAGACAGCTCAAACCCACTGGCTTCCCAGCTAGTACCAAGACCTTTTTAAACCCTCTATCGCCACCTAAGGGATAAGAAGCACATTGCATGAAGCACCATTAAACTGTTTATACTGCAGGTGCATCTCAATAAATTAGAATGTCGTGGAAAAGTTCATTTATTTCAGTAATTCAACTCAAATTGTGAAACTCGTCTATTAAATAAATTTCAATGCACACAGACTGAAGCAGTTTAAGTCTTTGGTTCTTTTAATTGTGATGATTTTGGCTCACATTTAACAAAAACCCACCAATTCACTATCTCAACAAATTAGAATATGGTGACATGCCAATCAGCTAATCAACTCAAAACACCTGCAAATGTTTTCCTGAGCCTTCAAAATGGTCTCTCAGTTTGGTTCACTAGGCTACACAATCATGGGGAAGACTGCTGATCTGACAGTTGTCCAGAAGACAATCATTGACACCCTTCACAAGGAGGGTAAGCCACAAAAATCCATTGCCAAATAAGCTGGCTGTTCACAGAGTGCTGTATCCAAGCATGTTAACAGAAAGTTGAGTGGAAGGAAAAAGTGTGGAAGAAAAAGATGCACAACCAACCGAGAGAAACAGCCTTATGAGGATTGTCAAGCAAAATCGATTCAAGAATTTGGGTGAACTTCACAAGGAATGGACTGAGGCTGGGGTCAAGGCATCAAGAGCCACCACACACAGACGTGTCAAGGAATTTGGCTACAGTTGTCGTCAGAGGCATCTTACCTGGGCTAAGGAGAAGAAGAACTGTTATGTTGCCCAGTGGTCCAAAGTCCTCTTTTCAGATGAGAGCAAGTTTTGTATTTCATTTGGAAACCAAGGTCCCAGAGTCTGGACGAAGGATGGAGAAGCTCATAGCCCAAGTTGCTTGAAGTCCAGTGTTAAGTTTCCACAGTCTGTGATGATTTGGGGTGCAATGTCATCTGCTGGTGTTGGTCCATTGTTTTTTTTGAAAACCAACGTCACTGCACCCATTTACCAAGACATTTTGGAGCACTTCATGCTTCCTTCTGACCAGCTTTTTAAAGATGATTTCATTTTCCAGCAGGATTTGTCACCTGCCCACACTGCCAAAAGCACCAAAAATTGGATAAATGACCATGGTGTTGGTGTGCTTGACTGGCCAGCAAACTCACCAGACCTGAACCCCATATAGAAGAGGAAAATGAGAAACTGAGCTGAAGGCCACTGTGAAACCTTACCAACCTGCCACAAACTGATCACCTCCACGCCACGCCGAATTGAGGCAGTAATAAAGCAAAAGGAGCCCCTGTATTGAGTACATCTGAACAGTAAATCATACTTTCCAGAAGGCCAACAATGGGTCTTATGAAGTATCCAGACTTAAACTACTTCAGTCTGTGTCCATTGAATTTATTTAATACAGTTTCACAATTTGAGTTGAATTACTGAAATAAATGAACTTTTCCACGACATTCTAATTTATTGAGATGCACCTGTACATCACCCCTCCTGAGTTACTTAACATTTGAAACATTGAACCAGGAAACTGTAGTTTATAACAATGGCCGTGATGAGACCTAGTTTTCACCCTACTGGAATTTGGCTTCTCTCATCTTGCACTACATGATCACACATATTGATCTTGACCATTGGTACCAGACCTGTGGGCACGTACAGTCTCCGACTTTGACAGTATATGCGGACCTCAATTTCTACTGTTCGGGTTTGAACTTATCGATCCTGCCTCCAACTTGGGAACATCTATCACTGTACGCTTACTAAGTATGGAAAATGTTTCAGAATCATACTGAGCACTACACTGGAAAAGTATGGTCCAAGCTTGCAGGGCACATTCTGAGGCTTGAGGGACAGCCATCATTCACAGTATTTCCAGCCTGGCCACCACACACTACATTCTACATTTCACAATGGGTGACCAAGCCTTTGGAGTATATCCCTCAAGGTCAGGTCAAAACTTGGCCACGCATTGAGGGACATTAGCTGCATACCTGCATCGTCCTCACCATAAGCACGCATCGCTGACTGCATTCTCATAAGTCTCTACTTCTCGCACTAGCTTCTGAAGACGGGCTCTGGCATTTTTTTTAAATCCTTTCTAAATTATCTCGGTGGTCAGACATCCAGTCCACATTCGTTGGACCATAGTCATCCAGTCCTAACATAAAATGTACTGGTAAGTGTGGTTCTTGTCCGAACATAAGAACATATGGACAATAGCCTTTTAGACTGGTGCTCTGTGGTATTATTTGCAAAAACCACCTGTGACAAGCAAGATGGCCAATCTCTTTTTTTCTCAGCAGGGAGTGTACGCAGCAGGTCGTGCATCGTTCTATTGAACCGCTCACACTGACCATTCCCCTGAGGCCGATATGGTGAAGTATGAGTCTTTGCGATACCATAAATTTCACAGAGTTCTTGAATCAAGCGGCCCTCAAAGCACCTACCCTGATCTGAATGTAACTGTCGTGGGACACCAAACAAATAAAACCATCATTCCACTAATACCCTGGCCACTGTTTTAGCCATCTGATCTTAATAGGGATTGCCTGGGTACATTTATAAAACACATCTGTCATGATTAATACATTTTCCATTCCACTAGATGACGGTTCCAATAATGTAAAATCAATTGCTAAAATATCTAGTGGTCTATCAGCCATCAAATGCCCCATGAATGTACGCACCTTTGGTCTAACCACTTTCGAGAGGGTACAGCGCTGACATTTCCTACACCAGTCCTCAACATACCTATACATTCCCGGCCAGTAACAACGTGTCCTTACTAGCCTCACAGTTTGCTCCATCCCCTGATGACCATGGTCATCATGAAGGCAGGTAAGAACCTCCGCTCTAAGGGCAGATGGTAACACTACCTGTCAGGATTTCCTTATGACCCTCTTGTGGCCAAAATTGTCGGTACAAAACACCATCTACCTTCTCAAATTTCTCCCACTGACGAACCAGCTCCAAGACCTCTGGTTGTTCGAGAGAGCGTTCTTGTGATGTTGGTGGCTGCTTACGGTCCCAGTATACCATGAACCTTCCTATGACAGAATCAGCTTCCTGCAACACACCCACATTTTCTTTCAACGGTCTAGGAAAGATAGCTACACTATTAATGCTGGAGACCTGACCCTGATCAGTAACAGACTGCCGTATTTGTTCGGTTACAACTGCAATCGAAGCCAGCTCCACCAAAGGGGTGGAGCTTTGTCTAGACAAGGCATCAGCATTGCCATTATTGCGTCCAGGCTTGTATTTAATACCCAAATCAAACTCTACAAGCTGATTTACCCACCTTTGTTCCAGTGACCCAAGTTTTGCTGTCTGCAAATGACTAAGAGGGTTGTTATCAGTATATACTGTACATTTATTGCCCAGCAGATACTCTCAAAATTTTTCAGCTACGGCCCATTTTAGAGCCACAAATTCCAACTTCATTGAGCTATAGTTTCGCATATTGCGTTCTGCTGGCCTTAACCCTCGACTTGCATAAGCAACTGGTCGACATTTGCCCTAGTGCTCCTGTGACAAAACAGCACCCAAACCTTAAAAACTTGCATCTATCTCCAAGATGAAAGGCTTGCTGAAATCAGCATAAGCAAGCATGGGGGCACTGGTAAAAGCTACCTTAAGTGTCTGAAACGCCTTCTCACAGGCTTCCACCCACTTATCCCCCAAATCAACCTTTGGCCGCTTGGTTTTCTGAACCCGAATGACTTCTGCTACTAAAGCATTCAATGGCTCTGAAATACAAAATAACCCTTTTACACAAGCATTCTCCTTAGCGCTGAGATGTTCTGTGGCTTTTCCAGGTGCGTGATAGCTTTGATTTTGGTTGTATCTGGACGTATGCCCTCCTTGTCTATGACGTGTCCAAAGTACCTGAGTTGACTCTGTAGCAGACATTTTTCAATGTTCAACTTGAGACCAGCTCGGTCAACGGCTTCCAGCGCCCTATGCAGTCGGTGCTCATGTTCTTCAGGGGTGTTACCGTACACTAAAATATCAGAAAACTGCAGGTCTTTAAGGATGGCATGGGTCTTTTGATCCCAAAGGGTAGTCTGCAGAATAAATATCTCCCAAAAGTCTATATCCAGTGGCAGCTGCCAGAAGCCACTAGTTTTACATTATCTGAATCAGGTGTGTTAACAAAGAGAGACATGCAAAATATGCAGAGCGGGGGAGGGGGGGCATGAGGACTGGAATTGAGAACCGCTGCTTTAAATTATTCTCATTTGTCAGTCTATGTGAGAGACGCATTCAGAATCAGCACATGGTCACTGTCTAGTGGGCTTTAGTCATAGAGCAGAGCAGCATGTGTACAGCGAGCCGTGTGCCGAACGAACACACCCACTGCTAGAGCAGTTCTTGTTCTCAAGTCAAGAACAGGTTGCAGCGGTTTTCGGATCCCCAGTACACTGAACCGATGATCCGATGATACTGCGCATGCTTGTCATTTTTCGAGCAGACGAAAATCATGTTATCCAAATATTTTGTTCAACATCAGAAAGTGTGATAATATAAAACTTTTTTTTTGAAAGATTAATGTATCTAATCTGTGTACTTTGTTCAGTTGAAGATTCTGTTATAGGCCAAAGGGGTTTGTCAGGGCTGTTGGACCATAATTAAGACTCTATGTTTAATAGCAATAAGGGATGATTTATGAAATACCTGTGCTGTAATTATAGTTAATGATGACACATTCACAAATAGAGTTTGTATGAAATAGAATTGACGATGAGCACGAGCAGAGCAGCTGATACACTGAACGCGCATGCAGTGTGCCGGTTAGAGCGGTTCTTGTTCTCATGTCAAGAATTGGTTGCAGCGGTTTTCGGATCACAAGTACACTGAACCGAGTTTCTGTTTCTTTCAGACACGTCCGATTTGAGAACCGATGAGCTGATGGTACTGCCCCTGCTTGATTCAGCGAACAGTGATTACCTTCTATGACTGACACAGCACGTCTGAACCAAACTAGGTCTTTTGGAAAACTGATTCTGTGCTAATGCCATGGCGCGGGTAAACTGAGGACCTGTATGAGGGCGAAACGTAAGTTTATTTAATAACAAATTAATCCCAATGGATTATGTATAGTAACTGGATTTTAGTTTCTGCCTGATGACAACTAATTTATTAATTCAAGACTTAAATCCTCGTATCACTGCCTGTACGTATTTGGGTGCTTGCAAAACTTAATTGTAAACTTTAAGATCATGATTATGATGTTTTAACTGACTGAAGTTATGATTACTGACTTTATATATTTGAATGTGTATTTTCATCCCGGCCCGAGACGATAGATTATATCATTACGTCATCGCGAATGACGTCATTACGTTAGGGCGTAAAAGAACCGATGAACCGTTTTTTAAACCGGTTCATTGAAATGAACTGTCTGAAAGAACCGGACTTCCCATCACTAGTGGGCTTTGTTTTCAAGTGCGGTGAATTGCCTGTATTCGTTGTAGCCTAAGGCCTCATGCACCGTACCAAGATGCCCGTACCGTGATGGTTCAGTAAGAATAGATGTATCGTTCCACCCCTTCTATCTATCTATCTATCTATCTATCTATCTATCTATCTATCTATCTATCTATCTATCTATCTATCTATCTATCTATCTATCTATCTATCTATCTATCTATCTGTCTCTCTGTCTGTCTCTGTCTGTCTGTCTGTCTGTCTGTCTGTCTGTCTGTCTGGCCATAATTCAATGAATTAATCTGATTATGTATTAGTTGGTGAAAGCAGACATTGCTGACAAAATAACAGGATTTTGGAGGATTAATAAAATAGCTTTGATTGGGATAGTGTCAGTGTGAAAATGAGAAAAAGAGGGATAGAGAGCAAAAGAGAGAGAGGCTGAGTGAGCAAGCCAGGCTCAGGGAATCAAACCGTTTTTATTAATCTGAGAATTTTCTCTGCTGACGCAAAGACTGTGACTTTGCCTCGTCTCTTTCTCTCTCTCTCTCTCTCACT
This sequence comes from Ptychobarbus kaznakovi, assembly GCA_027422405.1. Taxonomy (NCBI): domain Eukaryota; kingdom Metazoa; phylum Chordata; class Actinopteri; order Cypriniformes; family Cyprinidae; genus Ptychobarbus; species Ptychobarbus kaznakovi. Next base: position 6,994,620 of record CM049807.1, on the reverse strand, counting down.
CCATCTCTCTCTTTCTCACCCTCTGTCAATTCTTTTCACATGTCTCTTTCCTAATGCCTAAATCTTGTTGGATGGGAGACGGCACAACAGCACAGGTAAGACTATGATCTACTGCATGTTACTGTTCTTGTTTCTGTTTAAACTTGTCCCTTACCTTCTCAGTATGCCATAGAATTGTATCTATATTTTTGTTCATGCTTTATTTAATTGGGCTTGTTATATTATGACATGCTAAAACACCGTATATTGGACATAAAGTCCTTTACATGAGTTCTTACACATGATTATCATCGGCCGTCCATGATTGTTAAAGCATGCATGGTGTTTCCTTTTTGCCTTTAAATTCCTCTCAGTGTTGTCATTGCACATGTCATTGCTGCAAACTTAACAGCATGTCAGTTAACAAGTAGCCCTGGTTGGGTATTCTTTGAGCGTAGTGGTAGTATGAAGTGTCAGAGAGATGATGGATGGTTTGGAAGTGCAGATTATGAATGAGGCATGCTTCATTAGAGGCACTAGTGAAAGAGGAGTCAACCAGCCATAGACAGATCGCTAGATTGAGACACATAAGACCAGGGTGGCTTCAGAAATGAAGTAACGAAAGAGTTGATTCTGCAGACATGGAGCTTAAGGGCAGATTGACAGGGATTTAGGAAGGTAAAATGAGGGTTCAGTTAGGGAAAAACTTGCAGTAGAGAAACAGAGAAGGGGGAATTGAGGATTTATAAATAGCAAAGCTTTAGCAGGGTGAGGCGAGCAGATGTGATAGACAGTCTTGTGCTTAAGGAGTTCAAACAACAGATTAATACACTCAGATTATAGTCAGAGCTAGAGGGGCAAGGGGTAGGGTGTGTGCAAGTTTGTGTGTGTGTGTGCACGGATGTGTGTGGTTAAGCAAGATGACCATACACATGCAAAGGCATAAGCCCCCAGATGGACTTACACACATCTACCTGCAGATGTGCTAGCTCACCCTTTCAAAATTAACCACATGCAGGCAAAATAAGTAATAACAGTCTTACTTTACAGTATACATACATCTCATTGCTTTACATCAGTCTAAAACATATTTTCATAGTTTATGCTCACATTCTGGCAAAAGGTCAAGATGCACGGCTTCTTGATATTTTTTATCTCTTTGTCCAGTTAAAATATCTAATCTTCCTTAACATAATGTTTCGTACTTGAGAATAGAAATTGCATACTATATTATGACTTGAATAATTGTTGAATAAAGTTTATTATTATTATTTGTATTATCCCATTGGAAAATGTAACATCAATTCAGTTTGTTTTATGCATTTAAAAATGCCAATAGAGTAAAAAGTAAAATACATTTCGAAGGATATTTAAAATATAATTCTGAATGAATTAATATATATATATATACATTTCTTAAGCTCAAACTGTAGAATGCAGTACTAGTAACATCAATATCATGTAACTGATCAAATGTATAGTTTAAATTCAAAGTGGCTTAAATAATAATCATAAATGTATTTGACTCATCCATATTTAATGAGATTATGTGGATGGGTCTAGTTTGTATAGTTCATGTGTGAGGTTGAAAGATAAATGTGGTGTCCAGTCTGTCACTGTGTTACTTCCATTTTCTCACTGAGGCAGAGAGTTATGGGATTATATATCTATCCCTTTGCAAAGCCCACACCAAACAATCAACCTCAGGAAATAATCATCAGACACACACACACACACACACACACACACACACACACACACATGACCACACATTCAGACATCCGAATACACCTTGTCATCAATGGTGATTCTGGAGGCCAAGATACAACACGACTCTCCCTTATCCTCTTATAAAGCATAATTACCCAGATATGTTGAAATCCAGTTGTGATTTTATATTAGCATTAACATCTAGAAAACAAGCAAAAAGAATAAGTGATCAATAAATAATCAAATATAGACATGTGCATATGAAAATGCAAAAATCACTATAATAATAAACCAAGCAAACAGAAACTAAAAACAGAATGTATCCTGAAACAAACATCCATAAGGTCTTATTCTCCAGTAGTTCTCCTGTTTAGTTTAAGCCACTAATTGGACAAAGTTATCTGTAATATGACAGAAATGTGGTTGTTCAAACTTGTTTATATAACTTTTTCATTTTGTTTGACAACGCTATCTTACACAACGTCACTGAAGCTCCTGCAAATAAGGGCAGCCAAACCACAAGAAACACATTATTACCTCCTCCAACTTACCTCTAGAAAAAAAACAGCTAAGTGGTTAGCAGGTGTCCCTGTGTGATGCTTTTAATAGCGGTTTAAAGATCAGCTGGTCAAGATCGGAAGACTAGATAAACTGTCTTAAACCAGGCTTGGTCAAGGTTTATCTCCATTACACTAATGTTTTTCTCACTTGCTTATTTTGCTTCTTGGCTAGCTGTCTAAAAGGATTCCCCCAGGCCTTTCTGTCTTCCAGGGATTTTGGTTTGACCGCAATGTCAAGTCTTATGACTGGAGGAGTAAAAGTGATATCTCTCTATCTAACAACTTCTGGCACACTGATTAAAACCCCCAGAATCTCCATTTCCACACTGTGTGATCTACAAAAGGAGGCCAACCGAGATTGTTTTTTTGGTAAGCTGTAGTTTTGCCTGCGGCTGATCGTTTCATCTATTCCATTCCTGAGCATCCTGTTCTGTCATAAAGAGCTTGCAACTGTAAACCGAACCTGTTCTGTTTGAGATGGCTAAAGTCCAGCAGCTTAGTTCGGCTAAGCTTTAGGCATTTTCTGGTTGCTTGTTTGAGGAATGATCTCAGCTAATGTTCATTAAGTGTCAGTAAGTGTAGGAAATAAATAGTGTCTAAGTAGAATACATAGTCCTTGCCTCGAGATATGGTACTGTAGCAACCAGCAAGTTAAGACTTCATTTTATTTTGTTTTTGAGATCAATTATCATTTGATTCCATTGATGGTGTTCAATGGAAATGATATCATTGAGTTGCAATGTGTTCTTTTCGGTGTAAGCTGAAGAAAGACTTAACACCCCACAAAACTATTATTAGAATCAATCATGTTTGCAATAGCAATACCCAGACCCCCTAAAATCCACCCAACTCTACTCATCATAAAAGGTACTTGCTTATACTGTACATTACGGTTCATGTAATTTTTGCAAGGCCTTTCGGCGCCAATAGCCTCATGGGCAGCACACCGGATACAGCGCCATTGCACTTCGGGCAACCCGAGTTCGAGTCCCAGCTCCTGGACCTTTCTCGATCCGGTCCCCCTTCACTCTCTCCCACTTTTCTTCCTATCTAAATACTGTCCTGTCATAATAAAAAACGGCAAAATGGCAAACAAACAAAAAAAAATAGTTACAAAAAATTTACAAAGCCCTTTAGAATGTATGATTCCTATTGGTCCGCTGTGGAATTCATTGGCCACCGTATCTGACCACTCCAGTGTTACTCTCTTGTCTCTCGTATTACTTTCGCACCATGGACTTAATTTTCAGCATTTCGTACAAACGCAAATGGCACTTTCTTGTGTCTGATCGATTGTAGCAAGATCTTAGAGGACTTTGGCATTTGTATTGTTGTAAAATTGTCTTATTGCTAGGCCGATTGATTTGTATATTTATTCAATGTAATATACGTAAATATGTAAAAGTATAAAATAATTGCAAAGCAAATTAAAATTTCATGGCCTAAATGTTTTTATCTGGTTAGTAAAGCAGCTAACACTTAGCCTCAGGGCCCTGATTATTTGGTTTATTTTGCAGTAATTTTGGAATGCATTATTCCTTGCATATTCCATATGCTTTCTTTTTAAATTTTGGTCTTTGTACACATGTACCAGATGGACGCATTTAGGCTGTTGCACAATGTCTGGGTTTGTTCAGCGCTTCACATCGTCTGCTTTGCATTTTTTGATACTGCTGTCAGACGTAGTTAATCTAAAAACACGTCTTGAGATTCCATTGTGTTCCATCTCTCATCCTGTGAGAATGCCACTTAATGCAGCACTGGGCCCAAATAATGGCACAATATCTTACCAAATATCACAATATCCCACATTTTGTTCAAACATATGAATGGAAACTCAGCAGAGAACCATTAGAAGATTTTTTTTTTCTGTACAGTTTTCCAAACCTTTTTTTTTTCTTCATTGGAAGATGAAAGAAGATATTTTGGGATATTTCGGGTTATCTTCTGACTGACAGCCAAAGCTCTTACATTATGGGGGCCAATCCTCTTCATGTTCTTATTCATAAATCAGTCTGGATTGGTGGAAAAGAAAAAAGGTCACATAATTTATCAGGGGAGGGATGCATTGTGACTCTGACTGATCTTACAGACCTGCATCATGGCTTAAGAGCACATTCATTTATGCATTTCATTGTGAGAGTAATTGCTCTTTATTATTGCAAAGGCTATCTTGAAGTCATTGTGCCTTACTTGTTGACTGTCATTCCTAAGTTTTCACAAACATACTGACCTTTCTTGAAAACTGTGACCTCCCACAAGCGGTGTGACTTAAAGTGACTTACTTGGTTACAACCTGTAACCTCCTCTCTGAAAAACAAAGCAACTCTCCAAAAAAGGGATTAGCAGAATGTAGCAGCGCTTCATTTTTATAGGCGCTGTTCTGGCATGTTGTTGCCTGTGTTTGAATGCGGAGACCTTCATGAAAACAGGTTTATGCTCACGACTTCAGGGAAAATTGTGAGGTATTGTTAAAAGGGATACAGACTCACGAGTCATAAGCTTCTCTTTCTCACTCTCTCTCTCTCTCTTCCCATGAGGGATTATGTTTGTGCAATTGAAACTTGGCAAATGACTTCACTCCCTCCCCATCCAAAAAAAACAAGAACATTTCAGTAGTGTTGCCAATCCGTCTTTGTATGAGCAGCAACTGTTGTTTTAGTTTAAATCCGAGATGAAGAACAAACAGATGAACAGGACAGGGAACATACAGAGAAAGAAAGAAAAATGCAGGTCAAAGAGTCAGAACCAAACAGCACTGAAAAACGGTAAGAAGAGAAAGGGCAAAAAGGCCAAGACGGGAAACTCGGGTGAGTATTTCTCTCATCTAGTTAAAAGACACAATAATTATTTTTCACGATGATGCCATTCACAGATGTTTGTCGCTCTGTCTTTCAGCTCTTGCTTTCTTCTGAACACATGTGTTTATTCTATATGTCTCATTACTCAACCCTCAGTTTCTCCCACCTCAATCAGTGTCCGGCTTCAGGCAGATGTTTATAATGGGCCGAGGCTGATGAAATGTTTATCGGCCACACTTGGCAGTCACATGGTATTCTAAAGGAGCAGGAGCTGTGTATTATTCCCATATGGAGGTTTGACAGAGTATATATGGGCGTGTCTGTGTGTGCGTGGAAGGGAGCGCTTTAGAAGTAGCAGTTTAGAAGATTAAAAGATTGGAAGGGGTTTATAATGTTTTCTTGCAAGGCTTTGTGGTTTTGTTCTTTTGCGATCGGTGAATTCAGTGACTTACATACCGAACCAGGCCTCCATTTCAGCATCATTTGTTTTCTCTTTATAAAAGAGGCAGAGTGTTATAGGAGAAACAGCTGTAAGATGCACGAGAAGTAAATCTCTTGCTTGACTGTTTCAGTGATCATACGGATCACGGAATTGCCAACTGCTTGCTGCGGATGAGAAAAGCAACATGTTGTGTGGTGCAGATATTTCTTGGGAAGTTTCTAATAAACCTTTTGTTTGTTTATGCATTTTAGATTGTCAGTACAAAGACTTGGTCATAGTCAGTCATAAATAAATCATTTAAAGATTAAAAAATGAGGAATACGATCAAATGAGGCTGTGCGATACATTGGCCTCCGGTGTCATGAGCATAAACGGCGACAGATGAAAATAATAATGACCAATTATGGTAATGTGTGTGTGTGTTATGTGTCGGCATGCTCACGTAAACACTGCAGAGGGTCGTTCAAGGCTTTCAGATGCAATTTCATGAGCCTATCATCACACTCCTGCTGTAATATAGGCCTGTGTTGCTGAGGCAAACATTTGTGACCAATGCATTAGTTGTGTGGGTTTTAATCTCATCCACAACTACAGTTCATCAGTCTCAGACATCACGGTTACTTCATCTATCTCTGTAGTCTTTGTGTTTTTCTATTACTAATATGACTTTTATACACACACTAAGTTTGTTGTCATTCTGGTGAATAGTTTTGCTTAGCCACTGCTCATTAGCATGATAGAAAGAGAGCTTTGGGTATTGGGAAATATATTTTTAATTGTTATTCGTCATTGCACTAGTATTTGTCTATAGAGCCATTTTTAGAAACAGGGCGTGACGAAGGAAGTTTATCAGACCTGCAGAAATCAATTCCTTAGCATTCCCATTTATCTTAATGGCTATTACTCAGCTTCCGTACGTTCTGTGCAAGATGATAACCACCTTCCTCAGAGCCTGACTGAAAATATAGATTTATTTTAGTTATTTTTCTTATTCTGGCTATTTAAAGAACTTAGAGCTATTGTAAGCTAGCAGTCAAAGCTGTTTTGTGAAGATTAATCAAAAAGATTTGATGAACATCACATACTGATGAAAAAAATGTATAGCCTGAATGCACTGTAGGTCGCTTTGGATAAAAGCGTCTGCTAAATGCATAAATGTAAATGTAAACATATAAACTTGCTTTAATTGAATTAGAAAATTGTTATATGACCATTCTTAGTCCCAGCAATAATCAGTTATGTGATATGTATATATTTAACATTAATATATTTATTTAATATATTTTCATAGTAAAGAATAAAAGCACTGTAAAGAAACAAACACACACACACACACACACATACACTGAAAAAAATTATACTAAATTTTATTAAGGGAAGTGGTTGCAAAAAAAAAATATGTTGAAAGTCAGTCAACTACATTTGTTTATTTAAATGTTGCTGAAATAAATTGATTGCAACCACTTACCTTAATTTTTTTTAGTAAATTCAATAAAAATAAAAAATTCAGTGTGCACACACACACATTGGTTTTCCATGTTTTATCGGGACATCCCATTGACGTAGTGGTTTTTATACTATACAAATGCTATTTTCTATACCCATACCCTATACCTACCCCTCACATAAAACTTTTTTAGATTTTAGATTCATCTGTTTTCCTTGTGGAGACCAAAACATAATTTTGGATATTGCCATCTTTGTGGGGACATTTTGTCCCTATAACGTAGGATATACCTAAACCACACACACACACACACACACACACACACACACACACAGAGAGAGACAGACAGACAGATAGATCTTACCGACCCCACACGTTTAAACGGTAGGGTACATATTGCAAAACTTAAAGGGAGAAAGATGCTTTTTGGCAGTAGAGTTGAGTCAATTTGGTATCAACCAAGTGTGCCGCACATGTCCTTTAAAAGTGAAGCCAAAACATTTTGATCGCCATCTGGCTGCAGTAGGGGTCATAAACCCTGCCCTCACAATGTAAACAAATGAGACTTGAGGCAAAATAAATAAATAAATTACACTTCAAATACATTTTTTTCCAAAGATGTTTTCTGTCATTTTCTCCTCATGCTGATGCATGTTCAGTTGTTTGTTTTTCTAATCCACCTTATTTTGCCCGTAAGAGCAGGCACGGCCATTTGTACATTTTATGGTTTCTGGTCTCATCCGCGTCCAGCTACTTTTTGTTGTACAAAACCGCTCGTTTTGCTGCTTGATATTGCAAATTGGTGTGTCTTACCATATATTTGCAATGTATTATCTTAATTATGAACACACTTGTTTGTAGTGCAAACACCTTTATTTTCGTTAATGAACCGGAAGTCTCGTCCACAGGCCTTCTTCTGCGTTGAAGAATTAGGTGGATAAGTTTGCTTTTAGTTCGTTATTTGATTCTTTAAAAACGGGGTGTGGTGTCAAGATTATGAGCTTGTGATTGGATCTGCGGGAGTTTGGGGGCGACTTTGATACCACGGCTCCAACTCATGACAGCAGACCTGGGCTCCAAATGGCATCATCAGCGCAAGATGACAGTGGCCATACTGGGAGGTTCTGGCTTCACTTTTCTATAGTTGAAAGAAGTGGAGAAGCATCATCCATCTTTTTTTTTTACAGTCCATGGTATCAACCAGTAGGGTCTAACTGGGCAGTGCTAACCAGCAAAAACTTGACCCCCTGTCCCCTTGAATAACAGCCTGAGTTCACTGGAGGCATAAAGTGAAGGGTAGGGAGGGGAAAGGTAGGGATGTTTAAGTGATCATCACTGTTTATTTACCTTGGATTTTTTTCCTTTCTTTCTCTCTTTCTCTTGACTTATACAGATAGAATGACGAATAAGCATTTGGGCAACCAGACAAGTGCGGCATTGCAGATGGACGATGGAGTGAAAGCAGAATCAAAAGACAACACAAACCAACAATGCGGCTGGTTTTCACGCAACCTGCTCCTTGTCCTCACCATAATAGGTGTGTGTGTGTGTGTGTGTGTGTGTGTGTGTGTGTGTGTGTGTGTGTGTGTGTGTGTGTGTGTGTGTGTGTGTGTGTGTGTGTGTGTGTGTGTGCGTGTATGCATGTGTGGGAGTGTTTGTACACAACTTCAGATCTATCTGTGACTCCTTCCTTGGAAGTTCAGGGGATTAAATACATTTGCCATTTTATTGCCTGTTTGATGGTCATAAACTGATAAAGCCTAGCAAGTCATAGTGAGGGGATAAGGACAAAGCAGGAGAGATGGTACTATCTCTAAAATTGTTGATAATAAACGGGACGAGATTAGTTAATTGTGTATGCAAAAAGGGGGTGTTTAAGGCACAGCAGCAGGAAAGAGGAAAGAGATGGTCATGAAAATTAAAATACTACTATTTTGGGTCTAAAACAATGTATATATGTATGATACCACCAATTTAATCTCAGTTTGTCAGCCTTTATCATCAGCTTTCATCTACTCATTCTTTATACTTACATTCTTGGAAATATAAAAGATAAACCTTGTCTGTGGTTTCATAAGTGTGATCATCGGTCAAACCGCAGACAAATACCAAAATAGCAAGTTCTCAGCAAATTGTTTGGCCCCAATGTAGTGACACTGTTTATACAACAGTAGTTTGAGATGTTGCAGAGACAGGACAGTTGTGCAGTGGTGCATGTGAAAAACCCAGTGTCCTACAATGATCCATACATCATTTAATAAGCAGGCCGAACATAACCGGTGTAATTGTCACTCTCACAGGTGTTATAGCGGGCACCGTGCTGGGCATGATGCTGCGTTATGTTCCTGATCTGGACACAAACACTCTCGTGCTGGTTTCCTTTCCTGGAGACATCCTAATGAGAATGCTGAAGATGCTCATCCTGCCCCTCATCATCTCCAGTCTCATCACAGGTCAGTCCTCAATCACATGTGTTGTGTTTTAAGATTGCTAAATGGAAACAGAGTGTCTACAGCACCAGAACAGAAGCCATTTATCTTTGTTGATACAAGATCTCTCTCTTCTTCTGACTGGCTCGCAGGCCTGGCCGGTCTGGATGCTCGCTCCAGTGGAAGAATGGGCACCAGAGCAATGGTGTACTACATGTCCACCACAATAATCGCTGCTGTTCTGGGTGTCATCCTGGTGCTTGGAATACACCCTGGGAACCCAAAACTCAGGTCCAGTCAGGTCAACTATGCCTCCAAGAACCAAGATGTGAGCAGTATGGATGCCTTTTTGGATCTGATCCGAAATCTTTTCCCTGAGAACCTGGTGCAGGCCTGTTTTCAACAGGTAAAAAATTGTGCTTGTGCAGTTTAAAATCTAATCACAAGATCATCCAGTATGCACTTGGGTTCAGTGGTTTACCATGAAATCGGGTCCCGCCCACAAACAGAGATATCATGGATGAGAGTTTGTGTCTCTGATGACTTTTGGGCGATTATTATTTTTCTCCCTCTCTTCAGGACTTTTCTCTGTATTTGTGCTCTGTGGAAAGATTTTTTTGTCATTTCATTGCATTTCTGTTGTTTAGAGAATGTGGTTCTTTCAGAACAGTGGCGCAGCGGGTTGCTTGTGATGTATATTGGGATCCTGGGGTCATATCCCAATTGACCGATGTTTCATGCTGTCTGTAGCCAATGGTTCACACCTGTTGCTTTTTACATTGTTTGTTCATAGGTTTTAAGCATGAGGACATATCACGCAACCTGTCCTGTCCATCTGCCTAATTTGTCTTGCTTATAACAAGTGACAGATGAATTTGTGCAGAGTTTGGCCAACAAACAATATGAGAATCATTTTATCTTAAATTTTAAAGTGACCTATATATTTTGCAATCCTAACGATGGATGATTATTTTATTATGTTAATTAAAGCATAGTTTTCTTTCCTGCTGTCTGCTGTCAGATAAAAAAGTACATTTATTTTCCAATTCCCATTTTTAAATTGCAATTTCAGCTGTGTTGTAAGAAGTAATTCCTGCATCCAACTTAGTTACCAGAGACCAATTTTGCTCGCTACTTTGGAACCGGTTGTTGTATAGAAAGGCCTACAAAAGGCCTTTTTTCTAAACTAAAATATAAAATGAAAATGCTGGCCTTAAAAAGTTGTACATTATTCAGGTGTTACTCTACATATTTGTGATGTTCGCTCCTTTTTAAATGGATTTATCGAAATCTTACGTTCACACTGGTTGATGTTTAGTATTGCAGAAGCACTTGTTCTTACATATATATAAATTACATTTAGTCATTTTGCAGATGCTTTTATCCAAAGCGACTTACAATTGGGGAATACATAAAAAAAATTCTTCCATTTATTCTAAATAAGTGAGGCTTTTGAATGCTTAGGGTGACCATGCATCTTCTTTTTCCTGAACGTGTCTTGGGTGAGATTTCTTAATTGCCTAAAATTCGCCCATTGGCCTCTGACCATCATGGCCTCCTAATCATCCCCATACACTGATTGACTTCATCACTCTGTCTCCTCTCCACCAGTAAACTGGTGTGTGGTGGGCGTTCTGGTGCAATATGGCTGCCGTCACATCATCCAGGTGGATGCTGCACATTGGTGGTGGATGAGGAGACTCCCCCCTTACTATGTAAAGCTCTTTGAGTGCCTAGAAAAGCACTATATAAATGTAACAAATTATTATTATTAAAATGTCTAAAATTTGCATTGGTTCTCTGTAGATCCCAGCTTCTCACGTGCCATGATTTGTCGATTATGTACAATGCCTGCATTGGTCAAACTTCTTTGCAGTCTTTACTTTCATCAAGTATGAAACCAATTGAAAACAAAGCCAAAAGATGTGTTCAGCTTGAAGGGGTGCTACGCAGATCAATTTGTGTGTGACGACGGTCTGCGCAGCGCCGCTTCAAGCCAAGCACACACATTTAACCTGGACAATTTATGCAATTTAGCAATCCCGGCCAGAGCATGTCCAGGAAAAAGAGGACTGACGATCAGCCGATGAGACACAGCTCTTAGCAGAGCACATAATAAACATTGCGGTGTGTATGAAACTGATTCCAGATAACCAAGCTCTCATCTGAGAAGTTCCTTCTAATTGTGTTTGCAGAGCTTAATATCCACCATTTCAGAACGGATCCACCTGGATCATAAACTCTTTGCCTGATAGTTTGTTTGCTTTGAATGCATTGCACATCACATGACATCACATCACGCTAAAAATACATTTATTTTCTAATGGAAGTGGGTCAAGATATTTTATGAGAACAACCTTGTAGAGGATAGAGACTCAACAATATTATGACTAGTAAGATATAATCAAAGGTTATGTGTTTACTTCCAAAACAATATTTTTATATAGACATATCTTGTTGACTACTATATATTTTCACCATACATTACATGGTAATTCTAATTCAATTTGTTTTACTTTACAATACTTATTTGTTTTATTTTTACCTGTTAAATAGTGTTGCTAATAAAAATACAATGCAGTAATAATATTATACTAATATAATTAATGATAATAATATATTTATACTAAACTACTCTGTCCAAAAGAGCTTTGCTTACAGTTTTACGTAATCATCATCTGTTTCTTGCTTCCCTTTTCAGGCTCAAACGGTGGTGAAAAAAGTAGCGGTCCCAGTCCAGAACCAAACAGAACCGATCCTTGTCAACATGAAAAAACTGGAAATGAAGTGGGGAATGAATGTTTTAGGTTCGAGTATATTCTGTTTTTTTTAACACAAAATACAGCGTAGATGTAACTTCAAGTACCAGCAAATACAAAAAGGGTCATTTAAATTTGTGATGCATTATTATAATACCAAATAATGTTATGATTTATCAATAGATGAATTTCTGTTTAATTTCACAGTTTTTAATTGTCATTTTTGTCACCTATCTGTGTTGCAAGGTTTGATTGGGTTCTTCATCGCGTTTGGCATCTACATGGGGAAAATGGGAGAGAGGGGGAAGCTCATGAGTGAGTTCTTCAACATCCTTAATGAGATCATCATGAAGATGGTGTCCATGATCATGTGGTCAGTATTCTGCCTTTATCATGATTATATATCTATTGCAACTGAAACTGAAATGAATTTATTTGAGCCATTTTATGGGTGTCATCCACTCATAAATAACACTAATTAATCTCTCCATGTTTTGGTTCCTGAAGCATGGGATAGAACAGTACAAAAACCTACACTTCTGTAGCTTAAGGAATTATCGTGTCTGGATCTTTCAAACATGTTCAGATGTTCAGCGGAGTGAGAGAAAATATAGCATGTGAGGAAGAGGGAGAGTGGGGGATTTGTCAGGGAGAAAACAGCACAGGAATCTGAGAGAGTGCAACATCATATTTGTGTTCCCATGAGTAAATGTGGGAGTTTTATTCTGGATGTAATATATCCATAAACCGCAGACAGATACCCACGCTGGCAAAGACAGACATAGCAGAAAACAGAATCATGTCTGCAGAACTGAAACGCTTGATCCGTAATTCTGACAGGCCATTTTACAGCACAAAAGAAGTGAGACAGTGGGAAGGAATATGTTTGTTTCATACTCTAATATGTCCTTAACATTAAAAGAACAAACACAGAATAAGTAAATAGCCCAAAATAAAAGCATATGACAACAAAGACAGTCCCCGCTCAGCACTGAGACCGTCCCATCTGTAACTAAATGTGTTCTGTGTTTTCCGTTCACAGTATGTAAACTGTTCAAGTGCTATAATATACATCATCTGTTGCTTACCATAACACACAGTGAAATATTTATACGCAGCATTTCAGATGAATTAAATTTAGACCACATAAGAAGTAACATCATCTCATATGTGTTCAGGCTGCGAAACTGGGCCAATATGATGATCCCATTGCAAGGGACTCCCTTCTAAAAATGTAAAGGCATCTATATATGAATAAAGACTCATTTATAATGAGTGAAGAAAAAAAGTATGTGTGATTATAACGTAAACATTTTCAGATTTTAAATTCGGATTTCCAATTTATATTTGTATATTGTTCCAAAGCAGCTTTCCTGAGAATATTGAGAATATTTTATTTTATTTTTAATAAAATATTTATATTTTATTTTCAATAAAATATATTTTTTATTTTTGTATTTTTTTTAAATAATATATATTTTTTATTTTATATATATATATATATTTTTTTTTTCCACAAATACAAACTTTGAAATCCGCTTGACATCAACTCTAACCAGCTAAACTGACCAAACTAATAACTCAACCAATCTGTCCTCAGGTACTCACCATTAGGCATTGCCTCCCTCATCTGTGGGAAAATTGCTGCTATCGGTGACCTGGAAGTAGGTGGCGAGGCAGCTGGGCTTGTACATGGTCACGGTCATAGTCGGTCTCGTCATTCATGGCGGGCTCATCCTGCCAATCATATTCTTCACCATGACTCGGAAAAACCCCTTCACGTTTTATTCTGGTATCTTCCAGGCTTGGATCACTGCTCTGGGAACGGCCAGCAGGTACGGACAGCAGACTACTCCTCATATGTTTCATGGCGATATGCTGATTTAAGAGTTCTGGCAGCACAGACTTAAGAGTTAAGGGTCACATTTGGTTAAAAAATGTCTTGAGAAGCAAGATCTGTTTTTCACTCTTTTACATATAGCACAGCCAAAACACATTCTCGTGTCAAAAAATTATATTTTATACTGGTATGTCATGTCAGATGTTTAATATAAACTCTTTAATATAAACATAACCAAAAAAAAAAAAATTCAGATGGATGACTTATATTTTACACCCCACATAAATCATCCACACTACCTAATATGGCCAAACACTTTCTCTGATGTTCTCCAGAATGGAAGTCTAGAAAGATTAATCAGTCTAAATGGATGGGAAATTATGGAAACATATTTTAGAGAGTTATGAATAAATATGGGTTAACATCTGTTGCGCCAAACTATTTTCTGAATGTCAAACCAACTGTCAGTTTGGCACAGAATATGCATTCAATCCTATCAACTTGTTTTTTTTATATATATAATTGCTTGTTTTGTGGGTTATTTTGGAAATAATGTTTAGTCAGAGCAATTTTCAAACAACAAATGAACATTTGTTAGACAATTATATTCGATTTAGCGTTCTCCTTTTCAGTGCTGGGACATTGCCAGTGACGTTTCGTTGTCTGGAGGAGAATCTAAAGATTGACAAGCGTGTGACCCGCTTTGTGCTGCCCATTGGAGCCACCATAAACATGGATGGCACTGCACTCTATGAAGCCGTAGCAGCCATTTTCATCGCCCAGATGAATGACATTGCCCTAGATGGAGGACAGATTGTCACTGTTAGGTAAGGAGATGTGGAACTGAAACAAGACAAATTGTGGCTTATGCAGTGGCTGCAATAAAGAAGCGCATGCACACAACAAAATCCCTTTATCTATGGAGGGATTTATTTCAAATTGTTTTTTTAGTTAAAAGATGAACAATCAGCTTTTAGGTTGCAGCTTTTCATTTTTTATTATTTTATATTTTGTTTTATTTTATTCAGGTAAGACTTGATTCCTTATAAATTAACTTTAAAATGGGTTGAATTTTTAAAACAAGCACAGGTCTTATATATAAAATCCCATTATTTTAATGACTGCAAATTTGTAGTCATTTGTATGTATTTTATTTTAATATAAAATATTATATTTAATTTTAATATAAAATTATATAAAATACCATTTTATGGTCCGGTCATTGATCACTTTGTAACATGGTGTCAGGATGCTTTTCTTGAACTGAATGCCTCTAAGACCAAGGACATGTGTATTGATCTTAGGCGCAATGTCACTAACACTGGAAAAACTAGTATAAATGGTCAGGAAATAGAGGTTGTGACAGAGTATAAGTATTTAGGATCCATTATTGATGATAAGTTGTGTTTCGAGTCAAATACCAGTTTGCTTTGCAAGAAAGGCCAGCAGCGCCTGTACTGCCTGAGGAAGCTGGCAAAGTTTAATGTGGACAAGACCCTGTTGACCCTTTTCTATAGGTCCTTTGTTGAGTCGGTTGTTACCTGTATGGGTCCATCACTGTAAAACAAAAAAAACTCCCTTTCAAGGTTAATTAAGGTGAGCAGCTGCATCACAGGTTCTAAGCAGAAAGGCCTGGAGGAACGTTATCAGAAGCAGATGTTAAGAAGGGTTAAATCTATCCTGTCAGATAGTTCTCGTCCCTTACAGGCTGAATTTCAGATGTTGCCATCGGGATCACGCTTTAAACTCCCAAAATTAAGAACCAACAGATATAAACACTCTTTTGTACCTGCAGCCATTCTGCTTCTCAATTCTATAAAGAACCATAGATAACTTAGTGACTTACTATTTATTGATAGTATAAATATTTTTTATTATTTTTAGCCATGCCTGCAATGTAGGCAATCTCTGTATTGTGTGTGTGATTGTGTGTGATTTGTATTATACTATCTGCTGCACAACGAATTGCCCCATTGGGGACAAATAAAGTAATTTGAACTTGATTTTTAGGTTGTACCATCACATTTTAATGATAATGAATTTGTAGTCAATTTAATTTAGTTTGATTTAATATTTGATTTTTATTCAGGTAAGATTTGATTCCGTATGATCCATTTTTAAAATGGCATTTGTTGTCTCTTTTAAACATCTGCGTGCTAGTTCTCACGCAGTCTGAATGCAGTCTTGATTTCTGAGTCACATGTTTGGTTTTATGATCCTTTGTGTTGTGCCAAAACAATCTGGTTATTATTACAGTTATTATAATTGCTTTTTATTACTATGGCTCTATAGTTGTAATGCAGTTACAAAACAAAACTTTAACCTGCAGCTACATCACAGATGTTCCTCCTTTAACTGAGCTAGCATCTTCTTCCAATTCTTCTTGTTATTTTCCTCATTTCCTCCATTAAACCTTTTCTTTTTTCACCCCCTCAATAGATCAAATCCCTCAGTGCCGCCCCATGCTGTCTCAGTCGTGGTGGTATAATCCCTCTCTCTCTTTCTCTGCAGTATGACAGCGACTTTAGCCAGTGTGGGAGCGGCCAGTATTCCCAGTGCGGGTCTGGTCACCATGTTGCTAATCCTGACCGCCGTGGGCCTTCCGACTCAAGACATCAGCCTGCTCGTCGCTGTCGACTGGATTCTGTGAGTTCAAACAGCTCTGTTTGAGTTTCCTACGGGCCCTGACGACAGCCCTGGTTTTGTCCTGACTAATTATCAACTGTCGTCATGAACATTAACAGCTGTCCTGAGCTGTTCCGTGTCAGTGTTTAGAGCTGTTTTTGTGTGTCTTCAGTGACAGATTGCGCACCTCCATTAACGTGGTGGGCGACTCTATCGGGGCGGGTATTGTGGACCACCTATCACGGGCAGAGCTTGCCGTGATCGACGGGGACATCCCTTTATCAGACGAGGAGTTTGTCCCCCCTCCGCCTCTCCTCGCTGAAATAGACCTCATAGACCCTCTCAAGCCGCCCGAACTGCCCCCTCGCTCCCCGCGGCTCCTAAAGCTCAACCATCACGCCCCGTCTCTCACCCCTTCGCAGTCTCAATCGTACTCTATCCCGCACTCGCCCCGTTCCGTCCGCTCTCCGTCACCTCACTCCATCCGCTCGCCCTCCCCTCGCTCCGTGTGCTCTCATTCCCCGAGGCCTTTCCGCACACATTCCCCTCGTCTTTTACGCAGGACGGAGCCTGGATACTGCACCCTGCCCACTCATGACAACCAGGTGAGGCATCGTTCAGAAAGTATAAATATTATGATTGGATTTTGGGGTTTTAAGCTATGAGTTTCTCAAATAGATGACTGCACAGATTGGTCTTACAGAAATAGATCACCTAAAATGTTAATGCCTGTCATCATTTACTCACCTTCATGTCGTTCCAAACCTGTACGACTTTCTGTCTTCTGTAGAACGCAAGTCACTCTTTTTCTTTTCTATATATTAAAAAAGTGATCAAACTGGTGTGCTGTATCGCCAAGTCTGAATACGAAACCAATACGAGTTGTTTTGTGCAAGAAACAGACAGAGATCAATATGTCATTATTCACTGTTAAGCGTCTTGACGTGTTTAGTAGAGTTCCTGAATCAAACAAATCTTTCGTTTGAGTCCGATCTTGTCCGTGATTTGTTATATACAGTTCACCAATCTGAATAATTTGTTCACAAATTGGACTGATCTGTGGGGTTTGTTTTTGCATGCTTTTTGAACCTTGCTTTGAAATCCTTAGAAAACTTCTATCCTTGTTCATTGTAATTGCATGAATGAAGGTCATTGCACAGTGAGTCCTAATTTTCCCGTGCGTTTTTCAGTTTTTTCGTATACCTCATCCTTTCCTATCAAAATGCATGCTACGGATGAAAAAACACAAAAAATCTAATATGATCTGAATTTTTTATTACGGATGAAAGTTTTGGAGGCAGTGTGTAAATGTGATTGACACAACGTGAGGTCATATTTATATTTAAACGCGCGGAAATTGTGAAATGACCTTAGGAGTGACCAAGTTCTGCGGAAGAACTAATACAACACAGTATACAAAAAGTAGACAAAAAATATCCTGTTAAATGTATGATGCTAAAAAAATATGGCAGATGTGGTTTCCAGAAAAGAGTTTCAGGTATTACAAGATTTCACTAATTATACTTGTATATTTAATTAAATGATATGTTGTTAATATTAATATTGTTAAAAAGAAGAAATACCATCAGAGTGATAAAAAAACAAAATTAAGAATAAACAAAAGATTTATATATAATATGTGAAGTGGCTCTCAGAGACTGGGGGGAATTTCCTTTTACTGTAAATTATCCAGTAATTCATAGGTTTACTTGCAACCATAAATCTGACAGTAATTTCACCACAATGGTAAACCATTTACAGTTTTTCACTGTATATGTTAACTTACAGTTAATCAGGTTTTACTGTAACATGTTTACTGCGACATTGTATTGACATGAGGGTGAGTAAACTGTTCATTTCAGTCTGATCAAGTAATGATCCGATGTTCTTATCCTGAGGTGTTTTTGTTGTGGATATGCTGTTAAAAGTCTCTCATCGCCTCATATCCCGCAGATTACCACTCTTCCCAGAGGTTTCCGAGAGAGAGGCAGAGACCGGGAACGAAACAGAGAAAGAGAGAGACTGCGGAAGCGGGAGCAGGATAAAGGGAGCGAGACTGAAGAGGACGAGGAGAAAGAAAGAATGATGGATGAGGCGAGCGGCGGAGAAGAAAGCGACGACACGGCGTACGACAGGCGCCACGGCGTCCCACCTTGTGACCTGCCCTGAACGAAACAGACAAAGCTGTAGCACATGTTCTCAATGCTTCTTCTGTATCTCAGAACCCACCTTTCTGAGAGAACGCTGGCATTTTTGTTGTTTGGTAAAGACTTTGAGTGTCTAGGTTTATTGTGTGTTTGTTTTGCATTGAGAAAATTGAATGGAGTGTTTTATGTTTTATGTTTCAGCTTTATAGTCTAGCAACTGCAACTGTTTGTAACTTGTAGCTTATTTGCTATTACAGGATTTCAGTAATAAACTGGACGAGTGGTTCTGAGCGTTTATTGCACATGCTCTGCCAATCTTGATTTTATTTATTCTTTGACTTCCCTATCATATAATTTATCTAGGCTACCGGGATGCTGGTTATAACACTGGATGTCACTGCACTGTAAAACACAGACTTACTCAATGGTTCAGGGAAAATATAGCCTTGACTCATCTAAGCTGCTTTGGTTTACTTTTATAGTCTAGATGTCCTCTGTTCCAGTTGCCAGTGCAACATAAACAAAATGACAACAGGCAGTTCAAATGAGTCGAAGCAGTTGGTTCCTATAAACAGTCCAAAGTTGTTCCAAATCTCCCGTTTTATGATTTGTTGGGTTTTTCTTTTGACGGTGGTGAGGATGTCACAAGCAGCTGTGAGTAACATGACGCAGTTTCCCCCCCGTACCCCTCGTGTTCTTTCCCTTTCTGCATGTCTTATAAATGTGAATCATACTCTAAAACATCATTTGCATGTACAGATTGACCAATACACTGTTTATATTAGTGGGTGTGACATCAGGCTTACACACCTCAATGTCGCCAGGCCAAGTGCAGTTACACAAACCTGATATCTTATTTGACTTCTATACCGATTGACCTTTCACAAGTCGTCCTCTGTCATGCTGTATGAATGCCTGTGTAGTTTCCACTCCCTTCCAGCCTATTATAAAAATACAAATCAATCACAACTTTAGATATTGTTTTATCAAATTCATTTTCCATACATTAGAACATATTGCCAAAGAATTGCATTATTTTCTTTTAAATAGAAATGATTTAAATATTAAATTATAATAGTTTGTAAAATCATAAATTATAATAGCATTAAATGAAATGATAATAATATTACATTATAAGAATAATAATATAATTATATCATAGTTGGAGGTCAGTATTTTATTTTAAATAAATTAAACTTTATTCAGCAATGATGCATTAAAATGATCAAAAGTGACTGTAAGGTCATTTATCATGTTACAAAAGATTTATATGACAGAATATGTGATGTTCTTTTAAACTATATATTGAAGAATCCTGAAATTATGTTTTATGCATTGCGTTTGCCCAAAAGTATTAAGCAGCACAGCTGCTTTAAACAATACTAATACTAATAATAATACATGTTTCTTGAGCAGCAAATCAGCATATTAGAATGATTTCTGAAGGATCATGTGACACTGAAGACTGGAGTAACGATGAGTAATTATGCTGAAAATTCAGATGTAAAAATATTTCCTAATTTTACTGTTTTTACCGTATTTTTTATCAAATAAATACAGCCTTGTTGAGCATTACAGACCCCAAACATTTGAAGAGTAATATCTTAATCAGAAAAAAGAAGAGCCTAATTTCTCATATAGACTTTCATACCCTACATAACATATCCTACAATATCTCAAATTGCGCTCAGATTTGCCATGATTCCTAATCTGCAATCAAGCGTCTCAGATTTCAGTATGAATATGAAATCCTCATCAAAACCTTCTCAAATCTCTGCTCTGTAATCTTACAGCACATCAACAATCATCTCATCTGTTTGCATTAGTATTTCTGAGACGTTTAACTAAAACCTCTCTTAAGCTATGAAAGAACAACCCCATAAACAACAATATTTTTCTTTCCTTTACAATTCAAGAATTACTTTGATGTTAATATTGTTGTCATTTGCTATAATGGATAATGTTTATTGTCTGGTGTTGCTCTCGATCTAGTAAAATCTAGCTTGTTATTCATGATGTATTTTGTCTGACTCATGTATTTATCATGTCTGATAGACTTCTATTAATTTTCCCATGAAATCAGCTGCAGTCTATGGTGTGTGTAATAAAATCGTATCAATTTATTTAACTTATTGAGTGCTTTGTCCTTTAATGCCTCTTGTGTAAGATTCGATGTCAACACGAGGCATGTTTAAATCCCGTCTCGCTCTCGCATTAAGACCTGTGGGTGAACGAAATCCCTTCATGCACGCAGTCAAAATGTCCTCGCACAATGATGAGACAAAGACTTTAAAACACTTAATCCGCTCAAAGAAGAGAGAGAGAGAGAGAGAGAGAGAGAGAGAGCAAAGGATGGGAGAGAGCAGCAGATGGCCAGAAAGACGTCAATCCTCATTCTTCCCAGGACAACAGAAGACAGATGATTACAAGGGACAGTGACGTTATTGTGGGGATCCTGGACGTCACAGAGATGGAATGAGAAAGCTTAAAGGAGTTGTATTAAGGTGAAAGGGCAAAATGGCAATTGGAGAAAAGGATGTGATTCTCTAGGGACTCTATGGTAAAAGACATCGGTCGACGCTTGATGGCGTCCAGCGGGTCAATGACACCTCTGTATTTACAGTCTTTAATCATTTACAGGGATCTAACAATTATTGACAGACCGGATTAGCATGTTTGTGCTAACTTTTGTTAAGATAAGACATGCACACTTGAACTTTTTCATTAAAAAGTTTAACTTAATGCCACACTGCCCTCTCTAGCTTACGGGACGGTAGTGTACTGTCCTCGCGTCCTGTCGTGTCCTAGGTGAGAATGCACAGATGAGCGCAAAAACCCCTTTGAGTGCTTTTTATGGCCTCTTATCTGTTCTGTTTAAACTGCCACCTCCACTCCAATTTCCTCTTCATACTGGGAAATAACTTAAACACTTTATATTAAATAAACAATGATGTATCTGCGTTATGCAAATGTATACTATATGTGTTCCTCTCAGTACAGAAGCCGGGGGTTCCCTTGTCCTCTGAGATCAATGGCATAGATGCCATGGCCATGTGAGATTTACCATCAGTTTATCTTCCTCCTTCATTTCCTGAAAACAAGTTTGTTATCATTTTTCCTTTTCGTACTCGAGTGACTCATGGATTCTCTGTCGCTCTCTCATGCGTACCGTATAAATACAAGTTTACTGGGACATGTCTCCTGTGTAGACCATCTTAGCATCTGGAGGTCTTGGAGACATCGCTACTCTGTTTTTTTGTTGTTGTTGTATTTTTAGCCTCTTTTTTATATATAATTTACATTTGAAGTCAGTTTTAAGGGTTATTATAAAATATATTTTATTTTTGAGGATATTTTTACTTTTGGAAACCATCCATTTGTATTGTATTGTCCACCTGCTCGGCTCGGTCAATCATGCTTTTTACCTGTTTTTTCTTTTTTTTTGCTCTGTTTCCTCCTCTTCGTTGGTGTATGTATGTTCCTGTACAGAACGTGCTTCTGCAGTTTAGCACGCAAGTCAGGGAACGCTTGCTCTACACAGGTAATCTTAACCTTTAACCTGTTGCAAATGAGTTTCTGCTTCTTTTTGAGCTGCAGTGTTTAGATGTTAGGGTCTGCTTAACGTGGGTAACTGTGACATGGGCTGCTTTCTTCCGTCAACATGGCTATCTGGAATCAGTCAATCCTTCTTAGTTGGCGTGGTGATGTTACAATAAAAATATATGCCTTTTTTATTTCAGGGCATTCGTTTTGCACTGCAATTGTACTGTGTTTTGTTCCTAAAGAGCAAAGACTGGCTTGAGGTAATGGCAATAAGTGTGTTCATGTGTCTGTGTGTGTTTTTGTCCATTTTAGATAACGGAAAGTATGGGCTGTTCCTTGAAATGAACCCTGATGGCTCCGTGAGAGGGTCTTCAGTAGAGAAGCTCAGCTGTAAGCAACTGCTGCACACATGAGTTCAAGAGCACATGTTTACTGTCAGAGTACTATTGTAATTATTAAGTAACCCTCATTATGGCCTTATTTCTCAGAATGTCCTTCAAGGACAAATACCTTGTCAGAAAAGATAACATAGGGTTATGCAAATAATAACAATAATTGTTGTCATTTTGGTTGATGTTCTGAAAATGTTTTATAGAGGCAGTGGTTGTTCATTTTAAAGGTCCAAAGGTGATATGTGTGAATGATCCTGGTGTTGTTTGCTGCGCTGCAGGTGTTCTCAACCTGCGTTCTGTGAAAGCGGGGGAGACGGTCATCCAGAGTGCAGCTACATCTCTCTTCCTCTGCGTGGATGATGAAGACAACTTGAAAGGACAGGTCTGAACATTCTAACATCTTCACAAATTTGAAACATCTAATAGAGCATGGTAATTTAAAAACTAATAAATACAAATATAATAAGTCTGAAAAATGACAATTAGTTCAAAAGACACCATTCTAGTGTAGCAGAGAGAGAGCAGTGAATACATCAAATGGATACTAGCATTTACTAGTTTGCTATTTAAAAGCAAAATATACAATTTTATAATATAGAATGTTATTTAAAAATAACTGAGGTAATTATTAATAACTTTAGATAGTTAAGGTAATAGTTAAGGTACTGAGGTTTAAAAAATAATACTTTTTATTTCGCAGTGAGGCATTAAATTGATTAAAAGTGACAGTACAGACATGTATAATGTTACAGAGAATATATTTCAAATAAATCATTTTTTTTCTATTCATCAAAGAATCCTGAAAAAAAAGAATCATGGTTTTCGCAAAAATATTATGCCGTTTTCAACATTGATAATAATAAGTAATGTTTGAGCAGCAAATCAGTATATCAGAATGATTTCTGAAGATCATGTGACACTGAAAACTGGAGTAATGATGCTGAAAACTCAGCTTTGCATCACAGGAATAAATTACATTTTTAAATATATTTAAATTATATATAAAATATTAATTAATATGTCAAATAAATTACATTTCGATCAAATAAATGCAGCTTTGGTGAGCATAAGGGACTTTAAAAACATTTTTTTTTTTTTAAACAAAATGTTTTTATTATTTTCACAACATTTAAAAGTCATTGATATTAAATGTATTTATAAATAATGTTTTTACAATGAATACTTAGTTTTATCTACAACTACTCAAATTCTAGATTTGTAGAAATGTTGATTTCATTTTATTACATGTAATATTTTTTTATATTTATGTTTTTTAATCCTGTATTTCATTATTTATTAAATGTGGAATTGATTTGACATGGTTTGCAACACCTTATGTAGTAAACATTGAGTAAGCTGTTATATACATTTCACTGAAGCCTTGCACACATTTGGTACTGAGTTTTCTTTTCTTTTTCAGTCGCATTACACTGAAGGAGACTGCACCTTTCAGGAATTGCTGCGGTCAGATGGATATACTTTTTTCATTTCTCCACACACTAAGAGTCCTGTGTCGCTCCCCTCAAAGCAGTCTGGGCAGAAACACGGTGCCCCACTGTCTCGGTTCCTCCCTGTTATGAATACTCAGTTGGCAATGGCGGGGAAAGGAGAGGACAGCCAGATACAGGAGGTGAAACCGTATATTAAGGACATAAACCTGGACTCTGACGACCCGCTTGGAATAGGACATCAGTCACATATTCAGACTGTCTTCAGTCCCAGTCTGCATACTAGGAAATGAGGACTGGAGAACATCAGTTATGGAGGCATGCTTTACATTATCTGTGGACTGCAAGGTTTAAAATGTTTTGTTACTGTATTTGTTCTTTGCCCAGAACTGTATTTATTTGAACTTATTTATTTATTTGCTATGGTCTAAAATTATTTACATTAATTTAAGTAACTTAAATATTGTTATTTTAAACATTATACAATTGTTCATTTAAATATTACAATTCAGCTGGAGAGGATTCCGCTTTCAGTTTGTTTGTTCTTTTTGTAGTACACTGAGTCAATTCAGTATGATTTTTGTGTGATTAAAATTTTTAATAAATAGTACACAAACATCAGCATTACACAATTCATGGTGCTCACGCACATCATATATTACTGTACACATTTTCCTAAAAAGCCTTTGAATACACAAACACACACACACACACACACACACACACACACACACACACACACACACACACACACACACACACACACACACACACACACACACACACACACACACACACACACACACACACACACACACACATCTATCATTCACAGTATTTCAACAATGTCAGAACAGCAGTAACACAAAACTGTTCCAGATGAATGAGGCTAAAGACTTTATCCATTCATCGGGACACACAAATCCCTGGCACACTCATGGCTGCAACACGGGTGACAAAATACATGACATTTAAATGACACCGCATAGCGCTTCTTCCAACAAATAAGTCCAATAATACATATGTCAACAATTCCAGTAAGATCTTTAAAGCAAAGATGCAAACAACACAGCTCAGCTTATCCTCAGTTATTTTTCCAAACGCATTGAGATGCCACTCTCTGAATAGATAAAAATAGTTTCTCAAATAAATACATTCTGTGATTTAAAGTTCAGCGTAAAGGTTGTGTCACAAAAGTTTGGTTACCGGAACGTTAGGAAAGCGGTTTAAAGATGTGTTATAGATAGAAAGTCAATGTTGTTTGTAACTTCTTTATACCTTTCCTTTGGATACTGCATCTGCATTTTGTAACTTCTAAGCCTCTTCGTCAATCGTTTTCTGTTTCTTGCATTTATTCCTTCCCATCATCCGCATATAGGCTATTCAGTTAGTCACAGAGAGGCAGTGTACCTTAAAACATAGTACAGGACCTCCTCCATCTCTCATTCCTCCTCTTTGATCTCCAGTCTCTCAGACTTGGGTGACCAGCGGGTAAACGCTCCCTACACTTTGCACTCCGGTCTGTCCTGCACAAAGCCCAGCCAGGAGAGTCCCATTAAGAGGGGCGCAGATCCCCCTATAGGCCGTGCCCCCTTCGAGAGGAACGTGGTCTCCCTGTTCCCCAGGCTCTTCCTCTCCTTCTTCTCCTTCTTCTCCTCTTCCTCACCTTCTTCCTCATCCCAAAGGGAGGTGCTGACGTGTGTGTATTCCTGGTTGTCCACACACTCCGTTTCACGGTGGTAGAAGTAGCTGAAATTGGAAACAATGACGGGAACGGGAAGCGAGATGGTGAGCACGCCGGCGATGGCACACATGGAGCCCACCAGCTTTCCGCCCACCGTCACCGGGTACATGTCGCCGTACCCCACTGTAGTCATTGAGACCACAGCCCACCAGAAGGCTTCTGGGATGCTGGTGAAGGCCGTTTCCGGGCTGTCCACCTCGGCAAAGTATGCGGCCGAGGAGAACAGGATGACTCCGATGAAGAGGAAGAAGATGAGCAGTGCCAGCTCCCTCAAGCTGGCCTTCAGTGTCTGGCCCAGGATCTGAAGGCCTTTGGAGTGGCGAGACAGCTTGAAGATCCGGAAGACTCGAACCAGACGGATGACCCTCACGATCGCAAGGGACATGGACGGTGTCGCGTCCTTAGACTTGGCCAGCTCCGTGCCGAGCGTGACGAAGTAGGGAATAATGGCGAAGAAGTCTATGATGTTCATCACATCCTTGAAGAAGACCATCTTGCTGGGAGAGCAGGTGAAACGCATCATTAGCTCAAACGAGAACCAGCAGATGCACATGGTCTCCACCAGGAAGAATGGATCATGGAAGGGAGAGGACATTGGGATGTTTGAAGTATTGTTTGTGGCAAGGTAAGCCTGGTATGCCATTTTCTGCAAAAGAGACAGAGAAAATAAAAAATATAAGGATAATAAATTAGATGCAGAAATGAGATTAAAAGCATATGACATTCAAAAACATACTAAACAGAGCTAGAGTGTAATCTGCATTTTGCATATTCTTATTTTGTGTGCTTTCAATATACTGTAGTTGAGATATGTTCTGTGTGGTTACAACCTAATACTTTTAACCTTCATCCTTCCTTCAGGTCATTTTTTTTTAATGAGTGTTCATCTGAGTTTTACAAGACTTTGTGACTTTTGTTCTACTTGAATTTGGAACGCACACACACACACACAAACATTTGTTTTTAAATAAAAATTTGAGTGGATTCGAGGATTTATGTGGCTGTAATTAAACATTTTACAAATCCTTCCCTCGCAGGTCATTTTGACCCGATTATAATAAATGGAATGTCGAAAAAAACTGTGGGGGTTTATTTATTTAAATTTTTTAATAAATTAACACACTTGAACTTAAAAATCACCAAACAATGATAAAAAAATCTACATAAACATTAAGAAAAAAATTATAGAAATGTATCAATATAAGCTTTCTCGACCAAAAAAAAAAAAAAAGTTTAATTTTAGGCCTTCGGGTCATTTTGACCCGCGATGGAAAGATTTGTTACAAAACGCCCCCAAGTTAAAGATAAAGGTTAATTTACTGTGTGTGTGTGTGTGTGTGTGTGTGTGTGTGTGTGTGTGTGTGTGTGTGTGTGTGTGTGTGTGTAGTGTGTGTGATGTGTGATGGTACTTGGAATTTTGGAAACAAATTTGTAACCAGAAGTGAGCTAAATCTGAAAAAAAACCTTTTGTGGACATCCTCATTTGTAAAAACTGTATATCTTAAATGTATCAATTTAAAATGTATAGTTTCATAACTATACCACCCCCCCCCCCCATCTTCACCCCTAAACCTACCAATTTCCACCCCCTAGATGTGGATCCAACCCCGCCCCCTGGATATTTGTTCTGCAGTGGAAAGTGTTTGGTGAATATTGACCTATCGTGTGTCCTGTTGCCGAGCCCCACCTTGATGTAATGATTGACAGCTAGGGGGCGTGCTCCGCTCAAAGTATATGTTCAAATCCACAATGACTTAAACTATTTTCACATATAATAATCATACAACTATATATTATAATATTCATGAAAATGCAATAATAATTGAAATGTCATATACAGGTATATCTCAAACAAATTGAATATGGTGAAAAAGTCCACAAAGAGGGTAAGTCACAGAGGGTCATTACTGAAAGGGGTGGCTGTTCAAAGAGTGCTGTATCAAAGCATATTAAATGCAAAGTTGACTGGAAGGAAGAAATTGGGTAGGAAAATGTGCACAAGCAACAGGGGATGATCGCAAGCTTGAGAATACTGACAGGCAAAGCCGATTCAAACACTTGAGAGAGCTTCACAAGGAGTGGACTGAAGCTGGAGTCAGTGCATCAAGAGTCACCACGCTCAGACATCTTCAGGAAAAGGGCTACCAAGCCACTTCTGAAACAGAAACATCGTCAGAAGCATCTTACCTGGGTTAAGGAGAAAAATAACTGGACTGTTGCTCAGTGGTCCAAAGTCCTCTTTTCAGATGAAAGTAAATGTTGCATTTCATTTGGAAATCAAGGTCCCAGAGTCTGGAGGAAGAGTGGAGAGGCACAGAATCCATGTTGCTTGAAGTCCAGTGTGAAGTTTCCACAGTCAGTGATGATTTGGGCTGCCATGTCATCTGCTGGTGTTGGTCCACTGTGTTTTCTGAAGTCCACAGTCAACGCAGCCATCTACCAGGACATTTTAGAGCACTTCATGCTTCCTTCTGCTGACAAGCTTTATGGAGATGCTGATTTCATTTTCCAGCAGGACTTGGCACCTGCCCACACTGCCAAAGGTACCAAAAGCTGGTTCAATGACCATGGTGTAACTGTGCTTGATTGGCCAGCAAACTCGCCTGACCTGAAACCCATAAATAATCTATGGGGTATTGTCAAGAGGAAGATGAGACACCAGACCCAACAATGCAGATGACCTGAAGGCCGCTATCAAAGCAACCTGGGCTTCCATTACACCTGAGCAGTGCCGCAGGCTGATTGCCTCCATGCCACGCCGCATTGATGCAGTAACTCATACAAAAGGAGGTTTAAAATATCCTTTTTTTAGTGATCTTATGTAATATTCTAATTTTCTGAGACACTGAATTTTGGGTTTTCATTATCTGTAAGCCATAATCATCAAAATTTCAAGAAATAAAGGCTTGAAATATTTCACTCTATGTGTAATGAATCTATATAATATATGGCTTTCACTTTCTGAAATGTGTGATAAAAAATATTGAACTTTTTCATGATATTCAAATTTTTTGAGATGTACCTGTATGTGTCAATGCATTTCAGAAAAATAAAAGACATTTATTTCACAATTTTGCTACCCTTTAGCTGCACCTTTGGCTCAGAATGTATTTTGAAACTCTCACTGCATTTTGCTACAATTATCACGCGGTATTATGATGAAAAAGCAAGTGTCCTACCCCTAAGTCTAAATGCATTTAGGAAAAACAGCATTTAAATGATAATTTTGCTACAGTTTTTGCTGCTTGGACATGTTAAACATATATAATAAATTTGGTTAATACATTTTCATTTTGCAACTTATAAAGCTTTAAAATATGATTTTAATTTGCATATTAAAACTAGTGTAGAAAATGGCAAATTTAAATGATATAATATAATTTTCATTTTCATTTTGTACTAAATGTTGCATGTATGTATGGGAAAAGGTACATTTAAATACAGAAATAAATTGCCATTTTACATAATACATTTCTATTTTGCATATTACATTGCAAATTGAATTTTGCTACACACATGTTTCCATGGAAGAATAACAACGAGCAGTAAATAGTAAAACTGTTGGCATTACAAACTTAGCTTTTGGTGTGGGTGTGAATGATTCTTAAATGTTTGCTACAAAAGACAGAGAAAGAGAGAAAGCAACAGAGTTTGTAATAAAACCTGAATTGGACAGAAGTCTGTGTCTGTGATTTGCAAAGCTTAAAAAGCAATCCAGCGATTTTTTAAAATCTCACCTTACAGGTATTCTATTGAACAAATAGATAGCCGTGTAGATCTCTAACAGTAATGTGAATTCATTAATAACGTTTGACCTTATCAGACTAGCAATTCTCGTATGTAGGCCTAAACTATAACATAATTCATTTAAAAACATCAGTGTTTGCAATAAGTCAAAACAACATCATATGGTGACACCTTTTTTAGATTTGAATGTTTATTTAGTTTATTCAATGTAGATTTTAAGGTTTCGGTGCCACTAATCACATCCATGCAGAGCAGAGCCGAAGCACAAGCGAAACACGTTTTTCCGCAAGATGCATGCAGTTTTCGTTTTTTCACCGCTAGAGGACATAGTGTTACACACTGTAGCTTTAAGTTAATGAAACTGTTTAATATAGAAAGATAAATTCTGAAACTACTCTTGAGACCAAACATGTTTCGCCTGACTGAAACAATATGGTTTCCCATTTGACACCCACTTCTTAAGAGAAGTTGAATGTCCCATTCTGCTTTTAGGGTCACAGTACATGACCTTTCACTCAAAGGTCAGTCATTTTTGTTCTTTATCCCTCTGACTCCATAAAAAATGACTTAGTCTAATGTGTACACGAGCACAAACCACATCGGTATGTAAGAGGTAACCAGAGTAGGGGTATTTTCAAATATGTATCCATAAACACGCATAGCCTTACTTAAATTTCCAGTCGTATAACTCAAAGTGAAGCATGTGTTTGTATGGAAAACAGATTTATGAATAGCAAGATAGGAGATTAGAAAATATAACATGTGAGATGTGTTTGTATGCATGTGTGGTGTGTGTGATCTCGTGTCGGGGTAGCTGGCTATTAAGTGTTCCCTAGCATAGTGCTTATTTAGATTTTGCTAAAGTCATCATAAGATGTTGTGAAAGTGTGTTTCCATTCCTATTTCAGCATTCGAGGGGGTCTGTTTATTAATACAAGCTCCTGTCTGTGTTAATATGCTCTGAAGGGTTGTCCTTACTCTAAAAATAACGCCTCAGATCTCTATGGTGAAACTTGAGAATGTACAATCTCTCTCTCACCCGCTTTAGTTTACTTGTCGTTGACTGTCTGATCCATGCAGAATTACTGAGCTGCTTTGGCAGCATGTTGAGCTTGCGGTCTTGTGCCGAAACAGTTGGGTCACTGCTGAGAAACTAATTTGATACTCTTTACTAACTCCCCTCCTTGCTCCTAACCCACCCTATATCTCTCTATTTTCCCTCACTCGATCAAGCACAGGCGCTCTTTCATTCTGTCACCTGTCATCTTGTCATTTCTCATTTCTTTCCCTTTTTTCTATCTGTGTACGCTGCTAACATCTCTCCACGGACACGTCACTTGACTGTTTTCCAGCCCCCCCAGAGTCTGCTCCCATTCTGTGTATCAGATTTAACGACACGTCTAAAATAATCTCAGCAATAACCCTACACTGCTCCTGAACTTTTCTAGTGATGTCTTTTTTTTATTGCAACTTCTTAAACTTTAAACGTACCCTATTATTAGGCTACGTGTGATTTGAAATGTGTACATTTCATTTGTATGAATCTGTATAAGTCAGTAAGAACTCTGGATAAGTTTAGCCAATACTTGCATTCTAACGTTAGGTTTGTTTTTGTTTTTGCCTTACTGCCTGTGGACATTTGGTTACTGGAGAATTTGTAACAAAATCATAATATTTGTGATGACAAGTACATTGAGAATATTTAATAAGGTGCTGTCACATTAGCAGAATTTCTCAGGCAGAAAGGTCTCATTGTCAACAGTATAGTGATGAATGAAGCACAGCTCAAATAGAAGTCACTTTCAAACCAAGCAGCTTTCTGTTGATCAACACAGATCATCTGCACGACCAACTCGAAACTGCTGCCAAATCTGTCAACCTCATGTGAAATTCACAATCATATGGATTCCATTTAAAACAGCATATGTGACCACACGTATAGGCTTTAATTTAATATTTGAAATGGTTATTGATAGCTATTAATTCTTTAAAATAAAAATACAATAATGTAATGTTGCAACAAAACGGAATTAGCAGACATTACATCGAATTAAACGGATTATTGAAATGAAAAAAAAAGTTGGGTGGGGACTTGGTTCTGTCTTTCAGTTGTTGGTTGGATGAAGGCAGATCTTAAAGAGGTTGGTTATAAAAAGTGGAGGGATTTATGTGAACTTAAAGGGATAGTTCACCCAAAAATGAAAATTACCCCATGAATTACCCGCCCTTAAGCCATCCTATAGGTATATATGACTTTCTTCTTTCAGACGAGTACAATCAGAGTTCTATTACAAAATGCCCTGGCTCTACGTCCTGCATCATCCGCTGGAGCACTTTTTAAAGCTTGGAAGAGCCAGGATATTTTTTAACATAACTCCAACTGTATTCATCTGAAAGTCATATACACGTTGGCTTGAAAGTGAGTAAATCATGGGGTAGTTTTCATTTTCAGGTGAACTATTCCTTTAATAGTTGGAGACGTACATTACCAGAGGCAATTCTAGTTTCAACTGAAGATCAAGCTATAACATTTTGATTAAAATTCATGAAGTTATAAAAGAAAAAGTAAAAGAAGATAGAATGAAACATATCAATGGTTAAGTCGTTCACAGTATGATCAATGATATGCATTCTTAATAACATTCTTAGCGAAGAGATGTGTGTGAATTTCCATTTCATGCTGAACTAATAAATTAGATTTAATTTATGCTCATTCATCTTTATATGCTCAGGAACCCATCTGCTTCATGCTAACAGCCATTCTAACATTCTCTCTTATTACTATAGCTTTGCTTGAGGTTGTTGGTCTGCCATATTGTGTTTTGTGCATTACGTGTGCTATAATGGGAAAAAAATGAATCCTGCATTTTCTGTATGGGAATATCAACTGAAAACAATTTGCTAGTGTAAGTGTGACACACATAGTGTAAATCTTGTTATCCATGTACTGTTGAGTCAGACACTGTAACGTTGACCTGTCTTTCACTGCTCCTCTCACCTCTCTCAGCTCCTTCTCTTCTCTGAAGTCAGGCAGCGTCTCCAAACAGAAGATGAGGATAGAGATCACGATCACCATCACGCTGATGATGGCGATGATGCGGGCGCCTCCAGAGGACTCAGGGTGCTCAAAGAGCATCCACAGCTTGCGTTGGATCTCATTGTCTGGCAGGGGTCGAGGCTCCTCCTTGGGGAAGCCCTCATCCTCTTTGAAGCGAGCCATGATATCCTCTCCCAGCTCATAAAAGCGCAGTTCGTCCATGAAGACGTCCAGAGGCACATTGGCAGGCCGCCGTAACCGGCCTCCAGACTGATAGAAGTAAAGGATGGCATCAAAGCAGAATCGATTGCGGTCCAGGAAGATCTCGTTGCGGAGTGGGTCAAAGTAGCGCAGGCGGCGCTGAGGGTCTCCGAGCAGAGAGTCAGGGAACTGGGCCAGGGTTCGAATCTGTGTCTCGTATCGCATGCCTGACACGTTGATGGCCAGTCGTTCGGACAGCGCCCAGCCTCCTCTACACATTGAACCAGATCTCCGATTCTCTCTCTTCCTCTCACCCTTCTCTTTGTCCCCTTTTCTTCCTTGTTGCGCTGGTCCTTGAGCTTCTTGTCACTTTCGCTGATCTCTTCCTCTGCTTGATTTTTGACCTCCATTCCCTCATCCGATCCTTCTCCTCCTCCTCCTTTGTCCATCTCTTCTTCTTCTTTCTTGTTCACTCAGTCTGTTATATTGGATAGAAACACAGTCATTTCAGCCAAGCATGAACCCAGGAGTCAAAGGTTTGTAGAAACCTACAAAGGGTGTTAATCTGATGTAACAATAACAGAAGTGGTCAGTTCTCCTATAATGTCAATTCCAATATCACCTGACAGTCTTGTGAATACATTTTCTGATTACAGATGTATTTAGTTCATTTTAATTAAATATTAAGTAAAGATTTTAAATTATTTTGCACTTATTTGCTATTGTGTCTAATTATTTATTATTCAAATAAGTAAAAATTATATATTATATATATATTTCAGCATTATATCATTCCATAATTATTGTGTACATCTTGTTTGCTATCATTACATTTCTAAAACATGTTGAATACGTAGAGAGACTGAAATAGTACTCTCTTGAATACTCCCAAAAAAATTATATATGTATATGAATATGAGTATATGTAATGCAATTTTATTTAATATAATAAAATAAAAGCAGGTTTATAATACATAATACTTTGAGCTATATTCTAAGTAATATAGTGTTTAATTAAAATGTGTAATAGATAAATAAACTGCTCCACCGCAAAAATTTGTTCAATTTATACAGTCCTGTTCCAGTTATGTAACTGCAGATGCTCCTGCTGTTCCATGAAATCATATACAAACACTTCATGTACTCTATCCGAACCCTTTGCTGACTCCTGCAGACAGATCCATTAACACATTGACCCTCATCCCGAGAATAAGACTACAAGACTAAAATAAAATAAATTAATATAATAATAAAAAGACTATAAAACTGTCCCTGTTTAGAGAGCCGGTTTATATGAAGACAGCAAAACAACCTGTGGCCTCAAGTAATAAACAAGACTTAAGTGAAGTTAAGGGGTGAAAAATGTTCAACAAAAACATTACAATCCCTTGCAAGTAAATATCTCCCAAAAATCTGAAATTTGGTATTAGAAATATAGAGGTTTGAGTCTCTGAAAAAGTTTCTGAGAAGACACTGTGTTTGTTCTTCCACTTACCCTTTGCCACTAGTCTCCGTAAATCCAGAATAGTTACCCCACGCTATCCGTGTTTCTTCCCTACCTACACCACTCCATGAGCTGTGTATCTACTGTCCCCTCTTTCTGCCAGACGCTCTACCCTATAAGTTAAACCCTATGAGTGTTTTCTCCTGTCCCCTGAACCACAAACGTTGTCCTCCCCTTGGTCAATGCAGTACAGATACTTAAACCTGTTTGTAGATCACTCTCTTCTCTCCCTCTCACGCTCACTGCAGCGCTGGGGAATGCTGTCATGCTGAAATTCAATCCAGAGCCCCTCGTCCCCTCATCAGCTCACTGTCCCAAACATCTTCACACCAGCACCACCTTAAAATGCCTGTCTCTCTCATTTTATCTCATATATATATACACATACAGTATCTCATATAAGTGAGTACACCCTACATTTTTGTAAATATTTTATTATGTGATATGTAATACTTTTATGTGACAACACTGAAAAAATGCACTTTGCTACAATGTAAAGTTAGTGAGTGTACATTGTATACTGTAAATTTCTGTCCCTCAAAATAAATCAACACACAGCCTTTAAAGTCTAACCTCTGGCCACAAAAGTGGTAAATGTATAAGTAAGTTAGTAATGCTTCACAATCAGTTGTATATGCTTAAGGTAGTCATGTAAATTAAGTTAAAGTATACACGTTCAAAGGTAATGAAAGGGGGCAGAATATAGTCAAAATGTGATAGTTACACTAGTCTAAAATGAGTACAACACTTAGTGAATGTCCCACATTGGCCAATTTGCCATTTACTCTCCCAGGTGTCATGTGACTCGTCAGTGTTACAAGGTCTAGGTGTGAATGGGAGAGCAGGTGTGTTAAATTTTGTGTATCGCTCTCACTCTCTCATATGGTCACTGAAGTTCAACATGGCACCTCATGGCAAAGAACTCTCTGAGGATATGAAAAAATAATTGTTGCTCTATATAAAGATGGCGTGGGCTATAAGAAGATTGCCTGCAGCACGGTGGCCAAGACCATACAGCGGTTTAACAGGACAGGTTCCACTCAGAACAGGCCTTGCATGGTTCGACCAAGAAGTTGAGTGCACGTGTTCTGCGTCATATCCAGAGGTTGTGTTTGGGAATAGACGTATGAGTGCTGCAGCATTGCTGCAGAGGTTGAAGGGGTGGGGGTTCAGCATGTCAGTGCTCAGACCATACGCCGCACACTGCATCAATTGGTCTGCATGGCTGTGGTCAGAAGGAAGCCTCTTTAAAGATGATGCAAAGAAAGCACAAAATGTTTGCTGAAGACAAGCAGATTAAGGACATGAATTACTGGAACCATGTCCTGTGGTCTGATGAGACCAAGATAAACTTATTTGGTTCAGATGGTGTCAAACATGTGTAACGGCAACCAGGTGAGGAGTAGGGCTGTGCAATTAATCGCATGCGATTCTCATGAGCATCTCGTCAGTAAAGCCGGCTCCGTGATTGGCGTTAAATCGCCATCACCTGTTTTCAAATGGAGCGGCAGTTAATATACAGAGCCGTAGTTCACTGACAAGCTAGGCGACATCACGTTCAATATCGCAGACGAATCACATTTGTTAATGAACGCGATATCGCGTAGCTTGTCAGTGAACTGCGGCTCTGTGTATTAACTGCTGCATAAGGACTAATGTATTGTTTCATTAAATGTATTGTCATATGTCACCTTGAAGCGATTAATCAATGTGACGATGGAGAGGTTTGGACAAATAGACTGTTTGGTGAACAACGCTGGGTGGCGTAAGTCAGTTTTTTTTCACCCTTGTTATTTTTTGTACTTTAAAAAAATTATTTGTTCTACACTATTTAATTTAACAAGGGACTTTGGGATTTATTTGAAGGAAATAATTTCTTAAAAAATATTTACAAAATAGTAATAAAAATAAATATTTTTTCTAAATAAATATATTCTATATAACCCCCCTGTCAGACCCTCCTCACAAGACCACAGATGAAACCACTGCGGAAGAGTTTAGAGACCTGCTTAATCTGAACCTCATCAATTACTTCCTTACGTCAAAGGTAAGGAAGTGATGTCAAAACTTTGGTCTCTTTACTTGTGCAGAACGACTTTTTTAACCTCTTTTTATTATCTCGGGACAGTATGCGCTGCCGTATCTGCGTAAAACACAAGGAAACATCATCAATTTGTCCAGCCTTGTCGCCACAATAGGTCAGAAAGATGCGGCTCCCTATGTGGCAACCAAGGTGAGTTTCTCTGCTTGTCCTGAGTGCTTTACTTGATCATCTTACAAGTTGGAAGTAACAGTAATACTCACATATGTGCACAAGGGGGCGATCACCGCCATGACTAAAGCAATGGCTGTGGACGAGAGTCGCTATCAAGTGAGAGTGAACTGGTGAGTGACATTACACCCAATCTCCCTTACTTTTCCATTTATATCAAACGTATTTAGGATTTTCTCTATTTCATATCCAATGAAATTTTCATTTGTGAATATGTTGTTTATTAACATTCAAACTCTTTTATAGCATCTCACCCATAGACTGTAAAAAATGGTTCCCTCTACAAAAAGTGGATTTGTCCATAGGATTTTGGATTATTGCAAAAAAAAAAAAGCTCTGTGTTCAATCATAGTTCATGAAACTCACATGTTTTGTCCTTCAAGATAATCTTCACAAAATAATATAACATTGACGAATTTTGAAGCCTAAATAAAAGCGCCAGAACTGACAAGCTAAACTTAGGCTATAAACGAACTACTGCAAACTTATTTTTAACGTTCAGTCAAAAGGATTTACACTGTATATGAATTTTAATCCACGCTACGTGAACTCCCGCGGCAGATAGAACGGTCGACACTTCACAACCATAAACTTCACTAGTGATGAACAGTGTTTTGTCACTGCCACAGTATCTTCACAGCATCTTCTGATGGCTACTTCCAGCAGGATAATGCACCATGTGACAAAGCTCAAATCATCTCAGACTGGTTTCTTGAACATGACAATGAGTTCACTTTACTCAAATGGCCTCCACAGTCACCAGATCTCAATCCAATAGAGCACCTTTGGGATGTGGTGGAACGGGAGATTCGCATCATGGATGTGCAGCTGACAAATCTGCAGCAACTGTGTGATGCTATCATGTCAATATGGACCAAAATCTCTGAGAATGTTTCCAACACCTTGTTGAATCTATGCCACGAAGAATTAAGACAGTTCTGAAGGCAAAAGGGGGTCCAACCCGGTACTAGCAAGGTGTACCTAATAAAGTGGCCAGTGAGTGTGTGTATATATATATATATTATTTTTTTTTCATGTATAAATAACAGGTTTTTGCTATTTGTTATTTTATCCCACCCTAGCATTTCTGCCAGGAAACAAATAAACAATTATTCAGAATACATAAATTCTGAACAAATTTTTTTTAAGAACAATGACATAAATTGGGGCTATTTTTATATGGAAAAGTGTAAAAAAATTAAAATATATATATTACATTTTTGCCAAGGTTTCGAAGTCACTTGTGTATTTATTTTGCAGTTCATTAAAATAGTCATGCAGTTTATGATTATGAATTAAAAAATAATTTCAATGCAATATTTTACAAATATTCCAATCTCAAAAGTTAATATAACAATAAATATTAATTATTCCATATAGATATAATTTCTTTATAGAAAAAAATGCTACTAGGAATATCAGTTCAGTTCTTACCTTAAACTCTTAGCACCCAAAAGTACAAGTACCATAACCCATTCGATGTTTCTGTTGACACTATGGGAAATCAGATTCCCGTGCAAACTGGTCCTCTTGGACAATTTGTTTCAATGAATATGATCAATACATTAATTAATTTAAAAAACAATTAATGTGTAAGTGCATGGCTAATTTACACGTAATATAAAATAATAATGACAATAATAATAATAAGTAGTAGTAGAATAAAGCAATTAGCCTACATAGATTTGAAAAAGCTTTAGCAGTTTAACATTTTATGGTTTTAGGATTTAGTTTGAATATTAAATCTATGTTTGAATATTACAAATATTTCCATATTAAAATTGAGATCAATTATATAGGCTATCTAATGTATTTTTGATAGTATAATGTATATTTAGCTATTTTGTGAATAAAAATTAGGCTATTGCTTTTAGGCCTAAATAAGTTTAAAATTATTTGAATTATGATGTAGTACTTTTAATTTCGTGATACATAGTATGTCACGGAGTTTTAAATGTAGGCTATTATTTATTGAAGCCATTAGTCTGTGTGCTGATAGACAGCTTTGGACAAACAGACAACGCTGGGGGCGTAAGTCGACGTGTTATTCACTTTTGGCCTAATAGTAACTCATTCAAGTTTTCCAAAGTACCAAATACATGCGTGTAAACGCGGATGCTTTTACAAGTCTAACGCATATAAAGTGAATAAACTATTATTAATCAACTCACCTTACAGAATTCACGAGAACCCAAAGAAACTTGCATTTCGTTTCCTCGTTCAGGTGATTGAAGTATCAGTTTATAGAGCGATTATTGCTTCGTTTGTACAACTGCAGTTCAGTCAGAAGGATATTTCGGCTACACTGATGATTTTTGGGTAAATATTTATATTGAAAGTGTTTAAGTTTATTTATATATATATCTGTTGGGACAAAGCGTATAAAATACAACATTATTTTTGTATTAATTGCAAAATTGTAAAAAAAATGTGTTACAAAATACAGCTGCTTTACAAACCCCACACACTCCAGCGCGCATGCTCAGTTTTCTACAGCGGTTCTGCATCAGACGTGATTGAGACTGAGACTGTTCTTCTCTTCAGTCTGCTGCTGGAGCTTTGGTTGGAGTTTGGAGCACCTGCTGGAGCAGCGCTGTCGAGTTAAGAAGAGCTGGGGAACCCGGAATAGGATCAAATTTCAGACGATTCAGTCGGACTTAGCGAACTTGATAACTCATCAAGTTTATTAAAATAGCTTCAAAGTATCGATTCGTCCAGGAAGCGACCGTCTCTAGTTGACACACACGCATGACATCGGTTACTACTTCTCTATCGGATGATTTTACATTAGAAACAGCTTACTCGAGTGTCAGCCTGTGCAGACATTTTACATTATTTAAATTGGCTGCATACGTACACATAAGTGAACGTATAACCTACAATAGTAACATGGCTTGTGCTCAGCGTTATGTCAACAAAGTTGTCATCGTTACCGGGGGCACTAGAGGCATTGGAAGGGGCATCGTTAAAGTGTTTGGTAAGGGTTTGTAATACTATTTACCTTTCCATTGAGTAATCGAAAGTAAAAGGAGAGTAAGTCAAATTAATTTCGTGTTTGCTTTGCAGTGCAAAACGGAGCCAAAGTTGTGTTCTGCGCAAAAGAGAGTATGTGATTGAATTAAAACAGCCTTTTAACTATCCGTGTCTTTCGCCAATAAATGCAATGCCATTTCCTTTTCCTTTCACTGTTGTCAGCTGAGCTGTCTGCTGGCCAGTCTCTGGAGTCTGTGCTGAATGAGGAAGGACCGGGCTCATGCACGTTTGTGTCATGTGACCTGACAAAAGAGGACGACATCAAGGTATTTTTCTTCTTCTTAAACTTGTAAGTTATTTACTTGAGAGAAAATACAGAATGCAGAGGAAATGGATAAAATAATCGTAATAATTAACTAGCAGTTCAACATTTATAGTTTTAGTCCCCCCCCCAACTTTTAAAAGGTTTCCAAATAAAACTTTAGGTCAGTAATAATATCAAATATAATTTTAATTTAGATTTTTGTGCTGTTTTGTGGGTTAAGCTTTTAAAAATAAGTAATTACAATAATTACAATGTAGTTTACATTTACAAGATACATAAGGACTTTTTCAAAATAAATGTGTCATATAGTTCTAAATGTATTGTTTCATTAAATGTATTGTCATATGTCACCTTGAAGCGATTAATCAATGTGACGATGGAGAGGTTTGGACAAATAGACTGTTTGGTGAACAACGCTGGGTGGCGTAAGTCAAAGTTTGTTTCACCCTTGTTATTTTTTGTACTTTAAAAAAAAAAAATTCTAAAAAAAAAATATTTACAAAATAG
The DNA here is from genome assembly GCA_027422405.1 of Ptychobarbus kaznakovi. Lineage (NCBI taxonomy): Eukaryota > Metazoa > Chordata > Actinopteri > Cypriniformes > Cyprinidae > Ptychobarbus > Ptychobarbus kaznakovi. The sequence continues at coordinate 6,954,188 of CM049807.1, read as the reverse complement.
TAATAAAAAAAAGTTTTCTATATATTACTCCGCTATCAGACCCTCCTCACAAGACCACAGATGAAACCACTGCGGAAGAGTTTAGAGACCTGCTTAATCTGAACCTCATCAATTACTTCCTTACGTCAAAGGTAAGGAAGTGATGTCAAAACTTTGGTGTCTTTACTTGTGCAGAACGACTTTTTTTAACCTCTTTTTATTATCTCGGGGCAGTATGCGCTGCCGTATCTGCGTAAAACACAAGGAAACATCATCAATTTGTCCAGCCTTGTCGCCACAATAGGTCAGAAAGATGCGGCTCCCTATGTGGCAACCAAGGTGAGTTTCTCTGCTTGTCCTGAGTGCTTTACTTGATCATCTTTCAAGTTGGAAGTAACAGTAATACTCACATATGTGCACAAGGGGGCGATCACCGCCATGACTAAAGCAATGGCTGTGGACGAGAGTCGCTATCAAGTGAGAGTGAACTGGTGAGTGACATTACACCCAATCTCCCTTACTTTTTCATTTATATCAAACGTATTTAGGATTTTCTCTATTTCATATCCAATGGAATTTTCATTTGTGAATATGCTGTTTATTAACATTCAAACTCTTTTATAGCATCTCACCAAGCAATATAATGACGCCTCTGTGGGAGGAGCTTGCTGGGCACACAGAAGACACTGCTACCACTATTAAAGGCGGAGAAAATGCTCAGGTAGGTGTTCATAAGGCTAAATCATCAATGCTTTTCTGCTGAAGATATTCTAGTAACATATTTCTACTCAACAGCTGATCGGCCGAATGGGAACGGAGACTGAGAGCGGATTAGCTGCCCTCTTCTTGGCAGCTGATGCCACTTTCTGTACTGGGATAGATTTGTTTCTGAGCGGTGGGGCTGAACTGAACTACGGCTTCAAAAGCCAAATTCCATAGCCGGACAGTGATGGAAAGGCCCATGAAATGATAATATGGCTTCATTCCTCATCTCAGATAGCCCTGAGCTGCTTCTCAGTGCAACTTTTTACAGACTTTTTTTCTAAATCATCGCACCATTTCAAATCATTGTGCAAAATGATTTGCACAAATTTTATTTGAGATTAAGTTTAATATTAAACTATCACATTATTGAAAGTTTACTGAAGATCTAAGCAACTGAAAAACTAAATTATTTCACTTGCCATTTCGCACTTTCCTGCCGCCTCATGATTTTTACATTTTACATTTATGCATTTAGCAGACGCTTTTATCCAAAGCGACTTACAGTGCATTCAGGTTATACATTTTTAATCCGTATTTGTGTTCCCTGGGAATCGAACCCACAACCTTTTGCGCTGCTAACACAATGCTCTACTACTGAGCCACACAGGAACATGTGTGATCAGGTAAATGGTGCAATAATTGTTACATTTAAAGCCAACTCCATTTATTTATATATCTAATAGTAATAGGAATTTTTAAGGTATCTGTGAAATCATTTTTTTTCATATTTTAATGCAAATATTAGCTAAATATTATATGATTATAAGGGACCTGCTCTGTGAATTGCTGTAGCATTAATGTGCAAATACTTTCTGGTGTTTACATGTAAACATTCCCTGGGTGGTTTATTACACAAAAATCCCATTTTAATTGTGATGTAGTGATTTTTATTTTAAATGACTTTTTAAAGGTTGTGATTTGCTTCAGACACAAATTTATTTGTATTCATTAAAAATCTTTATTAATTTACACTGTTGTCAAATTATTTTACTTAATATTAGCTAGAAAAAAAGTATATCAGAAGCATGGCCAATGCCACTAATGGGGATTATTCTGATATAATGATATAAGACAAACAATGTGCAGTGTTGATACTGTTGTTAGTATTTTGATAAAATGTTGTGGTTAGTCCTTAACTATATTAAACAGCTGGAAATGCGTTGCATTATATGCAAGTAAATAATAATCAGATTGATGTAAATTTGGTAGCAATGCATAATATAGATTTCAGACAGTATTAGGAGTTTGAGACAGAAAATACAAATTCAAAGAAAACCCAATTCAATTAATATGCAAGTGGAAACTAGCTTTCTGTGCAATCCAAAGCCATACAGCCTTGTTTACAATAGTGACCAATACAGGTGACAGGCTATTTTTATTTAACTCACATCATCAGCTGAAGGTATTGACATAGAACATATTTCTTCAAATGTCCAAAAGCCAATCATTTAACCGGATCGGACCAACGCCTCATACACTGGCCAATGAATGCAATGTTGTTTAACCTTGTTTAACCCTCTGATTGCGTAGTTTGACCCTTTACCTTTTTATCCAATCAGATGAGAGAGACCCGTCACGCCTACCCGCGGGTTATTATTAACCCTTTGGTGGACAGGAATAGTTTTCTTTATGTTTAAAATTCATATAAAGATGATCAAATATTATGATGATATAATCAACACATACCTATTTATTAAGCTTATCATATGAGTGTTCATAAATAAAAAAAATATCCTCCTTATTTAGAAAGCAGCATCTGACTTCGTATGGCTATATCCTGGTGGTGGCATCACGAATAATAATATTTAGCATATTTCAAACGAGCCTTCTTTTGCACATATCTCACTGGCCTGTGTTGAAAGCAATAGGAATGCGCTTAAATAAATATTGAAGAAGCCTTGAAGGATTCAAACTCTGAGAACATTGCCGCTCTTTTCTTAGTGGTCCAATCCGGAACGCAGAGAGTCTCGGGCTGTCGCTTCCACTCGGACTAGTTTAACATTCATCCTCAGCAGCGATGGCAGCGATCAGGACGGTGAGTTCAAAGACCATTTCACTTATCTTCCCTCCACCACATCTCCAAATCCTTCTGTCAATAATTAACGGCTCTGTCTTAACACCCTGTCTGGAGTATATTTAACAGAACCGAGTTTAGCAGCTTTAAACTGCAGATCATCGTCGTTACAAATCGACAACACGCAAGTTGTCACATGAGCGGGATGCATGTTTTTAAATGTTTGATTTTATATGTGGATAAATCATCAGAAGGTCATGTGTTGTTACTCACTCTGAATTGCTGTTCATATTCAAATCTGTCTGTAAATCTCCAGAAGCGGATGAACGCGTATGAATGAGAGAGAGCAGCTTTCCACGTAACGTTACGTTATGAACGCACGCGCCGTCTTAACAATCGTTCGTTAATATTTTTTTTAAATGTTGCCAGAACTTTCCTAAGAAATTACTATTAATAATTCTAAATTGATTGGTAGGATTTACAGTTTTACTTGTAACTTTATTATATAACGTACAGATGCAAGTCTTTTCAGTTGAGAAACTAGTATTCATTTGCTAATTATTCACTATCCAACAAGTAATTGTTCCACTTTTACTGGTTAAAGTTTGAAAATGTAATCAATAGGTGTCTGTACTAACTAGGCCTACTGACTGGTATGTAATTCACTTGCTGCTGATATTCCTGTTTTACTTGTAACTTGTCATGAGGGGCTAACTTAGTACTTAGTTACATGGAACTAAATGTTTAATCTTACTAGATTTTAATATTGAAATTTAATTTTAAACGTTGAACAACAAAATGATGACCAGTCATTACATATAAGTAAACCGTCATTGTAAATAGTGAGATAAAAAAATCTTACAATTGAGTTACATAGAGTATAAAATATATACTACATAAATAATAGTTACCAGTAATATTGGGATACTACTTGGAAGTAAATAGTTGCAATGTTTGCCTTTGAATTCCTTACAAATGTGTTACAGTTGCATTGGTGTTATAGTTACTTGACAGTAGTTTGGTAGTGACTAGAAGCAAAGAGATAATTTAATTAATAATTGTTATAGTGACATGGAAAACGATTATAGCTATTTTGTTATTTATTAAAATAATACTAGTTGCAGTAAGATATGCTAGTTATTTTTTCAGGAGCTAATGGTGAAACATGGCATAAGATGCTTTAGCCTGCCAAATAAATTATGCACAGAGTTTGGCGAGGTCACCCAACAGAGCTATCGTATAGCCCAGCCCTGCTACATTATTTATTATGTAAACAAACAAATATCTAATAGAAAACAGTAATATAAATAGGGTTAGTGTGTGTCTTACAATAAAATAGGCAAACACACATTTGCTTTCTTTGCTTTGCTTGTTCACCGAGGGTTTTTTAGCTATTAAAAGCACTGTTACTGTATGAGCCAGCTGTCTCCTTGTGCACAAATGCAGGTATATACATACAGCTGGTGCATACTCAATCTCATGTCAAGAACAACATGCTCTGTGTCTGATTGGGCTATGAAAGGAAATGTTGAAGTCGCTCTCTGTTTCTGTGTTTTAAGGCCCTGAATGGACGCTTTCTTCAGCCTCTCTACCTGTCATGTGGGTCGTTGCGGTTCGTCAGCTCCTCCTTCAAGGTACTGAAACAAACCTGTTGTGCCAGGTTAATGCACTACTTTTATTTCCATTCCACCACTAGTCAGTCGGCCTCAGGTCTTGTGATTGTGTTTGTTTTAGTTGGCTCAGAGTTTACGATCACAAGTTTTATGGCTCATCCTGAGTTGCATTTTCTGAAGTGTTAAGCAGGCCACGGTGTCGCCTTGTGGGATCTGACGTCTCTTTTCTTTGTTCCTTTGCTTTCTTGCACGCTCCCCCCCCCAACACCTCCCCTCCCTTCTCACTACAATTTAATTTAATTCAATTTCCATAAGAGCTTGACTGGCATGATGAATCCAGATTTATTTTTCTAATGCATGTGCAATCAATGATAATGAATAAACATCTCTCCACGTGCCCGCTTTACTCCCCGCCCCTCTCTGTCTTTTCGTTTTCTCTCGCTCTTTTTCTCTCTCTCTCTCCCCGTGTGTTGTTTGTGACAGGCTGCAGATCTTACCATCGAGAGGAACCCTGTACTGAAGCCAAGGCCAGACCCCTCAACCCTTGTGTTCGGCAAGCAGTTTTCAGACCACATGCTGACAGTCAGCTGGTCTGAAGCAGGAGGATGGGAAGCACCTCAGATCAAGCCCTTCCAGAATCTGTCCCTTCACCCTGCGTCCTCAGCCCTGCATTACTCCATAGAGGTGAGGGAGTGTGTCCGCCACATGGCTCATGGCATCTTTTTCTCATTTATTCAAAATACAATTGACTTTGTCAAGTCTGGTGTTTTCACCTGAATTCTATCAGATTTTCTCTGCCACAATCAGATGCTCTGCCACAACAAACTGCACTCATAGAAATTTTTTCTTTGATATTGTACTCAATCAGTTTTTTCTTTGATATTGTAATGGCAATCATTGATTTGAAAATATTGCCTTTAAGTATTATTTTATGTTTGTATAAGTTGTTTATAATTCTAAATCTTATACTTATTATAAAATAAGTACATTTTATATGACATTAATCTTGATGAATATGTAGTTAATTATGCAATACCTCTTTGAAGATTGGGGTCAGTATGATTTTTTATTTATTTATTATTAATACTTTTATTCAGCAAGAGTGAAATACAGAGAGACAGTAAAGACATTAACAAATTTACTAAATATTTTTTTATTTTAATTAAATGCTGTTCTTTTCAATATTTATCAAGGAATCCTGAGCAACAATCTATCACGTTTCCACAATAATATTAAGCAGCACAACTATTTTCAACTTTGATCGCAATAAGAATTTGAAAGCAAAAATGATTTCTGAAGCATCATGTGACACTGAAGACTGGAGTACTGACTGCCATCACAAGAATAAATGACATTGTAAAATATATTAAAATAGATAGTGGATATTTTGAATTGTATTAATATTTCAGTATATCATATTAATATAATATTTTTGCTGTATTTTTTATACAATAAATGCCTTGGTGAGCTTGTTAAGGCTGAGTTATTGTATTGCTACAGCTAGTATTTCCATGAATGTTCTGCTCTGTTATTTGACCTTGTCTTAAAATACAGTCATCGTCAGAATTATTGGCACCCTTAGTAAATATGATCAAAGAAGGCTGTGAAAATGAATCTGCATTGTTAATCCTTTTGATCTTTTATTTAAAAAATTCACAAAAATATAACCTTTGATTGGAAAATAAGAATTTAAAATAGGGGGGAAATATCATTATGAAATAAATGTACACAATTATACACATTGATCACAATTAACGGCACCCTTTTATTCAATACTTTTTGAAACCTCCATTTGCCAGTTTAACAGCTCTAAATCTCCTATAATGCCTGATGAGGTTAGAGAACACCTGACAAGAGATCAGAGACCATTCCTTCATCCAGAATCACTCCAGATCCTTCAGATTCACAGCTCCATGATGGTGCTTCTTCTCTTCAGTTCACTCACTCATTTTCTACAGGGTTCAGGTCAGAGGACTGGAATGGCCATAGCAGAAGCTTGGTTTTGTGCTCATTTTGTTGTTTTTGAGGTTTGTGTTTGGATTATTGTCCGGTTGGAGGATCCAAACATGGCCCATTATAAGATTTCTAACAGAGTCAGTCACTGATACATTTTTTATCTGTTGGTTTTTGATAGAATCAGTTATGTCATGTATCTAAACAAGATAGTATATGTATGTTTACATGTTCATGCACTACAAATCACCTTACACTGTTCCCCAGCCAAGCTGCTTGACTTACGATGTTTCTTTCTGCTCATGTACAGTATTCATTTAAAGCATTCGTACAGTTTGTAAAGTTTGTATTTTTTAGTCTATGTATAGGTTAACATTTATACACAGTATATTTATAGTCAAAATCCGTCAGTAGGTTAGTTGTGTATAGGTTTATAGTGTTCTTTTTTACTTCATTGTTGTATGTCTGTATTTATGTAGCACCGTGGTCCTGTGAGGCACGACGTTTCGTTCCACTGTATGAACCCACATGCAGCGGAATGACAATACAGCTCAACATGACTTGATGTCCAGGACCTCCAGTAGAAATATAGGCCCATAACATAAAAAATACAGCAGTATATTTCATTGTACACACAGTGTACTTTTTATCCCTGTGTTCACCAAACCCATCTTGAGTGTTTGCAGCTAAAAAGGCTCATTTTCTTAGTTTCATCTGACCATAGAAGCCAGTCCCATTTGAAGTTCCAGTCGTGTCTGACAACTGAATATGCTGGAGTTTGTGTTTGGATGAGCTAGGATAATTTTTCTTGAAACCCTCCCAAACAACATGTGGTGATGTAGGGGCTGTTTGATAATTTTTTTAAAGGTTTTCTGACCCCGAAACTCAACCTTTCTTTACAATTCTCCAGCTGTGGTCCTTGAATCTTTGAGTCTTTAGCCACTCAAATTCTCCTTCTCACCGTGCATTCGGACGATAAAGACACACATCCTCTTCCAGGCAGTTTCGTAACTTTTTCTGTTGATTAGAAATTCTTAATTATTGCCCTGATGGTGGAAATGGGAATTTTCACTGCTTTAGCTCTTTCTTAAAGCCACTTCACTAATTTGTGAAGCTCAATTATCTTTTGCTGCACATCAGAAATATATTATTTGTTTTTTCTCATTGTGATGGATGATTAAGGGAATTTGGACTTTGTTTTTCCCTCCTATTTATATTTCTGTGAAACAGGAAGCCATGGCTGGATAACTTCATGTTCATAATCACCCCTGAAGTGCTCAAAATTGTAAACATGAATAATATATACTTCAGAGATATGTTACTCATAAGAATTTGTAGGGGTACCAATAAGTGTCCAATGTGCATTTGAGAAAAACATTTATTTCATGATGAGATTTTTTTTTCAATTGTTTTAGTTCAATGAAATGTTAGATTTTTGTGATTTATTAGATTTTATTAAAAGATCAAAAGTATTAATAATGCATGTTTATTTTCAGAGCCTTCTTTGATCATATTTATCAAGGGTGCCAATAATTCTGATCATGCCTGTAGGTTTATTTAATATGATCCAGTTCTAACTGAAGTGAACTGTAGGGTTTAATAATGTTTAAGACTAATTTCCAAAAATATTTACTATTTTTTTTTTATGAATCTATTATTAATTTTATTGTGGGATAATCTGTTTTATTCTCAGCTATTTGAGGGCATGAAGGCTTTCCGGGGAGTAGATAAACGCATCCGTCTCTTCAGGCCTATGCTGAATATGGAGCGCATGTACCGGAGCACAGAGAGGAGCTGCCTGCCTGTTAGTCTTTTTTGTTTGTTTTATTACATTAGGCATTACTTCGGCTTATTGACTTATGCTCTGTGATATTATCACATTTCCACTTATCACATATTCTCTCTCTGTATCTCTCTTAGTTGTTTGATAAGGGCGAACTGATAAAGTGTATCGGTAAGCTGATTGAGGTCGACCAAGAATGGGTTCCTTACTCCACAGATGCCAGCCTGTACATCAGACCAACGTTTATAGGAACTGAAGTAGGAAACTTTCGGTATTAAAATATAATTTGCTGAATGATTTTGATCTTTTTGTCTTTTATGGTGACCCTCCTTCTTTTTGCAGCCTTCTCTAGGTGTGTCTCGAACAGGTCATGCTTTGCTCTTTGTCATCATTGGGCCTGTTGGACCTTATTTTTCAACTGGAGGCTTTAGTCCGGTGTCATTGCTGGCAGATCCTCGATATGTCCGGGCCTGGAGGGGCGGCGTTGGAGAATACAAGATGGGAGGGTGAGTTTTCACAATGGCATGGTTACATATATATTCCTCAGCATACATTTTGTAGTTGTAGAGTAATAAGTAAAATGAAAATAGTTTTCATTGATGAGAGAGAAAGCCTCTGAAATCGTAAATATATAAATAAAATGTACTTTATCTTCTTTGTCTCTATTTCTTGCTTTTATTTGTATGTTATTGTTGCTGTAAATTGTGTAATATTATGTCATCTTGGTGTTTAAAGTCTTCATGAAATTTAAATGGACTTTATTTACTTTACTTATGTTAACAATTAATCCGTGCAAGTTAATCCGCTGAAAAAAATAGTTTGTCTTGAAAATCTTTAATCAAAATCTGAACATTTACTTCCGCTCTGGAATGGCATTCCTTCTCTGATGACGTCAGTTTGACGACGTGGCCAGAATATCCTTAAACACACCCCTCCAACCTAGGGCTGGGCGATATATCGCATGCGATTGTCATGCGCATCTTGTCCGTAAAGCCGGTTCCGTGATTAGTGCTAAATCTCTGTCACCTGTTTTCAAATGGAGCGGCATTTAATACACAGAGCCGTAGTTCCCTGACAAGCTACACAATATAGCGTTCATTATCGAAGGCGATTCATCTGTGATAATGGACAGATGTGGGCTATTCATTCGTTATTTCTACATCAATTAAGCAGGTAAAAGGTCTGGAGTTGATTCTAAGTGTGCATTTTCATTTGGAAGCTGTTGCTGTGAATCTACATCATGCAGTCAAAGGAGCGCTCCATAGAAGTGAAACAGACAATTCTTAGGCTTCAAAAACAAAACAAATCCATAAGAGAGATTCAGGAAGATTCAGAGTGGCCGAAAACAACAGTTTAGTTCAATCTAAGAAAAACAGAACGCACTAGTGAGCTCAGCAACATAAAAAGGCCTGGACGTCCACGGAGGACAACAGTGGTGGATGATCGGAGGATCCTCTCCATGATAAACCCTTTCACAACATCCAGCCAAGAGAAGAGCACTCTCCAGGAGGTAGGTGCGTCACTGTCAATGTCTACAATCAGGAGAAGACTTCACGAGAGCAAATACAGAGGGTTCTCCACAAGGTGCAAACATCGCCAGATTAGACTTTGCCAAAAAAAAACATCTAAAAAAGCCTGACAACTTCTGGAAAAGCATGAAGCATAAAGGAAAAGCAACCCAGGAGATTTTGAGGGGAAAAAAGTGAATTATTCTGCAAGGTCCAAGTCAATCTCCTGATCTCAACCCGATTGAGCATGCATTTCACTTGCTGAAGACAAAACTAAAGACAGAAAGACCCACAAACACAACAACTGAAGTCAGCTACAGCAAAGGCCTGGCAAAGCATCACAAAAGAGGAAAGCCAGTCTCTGGTGATGTCCATGAGATCCAGACTTAAGGCAGTCATTGCCTGCAAAGGATTCTAAACCAATATTGAAAATTGTATTTATGATTATATTTATTTGTCCAATTACATTTGAGCCCTGAAAATGGGGCACTTTGTATAAAAATGGTTGTAATTATATTTTTGTTCAACCCCTTGAATTAAAGCTTAAAGTCTACACTTCAATTTCATCTTGATTGTATGCCACCAGAATAGAATTGAAATAAAACCTGAGGCGAAATTATAAAAATTGTGTCGGTGTCCAAAGATATTTGGACCTAACTGTATATTCCTCCATTGTCAGGCCACTTGGGAGTTTTGGAGTAGCTTTTCACATTCGGGTCATTCAGAGAAGTTAATTAGCTTGCACAGGCTGCAATAGGCTGGCCATGTACAAGTTGCAACTTGGGATCGTTGTAAATTCTTTGCAGTCTGCTGACCCTTTACACTAATGCAGCTCTGGTTTCTGTTTATGTGCTGTATCTGTCCCCACTCACCTCTCTTATCAGTCCTTATCTTACTGTCCCGTTATGCATTTAAGGTCCACTTCAGCAAAGCTTGCGCTGCTGTCCTGAGTGTTCGGAATATTGATCTCTGTTTGTATTATGAATTGTGGAGCTTCCGCTGTTCGTTAGAAACCTCTTCCTTTAAAATATTTAGTTTCAATGTAATAATGTTTTGTGGCCTGAATGCAACTGTGATTGTGGTTTTATGTTTCTTAGTAACTACGGGCCGACAATTGCTGTTCAGAGTGAGGCAGCCAAGCAGAATTGCCAGCAGGTCCTTTGGCTGTACGGAGAGAAAGAGGAGATCACTGAGGTTGGAACCATGAATCTCTTCATCTACTGGACCACAGAGAAAGGAGGTGAGAGGGAGAATAGCTTCTGGAAACTCTGAATTAAAAATCTTCTGCAGTCCTAACATGTGTTTGTATGTGCAAACGTATGCTTTAGTACCCAAAATGTGCTTATTTAAAGGTACACATTGTAACTGTTGGCACTTAAGTGGTTAATAAACAAAACCGCATGTGTCTTGTGGAAAAACATTGTAGCCAAAGCTACTTCTCTCTGTTTATGGATATGACGAGTCAAGCAGGTACTGGGCTACTCCTCAGTGGTTGTCGTCCCAATAGATCTACAGAAACAAGAGTCACAACTCATCCATATGTGTCAACAAAGGCACTTAAAAGGATAGTTCATCTAAAAAATAAAATTCTGTCATTTAAATACTCACCTTCATGTCGTTCCAAACCTTTGTTCATCTTCGAAACATAAATTAAGATATTTTTAATTAATAGACAGCACCACAACTACCACGTTCAAGGCCCAGAAAAGTAATAAGGACATCATTAAAATAGTCCATGTGAAATCAGGGACTCTGCATTAATTTTATCAATTTATATACGAGAATATTTTTTTGTGCACAAAGAAAACGATAATTTCTTCTCTTCCGTGTCTTCGATGCACTTTCACGAGAGTAAGGTTGAACCACTTATGTCACATGGACTATTACTACCCTGGGCCTTGAACATGGTAGTTGTGTTGCTGTCTATGGAGGGTCAGAAAGCTCTCAGATTTCATCAATAATTATTAAATTTGGGTTCCGAAGACGATTGAAGCTCTTACGGGTTTAGAACGGCATGAGGGTGAGTAATTAATGACAATTTTCATTTTTCAGTGAACTATCACTTTAAGTGTTTGTTGACGCCGATGAACCAGTTGTAACTCTTTTTTTCTGTAAACAGTATGTTATGTTGTTTTCGGAATAAAACAAAAGCATACTACTCATACTTTTTTGTGTGTAAAAAAAAAATGCTTAACAGGGTTTCTGCAGTCATGAAACACTTGGAAATATGAGACAATCATGATTTGCAGGCCTAGTAATGTCTTGAAAAAAAAAAAAAATTAAGTTATGGAAATCTCTATCATGAACAATTGTTCAAATTTAATTGTGTTCCTCTCTACAATATTTAATTGGATATAATTGTTTTGTTTGTGTAGTCTCTGTCAAGTGATTTTTAAAATCCTTATTCGATAATCATGAAGGAATAAAAAAAGTCATCAATAAATGGTATGGAACCACTGACAAGAAAAAAAATCACAGTATATATAGCTTCTGGTCCATTTTTCACTCAGAATAGCATGGTTAAGTCAAGTGCGTGTGATCTGTGCAGTGTGGCCTGCTGGATAGTTTGGCAAGATGTTGGCATTTAGTCATTTGGTGTTCCATGAAGAATGATTGTCTCCCTCTGCTGGTGGTACATTTGAATGCATCTTAATGTATTTTCTGACATTTGCATGTGTTTGTAGAGAAAGAGCTGGTCACCCCTCCACTGGATGGCGTTATTCTTCCAGGAGTCACCAGACAGTCGCTGCTGGACCTTGCCAGAGAATGGGTGAGAAACAAGAATGGAAAGGGGGAAGTTTCTCAACTCACCTTCTTGTGTTCTCTAAAACAGATTGCAAAACCATATTTGTACAATAATATTCAAGTAATTGACAGATCAGTTACACATTAAGGATGTTCCATTCTAGCACTTTGGCATTCTTTAATACCATGTAATACTAAAAATACTATGGTATATGAATATGAAAATTGTTCAGTAACATGTTGCATATCAAATACCAAGACGTCTGTTGCCATACCTGTATCATAGTTCTGCCATAGTACTGTTTGTAAGGGCTGCGTGTCTGTTTCAGGGGGACTTCAAAGTGACAGAGCGCCGAGTTTTAATGAAGGAGCTGATAGACGCTTTAGATGACGGACGGATTCTGGAGGTGTTCGGTTCGGGCACTGCATGCGTGGTGTGTCCAGTTGGCAGTCTGCTCTACAGAGGACAGGTAACCAGGAAATGCACACTCTGCTTCTCTCATGCAAATGTCTACTGACAGTATCTTGCCAGTGTAATAAACATTTGTACATTTATCGCAAACACAGTTCTTGTTATTTAAATCTTTCAGACCTACCAAATTCCCACAATGAAGAACGGTCCGGACCTTGCTAAGAGATTCCACAAGGAGCTCACTGATATCCAGGTAGAGATGATTTTCAAATAGCCCTTGAATTAATAATATTCCTTTCATTCCATTGTTACACTGTCTAAACCTCTGCCCTGTTTCTCCATGTACAGTATGGACACACTCCGCGGGACTGGGCGCCGGTGATCATCTAACCGACCTGACGCAGGTTTCATGTCTTCATGTTTGTGTGTGGACTAAATAGACAGGGGTGTTATTCTACAGTAACAACCTTTCTAAACATAAAACCACCTATTAAATGTATGCAGTCTTTCCAAATGTGCTTACATGCTTGCTTGGATATCCATACGGCACAATTTGTAGCACTAGAGATCGTCCTTAAACTGAAGTACAAGCTGTCATAAGCCATACGCAACTATAGGCAACAAGCAAATATGTTCTCCTTGCAATAGTTACTGATCCAATCTGTAAACATTTTTCTTTATCAACCCTTTATAACATCTCCTAAAATGTTATTTTCCTACAACTTTTATCTGTATTAACATTTCAACTTTATATTGCGGGAATGGTGCTAAGAAATCGGGCAGTTGAGAAGGATCAGACTTCAGCACGTAATTATTTTAATGTAAATGTTCATTCACTGAGCTGCTTGTTTGAGTAACAGGAGAACAGACGTCATTATTTTCTTTCTTTCTAGCAAGATGCATCAATTTAAACAGTTCTGTTTCTTTTAAAAGACACTAAATTGGTCTTTTTAAGTCCAAAGAAAAAAAAGTGTAAATGATTGTATATGTCTGTTTAGAGAAGGACACAGACAATGTGTTATCTCCAGATTTAGATCAATTAAAACCATGAGCTGAACTTATGCACGCACAAAGGGCTTCAGGACGGCCCAGACATAGCAGCTCTAGAGACCACTAGAAAAGTCTTGATGTGATAATCGTAGGTGATCATTACTAGGCTCTGTGTGTGTTGTCTATATGATATCCAGAACAACAATGTGACCTGTATGTACATGTGTTTGTGAAATATATAATGTTCACTGAACATGTAGAATGTATTGGTTGTAACTTATTTCTGGTGTTGTTTCAATGGTTAGAATACCTATCAGCTCATTATGAACCCCCCTTTCTTCTCTTCATGTTAAACTTGTATTTTAATCCATGCACTCCACGTCTCTGTAAGTGCCTGATGGAGTTGGCTGTTACTGTCTCTTTGTTGGCTGTATCTTTCACATTTGTCATTACTGTGCTGAGGGGGCTGCTGCTGCACTCGTGATGGGTTTGTTTTGTTTGGAGTAGATGGCTTTACTTTTTCTGTTACTGTATTTTTACACCAATAAATTCAATTTGCATCCAAAAACGTAATATGCTTTTTGCTTCAACGGCCTACAAATATTTGTTTCTGATCTAGTTTACTTGGTTATTAAGCATAAATGTTGATCAACATTAATATTTGGTGGATGTAAAATGTTTAGAAACTTCTTGCACACATTATTTGCTGAAAGCATGTCTGGTTCATATTTTATCCTGAAAGAAATAAAAACGTATAAGAAAAAGTAACATTTTAGTGCCATTAGGAGTGTTTTGCATAGTTGATTTGTTTTTGTGACATTTAAGCCCATATCTGCCAACATTTCTCATTATGACAACAATATTAGGATAAAATATGAACCAGTGAGCATGATTGACTAAAAAAAAAATCAAAACAGCCAAGCAAATGTGCTTAAGTGTCACGCAAAGTAAAGAAAATAGTTATATATACAGTTGAAGTCAAAAGTTTACATACGTCTTGCAGAATCTGCAAAATGTTGATTATTTCACCAAGTAAGAGGGATCATACAAATGCATGCTATTGTTTATTTAGTACTGACCTGAATAAGATATTTCACATAAAATTTGTTTACATGTAGTCCACAAGAGAAAATAATAGTTGAATTTATAAAAAGGACCCCGTTCAAAAGTTTACATACGCTTAATTCTTAATACTGTGTTGTTACCTGAATGATCCACAGCTGTGTTTTTTGTTTAGTGATAGTTGTTCATGAGTCCCTTGTTTGTCCTGAACAGTTAAACTGTCTGCTGTTCTTCAGAAAAATCCTTCAGCTCCCCCAAATTCTTTGGTTTTCCAGCATTTTTGTGTATTTGAACCCTTTCCAACAATGACTGTATGATTTTGAGATCCATCTTTTCACACTGAGGACAACTGAGGGACTCATATGCAACTATTACAGAAGATTCAAACACTCACTGATGCTCCAGAAGGAAAAACATGCATTAAGAGCCAGGGCGTGAAAACTTTTTGAATTTGAAGATCAGGGTAAAATTAACTTAATTTGTCTTCTGGAAAACATGTAACTATCTTTTGTAGCTTCTGAAGGGAATTACTAAATTAAAAATATGATATTTAGGTGATATACACATCTTCATTCTGTTCAAAAGTTTAGGCTCTTAATGCATGTTTTTTCCTTCTGGAGCTTCAGTGAGCGTTTAAATCTTCTGTAATAGTTGCAAATGAGTCCCTCAGTGTGAAAAGATAGATCTCAAAATCATACAGTCATTGTTGGAAAGGGTTCAAATACACAAAAATGCTGGAAAACCAAAGAATTTGGGGGAGCTGAAGGATTTGTTCTGAAGAACAGCAGACAGTTTAACTGTTCAGGACAAACAAGGGACTCATGAACAACTATCACTAAACAAAAAAACACAGCTGTGGATCATTCAGGTAACAACACAGTATTAAGAATTAAGCGTATGTAAACTTTTGAACGGGGTCATTTTATAAATTAAACTTATTTTCTCTTGTGGACTACATGTAAACATATTTTAAGTGAAATATCTTATTCAGGTCAGTACTAAATAAAGAATAGCATGCATTTGTATGATCCCTCTTACTTGGTGAAATAATCAACATGTTGCAGATTCTGCAAGACGTATGTAAACTTTTGACTTCAACTGTACATGGTCGTACATACAAATAACCTTCATTTTCATTGTGCGGAATATAATTTATTTTTTCACAATATCAACATCACAATGTTTTGGTACATTTATTTAAGACTTTGTTCTTTTTAAGATTTTGTTGTTTTTGTGTACAGATACCATTTTGATAAATCTTTCCTGTGATTCAGATTAACTCATAAACCATAACCCAATTTGATTGCATCATCAAAAGACAAAAAATACAACTAAGAATTGTAAAAACTAAAAATCTGTATCCATTAATGAAGTATATTACTGTAATAGGTAAAGAGAAGTAAATAAGAGGTGAAGAGATCCATACTATATAACTTTTTCAAGATAAACCCAAATTAGTAGTTCAATAATGTCTATTAAGAAAGAATTAATGATCTATTTTGTTGTCTAAAGGCAGCGTCGGATCTCTGGGCTGTAGAGGTTTTTAGCTTTCGCTCTGGCTGTCTTGAGGAGAGTCCTCATCAAACAAAGCCTGGGTGGTGTGGCCTAGAGGGTTGTAGATGATGCCTTCCACCTCTCCGCCACCATTGGCCGTCTTCTGGAAGTGGATCTCCAGGTTGTCCTGCAGGTTGTCTTTGTCCATGATGTCGGGGATGCCCGTCAGCAGCACTGTGCGCATGCACTCGGAGTCACAGATCTGAAAGAGAGCAATAGTCAGTTTACATCATAAACAATGCAGCATTAACAGCTGAAATTATTGCGACTCTTCTTACCTTCATCTGTGAAATCTCACCATTGAGGAATGGAGTGACCTTCACCTTGTACTTCTTCTTACCAAAGTCTACATCATGATCTTGTTTGTCGGAGAGACCTTTGGCAACTGAAGACAAATAGAAACAAACAATAAAAAAACACCTCAAGCATCATGCACTGAGATGTCAGACTGAGTAAAGTTAGTTAACGTACTGTTATTATCTATGAAGGTAATGACCACAGTGCCAGAGTCGTGCAGCATGTCTGTGTTCTCCACCTCGCCGCCTCCATTCCTTGTCCGAGAGAAATGGATGTCCAGTTTGTCTAGTACTCTCTCCTCAGGTTCTTCCTTTGGCAGGTTGGAGACTAGGATTCTGCGTGGGCACACTTGTGTTTCCATCTAACATATGGGGAGAGATTGTTGTTTTATATCACATTAGTTCAAAGGAACACAATGCAATCCTAAAAAAAGTCAGCTTGTCTCCATTACCTCAACATAGCTGGGTACCAGGAATTGAATGAGTTTAGCCTGCACAGTGATGGTACAGTCTCCAAGTTGCACCGAATGCTCCTTAAGATTCAATATTTTCTGAGCCACTAAGATGCATCAGAAGAGATTTGAAGAGAGGTTAATAAAGCAATAAGCCACAAGAGGCACTGGTATGTGTTATAGTCAGTTTAGTGTCTCAGTGTGAAAATCTATGGCAATGGTTCATAACCAGAGGGCCCAGACCCACTAGAGGTACTCAGCAAACTTCCAACGGAGATTCAAGATGAATTCAAATGATTTAAAACATAATATTACAAACAATTTAAACAAATAAAAAGATAATTTTCTTATTTCATTTCAACCCTTCATCAACTTTTTTCTTCTTTGAAGAAGCAATGTTTCTACAGACGTGGAAGACCTGATTATATGAGGCAGCCTAATTATAAAAGTGTGATTTCTAGAGCAAGACAATTATGTGAAAATCAATACAATCTCAAAAAGTGATGCCTTTTTATAATGTATATACATTTGTATGTATATACATTGTATTAATGTAAAAAATGTATTAATATAAAAATTAAAATATGATTTTTTTTCTAGTACTTTATGAACAACTAGAAGACTGCATTAGTTGAAAAGAATTGGATTGCTAAAACTTAAACCACATTATTTAATTTTTACATTTTAATTATCATTATTTTAGTTATTTTCTGTTATTAATTTAAAGAAACAAAGAGTGGCCATGTGTTAAAATAAGTTAAGAGGGGAGCTTCATGTATTGTGCATGCATGGGCCTTCAAATATCTTTGTCAGTGATGTACCTGACGCCAAAGCCTTTCATTGTATGTTCAAAAAATAGTAGAAAAACTCCTTAAAATATATTATTGTGTGTTCCACAGAAGAAGAAAAAAGCCATACAGGTTTGGAATGGCGTAAGTAAAATATGACGAATTGTTCTTTATTACAGGTGAACCGTTAAGCACTTTTGACATTGTTTCTTATTGTGATTATGCTAAAGATTTTGAAAATTACACACCATCCTTTTCCTCGAAGGTGATCAGTGCTGTTCCACCCTCCATCGGATAAACTATTCGGGGATTCACATCAAAACCCACAGCATGGGCTCCCTCTTTTGTATTCCCCCGAAACACAACCTTCCTCTCAGGCACCGCTGTAGAGATCTGTGGAGTCAATGTAGAGCCTTGTTAATAATATCACATTTGTTAAAGTGTCCATGGATTTTTCAAAAATAAACATTGCCATTTTAAGTTCAAAATTGACATGAACATAAGGGAAAATATAATATTATTTTTTTTTAGATTATTACTAAAAAGTATTTCATCATATTGTACTGATATACTTTAGACCCAATTCAGTGCAATGGTTGCAGCTAAAATAAGTGAATTTCTTTATTTTGACACTTTTAAACCTCAGTTTGCTTTTTCAGACTGCTGTTTTTACAGTCCAAGCTTTGCATCTCCTCCTTTATTTTCAGGATCTCCTTCTGCAGCTTGATGTTCTCCTCCTGTACAAATCTGCATTTCTCCTGCATAGAAGAACCCATTACCACATTTTAAAAATATATCTTTAAATTAGGGGATTGTGTCTGTACATTTATTTATATGGACCTTCTCTTTCTGAATTGTTTTAGTACGTTTCTTGTCCTCTTCTTCAGATAACGCTTTCTTTTCATTAGCTCGTTTTTTAAATTCCTTGGCATAGTATTTGTTGCTATCTATGCCATCTCTCAGTATTTTTTGTTCCTTCAATATTGCTTCATATTGTGCCTGTGGACAGATGAGATGACATTACGATGAACAAGCCTAACTTGTATTCTGGTCGACAGGACAAGCCATTTGTATTGTAAAATAATACCTTGTATTTACTGATCTCCAGTAAACTGTCCTGACATCTCAAAGACTCACCGTCTGTAACAAGGCTGAAATCCTAAGTGGACAAACAAAATGACAAACAGGGTCATTGTACTGAACAGAGAATAGATGGCAAAAAAGCATTTGCCAGAAGAACTTCCTTTACCTCAGCAGACATTTCTACCTACGCAAGAACCTGTGAACAAACAGAAAGCACTGTTACCTAGGCCAGAAGAGTTTATAATCTATATATGACTACCTTGTTTTTCATTGAATCAAATATTTTATCGTCTGAACACAGCTGATTAAGTTTGGCTACTATATTTATGTTTTAGTATGAACTAAACATGAAGTTCAACGTCACACCATGAGTTGTTGACTTCGTCAAAAGCGCTGTAAAACAGTTTAAATATATTAAACACTTTATTAGGCGCCAGCATACACTTGTTTGTTTTGTTCGTTTTTGAAAACATTGAGGGAAAATGCTGACATTAAATACTTTCGCTTGTCATACAGCCTATACTGCGTCTTACAAGACTGCCTTTTTAACAAAACTTCACACAATTAACATTATTGCATATTTTATAACATATTTTTTGTAACGGGTTTCGTTTAAACCATTGTGAACATGTTTTGTTGTGTCTTTGCCATTTATTTTACGCAATGGCCTAATTATACATAAACAGATGAAACAAAACACTTACCGTGATGAAGCAAACAGTAGAGAGAGCAGTTTCGCTTTCGTTTCAGGTATTAATCATTGAAATATGAACAAGCTCTTCACCAGGGGGTGGTGTTGATCATTAATACATTATTTAACACATGTAGCCTATACATACAGCAACAGTATATCAGTAGCCTAGCCTATACGTTATTATTATTAATTTACATATCACATTTTTAATTTACCTACAATAAGGATATTTGTTTTAAAAATCTATAAGATTGATATTCAATGTGATAGGGGCACCAAGTTTAGGATTTTGTACCCGGTTGTATCCAAGTTGCAGGCTACAGGAAAACTAGGTTTCAGCTTTACGTTCAGGTTGTGCTGGTGATATATTTTTTCATCCTAAATAGAATAATTAATTTAATAGACATTACATTAGTAATTGATTCAAAGTGACTTAATGAGACAAAGTAATTACTCTGGGGCTGTAACACCATGCAGCTGTTTTATTTGATTTGATTTATTTAGTTTAGTTTAGTTTAGTTTAAACTCCTCTATGTGCTCGTCCTAAGTAATCTTGACATGCACATTTCCAAGGAATCGAGCACGGATGACACGCCTCAGTTACTGATAGACAGTTACATTATCCAAAGTCTGCCCTCTATGTAGGCGGAGCTTGACAGAACTGCGTTTAAGAGGAACCATTTATTAATTCAAGCACAGTGTGGAAAAACGTTGCGAGAGGGCAAGGTAGGTCTTGTGTTTCCGTCGTTCGTCTCAGACGCCTTTTGTGCATTTTCAAACAGCATGGGAAAAGTTTTGTGGAAAAGTGCTTTGCTCATCGTGATTTATTATGTAAAATTAGACGTCACTTGTTGCTATAGCATTTTTTTTCCTACAAGGAACTAACTCACTTTTATGTAGCATATTGATGTAGTAAACTGTTAAAGATGAATGAGGAATTTAATCAAATGATTTATTTTTCTATTGTTTTATTTTTATCTAAAACATGTATGTCTGCTGGCAGATCGGTAACTTGGAGCCCACGGATCCACGGACTGATCATTGACCGTCAGCCGTTTACAAATCCAGCTGTTCATTTAACAATTAAAGGTAAGTTGAATTGAAGTGCATCCTCTCTCTTTCTTTTACTGCAGAAGATTTTTTTTTAATTCTGAAATTAATGGATTATTAATTTAAGCATTATGCTCAGTGAGAAACAGCAACTGAAATTAATCAGTGACTAAAAAAAAGGTAAAATGCCACATTCACAGCTTCCCCTTTTTGCTGCAATAGAAGCCTAGGTGCTAAAACCAGTCTCTCAGTCGCAATGTGGGTTGGCATTCATAAGGGGAATTCCTTTTATCAAGAAAAGGGAATAAAACTACACAGATTTAATCTACTGATGCCCTGGTTTGCCCTCAGTCAGAAATAAGAAAATAAGACAATCTCCAACTGTGTGAACAAAATGTATTTTGCTGACTTAGTTTGAACCACTTTCTCTGAGACATGCATAATCCTGAGTTTCAGTTATTGTTTCTAAGGTCAGCCTGTCTGGTAGGCTTTTGCTTCAAATTTCTAGATGTGAAAGAGGAAGTGATACAAGAATTAAAATGATATGCTTGCATTGTTATAGCTAAAAAAAGGAGACAGTAAATTGTACATCTGAAAAGGTTTTTAAATCGCAACCCTGCATGTGAGATATAAAGGTCTGATGGGTTACATTGAAAGTTTGTATCATTGTCCGCTAAAACACATCAGACACATTTCATCTGTTACTTTTAATGTTTTAACTCTCTCTCTGTTTGCCATCCAGATGTTGAAAGTGACATTAGGCCTCGCTCTGGTGGCTCTGGTTGCTTGCTCGCAGTGCCCCAACAATGAAGTGTGTGAGGCAGGCCAGACATGCTGCCAGGATCTCACCGGAGAGTTCAGCTGCTGCCCTTTCCATCACGTGAGAGACCGAACTAGTGACAGATACATAAATACAGTTTCATTTCAGATTATTACTGTCAGGTACTCTTCTATAAATGCAATAAGGTTGTAGAAAGCAGTTCAGATCAGACAAGAGAAGATAAAATGCACAGTGATATGAAAGTTAGTGCTCTGTGGTTGCTCTCTATTTATTCTCTCTCAGATATTCCTCAATAGCACCCTTTTTGACACACATTCACACTGTCAGCTCTTGTAATAAGGGATATGATAAGGCAACCGTATAGTATCAACATGCAAATCACTCTTTGATGACTTTGATATTCAAAGAGTGCAAAGAAATGAAGCTGTAATCAGGAGGTTGTCTGTCAAATGTCCAGCATCAGTGCTGTATTGCTCAATGAACTCTTTCCAATATGTGTGTGTGAAGGATCAGCTCATGCATGCGTATAATTGAGTTTGTGTGTGTGTGTGTGTGTGTGTGTGTGTGTGTGTGTGTGTGTGTGTGTGTGTGTGTGTGTGTGTGTGTGTGTGTGTGTGTGTGTGTGTGTGTGTGTGTGTGTGTGTGTGTGTGTGTGTGCGTGTAGGGAGAGTGTTGTGAGGACCACCTGCACTGCTGTCCTGAAAACATGCTGTGCAGTGTCATGGACTCCATGTGTATAAACGGCACACATAAAATACTGTTTGTGGAGAGGAAACCGGCTAAACGGACAGACTTTCCCAAAGTGAGGAGTCTAAATAAGAGTACTCAAAGCTGCTTGTTTTGTCTTAAATTGATAGTTTACCCAAAACTGAAAGTTCTGTCATCATTTACTCAACCTCATAAAAAAGACAATATTTTGAAGAATGTTGGTAACCAAACAGATGGTAGCTATTTAGTTGTTTTTTTCTTCAGTCAATTGCTACTGTCAACTGTTTGGTGACCAAACTTCTTCAAAATATCTTCTTTTGTGTTCAACAGAAGAAACAAACTGATACAGGTTTGGAACAACATGAGGTTGAGTAAATGATGACTGCATTTTCATTTTTGGGTGAACTTAACAATCCTCATTCCTCAGTCGTTCAGAATGATTCCCTCATTACCTGCAAGTGAAGACGACATCACCTGTCCCGATGGCTCCTTCTGTCCTGCCGAGTTCTCCTGTCTGCTGATGGCGTCATCATATGGGTGCTGTCCCGTAGCACAGGTAAGTTACATTATTACAGGAACAAGGGCCCAAACCACTAGCTCCTTGTCCATGACATGGTGTATTGAATAGCCTCTCACCTGGTCACAAAAGAAGTGTGGTGTTGCTAAATCATAGACCCTTAGAGATATACTCTTTTCTATACTTTATTTGTTTTATAACAATATATACTATATGTTTCTCTTTTTCAGGCCCTTGTGTGCTCAGATGGGAAACACTGCTGCCCAAAAGACCATGAATGCAGTGCAGACAGCAGTTCCTGTGTCAAACTAAAAGGTATGAAAGAGGTTGACTAGAGCGTTTCATGATTAAACATCCTTCATTTAAAGGAGATCCCATATAGATTTATAACGGGTTTACAGTAGTGAGATTAACTATTAATTTAGATAGGATATAAATGCAGCTCATGGTGTTGTCCTGTGATTGCTTGTAGAACCAGTCAAGGCTGTTCTTTGTGGAAATGGGACCTCAGAGTGTCCCGTGGACACCACATGTTGTGAGACAGAAGATGGTCAGTGGGCGTGCTGCCCCATGCCAAAGGTATCGGCCCAGATGAAATACAGTAATATGCGCAGAAACATGTTGAGTTCTCAGTTCACAAAGTTAAGCTGTTTTTGCACAGTCTGAGAAACATTTAAATAAATATACATTTTGAAACTGAATTTCTTCTTTATTCTAAAATTAAAACTAAAAATTACCATTAAAGCTAGTGTATTTTTGTGATACATTTTAAGATGTACTTTATCATTGTGATGGCAAATATGAATTTTCTTTACTACAGACTTTAGTGTCACATGATCCTTGGGAAATCATTCTAATGTGCTGATTTATTAAACACAGCTGTGCTGCTTAATACATTTGTGGAAACTTCTTTGATGAATGTAAAGTTCAAAAGAGCTGCATGTATTTGAATATCATTTTTAATAACAATATAAAAGCCTCTTCTGTCTCTTTTGATCAATTTCAAGGATCCTTGCTGAATAAACTTTTCGTCATTTGTTCATAAATGTTTTCATCTGCATTCTTTCCTCTGTCGTTTGTGTTTTCTCTAGGCTGTATGCTGTGATGATAAAATCCACTGTTGCCCAGAGGACAGTGTCTGTAATGTTGAAGGCTCCAAATGCATGTCCTCCACCAATCAGGAGCTGCCTATGTGGGCCAAGTTCCCTGCTCGTCTTAGAGCTGAATGGGAAGATCACAAACGTAGGCTATTATCCCAGAGAGTTATTCACTTTCTGATAACTTCCACGAATGCAATTCAGCATTTTTGTTTCTTTGCCCTTATTCTTCAAAAGCTGCAAAAATGAGGGCTGAAGCTGAACTCACTACAACCAGACAAATCACTACTGTTGGCAAACAAATGACTACATTGCCTGGTGCACTACCAAAGAGTATGTGCACATTTGTAGATAGCCATAAATACATGTTTTATATATGTGCACATAAATAATAACACTATTTAAATGGTTTCTGTCATTGCCTTCTTTATATTCAGCCTCTGATGTTCCCTGCAATGACACTGCGGCCTGTCCAGATGGAAGCACATGCTGTAAGACTAAAGAAGGAGGATGGGCCTGCTGTCCTCTACCACAGGTAAATCACCTGATCACTGAGATCACTACATGTAAGTAACAGGTCCCTTAAAATAAAGTACAGGCCGTATGTTGTGATGACTTCATCCACTGCTGTCCTCATGTAAGACATGCGATGTTACTGCTGGGTCTTGTAACGGACCTTCAGGATCTCAGCCCTGGTTCAAGAAGCTAAACCGATTCTGTGGCTGTTACACAAGGTAGATCAAAGCAAATCTATTACCATTTGATATGTTCTTGAACTGACATTCAGATGTTCCCTGTAATGACACTGCGGCCTGTCCATGGAAGCACATGCTGTAAGACTACCTGATAGGCTTTACTTATGTAATTATACATTTAAGTACTGACTACATGTACTCACTACATGGCTTGCATGTAATTACACATAATTTATTGTTATTATAATAGTAAGTACATGCAACGTGTAACAGGGCTCCCTTAAAATAAAGTGTTACCAAATATTTCACAGAATAATAATTATTTTAACCTTTCTTTCTTCTGTGGAACACAAAAGAAGATATTTTGATAAGATAACTGTATTTTCTCAATAGGCCGTATGTTGTGATGACTTCATCCACTGCTGTCCTCATGGTAAGACATGCGATGTTACTGCTGGGTCTTGTAACGGACCTTCAGGATCTCAGCCCTGGTTCAAGAAGCTGCCTTTTCACCACAAGGTAGATCAAAGCACTGAATCCAGTGATATGTTCTTGAACTGAGTGCATTCAGATGTTCCCTGTAATGACACTGCGGCCTGTCCAGATGGAAGCACATGCTGTAAGACTAAAGAAGGAGGATGGGCCTGCTGTCCTCTACCACAGGTAAATCGCCCACTGAAAACAACCAATCATGACACAACGGGCCCTTCATCCACTGCTGTCCTCATGGTAAGACATGCGATGTTACTGCTGGGTCTTGTAACGGACCTTCAGGATCTCAGCCCTGGTTCAAGAAGCTGCCTGTTAAACCGATCCGCAGTCAGAATGTGGCTGTTACACAAGGTAGATCAATGCATTGAATCCAGCACACACAGACACAGTATAAAACTACCATTTGATATGTTCTTGAACTGTCTTTTCTTGTGTTTCAGTGCATTCAGATGTTCCCTGCAATGACACTGCGGCCTGTCCAGATGGAAGCACATGCTGTAAGACTAAAGAAGGAGGATGGGCCTGCTGTCCTCTGCCACAGGTAAATCACCTGATCTAACAAAGGAATAATTATGTTAAACTTTCTTTCTTCTGTGGAACACAAAAGAATATATTTTGATAAGATAACTCAATTTTCTCTATAGGCTGTTTGTTGTGATGACTTCATCCACTGCTGTCCTCATGGTACAACATGTGACGCTACTGGTGGGTCTTGTAACGAACCTTCAGGATCTAAGCCTTGGCTGGAGAAGCTGCCTGCTCTCTCTAGAGCAGGTCAGAGGTCACCTGGGAACGTGAAGTGTGACTTTAGTCATGTTTGTCCGGATTCCAACACTTGCTGTAAGAACACTGATGGAGACTGGGGCTGCTGCCCTTTTCCTGAGGTACAGTATACTATATACAATCTAATCTTGCATGAGTAACCAAATGAGAAAATACACACTCCGTTTTCAACTTTGAATTTTATTACTCTTGGTGATATCCCTGTCCCTCTTTCACAATGATATTCTTCAAGTGCTCAGCAACATTTATTTGAGAAATGAAACTGTCTCAGACCTTTTTTCAGACAATTACCCTATAGCTTGAAAGTTTGGGGTCTGTAAAATTGCCTTTAAAAGAAGTCTCTTACACTCACCAACCATGCCTCTGTTTGATAAAAAAAAATACTATTGCTAAATATGAATACAATTTAAATTATTTATTTTTTTTCATTTTGAATTACATTAAAAGGTAGTTTATTCCTGTGATGGCAAAGCTTAATTATTCTTTTCCAGTCGTCAGTGTCACGTGATATTTTTAGAAATCATTCTAATATGCTGATTTGGTACTTTCTTATTATTTTCAATATTGAAAGCAGTTGTGCTGTTTTATTTTTTGTAGAATGCATTTTAAATTTTTAAAGGATTTTTTTGATGAGTAGAAAGTCCAAAAGAACAGCATTTATTTAAAATGGAATATTTTAGTAAGGGTATAATGTATTTATTGCACCGTTTATTCAATTTGATGCACCTTAGCTGAATACATTTTTTTTTTTATTGACCTCAAACTTTTGAATGGTAGTGCAAATAAGTAATTATTTTTTCCTTAAGCAAATATATTTTTAAAGCATAAACCTCAAAACTTTTATATTAGATTTATCAAACTCAAAAAAAGAAGAAGCTTTAAGATTCTATATACATTTTGCTACAAATATGTTATCTTCTTTAATGTTTAAATGGTCAAAAAGACCCAACAAATACCCATTAAAAATGAATTTTGCAACTAAAAGGCACTAAGCTACTTTAGACTAGTTCTATCACATACCAAAAGTGCATATATAATTATAAAGAATTAATCATAAAAAATAACTAAAAGTCAGGTTGTTCTGTCTGCAGGCTGTGTTGTAAGGATAAATTCCACTGCTGTCCACACGGCACCACTTGTGACTTTGTAACACTCACCTGCACGAGCAACACCACATCTGTTCCCATGTCAGACATTAACCCACCCTCAGCTAAGGAGGAACAGAGACAGCATGGGGAAGTGAAAGACAGAGTGGGGAAGTACAATAGCAGGGTTCCATGTGATTCACAAACTTCCTGTCCAGATTACACTACTTGCTGTCTTATTGCAAAAACCAACAAATGGGGCTGTTGCCCTCTGCCTAATGTGAGTGTGACTGTTATATACAACACAGAGATGTTTATTTGTGCTAAACATCTACTAAATTCTCATGTCAAGACATGTTCTGCAGGTTGTTGTTTTACTAAACGACCTGTTTTTCTGGTTGTATCATCATGAGTTCACATCTATTAAGAAGGCCCTTTGTTTTGAGTACATAGTTCCTGGTATTTCCGTGTGCGTGCAACACAGATGCACAGTCCTCACTGACTCCAAAATAGAGACAAAGTACTATACTGTTTAAAAAGTTCTGGTTGTTTTTTTTTTTTAAAGAAATTAATACTTTTATTCAGCAAGGATGCTGAAAAGGATGCTAAGTTGACCAAACGACATTCAAGACAGTAAAGACATTTCAAATGTTACATAAAGATTTATTTATCATATATATGCTGTTCTTTGGAGCTCTAAGAATCATTTTAAAAATCATGAAAATAACAAAAATTAAGCAGCACAACATTTTCAACTTTGATAATAAGAAGAAATGTTTCTCAGGCATCAGATCAGCATATTAGAATGATTTCTGAAGGATCATGTGACACTGAGTAATGGCTGTTGAAAATTAATTTTGCCATCACATAAATAAATTACATTACAAAACGATTTCAAATTGTAATAATATTTTGCTATATTACATTTTACCGGATTTTTTGGATCAAATAAATACTTTTTGGTGAGAAGACTTTCACAAAACATCTTACTGACCTCAAACATTTGTAATATGGAAATAGACTATATGCTATTTGTTTTGCAAATGTAAAAACAGAGCATGTTGTGAAGGTCAGATTGCACATATGTTTTCAGCTTGAATCTTTTTCTCATTTTTTCTCAGGCTGTATGTTGCACAGATGGGGAACACTGTTGTCCGGCTAACTATAAGTGTGATATGACCAGAGTGGCTTGCATCAAGGGAGATGTGGTGATCCCCTGGTACAATAAAATTTCTGCTCAAAGCACACCGGCTCCAAGCGTGGATCTCGGCGCTGTTGAGTGCGACGAGCGGTTGAGTTGCTCTGCAGATTCGACCTGCTGTCATCTGTCCACGGGAGAATGGGGCTGCTGCCCTCTTCCTGAGGTACAGTAAGAACATGTGTATATGGACTGGCCACAGAAAATCTATTCAGGTTCAATATATTTAATGCTCCTCTTATTTGCCATAGGCTGTTTGCTGCCCAGACCAGAAGCACTGCTGTCCCAAAGGCTACAGGTGTGACGTGCGTAGACGCTCCTGCATTAAAACCACCTGGCTGCATGTGGAAATAGTCCCACTTGCCAACATTGATGACCAAAAGCCACAGTCGAGCGTCTCAGAAAAGGACATTCAGTGTGGAGGAGGATATAATTGCAAAGATAGTGAGACCTGTTGTCCAACCTCCCAGACCATCTGGGGCTGTTGCCCATCTCCAAAGGTACAGTAATGTATTGAACCTTAACAAGCACATACGTACTTGAAACTAGTTGCATATCTTCAAAGGTAAAGTATTAAACTATCATTTACTCACCCCCGTGTTGTTCCAAGGTTTTCTTCAGCTGTGGAACACAAAAGGAGACATTTTATGTCTATAGTTCTATATTTTTTGTCCATACAATAAAAACCATTGGTGTCCGATGTCGTTTTGAGCACCCATGAGTTTCACTATATGCACACAAACAGTTAAAACATGTTTAATTGTACAAAATTAATTAGTTAATGGGTTAAAGATGTTGATTTAGAGTTCCAGTGCATAGTAGTTGGATCGAAGAATGAGTTTCCTTTGAATGCAATCATGGAAATGAGCACACTGTCTTGTGAATTTAGTTCTATTGACTTTTCTGTAAATTCAAATGGCAGTCAAACTGTAAATGTTTATCTATTCTTGTCCGTGTACTTTCTCTTACTCCTTTCTGTCCTTTGTTATCTCTCTCTCTCTAAAGGCCGAGTGCTGTGATGATATGAAGCACTGCTGCCCTGCTGGATACAAATGTGGAGCGGGTGGAACTTGCTCTTCAGTCGTAGGCTTTGACTGGAACAACTGGGACAACTGGAGGGTGTTCTTCTCCAAAAACAAACAAGCTATTACTCTATAAAAAAACAAACAAAACACCTGGGCTATTCCCACTCACTCGTTTAAATGGCCAACACTCCCTAAAGTGTCAGATTTTTTTAATGTTACATTTATTAAAGTACTAATCAAAGATAATCAGACAGTTTACTGTAAAAGGTTGATTTTATTTGCAGGAGAAAGTTTCATTAGGGCTGAATATGATGGTTAATATCTGTTTCCATTGTCTATCAGTAATACCAACTCAATTGTATCCACTGAACCATTTGTACATTTTAAGAATTGGTCATTGTTGTAAAGTGTACATTGTTCATAGTTTTGCATTGTTTTATCTGAAGAATAATTTGACTGGAATGATGGAAAGATGTAAAACATATTGAAGCATAGATGACCTCTAGTGGCTGGATTTAATTCACACGTCTGTCATTATAACTTGGCATGTACAAATATCACAGGTCTCAAAGGTTTACAGGTTCATTTTTTCAGACTTGACATCATGCAGTCTTGTTATTATGACCGCATTGCCCTGGATAAGGAAACATATCAAATTAATCTCTTCATATAAGAAACATCACCCTTTCTGTGTAACTTCCTTATTGCAGGTCTTGATCTTTACCATTATTTGCATTGTCTTTTTTATTGGTTTAAATGCTGGTTATATTGATTGAGCATTGTGACAGATAACAAAAAAGTTTTCTGAAGTAAAAATTTGACCAATCTGAAACCTTGTCAGCTTTAAAAATAAAATAAATGGGGGAAAAAAATTGTTTTGTCTTTTGTACCGTCTTTTCTCTTTCAAATGTATTCAATTTATTTCAAATTTATATAAATTTATTACAATAGTTTATATTTATTTTGTATTTAAAAAATATATATATAATAACTACAAATATGAAGGAAAAATACCATGTCCATTTTCATTTCAAAATTAAGGTTGAAATTGTAGGTGCTGTGACTGCAAACAGTTTTTCACAATTTATTTCATGTTTCATGTCACATTTTGTGGGGAATGTAATTTTTTTTTTAATAAAAGCAAATCCAGAAATCTATTTATTCAGTCTTTTTTGCAATTTTAGCTTTTATTTTATATTTTGCTTTAAAAACAGTTTGTGGGCTATAATTTTCTGGATAATTAGAAAGAAAGAAAGAAAGAAAAAGAAAAGACCGGCTTAAGCTTAGTTTTTTAAGCTTAAAAATACAGGTTGAAAAAAACTGGGAGTAATAAGAAATACGAAAATACAGCAACAATAGCAGGCAGAGGGCAGCATAACTCCCTGTAACTAACCAAAGAACCCTTCAACTGTTGCTGCAGTTGGGATCTACCAAATCAACCTGAGGTGTGTTTCCCAAAGGCTATTGTCGCAAGTTCATTTGTTACAAATAGAGTTCAATGGAAACTGCGACCATAGTTAGCATACAATGCTTTTGGAAAACGCACCCCTGGTCGATGGTTCCATTATGGCAGTAATACAAATCTCGGCTGGGTCAGAACAGTCAAAGGTGTGTTTGGCACGCAGTCTAACCCACTAACTCACTTTGGGCGTTGCATTAAAACAAACACAGAGAGAATGGAAGGAAGAGTAAATATGGACAGAAACTCTCAACAAATTGTAAAGCCCTCGATTTAACTGTACGTTTCTCTGACGTCATGACGCACTGACGTGAACATCCTGCCCACGCATTCGTCGATACATAGAACATGTTGATAGAACGGCGCTTGTTCGATGGAACTCTGGTGCGTTGGTTCCATATTACCTCAAGATCTCAGTCGTTTCGATTACGTTGCAATGTTTTCTGAAGACGTAAGTATTACACTGCGCTGCACCTGCTAAAGCAGTGGCTGCGTATATTCTGAATTCACGTTTATGAATTCAGAATTCATAAAGAGTTGAGTTGCGCATCAATTAAGTTTTTTTCGAGGTTGTTTTCGGTAAAAGACAGCCAGGCTGTCTGCCTCAGCTATCAGTCACATGTCGACGGAGGATCTGTCCACTTCCGACAGCGAAGCTGCCTTCGCGGGAGCCGGGGAGCGCTGGGCGCCGGTGGGAGCCGTGGCCAACCCGGAGGATGAGCAGTGGAAGCGGGACACGCAGGCTGGCTCTTTGTCGTGCAGCGATGCAGACATGGTATCCAGGCTGCGGAATCTGGAGGATGAGCAGGAGCAGCTGAACTCGTCGCTCCTCGCGTTAACGTCTCACTTCGCCCAAGTGCAGTTTCGGCTGAAACAGATCGTCCACGCGCAGAGCGACGAGAAAGAGAGGATGCTGCTGGAGCTGGAGGAGTTTGCCTTCAAAGGATGCCCTCATGTCATAGGCTGCAGGGCACAGGATGCTCAGATGCTGGAAAACTCTGTGAGTTCCGTTCTTTTCTGTCGTAATGAACTCTACCCTGCAGAAAAAAAACATTGTAAACCAAACCAAGATTTCCCAAAACCCAAGACCTGATCTCTCAGTCTGGTCAGATAGTCTTTTGAAGGGGTTGGTGGTTTTCAGCTGGCCAGGCTGTGAACCCAGTTGAAAATCCAGATAAATGCCAGCTTGGCCAGACTGGGGGTCCAGCTAGACCAGTTTAAGTTAGCTAAGACCAGAAAACAGGCTTAGTCCCCCCCTCCCCTGGCATAAAATGGCATAAAACCGTCTCAAATACATGTGATCGACATCAGGGCTTTTCGATATTTTAGACACTGCAGGCCCCAAATATGATCATCCTCATGTGAGGGACCCATCTTATAATTAAAAGACATTACAGTGTATTTTTTTGTATAAAGACCCAAATTACACTGGACAAAGTATTATTTGGAAAATATTTAATTTCTGTCTTTCTGTTACATTTCTGTTAATTTCTGTCGTTCTGTTTTCTACTCATTATAGCTGTCACAGCTGTACTGTTGTTAGATGTATTGTTTATTTGCTTATTATTGTTATTATTATTAATTTTTTTTACATTTTAACACTGTCTTTCTGAACTTTTCAGTGCAGTCCAATTTGAAAACGTCTTTCAGGTGACCTGGGGGCTGTTTCATAAAACAAGTTTACCGAATAAGCCAGGCTTATTTCAGTTAGTCTGACATATTTTGAACTAAATCAACTGAAAATAAGTCAGACTAACTAAAATAAATCTGTCTTATTTGGTAAACTTGTTTTATTAAACAGGTCCCTGATCTACAGCATCATCAGTGTTGTTTTGTTTCAATAAGCCTTTTTCAATAGTCCTCAACAGTTCCTGACTTACTGTAACAATATGCACATGTGATACACCCACCCGTAATTACACAAACCCCTTTCATTCACATATGATCAGACAATATAATATCCATGTGATGCCCTCAGGAATCAGCATTCAATTTGTCTGCATCTCTTTTGTTAAAAGGCTTGTTTCTGTGTCATTCAAGCAACTAATCAACACCGTCGTAAAAATAATCAACACAGTACCGTGATAAACATCACAGTAAACAATATACAAGGAACATTTAAGTCACTTTTTCCCCTTATGTCTTCCTGCTGGAGTATCTTGTTACTGCCATTAAAATACATTCCTTTCTTATTTCCTCCTCTGCACTCTTTGCTTGCAGGATGCATTGGTGAGTACTATGGAAATTACCCTTGTGCAGTCTTTCTTTCAGTGTTTACTTTAAGTATTCCTGATATGATAAGAGTTCATACTTGGTTTGGTTTTGTTCAGTCTCTTTTTCTTTTTATATTAATCAGTTACATTTGTGTTCCCCAGAGACTTAAATGTGCAAGCTTGACAGGACTGTAGTTAAACTATAACTGTGTTGTGTGTATTGTAATTCTGAGTTGCTTTGCATTTATGTATAAGCAAAGCTAAGCCAAATGAAGCAAACTAATTAAAAGCTCATTATCCTTCACCAGAGCATATGCAAATGTGTTCAGCTAGCTACAATGTATACACCGTGGAAACACTCCGTGTTTGTGTTTTTATAATATGCAGAGTGAAAGAGAGAAGAGGGAACGCTTGGAAGCTCAGAGAGAGAAGCAGAAGGAGCTGATTTTCCAGCTGAAGACTCAACTCGACGACCTGGAACGCTTCGCCTACCAGGAGGGCAGCTATGACTCACTGCCTCAGTCTGTGGTCATGGAGAAACAGAGGGTCCGTATGATGATAATACGCTCTCATGCTGTTGACGTCATTCTCAAAGTCATTTGAAGATGTATTGGTGCAAGTATTTACTCTTTAAACCATTGCAGGGGCATTTTATTTAGTGTCTGTCCACCTCAATACTGCAGGTGATCATTGATGAGCTGATTAAGAAGCTGGACGTGAACCTGAATGAAGACATTGGGAACCTCACTCCAGAGGAGCTCCGACAGAGAGTGGACGCCGCTATAGCTCAGATAGTCAACCCGGCTCGAGTCAAAGAGCAGCTGGTTGAGCAGCTCAAGACCCAAATCAGAGACCTGGAGATGTTCATTAACTTCATACAGGGTGAGGTCTGCTTATGGGGCAGTGATGATGTGTTGCTCATTTTTGTCATATTTAGTCAAATACACACACTAACATTCAAAAGTTTGGAGTCTGTAAGATTTGTGATGTAAAAAAAAAAAAGTCTTATTCTCGCCAATGCTGCATTTATTTGATCAAATACAGCAATTGTGTTGTTTTTGCCATTTTAAAATGTTATATTTTAAAATGTAATTTATTCCTGTGATATCAAAGCTAAATCGCAGCATTACTCCAGTTTTTAGTCTAGTTTCATTTATTAAATAGCACTTTATACAATACAGATTGTTTCCAAGCAGCTTCACAGTTATAAACAGAAATATATTTGTTCATTAATTATGGAACAAACTCAGTTTCAGCAATAAAGCAGCTCTACAGCAGACAATAGTGTCATTATCCTAAATAATTCAGATTCAATGTTGAATCAATTCAGTTTAATAACAGTGTCAGTGTTGCAAAGTTCATCAATTATGAAACGACTCAATTGCTGAACCAGTTCAGTTCAAGTTTGTGTTCTCGTTTGAATAATATTTTCTAAATATGAATTATTATGATCCTTCAGGAAGCATTCTTAAATGCTGATTTGGTGCTCTAGAAACATTTTACTGGCAGATCATTTTTATTATCCTTAAAAGGTGTGCGGCTTTGTTTTTTGTGAAAACGGATGCATTTTTCTGGCTTTTTTATTAAATAGTGAGATTTTTGCTCAATTTAATGCATCTTTGCTAAATTAAAATATCATATATCAATAACAATAACAAAAAAAGTCTTACTAACCCCAAACTTTTGAACAGTAGTGAATATCATTAAGCTTTATGCCACTATCTGCAGAGTCCACTGTACTGGTTTCCTGTGCTTTAAGTTTGATGTGTCTATTTGGAGCAACATAAATACAGTTAGATTACCATCCTGATCTTGCTCCTCTCAGATGAAGTGGGGAACCCTCTGTTAAATGATGGTGTGAAGAGCCAACAGCCCCGTGCTGCCGGACCAAACACTGGAGCCACTGGAGGGATGAAGCGAGGTAATTATACTTCACTTCATAATACTTTTTATATTTTATTTTACAGCTAAGACGTGTACCTTTAAACCCCTTCTCTCTGTCCAAAGTGGATCCTGAACAGGCTCAGAGGATGCGGGAAACTGGGCTTCAGCTGATCCAGAAAGCCTTAGCGGTGCTGCAGATCTTTGCTCTGAGTCAGTTCGGATGCGCCGCGGGTCACATGCCCCAGAACATGTGGTCTCAGGGTGTCGAGGCTCAAGATTACGGCCCCTTGCTGCAGAAACTCGAAGGAGCCGTGGAGCGTGTACGTCTGCAAGCCTCCCGCCAGCAGCACAGCACTCAAGATGAACATGTGGTCAGCTACTCCGCCTGCCTGACGCCCGGAGTACCTCGGGACGAACTCACCGCTTCTGTGCGTAAAGAACTGGCCTTGGCACTCCGGGACATCCTGGCGCATGGACTGTACACTCCTTCTCAAGGCATGAGCCTGGTCCTCGCCCCTATTTCCTGCCTGCTGCCCTTCAGCTCTTCTCCCCAGACACTGCATCCCTGGGAACTTTTCATCAAGTACTATCATTCCAAAAACGGCCAGGCGTTTGTGGAGTCGCCCGCCCGCCAGCTCTCTCAATCCTTCAGTTTACCTGTAGGAAGTGGTCCTGTGACGGTCACGCCCAAGCAGTCTCTGTTATGGGCCATCCATATGGTTCTTAAAGAGCATGGGCGATTCAAGCGCAGCGCGGACTCTGAGTTTAAGGCCTTAGTGTGCATGGCGCTCAATGAGCAGAGGCTTGTGTCTTGGCTCAACCTGCTGTGTAAGTCTGGGACGCTCATACACTCCCACTACCAGCCCTGGAGCTACATGGCCCAGACGGGCTTCGAAGGTGCCCTTCGTATCTTGGGC
This sequence comes from Ptychobarbus kaznakovi, assembly GCA_027422405.1. NCBI lineage: Eukaryota > Metazoa > Chordata > Actinopteri > Cypriniformes > Cyprinidae > Ptychobarbus > Ptychobarbus kaznakovi. The sequence goes on along the minus strand of CM049807.1, from coordinate 6,918,593 downwards.
CGCCTCAGCCATCTCAAGTTCAGCCTTCCTGTAGATTTGGCTGTCAGGCAGCTTAAAAATATCAAAGATGCTTTCTAAGCAAAATATATATATGGGAATTTTGATGGTTTGAGGAAAAAGGAGAACCCTCCCAACCCTCATAATCTTAAAAATTGTTACAAAAAAACAACACTATTTACACTAATATAAATATTATATATAACATGAATTTAAAAGATACTCCCAGATCAGCAAGTTCACTGGAATTAAAAGATTGGAAATGAAGCAACTCGGGCACTTTCTTTTCTTGAGACTCGGCACTTTCTTGTGTCTTATGCCTCTTGTCTCTAAACTGAAGAGGATGAGGATGAAGGCAGGTTTTAATATGCTGCATTGGTCACAACTCAAAGGAAATGTGCTCAGTTTAGTGACCCTGAGCGTGTAAATGCCTCCACATAACTTATGTTAAGCTTTCACCAAAATCAACCACTAAGTAGAAGAACGAGTTATTACTTGAAATCTTTTCAAGGGCGATTGCATATGTTTAAGATGCACTACTGTATCTATATAACACACACACACACATAGATATACAGTAGTCAACATTTGAAGTGGATCAAAACCTTTCATCAAAGTCAACCTAAAACCAAAATGCGTTCTTGACTTAGGACAACTTTGATGAACTTTTTTGATCCAGTTCAAATGTGGACTACTATATATATATATATATATATATATACATACATACACACATCACACACACATAAAATAGTGACTAGTGACTTAATGGTTTAATTACTTTTTTGTTATAAATGTATATAGCCAAATGCACTCATTTTCTGAGCTTGTAATACATTATAGTTTAGTGGTTCACAGACAACTCATAAGATGTTTTAATTCAGTAAGATGTTTTTGCATCCCATTTGCATTATTAGGAGTCATTGCATTTCAAACAGTGGCATAGCGCATATGTTCTACACAGATACGCTCTGTGTTCGTATCGCTTTCTGAGGAGACCATGCATGCTGGTGAGACCTCACTTATTAGGTCAAGCAACACACTCAGGTCATTCTGAATAAACAAAGAGATGTTCATTGTTGTTTGTAAATCATTGGAAAAACACTTATCTCCCTAACTCCTTTCCACAGCCTGGCCTTTCCAGCCAGGTGACACCTTAAAAATGATTGAAGAAAACTGCATCTTGTTGTCGTGCTGCCCGCTCGCTGCTACACGAGGAAATGCACAGCAAGTGAACTGAATCAAATGGAGGTAATTCTATTCAGCACATTTGCTGAACGTGATTCTGATATGCTGTGCATTGGCACTGACTGAATTGTGTATGGCCTGTTATGCTTTGCCAGCATTCAGAGGCTCTGCTTGAATACCTGCTATGTCCATGTCTTGTCAATCCTTGTTTACTGCTCTGAAATATTGAATGTACAATCCTTGGAATTGTATCCTGCTACTGAATCCGATCTGATTCCAGATTCCTTAAACCACTTGAGTACGTTCATCAAGTAAGAAGGGACTGTTTGTTACTCCACATCATGGAAATGGGTTCTGTATTCAGTGTATTTCTCTGCACTATTAGGATATGGAGGAATGGTTGTGATGCATTTATTAGGGCTGCTCAGTTAGCCCTTATTTAATGTTTTTTTTTTTATAGTAAAATATCAACCTGAATACATGATTGGCCTATTTTGATGTCCGTTTGTTTGTTTGTCCTATCATATCTATTTAAGAAATTATTATTGTATTTGTACATCTTAGAAAGAAATAGCCTTTCAATTATTTCAATAGTGATTTCAAATCAGTGTCAATTACATTCCCTTTTATAAAATGTGTGTCATCATCTTTGGATGTAATGATGATCTCTTTTCAGTGATTTCATGAATTAAATGTTCTGGATGCTCTATTAATCTGACACAGTCACATTCTGTCCTGTCATTTTCTCACTTCTCATCAGCTCTCTTTTTAGACAATGTAATTATATATATATATATATATATATATATATATTTACGGTAATAGTTGTAGTAAGTTTTTATTTAATCTCATGTTAGTCAGAATTTAACTGAGAATTGTCTTCTATTAAATTTAATTCCATTTCAAGTTTTGAATTTCTGAAAACTAGAATAGTAAATTTAATGTAAAATTAAGGATTTAGAATTGTAATTCAGTTTCTGAATTTGAATTGAGGTAGTAAGATGCAGAACCCTAAATTGAAAAAAAAAACACTAAAGAAATATATAATTAAAATATAATAAAATGACAAGACATTTATAAAGTTCACTGTTTAATTTCTAATTAAAAATGCATTTAAATTATTTAAATAGCCAATACACATAATCATAAACATGAGTTTTTTCAGAATCAAATAATTACAGTAATACAATTACATTTATACAATAATTAAAGTTATTAATCAACAAATTAAATCAATATCTTCACACAAACTGAAAGGAAGGCGTTTCTTGTGTTTGTCCACACCTGAGTACTGCATGTGTGAAACTGACACGTGTTGCTCACAGGAGGGGGACATTCTGTTCTGTGTTTTTATTGCAAGAGCTTATAAAAATGTGCAAGAGCAGGGAAATTATGAGACATTCTATTTTTTATACATCTACTAAGCAAGAGTTTAATAATTATATATATATATATATATATATAATTATACATTTGCTTAGGAAATACAAATATATAAAAAAAACATAGGACAAGGGAAAAAGACAGGAGCTCAAGGATGGCCAAACAATACATAGCAATTAAAATTCGAGAGAGAGAGAGAGAGATACATAAGTAAATAAGCTGTCTATTCTTTCTGTTCCTGAGAGAGGGACTGGACAAAAAGCTAATCTTTCACAGGCATGTGACCAAGAAATACAAGAAGATAAATAATCAGTCTTTTAAAAGTGTAATTACACCACTGGGGATGAATCCATCACTATGGCAAAGTCACGAGGGGTGACAGACAGGAATACCATACTTGGTTAAGAATTAACATTTTTATTTTACCAAAGCCTACTGAGCGTGGACTACGTTGAACGAATCGACGGAAGTACGTCACTCTTCGTCAGTGTCAAGGGTCACGCTCGCCCGTTCTACTTCCTTTCTCGATCTCGTCGGCCATTGAGCACAATCAGTAAGTTTCATACACGAGAAAATAATCCATGAACATCGATAAAGAAATAAAACCGGCGGGCTTCCTTTCATGCAGCTTATAGAGCGAATATCCCTGTCGTCTACTGAAAGTGTTTATTGTCTGAATATTACGTTTACATTAGAAGATAATAGGTTTAGAGTCCCCTCCGTCTCTGCTTCAGACATGATAGCTTTCCCGTCCGTCCGCGACAGCACACGTTTATCATTACATCTGTGAAAGAAACAAATAAATATGTTACTAAGATCCTTTGTTACGTGACAAGATATTTTATTCCAACGTGAACCTTAGCCAGTTAGCATAATGCTATGTCAAGCTCGACCCTGTGTTATAAACGTGCTGTCCAGGAGATACAGCAGCTTACAATTATAGGTTTGTTCTTTTGGTGCTCTTGTCATATACAAATTCATATTTTGCAGACATGGGCAAGTTTATGAAACCTGGTAAGGTGGTGATGGTCCTGGCTGGACGGTATGCCGGACGCAAGGCTGTGATTGTCAAGGTACTTTAAACATTTCCCGGTATTCAGGAGAGAAGGTTGTGTAGTTAAAGCGTGTTGAGTGTTTGTATTGACAGTGTTGTGCTCTTTCTCCATTCAGAACATTGATGATGGCACCTCGGACCGTCCTTACAGCCACGCTCTGGTCGCAGGCATTGACCGTTATCCTCGTAAAGTCACCACAACCATGGGCAAGAAGAAGATTGCCAAGAGGTCCAAGATCAAGGCCTTTGTGAAGGTGTTCAACTACAACCACCTGATGCCAACCAGGTATGTAGACTCTGAACAGACAGAGGGACCTCTGTGCACATGTGCATACAGCTTCTGTATTAGAATTGACAGATGTTTTCATAGTAAAGCTGATGATACACTGGGTAACTTTTCGAGCTATGTTGCCGGGGAATTTTTGGAAATGTTGCTGTCAACGGGCAACCAGGTGTGAGACGCAGACCCAAGACTGATCTAAAATATCCAAAAGAGAAATGTGCTACCCATTCGCAGTGGGAAAGTGCCCAAGCAACATTGCTCAAAAGGAGTTGCTCTAAAAGTTGCCCCGTGTATCATTAGCTTAACACTTGCTTTCTAATGACGCAAGTCCTATTATGATAACCAAGGCTAAATGTATTTGATCAAAAACACTGTAATAATGGCAATATTGTGAAATTCTACTAAAAATTAAGAATTGTTTCCTATTGTAATAAGTTTTAAAATGTGATTTATTCCTACAATGGTAAGTTAGAATTTTCAGCATCATTACTCCTGTCTTCGGTGTCACATGACCTTTCAGAAATAATTTGCTACTAAAGAAATATATTGTCAATTTTGGAATTAGTTGTGCTGACATTTTGTTTTGGAATTCTTTGATGAGTGGAAAGTAAACAGCATTTATTTGAAACTGAAATATTTTTTTGATATTATAAATGTCTTTACTGTGATTTGATCACTTGAATGAAGAATATGATGAAAAGCACTTTCTTTTCCAAAGAAAGCCCTCCTGACCCTAAACTTTTGATCAGTAGTGTATCTGGATGCAGTGTTTGATGACTGATTCAGGTTGAGTTACGTTTTTTGTTATACTTGTCAAGTTGGTGAACTATTTATGATTCTAGCACACTTTACCCACAGTCACATAGTTTTGTTGATGTTGTGCTTTCATGTTGCATCTTAAGCCATTGCAAATACCTCTGATAGATGCTTATTGGTTTTACCTATACACCTTATTCTTCAACGCAAAAGTAAGCCTATGGGCAAGACTTCCGGTTCATTAGCTGCTACAGGAAAATAACGAGAAGACTCATGAAAACTGTTTACACTGCAAACCAGTGTTTTCATAATTAAGATAATACATTAAAATAATAAGGTAAGACATACCAATGTGCAATATCAAGCTGTAAAACAAGCGGTTTTGTGCAGCTAAAAATATGCATCTGATTACAGCAATGTGGATGTTTGCACGAGCTCTGTAGTTCAGTACTCTAGTAAAGTCCAGTCACGTTTATTTATATAGTACTTTAGCAAAGCTTTAAATCAAGCAGCTTTACGATATTAAACATGAAAAACCAGAGTCGGTGTCACGTTCAGTTAGAATTACAACTTGATTTTCTGTTATACAGCAGCTCTCCCGTGTGGAGCTAGCTAATGATAAAGCAATTGTATTAGTGGGGAAAATCATTAAAGTGATAGTTTGGTTTGCAGAGATCAAAGCTTGATCCAGCTCAGGACTGTTTTGATTATCATAACCCTATAAGGTATTTTAAGAGAGATTGACTAAAATTATCATTTACCTTTATTTTTGTTTCTTATGACTAGTGATCGACCGATGTTGATTTTTTTATAACCGATACCAATTATTTGCATGTTTATGTACCCGATAACCAATATGCAGAACCGATATATTATTTACTGTTATAAAGTAAATAAATAACTGAGTGAAGTCCATTCTTTGCTTTGGTTTTTCCTCCTTTCAGTCATCTTAACAACAACAAAAAAACTGTTGAAAATTAACATTCATTTCATGTTAATTTTAATCTTCAAATTACAACAATAAAAACATTTTATTTATAAAAAGCATCATCAGCAACACTGATATTAACAATAAGCAAACTAATGTCTAATGTTTTCAAATGGAGAAAATAAAGGACAGAAGTCATCAACTTCATTTTAAACTACAGTTTTAGGTTTATAAGCTGTTTAATAGACTAAAGAGTGAAGAATAATTCACTGAATAATATTCTCTGGAATATTGAAATAAGCTATAACAAACAAAACATCGTATTTTATTGCATTTCTCAACTGGCATGTTTTATCAGAATTATTAAAATGTTTTTGTCATTCTAGATTATGAAAACTGCTGACAGCGCGGTTTATCTATGCATTTACACAGAACTATACTCAAACTGCGATCGCTTGCAGAGATAATAAATCATTAATTTCGATAGAGATGTATTTATTTAGATGTTTATTGGTGAAATAATGGTTATATAGTAAATGTTAATATAGTTTAGCGTGTTTCAAACAAGTGAATCTTGTATAAAGTTACATGCGGTGGCCGTGCTGGAGCTTCTCCTGAGCATCGCTGAGTGAACAGCAATATGAAAGCAGCTTCACGAGACTAAGATGAGCATATTCAACAGAGAGAGAATTCAATTCAGCGCTTTTATTTCCACCATGCCCTCATTCATGGCTGTATTATTTAATTAATTGCATAGTTACGTCTTTATTGGGAGAGGACTTGACAGATTATTTTATGTGACTCCGGCTTCACGAGATTAACGATGAGCAAAGACAACAGAGAGAGAATTAAATTCAGTGCTTTTATTTCCAACATGCGCTCATTCATGGCTGTATTTAATTCATGCACAGTTACGTCTTTGTTGGGAAAGAGTGACGCAATTCTCAAAACAACCACAAGATGGTGGCATTTATTGGTGAAACCGATATTACAAAACCGATATCCGATTATGGTAAAATGCTTAAATATCGGGAAAAATATAGGTAAAACGATATATCGGTCGATCTCTACTAATGATTTACAAAAGGCTGCTGTCTCTGTCTAAGACCAAATACACGTCGCCTACCTAATACTGACACACATGTGGTTTCTTTCTCAGCTGTTTCGGTTCACTTAAGACATATCCGACTGTGTTTACCAGAATAATAGCCGAATGGGTATTTAAACATAACTTTGTGTATGTTTCCGTTGAAAGAGGAATCAATCTGTGTGAATGGCACAGTCTGAATTGCGCCTCTCTCTCTGTGTGAACTCGCTTCGGGTGTGTGCGGCACCGAGAAAAGAAAAAAAAAGTGCGTGTGCTCTTTTGCTTGAATGGTTTAAAATTGTTTTAATGGGTAAATTGGCAAGACAAAACGTGCTAATTATAAACTTTCACTCTATGATGGTTAAACTTAGTTAACCCGCAAATCACATGCGTACCGAACCGTGGGGTCTGGTCTGTATGGATCATTTACATTTATGCATTTAGCAGACGCTTTTATCCAAAGCGACTTACAGTGCATCCAGACTATACATTATTTTATCAGTATGTGTGTTCCCTGGGAATTGAACCCACAACCTTTTGCGCTGCTAACACAATGCTCTACTACTGAGCCACAGGAACATCTACGATCCGTCGCACCCCTAATATTTTAACTACCGTTATTGTAAAAGCTGAGTAATCAAAGTCTACTTATTTAATTATGTACATTTGTCTAATTAATGTATCTTCTTTCCTCAGATACTCTGTTGACATTCCTCTGGACAAAACTGTTGTCAACAAGGATGTTTTCAGGGATCCTGCTCTGAAGCGCAAAGCCAGGAGAGAGGCCAAGGTTAAATTTGAGGAGAGGTACGTATTTGTCACCGGATCTCGACTACTTCATTTTACAATTGTACGTTTTTGATTGTAGTGTGTAGACGTCATATTATTTGCTTCCTAAGTTTGATGCATAAAAAGTGTTGTGGTAAGTTTTCTCAGTCTCGTGGGTTGAAGCCCACGTAATCCAGTGCTTGCTGACTATATCTTCTGTTCAGAGAGATGACTGTAGGAACAGTTTGATCTTGTTGGGAACTGAACATTCTATTTGCTTTGATACTCTCAATATGATAAGTGTGTATTTTTCTGCATGTGGTGATACATTGATAATAGTGAATGTTTTCTTTTACAGGTACAAGACAGGCAAGAACAAATGGTTCTTCCAGAAGCTCAGATTCTAAGTTTTCATTGGTTTCGCAAATAAATCTGTAAAAATCTCACAAAGTGGTCCTTGCCTTATTTCTGTTGGCTTTGGATTCTTATCTTGTATTATTACTTGAGCCATGATATTAGTTTTTGAATTGATTGCATATATTGCTTGATGTTTTTATAATTTCTCGTTATTGTCATCAAAACAATATTCTTAAGGGTGTTTAGCTGTGTGTAACTGTTCACATTGTGCCATCATTCAGAGTGTTGCATCACGTAAAATATTTGTGAGGAATATTAACAACTGTAATATTATATAGCCAAGTGGTTATGCAGACCCACACGGTTAATTTCCACGGCTGTTTTAAACTCTTGAATATCGGAGTAATATAAACGCCAAGGCATCACAGTTGACATCCACCCTGTGATGGCTGTTTGCTAAAATGGATGACCTCACCGGTTGATGTTGTGTTTGACCATGAACTGCAGAATCTCAAAATAAACCTTTTGCTGTAACCCTGATTATGATTGCTCTCTGCATGAAATAACAATTAGTTCATAATTAGTTAATTGCATGCTAGCGTGAGGGAAGTGATCTCTCAGGACTTCAGAGGGAAACCTTATAATAAACCTCTTGAGCTTGTGAGGCAGAAAACAAGCCTGTTTCTGTTCTGTATTTTCCATTGGTTATAACGGAGTACTCTGTCAAAATCAATTTGGTTCTAGTCATGACTGATAATGGGGAAGCTGTATTTCTGTGCATAAACCGTACAGAGAGCTAAAGGGATAATTCACCCAAGAATTTCCATGCAAGCCTGTATACATTTCTTTAATCTGATAAACAACAAGATGTTATTTTGAACAAAACAGTTTTAATGCTTTTTGTTCTTTGACAATTTTCTACATGGCAAGTAAAAGTTTTATTTTGTCAAAGCAAGTTATCCAGGTCCAAGAAATATATTTAGAACTTATTCTGAATTGCCAGTTTGGAAAACTATATGTAGTTTATACCTAACCCTATTTTAGATGACCTTGGTCTTGCATGGCCATTGGTCTTCTTGAAAAAACTGAAATGGGGTGCCACATTTCATAAGAATCTATGGAGATACGGAAAGGCAAAAAAAAGAAAATTACATGATTTTTAAGACAGTGTATTAATCAATCAATATCACAGATTGGTAAATGTCCTCATGTTGGTGGAGACTGGAAGGGGGGACTTGCACATCATATTTTCCCTCGCAACCTTTATTGTTGGAATTAATAATAATGCATTTGTTTGTACAGTCCATCATATAACCTATCTATATTAATAGCTTTATTAATAAACTATTATGTAACTTCTTTTGTAACTCCTTTTTTAGAAGTCATAGCCTATATCATGGCTCTATGGTATGCGGTCTTATAGTTTCAGTTAGCAGACATCCAGAAATATGAATAGGTGGCGTTAAATTTACTTCTACCTACTTCTATAGTTCTCACTGCCTAGAGGAAAACTTAAGTAAAACCTGACACGACTTGGCCCATTTTTTCTCGCGTCATGTCAAAAAACAACCCTAGTCCGTTAGTGTACTTGGCACCAGAGCGGCCGCCAGGGGGCGCAGTGTGTTTTCATTAACACCCGCTGGAGCTGCGCGCATTGAGACGCTCCGACTTCGCGACGGAGGAGAGGGCCTCGCTTCAGAATGACACGAACCGAACCGATGCGCGGAAACCCTCCGGTTTAGACAAAAGGTGAGTTATCTGCACGAGTATCCCTATTACTGCTCGATTGCATTACCCTTTCTGCTCCATTAGCTTCAGAAGCGCTCTGTTGCTATCACTGCTTTCTATACAATGTGCCTTCTTGCGCCATTGCGCTTAATGCGACCAGTAATCATGTAATGGAGGAGAGTCGTTACCGCACAGGTAATCGAGGGTTATCTAATCACCATGACCTTCTACAATAGTTTCATTTTATTTGTAACCAGTAACGTTAGTAGTAACTAACCAGGCCAGATATAGTTTGTTTTTCTGGACAGGCAAGATTTTAGCTTAACGTTACGTTAACTTACGTCACCCATGATATAATCCACTTCCTCGACTTAACAGCACGTTTTGTTCTTTGTTTTTGAATCTCGGCTGTTGTTTTCCTAGCTCAAAGATAGCTGTCATAGCTTTTTCAGGCCTATTACTTTTAATGTAATTTGTGACCATACACAATGTGACAAATACAGTCATAAGGGTAATTTTTGAAATTGAGATTTATACGTCGTCTGAATAAATAAGCTTTCGATTGATGTATGGTTTGTTAAGACAATTTGTCCAAGAAACAACCATTTAAAAATCTGAAATCTGAGGGGGCAAAAAAATCTAAATACTGAGAAAATCGCCTTTAAAGTTGTCCAAATTAAGCAATGCATATTACTAATCAAAAGTTAGGTTTTGATATATTTAAGGTTGGAAATGTACTAAATAATGTCTTTATCGAACATGATCTTTACTTAATATCCTAATGAATTTTGGCATAAAATAATAATATATCATTTTGACCCATACAATGTATTGTTGGCTATTGCTACAATATACCCCCCCCCCCCCAAACTTATGACTGTTTTTTTGCTCCAGGGTCACATATGCCTTACATATTGTTTAGTTAAACGTTCAAATGTAGATTAGAAAAAATGGAAACATTTATGATTGGACATTAAGGGACTTTTACTACATTAATTTGGCAAGGCATTGTCTGAATTAAGATTGTCTTGATTCAGTAAGGTCTATAAATTTGTCTCTGATTATATTCAAAGTGGATATGATACAGTTTTTTTCAGCTAGTCATTGTCTCAGTAATCCTGTTTTTATGTATATGCAGCATTATTTGTTTTGCATCATCTGTGATGATATTTTCAATGAAGGGATGTGAAGGAATGAGATGAGCTCTTTGGGCTTTGTTTTGTAGCTCTAGAGATGATGAACTGCACTCCAACTGTTATTCTGGAGAGTCAGTATTGTAGGGACTAGGGAGGTAATACCAGTCTAAAAAATAAAATGTGCCAGTCCACGAGTGTTGTTGTTTTTTCCCCTATACTAGTACACTGCTATTTCCTAACATCTTGTGTATGAGCCTGTGTAACATAAAATAAGATATTTTGAAGTATGTTGACGAGCAAACAGTTTTGATTTGTTTTTCCCCATACAATGAAAGTCAATGCGATGCAAACCAAGATTTTTCAAAATATCTTTTTATGTTCAATTGAAGAAAAAAAAGTCATACAGGCTTGAAACATGAGGGTGAGCAAATTATGACAGACTTTACATTTTTGAACGAACTATCACTGTAAGTCTACCCAAATATTTGACTGAACACATTGCATGGTGAATGCATCCGGGCTGCACTCTTGGTATCGGTCAAAGTCTGTGGCATCTGCAGGGGTAGTCTAGGCTAAGGGGAGGGTGACCCACCCACAGCTGTGTGCTCAATAGATAAGATATCAGTACGCTGTGCTTGGCCGTTATGATCATCTCCGCCTCGGAAAGCGGTTGCTTTCTCTTAATATCTGAATACATTTTTGCATAAACGTAGCCGATGACATTACATTGTTATTCAGAGGACTGAGTAGATCAGCAGGTCTCCCTGATGGTAGGAGCTAAAGAACAGGACCATGAAAATAAATATAAGCTAAACGTGTGTATAACATGAGCGCTCTGTGTTTCTCAGGTGGGCCGGCAGGATGGGAGAAAGGCCTGCGGTCAGGCCCTCGGCTGCTATTACACCCATGCAGCAGATGCTGGCGTCTGGCTCTGGGGCTGTACTAACATCTCTTTTTGGTGAGGAAAAGAATCGGCACAATCATATCTCTATTCAGTAGAAATTCTGAACATGTTTGTGTTATCATTTGCTGCATTTGTCTGATTTTAGCATAATGTTTTCTTTTGTGTGTGTGTGCAGAAAACCCCAAAATAATGTGTATGATTTTTTTTTATCTATATGCGCTACTTTTCAAGTATGGGGTCAGTCAGTTTTTTTTTTTAAATATACTTTTTATTCATCAAGGATGCATTAAATTGATCAAAAGTGATATTAACTTTACAGGAAATATTTTAAATTGTAATAATAATATTTAATTTGAATGTATTTTGATCAAATAAATGTCACTTTAGTGATCTTAAGAAACTCTTTTCAAAGAAAACGTACTGGCCCCAAACTTTGGAATGATACTGGATGTAGGGAATATAATTGTTCATAAAGTAGCCTAACTGGGTTGACAGTTTTACATTTTAATTTGACATTGGAAGCTTTGTGCTTGTGCAAGCGTTATACTTTATTGATGGAATCAAAATGCTAACTTAAAAAAAATTTAAGATAAAATGCTACTTTTTGTCTTTCTCCCTCTCTCTCCCTGCAGTCACACCATTGGATGTAGTGAAGATCAGACTTCAAGCCCAGCAAACTCCCCTCTATCAAGGTACAGATCTCAAACTCTTCAGTTTTCACTGAAAGAATGACAGATGATTGAACGGTGAACTTTATGCATTTACTCTAGACATGATACAAGTCTCAACAGATTAACCTCAATGTTTTTTTCCTGCTCCACTTACGTTTTAGCTGAAATGTGTCTTAAAGATGAAGTGAATAATTTCTGTGCTACTAGCAACACCAGTTAGAATAGCAAAAATAGTGACTGATTTCAAACCGGTTTCTGAAAAACACCCTTGTCTGCAGTGCTTGCTAAACTCAGTCCTGCCCCAAACATGTATCAGCCTTGCTATGTTGTGTCGGTCATGATCCAAACAAAGCAATGTTTTGATAGCACCAGTGTTTAAATGTTTTGGGCACATTTATGTACAAATGGCTTACATACAGTTGTCATTGCATTTGTTTGAAATAAATCTTTCCAAGGCTGCATTTATTGATAAAAAAGTATGTTACATTATTATTTTAATATATTTAGAATGTAATTTATTCCTTTGATGGCAAAGCTGAATTTTTCAGTCTTCAGAGTCACATGATCCATCAATATTCTAATTTGGTGCTAAAAAAAACCCCCAATTATTATCAGTTATTTTAAAATGTTGAAAACAGTTATGCTGCTTAATATTCTTTTAGGATTCTTTAGCGAATAGATTGAAACAACATTTCAAATAGACATCTTTCAGAACATTATACATGTCTTGACTGTCAATTTTGATCAATGTAATGCATCCTTGCTGGATAACAAGTTTCATTTTCTCATTTATAATTATATAAAGTCTACTGACCCCAAACATTTGAACGCTAGTGTATAACTAATAACCTGCTGTAAGCTTTTGATAACACAGTGCATATAGCAAATGCTAATTATCATGAGGCCTATGAGATGTCTTTCTCTCTCTCTCTTGTAGCTGTAGCATCAGAGTCAAGGTCCTGGGCTAGGTTCATCCGCCCTTCAAAATGTAAGTACTGTATATGAACTGCATGCTCCCCTGCCAAAGCCCAGAAGCTCGCTTCACTAACACTCACTAACCAGCACTCAAAGAATTACAAACGCACTCTGTAAAAACATCTAAATCACATAGTGTAGACAACATTTTGGCTTATATGCCACATCCCTGAAGGGCTAAACACAAGGCCACATTGCAAACAGACATGATGACAAATGTGCACATATGTGAATACCCCAACAAGATGGAAAAAATGCATTCAGCATGTTTATAGAAGTGGACCATTAACAGAACTCATTCGGACAAACTAAGATCCATGCCAGGTAGACTTACCTTGAACCTGTCTTGTGTAATGTCCAGAAATAGTAGGAAGAATGCTTGTTTGTGCCAAGGTTGGATTTGGTTCAACTTTCGCGGCATGCATGGTCAATGCCATGGTTGCTAATATTTATAGAACCTCTTATCTAAGACCTCTGTCCTTATCTCCAAATCTATTTAAATTATTAGAAAATACTTTCTTGGAAACCCCAATGTCAAAGCGTCACATTTGCAATACTGTAGGCATGTACAACAGTCTAAGAGTATTGAGGTTGCACACCGCATAGGCCATTTGTTTCCTTTCCCTTTTTTTTTCTTTCTGTAAAAAGAGAAGTCTGTTGTTTCACTGGAAGATTGAGTTATGCTAATTTGTTTTAAAAAGGCACATAATATCCATGTATGAATTAACATCAACATCGATTCAAATCAACGTACATTTAGAAAATATTTTTTTTTTATCATTTCATGTTCACTTCAACCTATATGTATGGTGCACAACTTTAACAAAGTTTCTATTTCAAATTCTACCATAACCAATTGCAAGATTAAAAATCAAGTGTTTTGAAATTGAAAATAAAAGTTCACAAATAACTTTTGATCTTTTTTTTCCATAATTGATCACTGCAGTCACGTGGGTGTCATTTGAATCATTTGGGTACTTGGCCATTGGTAATATTTGTGCAAAATTACTGCAAATTAGATTCATGCTACCGCATTTTGGCTGTCTTTTTAGGGAAATGCTTCCTCTATTGTAACGGGTTGATGGACCACGTCTATGTGTGTCAGAATATGTCAAGCTGCTCCAGCTGGTACAAAACCCCTACCCACTTCAGCGGGACCGTGGTGAGAATTCATTCGCATCTTTCCAAACTGTGATTGAGTTTTTGTAATTGCACAAACTCATGATTAATTCACTTTTTTTGCTTGTCAGGATGCATTTGTAAAGATCACTCGTAACGAGGGGCTCAGGTCTTTGTGGAGCGGACTTCCTCCCACACTGTAAGTGCAGCATCATAATGCCAGTGTACAGTTACATAAAAACAGGTGCTATCGTAACACCTGTTTTTGTGTCTATTTATAAATCGTGTGCTGTAACTCCAGCTCAATCTGAAGTCTTTGATTCTAATCGAACAAGTGCAGTGTTTTGCTGAAGTATGACTTGCAGATCATTAAGTAATTCAGATTTTAATTCTATAAAAGCTTTGACAGATACAGTACAAAGATCGTTGAGTGAAGGATTCTGTAGACTGATTCAGACAGATGACTCGAGTGTATTGAAGTTATCATTAAAAGAACTGCCTCACACGGGAAGGGAACATTGAAAATAAAATAACAGTAGTCATGCTGTTTACCGAATAGCGGTGCAGGAGACGCTGTGCAAGCAGATGACCCTTTGACTTTGTAAATGTATAAATAACATGTTAATTATTGAACGTCTGTATCAAGTTCACTGTAAGTAACCTTTTTTTGGGGTCGGTTCACTTGAGAACATGGTTTTACAAACCAGTAAATAGGAAGAAACATCGGTCTTTGGGATGACACGCATTTGTTAATTAGTGCACAAGTTGTTTTCAATGAGTGTGTTTGTGTTTGAAGCGTGATGGCGGTTCCTGCCACCGTCATCTATTTCACCTGTTACGACCAGCTGCGAGACTTCCTGCGTTACAGCATGGGCTATCAGGGGGACCATGTCCCTCTCATAGCAGGAGGATTAGCAAGATGTGAGTATTTACTTGGCCTTGTTGTCTCATACAAGTACTGTGTATTATGAGGATCTTAAAATCAGACACGCACACACACATGTACAATATTGGTTATTGGTAGTATTGGATATTTAATTGTTAATTCTGTTTTTTACATTTAGGTTCTAACATTTCAAAAGAATCTGTACATTAATTTTGTTAGTAATATATTGCCAAAGCATTACTATATATTACTAAAAGTAATGTTATATCAAATATATACACTATCATTGAAATGTTTGTGGTCAGATTCTAATAAGATTTATTGTTTCTGAAATGCCGAAAAATGTGGTAATGTAAAATGATCACATTTTAAAATGTTTTCTATTTAAATGTATATTTCATATGAGAGGTATTCATGTGATGGCAAAGTTAAGTCTTCAGTAGGGATGGGCGATATATCTCATGCGATATGCATGCGCATCTCGTCAGTAAAGCCGGTTCCTTGATTAGCGCTAAATCTCCATCACCTGTTTTCAAATGTATTTAATACACGGAGCCATAAATCACTGACAAGCTACGCAATATCATATCGAAGGTATATCATCGATATATGCGTAGCTTGTCTGCTATGAATACTGTGAATATCTGCAATCGCCCAGTGTGTCACATGTTCTTTCAGAAATCATTCTAAATGCTGCTCAAGAAACACATACATTAATAATGTTGAAAACAGCTGTGCTGTTTAATATTCTTTGAATAGAAAGTTCAAAATAACTGTATTTACACAAGTTGATAATGTCGGTTTAATCCTTGCAAAATAAAAGTATTAATTTCTTTAAAAAATGAAAGCTCTTACTGACCCCACACTTTTGCACTGTAGTGCATACAATGTTAATTGAAATCTTTTGCAAAATAAGATTTTTTTTTTATATACTGTACAATGTTGTAATTCCTAAATTCAATTCTAGAATTTGGAATGATTGATTTAAATGTATTTCGACAAAACAAAAAGCATAATGTTACGATCCCTAGTTTTGTTTTCCCAGTGTTCTGTTGGATTTATTATTGCTGTGGTCTCTCTCTCTCTGTGCTGCTCAGTGGGAGCGGTGTCTGTGATCAGTCCTCTGGAGTTAGTTCGGACTAAGATGCAGTCCCGCAAGCAACCGTACAGCGAGCTGATGATGTGTATCCGCTCGGCTGTGGCTCAGGACGGCTGGTTATCTCTCTGGAGAGGCTGGGGACCCACTGTCCTACGGGACGTGCCCTTTTCCGGTCAGTGAACTGTACACTCTCTGGCAGCGTGAAGGTGAACTGATGTTCCCCAGATGCAGTGTTTGACTGTTTTTGTGTTTTCCCCTCAGCCCTGTACTGGTTTAACTATGAGCTTGTGAAGGCACAGCTGTGTGAGCGGTACAGGGCTCCACAGACCTCATTCACCATCAGTTTTACAGCAGGCGCCGTCTCAGGAGCCGTGAGTATACTCCCAAAAGCCAGATATGATTGTTGACTTTTACTTTATTTTAAGTGACCCTTTAAAATAAGGAACTCGATGGCTGTAAATTAATATAGAGGAGAGTTTATGAATGATTACATAAAACTTTGGTGAGAAAGATAAAACAATGTGAGCATAGTGTGATAAGCTCATCTGGCCTGACTGATTAACAACAAGAGCATTTTGCATGAGAATAAATGCTGGGGCGACTTCTGTCCCAGATGAATGTAGGACATGAGTGAAACTTGAAATCTAACTAATGGCCAAGTTACATTTTGTATATTCGTACTACATATTACTGTTACTACATAAAAATAATACTTATTGAAATGTATTGTTTTTGCAGTGAAAATAGAATAATCATTAGGAAATGAAATTAATAATATATAGAAAGTTTAAGATAAAGATCTAAGTGTTTTTCTGTTTGTATGTTTTTCTCCCAAATAAGTCTCTTCTGTTTGCCATTTATTTGACCAAAAAATAGTAATATTGTGAAATATTATTACAATCTAAATTAAATGTTTTCCATTTGAATATACTGTACAGTCTAATTTATTCCTGTGATGCAAAGCTGAATTTTCAGTGTCACATGGCCCTTCAGAAATCAAGAAACATCTCTTATTATTATTATTATTATTATTATCAATTAATATTTGTTAATGTTTGTTGTGGAAACTGTGATATATTTTTTTTGAATAGTTCAAAAAGTTACGTTTTTTTAAATAGATAATTTTTAGTGTTTTTATATAACATGATGCATGTCTTTTCTGCCATTTTAAATCTGGTTGAATTAAAGTATTAATAACAAATGTATGTCTCTCATACCCTCTTGGCTTATCAGAATATTGTTTTGTTTTTTTGACACAGATCGCTGCTATTCTGACCCTGCCGTTTGACGTGGTGAAAACACGCAGGCAGATCCAGTTAGGAGACATGGAGGCACTCGGAGGTATATCAGCTTCTGTAGTTTCTCCTGTTAACACATTAGAAAGAGTGCAATAATGCATCCTGCACGAGTGACACATCATTAGGTGACGGCTCGCTTTTAAAAACAATTCTTAAGCTAGATTTAATTATATTTATCAGGCATCAAATATCTTGACATTTTGACCTTTCGCAGCAGTCTCTGTGAAGAAACCGTCCTCCACATGGAACATGATGAGGAATATCTGGCTTGACATGGGATACAGGGGTTTGTTTGCAGGTAAGCTCTAAGACCTAGTGATACTGACGTCAGAGTAGTTCTACAGCTTTACTAGCCAAACTAGAGATTGACATCCGTTAAAAGAGGCCTGTTTGTGAGAGTCAGGATTAGGGCTGCACGAATTATTGAAATAAAATAATATCGTGATGTGGCTCAGAGCCATTGTCAGATCATGCAGGCTGCTATTTCTGTAAGCTTATGCGCTGCTGGTTTCAGAGTGAAGCGCAGCATTACACACATGTAGTTCATGTTTAGCAGCGCTCTGAAACTGGCAGCGCATATTTTTGTCAATACATATCCTCAGGCATCCCGAGTTTGAGTCCCGGCTCTCGGACCTTTCCCCGATCCCATCTCCCTCTCTCTCTCCCCACTTTCCTTCCTATCTAATAACTGTCCTATCATAATAATGCAAAAAGAGAAAAAATTAGGAAATTAAGATGGAACTATTAGTGTTGTAATTAAAGTACAGTTGTGTTTTTATGCAGATGTCAGTTTTTTCTAATATCATGCAGGATTAATAATGCAATAGTTTATTGTAATATAATACTATAGTTTATAGTAAGTTTTTGGATGTGTAATATGCTTTATGCATAGAACAGTATTGTTAGTTTTGGGTAGGACCAAACTGAATCTCAAACTACAGACTACAATTGTGTATTTATTTTATTGTTTAAACAGTCCGTGATAATGTTGTATACATTCAATTAACAGCTTTGCTTTTTTTCAGGTTTTCTTCCAAGAGTGATCAAAGTTGCTCCCGCCTGTGCAGTCATGATCAGCACTTATGAGTTCGGGAAAACTTTCTTTCAGGAGCGTAATCTGAATCAGGCGAGATGTGGACTTTGAGTTGAGCGAGAGGACCAGAGGTTTGTCCAGGATGATGAGGAAGCTGAGAGACACTCCTCCTCCTTGCCAACTACTGCAAAGGCTGATGACTTCAGTCAAGCGTTGAGTTAGTTCTCTAAAAAAACTTTAATTGTTGGGTGATGTGCCTACCGACTGGAACAAGAAATAAAAACTGAGACTTAAACCACTACTTTGCATCTGAGATGAAAAGACTTGCGTTATGATGCATCAATAAAGGCACAATTTCCCCACAAACCCTGTGATGCCTTAAGGAACAGTACCAAAGCATGCTGGCAGAAGCACTACCTCCCCATAATGCCCTACTTATTGAAATGGCTGGCGGTTGAACAAGACATCCAGGTTGTTGTAGTCTATCTGCAATGCATGACTTTAGTCCCTCTTATTAAAGACACAGTGCTGCCCTCTGCTGTTCATGTTGAGGAAACCTCAATGGATGAATGGATAAACTACTCAATACTGAGCTTTACAGTGTCTTCATTTTCAGCAAAAAAAATATAATTTTATTTGTTTTCTTTTTTTTATATTTAACTCTCCTAAAGTGTAAGACTTGTCCTTTGTATGTGCCCTGGACTCGGGAATAGCCACAAGAACATTCTTAACATTTTTAAAGTTTTGTTTCATGCATTGAGAATGTAATTGTTTTTGCAAGAATTGTTTTAGTGTGTAGTGGATGGGTCTCTGGTCTTGTCCTGTTTGCTACACCTGTTCACTGCATTTAGTTCAGATATGAACTACTGTAAAACTTACTGCTGATTTGAAATTATTAGACAGTTCTCAGATTTTATTTAATAAAAGACCTTTAAAAAACTGTTTTTTTCTTCACACCAGGAGTTATCTGGCAGAATGACTATTTCTATATCATGAGAGTGAATGGTGACTACAGCTGTCTTTAGGACCCATCCACTTCCATTGTATTAAAATAATAAATCTGCACATTCTGCTGAAAATATTCTTCTGTTTTCCACTCTAGACAGACTGACATGAGGGTGAATAAATGATCAAATATACATTTTGGGGATTAGTAAACGTAGTTTTTTGTTTTTGTCTTTTATAGAATTACATTAGTGTGATGATTCATTTGTTTATATTTTATTGCGTGCTTGAAAGTTAGGAAATATTTAAATCAATATTTTAAATTATTCATGGTTTGGTGGTTTACACTTTATAGCATATTATTTACTGATTCTGTGTCCTACCATGTCATTTATTATCAATTATAAAACAACACAGACAAATTGTACAAAGAAATGAAACATTAAGATTAAAATTACTTCCTTAGTTGCATAAAAACAAGTATTTTACGCATGTATTTGAGATTATTATTGAAACAGAATGAATATTCATATTTAATATGTACATCAACCACATGTGTAGTACAGAGTATTACTGGCCCACAGAGGGTGACGCCACTGTAGGATTGTTTTTTTTTATTATTATTATTGCAGAAAAAAGTAACATTCAAATAATAACAGTAAAAATATAAGCAATTAAGAGAAAAAAGGCATAGTTCACATTTCATTTTTAACGAATAAGGATGTTACAAAGTAATAGGGGGATTAAAGTGTGTATCATAGCATTTTAAACATTTCACATCCTTACTATTCACAGTTTTTTAACAGTATTATTGAAGAAATATAAAGCATATATATAAGGCTGCTATTCATTGACTATAGCTCAGCTTTCAATACTATAGTCCCCATCAAGCTAGCTTTTAAACTCTCAGACCTCGGCCTAAACTCTTCACTCTGCGACTGGATTCAAGATTTCCTCACCGGCAGACCTCAAGTGGTGAAAATGGGCCAGTTCACCTCCAACTCCATCACCCTGAACGTAGGAGCCCCACAGGGCTGTGTCCTGAGTCCCCTGCTCTACTCTCTCTACACACACGACTGTGTGTCCTCTCACAGCTCCACTTCTATTATTAAATTTGCTGATGATACTGTGGTTCTGGGCCTCATTTCCAACAATGATGAGACCGCATACTTGGATGAGGTAGAGAGACTTACATCATGGTGCCAGGACAACTGTCTCTCTCTGAACGTGAGCAAAACTAAAGAGCTGATTGTGGACTTCAGGAAGAGACAGCAGCGGCCCTACACTCCTCTTATGATCAGTGGGACCCCTGTGGAGAGGGTGAGCAGCTTCAAGTACCTCGGTGTAAACATCTCCGAGGACCTGACTTGGACTACACACATTCAAACACAGGTCAAGAAAGCCAGGCAAAGACTGTACCATCTGCGACAGCTGAGGAAATTCAGGGTCTCACCAGCAATCCTGAAAACTTTCTACTCAGGGGCCATAGAAAGTGTACTGACTCAGTGCGATATGAAAACAGCTCCAACCAGGACTGCAACGCCTTGCAGCGAGTTGTGCGCTTAGCTGAGCGCATCTCAGGGTCTGCTCTCCCCTCTCTGCAGGACATCTACCTCAAACGCTGCAAAAGCAGAGCTGCTAAAATCAATAACTCAAATCACCCGGCTCTTCATTTTACTGCCATCTGGCAAGCGCTTCCGGAGCATGATGGCAAAAACTGAGAGACTTAGAAGGAGCTTCTTCCCTCAGGCCATCAGGCTCCTAAACTCAAACTCAGTCTCATAACATCAACATGACTCCATTTAATAATCACTTAATAATCAGAAAGATATTCATTATTCTCTACTATTCGTATTGCTGCTATATAAATACCCCGTACAACCTGTTTGCAAATTCTTCTTGCACATTCCTGCTTATATTATTAGTTATTAAGTCTACAGTATACTGTGCTGCACATTTTATTGTATTGCACATTTTATTTTATATTTTATTATTTTATTCTTCTTTTTTCCCATATATATATTTATGTATATTATCTTGTGTTTGTATTCCATATAATTGCACTGTCCATGGAGCGGACCTGACTTACATTTCACTGCTGGTTGTTATATTCTGTATAATTGTGTATGAGACGAATACAAAATCTTGAATCTTGAATAACTGCAGGATCATTACGTACGAGAGACGTATGCAGTGACGCACACGCGTTGAGCGCGTGTCTTGCTTAAAAACGAAGCGCCGCCTCTCAGTCGCTCTCTTTCAATCGGACCGGGGACAAAATGGTGAGTGTTCGACTTTCCTTCACAATCCACCCTATATCAACGTCATCCATCTGATTTCAAACACATCGTATTCTGTATATTACACACAGAAGGTAAACAATTGTTTTGCAGCGGGTATAGATGGTAACCGCAGTGCCTGGGTATTTTGCACATGGTGTGTTTGACCGAAGGGGAAAATGGCAGCGTTCTGCTCTGCTTCGAAATCTTACCACAGATAAACTAAATGCGTTTTAGAAAACGCAAAAATGAAAATGAGATTATTATAAACCATTCTGGCTGTCAAATGGTCCTTTTCTGGATTTCTTCTCGTTAAGTTAGGTGTTTTCTGCGCTTCTTTTTAGGGCCTATCAAGGGACGTGTCGGAAGTAAATTTTAGTCACTAGATAAAGGACCAGTCAGTATTTTGTTATGTTTGGTATTCCAGGAGGCGACCCGTTTAATGTAAAATCAGCTTTTGTTAATCTACCGATTCTACTTTAAATTATTTGTGCGAGAACATTTTACGTGCAATTCAGGAGATTTGTGTTTTCAAGACTAGAGTAATGTTAACGTTAACCACTAATAGTGACCCACTTTTGTTTTAACCTGTTAGATGTAAGTTATTAGTTCAACAATTTCGTAGCAAGTTTAATATATATTGTTACAAACCTATATGGTGGCATAGAAACGCTGACAACAGATCATCAACAAACGCACGTGACAGCGCCCGGGGTAGCCAGAAGGGGGTTTCAGAGGAGAATACACCTGGAAGATGAAAATGGACGACACTGTCTCATCATAGTAGAAAACCAAAAAGATTCTGCAAAAATGTAATGTATACGTTACAAGCCAAGAAAAAGCATGGGAGGCAGTTTGTGGATGGAAAATAGTAGATTGATCATTTGTAATCCTCAATGACAAACGGATCACATAAATATTACAAATGAACAAAATAAGTTATGATTATGGGTGACTTTTTTTGAATAGTTTATTAATCTTGAATTTTCATTTTGTGTAGTCTCACCGAAAGTTTTCGGCCCCACGCCACGGCTCTCTGGGCTTCCTGCCCCGCAAGAGGTGCAAACGCCATCGTGGCAAGGTGAAGAGTTTCCCTAAAGATGATCCCAGCAAGCCTGTTCACCTGACTGCTTTCCTTGGCTACAAGGCTGGCATGACCCACATTGTCCGTGAGGTCGACAGACCCGGCTCAAGTAAGTAAAAGTATACAGATTTTGTTACATGCAATGTGAAATCAACTTCTCTATTAGGGTGTATGCCAGTGATGATAATCTCGACGGGCGGACATATTTGGGCCTTGAGCCCTTGCTGAATGTCGAGTTCTGAGCATAGCTTCATAACTTTAAAATCCTGCTTCTAAACCTGCATGCTAGTTTGCAGTTCAACTAACTTGTGCTTTTTGTGCTTCTTAGAGGTCAACAAAAAGGAGGTGGTTGAGGCAGTGACCATTGTGGAGACTCCTCCCATGATTGTAGTGGGTGTTGTTGGATACGTCATGACCCCTCGTGGCCTGCGCTCTATCAAGACTATCTTTGCTGAGCACATTAGTGATGAGTGCAAGCGTCGCTTCTATAAGAACTGGTAAGGCTTGGTTTTGATAACTTCTGATTGGTTTTATGTTAAGTCTGGAGCTGGTAGTTGCTGGACAGAGTAAACATTTGTCATGTTTTTCTGAGCCAGTCTAACGTATCGGTGTGGTGCAGCTCCGCTCAGGTGCCTAGTGCCCTGATGAGCTCCGGGCTCCTCTGGCCGGTGGAAAGGGCTCCTTAGAACCCGTGCCATGAGCTGAAATGACCTAGTGCTGTCGACGCCCCCCCTCCTTTACCATGAGGATGGGCAAGCAGCCATGCCCAGTCTCCTTCCACTGGCCCGCTGGGCTATGAAGGAACTGTGCCAACCTTTCTCTGTGCCACGTTCAGGTACAAGTCCAAGAAGAAGGCCTTTACCAAGTACTGCAAGAGGTGGCAAGATGAAGAGGGCAAGAAGCAGCTTGAGAAGGACTTCGCCTCCATGAAGAAGTACTGCCAGATCATTCGCATCATTGCCCACACACAGGTGAGCTTAAAAGCTGTGGCACAAAGTAACACCGTTAAAATGTCACACTACTGATATCAAACCATTAAATCCATAAACTATAATAATTATTATAGAAACTTTCACTACCAAAACTCACTATAAAACTATGCCGGTGTAATGAACCGCTTTTCAAAATTGCATTGTCAAAGGTATTGTGCAACAAATGTTGTACTCCTATATAATTTATTGATGCACTTTGGTTGTTTAACTTGTGCATTTCTAGTGTATGCAAATTTAATTTCTTTTAAATGGCACTTTACTAACTTCCTGCTTTCTGTAGATGCGCCTGCTGCCCCACAGACAGAAGAAGTCTCACTTGATGGAGATCCAGCTGAACGGAGGCTCCATTGCTGATAAGGTTGACTGGGCCAGAGAGAAGCTTGAGCAGCCCATTCCCATCATCAACGTCTTTGGTCAGGATGAGATGATTGACGTTATCGGTGTTACCAAGGGTCACGGATACAAGGGTAGGTGGATGGCTTTTTGTTCAACATCGGTCTGTTCCTATGAGTTTTGATTTGATAAACATTGTGCACATAATGATGAAAGACATGGATTAAACGCGTCAGGCATGGCGCCCGAAACGCATGAGGAAATTTCCCATGCTGCCTTCCTTCTGACAGCACACTTGCTGCATTTGAAGTAAATGAGCTTCTAAGAGCACTTTCTAATCGGAATTTTTTTTTTTATAGGTGTGACAAGCCGCTGGCACACAAAGAAGCTGCCGCGTAAGACCCATCGTGGTCTGCGTAAGGTGGCCTGTATTGGAGCCTGGCATCCTGCCCGTGTGGCTTTCTCTGTGGCTCGTGCCGGTCAGAAGGGCTACCACCACCGCACTGAGATCAACAAGAAGGTGAGGCCTCAGAATTAGACCCAATCTTTCCTTTAGGATTAGTTTTGCATCCCTTTCCTCTGGAGTCTTTTCTCATGGTTTTGTTGTGTTTTTTTTTTTAGATCTACAAGATTGGTGCAGGCTTTCACACAAAGGATGGAAAAGTAGTTAAGAACAACGCCTCTACGGATTATGATCTGTCCAACAAGAGCATCAACCCCCTGGTGAGTGCAGATGTCTGCCTTATGGGGTTTTCAGTTACTTAAGGTTGAAGTCTTTGTTTTTAAACTGACTTTTTTTCCTGCATTTAGGGTGGCTTTGTGCACTATGGTGAGGTGTCCAACGACTTCCTGATGATCAAAGGCTGTGTAGTCGGAACCAAGAAGAGGGTTTTGACCCTGCGCAAGTCTCTCCTTGTCCAGACCAGCCGCCGTGCCCAGGAGAAGATCGACCTCAAATTCATCGACACCACCTCCAAGTTTGGTCATGGACGTTTCCAGACCATCGAGGAGAAGAAAAACTTCATGGTGAGTGCATGACTGCAGTGGTTACTTCTGCACTTTATTAGTTATGACCAGAGCGCCCAGAATCAGACTGGGGCCCAAAGATATCAGTCTGAATTAGGCTTGTCCCGAGGCATTGGTGGATTCAGCACTTTTAATTTTACGTGCACCACACCTTACTGCCTCCATGCCCATGGTCCTCTGCAGATCAATGCACTGTTCGTAACCTGTTTCAGCCAATCAGTCTGATATTTGGGTTCCATTCTAGTGCAAGATAAAAGCTCAGTGAGGCAGGGGAGTGGTTCCTCTCTTGTGCTTTCTCCCTGTTCACTCTCTGGCGACATTTATACACTTATACATGTGTACATTTTTTTTGTTAAAATCGGTGTTAAATCAGCTGGTAACCAATCTTTTTCTTAACAGGGACCCCTCAAGAAAGACCGCCTTGCCAAGGAGGAGATGTCATAATTGTTCTCTGCTCTGTCTGGTGTTGTCATGCAGTACTGCAGAGTTGTTTAATAAAAATCAACAAAATTAACTCTCTGTAACATTTTTGCTTTTCTGAATGGTTTTGTTCTCAATTCCCCATTTGGTTTATTTGAGTGGTTCTCAGCCTTTTTGACATGCCCATCCCCTGTGTTGTGGGTTTTATGGAAGATCTTTAGGGTTCTAGAAGTTGGGCTGCTTCCAGGTGTTGGGACTATTTAGATTTCAAATTATATTTAAAACGAAGGTAGTGCAACTTGTACCCCTGAAAAAATAGCTTGGTATTCTAAATATAGAAGTGTTAATTTTTTTTTTTTTGCATGCCTTTTTCCACATCTTAAAGTCAATTAACTCCTACTTCATATCAAGATTCAGGATAGTGATTTCTTGTTCTTCAAAGATAACTGAACCGTTCTTGTGAGGGTGAATTTAAAAGGTGATTTGTTTTAGCTTAAATCCGCTTAAAGGCCCTTGGTTGAGTTTTTGGAAATTCATGCATTTAATCTTTGCGCTTGCATGTGATGAAAATTAGGCCTTTTTGTTTGTGTATTGACTACTTTCAGATTGTGCAATTTAAAGTTCTCAATCCTGTTTGCAAAATCTAAACATTATGCTGTTTCCATTAACCATGACCAAGTTTTGGATTTAAGATTCGGCCCAAATTGCTTTTGCGACGAAATGTGGTCTAACTTTATTTTCCATGTATGACCTCTGTGAAAGGTTGCTTTAGGAAAGCAATGCTGCAGAGCAGGAAGCGGATCAATGGCAGCCTTATGGATCCCCTGACTCTGTGAAAATCCTGGCCTTCAGGTGCTTGGTCGATAATGAATGCAGTTATGTACCTTAATTAGTATTGTTCGTTGCAAGTCTCTAGAGGACAAAAGTTGATTCAGAACACGGTTGGGAAAGTCTGCACCAATCTAGCCTTGATCAAAACCCCTTTACTGCATGCCAATTTTTATTCCACAAGTCTCCATATTTTACAAGCATTTGTCTCAAGTAGGTGTATAATCTGCTGAATTACCTTAAAAAAAATAGAGACAGCTGCTTCACTGTAATGAGGGATGATGGGACTGATGAGGGCAGTGTCAGGAATTCTTTCCCTGTCATGTTCATCTGGCCAAATGCAACACCCCACAGCGTCCATACCAGATGTCCATACCAAAGAAACAGCTGGCTCTCCCCACTCCCTCTAGCCTCCCATCCCACCATTACATCATAGTAGGAACAGGGCCGCCGAGGACTTTCGTTGCAACCTCATGCTTTCTGACTGTTCTAGAGTAAATTTCACTAGTAATCTCAAACAACAAGGGTTAAGCTTGCAATGCCTCTAGGTTTTGTCCTTGAGAACGGAGCATCTCTCGGAGCATTGGGGAGTCAAGCATGAATTGAGGCTTTTGTTTATGACAGTCCGAAGGGAGCTTACCTAATTAAGACTGTCCTCACGGACTCGTTGCAAAACTGCTTCCCCCATCATTTTACAACGTAATAAGAACCCTGGAAGCTCTTCACATACTTGTTTAGGCCTTTCTTCCTCCACATGGTAGATGTTCTGCTCTCTTGGCAAGAATCGCTTCGCACCTCACCCACCCCCTTCCAGCAATATTCATAAGGATTTTATCAAAGATAGCGCGCCTTCATTATTTCAAACATATTTTGTTGGGTTTAGATGAGTGTTGTCATCACTTTTTTGTCACTGTCTTTTTTGTGCTTTTTCAAGGGTGAAAGGCTTACTTAGAATTTAACAGACCGCTTCAACCCAGATTCAGTGAGAGATAGAGGGGGGGGAAAAGACTGTTTGGATTATAAAACGTATGAATCCTAGAATCGCCCTAGATTTCACTCAGAAAAAAGGCAAGGGGTCAAGGTATGGCTGGTCAAAGAGTCGCAGCACGAAAGTACTATTAAATATTTTGGGGGAAATATGCATTGTAATCAAAACTTTATATTATTAAAGCAGTGATCTCCCATACATATCTATCCCATATCTAAAGTCTGTGGTCTCCCATGGACAGTTGTGATTACACAACACAAGAAAATATAATACCTTCATCTCCGAAAACACTGATTTTATAATGAAATTATAATAATATTCTAACATTAATGTTCATTGCCGCCTCATTTTCCACCAAACGTTCATGAATTGGAATGTGTAACGAACTGTGGGTTCAATGGGTTCTGTTTCACTCATTACAATTCCTACAAAATCATGTTATATTTGTAGATTAAACTAAATTATAATGACCATTAAAGGGATAGTTCTCCCAAAAATGAAAATGCTGCCATTAATTACTCGCCCTCATGTTGTTACAAATCTGTAAGAACTTCGTTCATCTTCGGAACACAAATTATGATATTTTTGATGAAATCCGAGAGCTCTCTGACCCTGCATAGACAGCAATGTAACTGAAATGTTCCCAGGGCCAGAAACTTTCTAAGGACATCGGTAAAACAGTCCATGTGACAACTCTAATTTTACGAAGCTGCAAACATTTTTTTGCACAAAGAAAACAAAAAAATGACTTGACAATTCTTCTCCAAATCATGTATTCTGCATTATAGTGAGTACCACGATGCATTCCTCTGCACATAAACAAGGCTCCGAGCATGCATGTTCTATGTCAGCAGCACCACGCGCATGCCTTGTTTATGTGCAGATGTACTCTAGATAATGACAGAGGGCATGATTTAGAGGAGAAGAATTGTTCAATAAAGTTGTCCTTTTCATTTTCTTTACACACAAAAAGTATTATCGTAGCTTCGTAACATTATGTTTGAACAACTGATGTCACATGGATGATTTTAATGATGTCATTACTACCTTTCTGGGCCTTGAACGCGGCAGTTGCGTTGTTGTCTTTTGCTGCATTGCTGATACTTGGAGCCAGTTGCAGAAACATAGCCACTAAGACTGTCTTTAAATAATTAATTTGACTAACTAGAATTTTAACCAGTCTTATGATGACCAGTCTTAAAGGGAAAAAAAATAGATACTAGTTTAGTCAATAAACTTTCACTTACCCTACATGCATTTTCAACAATGTTTAAAATTACATGATATTTCAGTTATTAAAGAACAATGTGACAGTGTTCAATTATTTTATTAATATTGTATGAACTATACACAGATATTTTTTTATTCATGTTGTTTGTGTGTACATATTATTGACTTATAATGGATGGAAACCCTATTTAGAGGGAGGACTAGATGTCTTTTTGGTACAATATAGCCCTTTTTGGGAGGCATTAATGGAGTGTGCAGTAAAAGAGAGAAGCGCAGGGATGAAAGGGCCGATGCGGTATGTCATAGTGGCCGAAGGGCGAGTCTGTGTGGGTCTCCTCTCTGCTCTGTGCACTTACATAAGGAGCTCTGGCAGGGCATACAGCTATTCCCCACGCTGTCTTTTCTTCTGCTCTCCACCCCTCCTCCTCTTCATGTCATAACTTCCCTTCATTACATTGTTTATGCTCTTTAAACGTGCTGGTTACACTCAGTTAGCACACTCAATGATACCATTGCTGTGTATGATTCATGCACAAGGATATGTTACAGCTTGATGTTTGATAATAAAATTATGAATATTTAAAAATGTTTGTCCTTGATAATGCTGTTTTACATGTCAGGAGGATATAATGTCCAAATGCACTTCTAATATATAACTAGTCTGCTAGTAGTGTTGTAAAGTGCACAGATGTAAGATAAAGGACAATATAATGCAACATCAAGAAAACATGCTCTGGACTTTTTATGAGAAGAATTATATACAAATATTATATTTCTTTATTATTTGGTTGTATCAACTACTATTTAATGTGTACTATTCTTGGTCTCCATTGTGTTATAAATAAAAAAAATGGAGAGAAACTAAAATGTAAAGAAAAATGTGCAATTATATTCAAATACATGCTTTCATTGTCTAAGGCAGACATTTCTATATTTCTTTCTTTTATTTTTTTACCTATTCTTTATGGACTGCATTGATACCCACAGTATGAGTAGAGCATATCTTCAACCATCAACCACATGCATTGGTTTTATTTTGGACAGTGGACAGTCCTTGGCTAGCGTCTGCCTGACCGCAGCCCTGATGCACAAGTGCTGCACTGTGGAATCAGTATTCTGAGCTGGTTCCTATGGACACACACAGCATTCTTAAAGCCAGTAACAGCATCACCAGACTCCTGAGCAGAAGACAGGCCCACCGGACTCTCACCTAACCACTAGAGGGCGAGCAGAGGAGCAGTGCATCCACCGTCTGTCTGCATGTGGAGGAACATCGGTCGGTCATCACGCTGAGCTATTGGGGATACAGCTACTAATTAGCCCCGGGCTGTTCATCTGCTCCATTTATGTGAGTGAGGGAGCTGAATTTGTTGGTGTTGTGTCATAATTTACATTCATTGCATTGTCAAAGTGTCTTTTATCACATGAGTAGTCCCTCATTAGCTCAGACAGCCAGTTCAGTTTGCATAGTTTCTTTGCTTTACGTCTTTCATCCGAATGGTTTGTATTAGTCTGCACGTGGGTTAATTTATTTAACTATAAACATTGTGATATTTTTTTTTTTTTAGGATTCTTTGATTAATAAAAAGTTAAAAAGAACAGCATTTATTTAAAAAAAAAAATTGTGTTACAATATACACTCACCTGCCACTTTATTAGGAACACCTGTTCAATTGCTTGGTAACACAATTGATAATCAGTCAATCACATGGCAGCAACTCAATGCATTTAGGCATCCAGATGTGGTGAAGACGACTTGCTGAAGTTCAAACCGAGCATCAGAATGGGGAAGAAAGGGGATTTAAGTGACTTTGAACGTGGAATGGTTGTTGGTGCCAGACGGGCTGGTCTGAGTATTTCAAAAACTGCTGATCTACTGGGATTTTCACGCACAACCATCTCTAGGGTTTACAGAGAATGGTCCGAAAAAGAGAAAATATCCAGTGAGCGGCAGTTGTGTGGATGAAATGCCTTGTTGATGTCAGA
This sequence comes from Ptychobarbus kaznakovi, assembly GCA_027422405.1. Lineage (NCBI taxonomy): Eukaryota > Metazoa > Chordata > Actinopteri > Cypriniformes > Cyprinidae > Ptychobarbus > Ptychobarbus kaznakovi. Next base: position 6,887,832 of record CM049807.1, on the reverse strand, counting down.
GGTCAGAGGAGAATGGGCAGACTGGTTAGAGATGATAGAAAGGCAACAGTAACTCAAATAAACACTCGTTACAACCAAGGTATGCAGAATACCATCTCTGAACACACAACACATCGAACCCTGACGCAGATGGGCTACAGCAGCAGAAGACCACACCGGGTGCCGCTCCTGTCAGCTAAGAACAGGAAACGGAAGCTGTCATGTGACAAAGCTCAAATCATCTCAGACTGGTTTCTTGAACATGACAATGAGTTCACTTTACTCAAATGGCCTCCACAGTCACCAGATCTCAATCCAATAGAGCACCTTTGGGATGTGCTGGAACGGTAGATTCGTATCATGGATGTGCAGCCGACAAATCTGCAGCAAATGCGTGATGCTATCATGTCAATATGGACCAAAATCTCAGAGAAATGTTTCCAACACCTTGTTGAATCTATGCCACGAAGAATTAAGGCAGTTCATAAGGCAAAAGGGGGTCAACCCGGTACTAGCAAGGTGTACCCAATAAAGTGGCCAGTGAGTGTACAATGCTATTCAAAAGTTAATACAGCCTTGATGAGCAGAAGAGACTCCCTTAAAAAACATTACAAATCTTACTGATCCCAAACTTTTAAACCGCAGTGTATATAGTGTATAGATATGCAAGATATACTGAATATATACTTATATGAACTTTATAAATCTTAAAATAATAATATTAATAATAAAATACCCTATATGCACAAAAGTGTTTGTAAACCCCCTTCTTTAGAAAAGAAAAAGACACTTCTAAAAACTGTGGCAACAAAGATGGAAACATAATTCATGTATTTAATTATTGTATTTCCATCTCAACAGTTTTGGAAGTATCTAAAATGACTGTACCCATATGCACATGTAATTGGTGTCTACATTTAAAGTCACACCAGAGGTGTTCAGCTGGGATTAGGACTTGGCTTTCTGCAGACCAGTCAAGTTCTTCCACACTGACTGAATCATCATTTCTCTTTGATCCTTGTCTTATACACAGAGACACTGTCATGTTAGAATAGAAAAGGGTCCTGTCCAAACTGTTGCTATAAAATTAGAAGCACACAATTCCCTAGAATATCATTATATGCTTAAACATTAAGATTCTCATGGAAAATACTAACGTAGTCAAACCTGTTCATTAGAAGGGGGTGTCCCAATACTTTTGACAATATAGTGTATATTAATTATACAGATTAAAATGTAATCTGGTCCAATGAAAAAAATATACAAGACAAACTCAAATATTTTGTCAATAAAAGAAAAGAAAAAGCTCAGATTTTTGTATAAAAATTAAGTAATTTTGTAGTTTGACAATGAACATGTTGCAACTAGTTAAAAATAGTTGTTAAAAATTCGAAGGAATTGTAGTTGTGGCTATATCATGCTAGCTGAACAGTGTTTTACAAAATTTCCAAGGTACTTAAAAAAACACCTTTAGTTTGTGGAAAACACAGTGATTAAAATTAGAGAACAGCAATAATTGTAGCACAAAGGAAACATTTCTGAAGGTTACAGCAGTCAAAAATGAGTAGGAAGTGTACTTTGAATCACTTCAGCATATCTGCAGCCACAGGACATCACTAGTTTCTCACACTGCGCTGGTGTGAGCTTGGTCCACTCCTCTTCCACAGTTAGTGTGTAGTGGATTTCTTAGCCATTACTTTGTCACCAAGGATTTTCCATAGATGTTTGATCGGGTTTAAATCAGGACTCTGGGCCGGCCATTTCATTGTTTCAATGTTTTCAGCTTCAAGGAACTGCTTTACATGTTTTGCTGTGTGACAGGGGACATTGTCCTGCATTAAATTTGCTGGCTGATTGGGTGATGAACGCAGGGAAGGAACTGCATGTTGTTGCAGGAGGCTCTGATAGACATCTACATTCACTCTGCCTTGTATCTGTATTAAGAGACCCAACCCCAGCTGCACAAAGCATCCCCCAAACCATCACACTTCCTCCTCCACCTTTCACTGACTGCTTTACGCACTCAAACATAATGTTTCCCATCGGATCCAAATAAATGAACCTTGCTTTCATCACTGAAGTGAACTTTGGACCAGTTTGCTAGCAGTCTTTTGATTCTTTCTGCTGATGAGAGGGAGTGGGCTCTCAGTCCAACGTCTCGAGACAATATGCCAAGAAAGATCCTTACCCTGTTCAGCGCCGAACTGACGAGCAATTCCAGCTGCAGTGTTGAACCGACTACTCACTGAGATTCTCTGTATTATCTTGTCCTCTTGTGCATTTGTTTTTGTGGATGACCAGCCTTTTGGGGGACTTGAATGAGTTTGTGACATTGTAAAGATGCAATATTCTCGAAATCTCAGATTTGGAAAGACTAACTTTTCTTGCTATGGCTGCTATTGACCTTCGTCTGGACAACCTGCTGTTGGAGTGTTTCAGACACTTTAGAACAGCTCACCATCTTGGAAAGTCAGTGATAAATGGAAAGTTAGGCTGCCGGTTAAATAGGGGTTGTCATATAATTAAGGACATTAGAACCAAATGCCAGATTAACACCAATAACTGGGAGGTATCTGAAAGTGTTCTCTAATTTTCATTAGTGTTCTTTTTCAAAAATCTCATTTTTTTTCAGTTTTTGATGCTGTGCTTCAGTATATATTTAACTCATGAAATATGCTTAAAACTGCTCTTCTACTCCTGTTAGAATAACTTCAAATAGGACTAAGCGATGACCCTGAAATTTAGGAAATTGCATTGCTCTCTAATTTTGAACTCACCGTATGTGTAATAATTTACTTCATATTATCTTTATACATATCTCCATACAAATAAAAAAAGGTTAAATTACAGTTCAAGACAGTATACCACTTTTTTTCCCATTTCAATATTTGATGTCTCATTTTAGTCTAAACGTAGCCTGACCCAGGTGAACCCAGCCTAGCTCAGATCCAAGCTGAGCATCACAAGCTTGAGATACCCCCCCCCCCCCCAAACAAACAAACAATACAGACATAACACAGCTCTGATTGTTTGAAATAATGATAGAGATACACTGATTTTTAGGCTGTTGAACAGTTGGCTTTGTGATCTGGGCTTATATACGTGTGGTCAGGGGCTGGAGACACAAAGGCAGCAGCTGTAGGATTGTGCCTTTAGTATTCCCAGCCAGAAGGGGACAGCATGTTCCTTGGGTCTCTGAAAAACCAACCACACACACAGTCTCTCTCTCTCTCTCTCTCTCTCTCTCTCTCTCTCTTTTGTGTTCACTCTACACTCTGATCACACAGCACTGCAGAGAGACACGCAAGGCACGTTTGATCACCACAGCAGTAGAGAGAGAGAGAGAGAGAGAGAGAGAGACAGATATGCATGGATAGACCTACAGAGTGAGTGATGGGGAATAAGAATGGAGAGAGAGAGAAGAGACAGAGCGAGGAGTCAAATGGAGAGGTAGCAGGAAAGAGAAGGCTGGAGATGGGTAGACAGACACTGACAGGTACACAGCAAGGGGCTAATACCTAACATCATGTCTCACAGCAAGATGCAGATATTGACACGCTGGGTAAGAAAAAGAGAGAGACGGATCCAAAAGAGAGATCCAATGCATAGACAATATTTGAAGATTCAACCTCATTTATATTAACAGTGATTTCCTTGCTGGAGGTCAGCAGGTCACTGTTGTTTCTCGCTGGAGGGCTGCATAACTGACCACAGCTTTTGATAACCAAAATTGAAATTTACTGCTGATAATAAAATGTATCGCTGCAAATATTACCATTTTGCAGAAAAAATAATTGTATATAAACCGTTGCAGTGACTAATGCATAAAATCTTCGACTAGTTGAACAAATATCATTTTATGAATAAAAATCACTCAGAGTGCTGACAATTTCTGACATGGTTTCTATATGTGGGCAGAGACTGATCATATAGACAAGTGAAATGCTTTTAAAGGGTAGTCTGATAGTCTGGCCAAAAATAAAAATTCTGCCACCCTTTTACTCAACCTCACGTCGTTCCAAACAGTTTTGTTTCACACTGACTTCCATTGTATTTTTTGGCTATACAATGGAAGTCAATGGGAACCAAAAGTGTTTCCAAAATTCTTCAAAACATCTTTTATGTTCAACAGAAGAAACTTATACAGGTTTGGAACAACATGAGGATGAGGAAAGGATGACAAAATGTACATTTTTGGGTGAAGTGTTTCTTTCAGAGCCATCCAAAATGGGAGAATTTCCTTTATAATATAATGAATTATGTGCAATTTACTTGCAAATATCTTTCCATTCAAAGGGTGGACCGTACATGATTTAGACTTCTGGTCACTTAGTTGCTGTAATTCTCTGTAAGTGTGAACTGAGCTTCAGGCGGTAAAGAGGGGAAAAAAGACACACTTTAGACATGGAATATCTCTCCTTCTTTTTAATACTCTTTTTAAGGGCTGACAGTTTGTGCCTCCCAGCCACAGAATGGGATCGTTGGAGAGGGAAATGTAGGTCTCTCTGTATGCCTTCAGCCCGGCGCCAATATCCAAACACATACACGCTAACACCACAGCAAACCCTGCACTCAAATCACCGCCTGTGTCTCTGCATTCTACTGTGAATAACGCAGATAGTCTCATTTTCCTTAGCCCCTTGTTTGGTATACATATTTGAATTGTGTATAATCCCAAAGGAAGTGAAATTCATAAAGGAGATGTGTTTGAAAAAGTGCACTCAGTAAGTTTTTGTTTTAAAAAAGAAAAATACATAAAAGGCAGTAACAAAAATTATTGTGCTCCCCTCTAATGTCTCATTTTCCTAGACAGCAATAAATTCATAGATTATATTTGCTTATACTACGGGGCCGTTGAATGCTTGAATCTGATTGGCTGAAGAACGTTCTGAGGTGTGCAATTATTTTCAGGGAAACGCATGGCGAACGTAGTTCCAGGCAGCTTTCTTGACCGCATTACTGTTCCGTATCACTTCGCCAAATGATTTCTGTTATTTCTAAGGTCTTAAGCGGAATAATTGACTCCGAGCCTTTGAATTATTAGAAAAATAATGCACACCCGAGGTGAAATGGCCACTCTGCTTCACGTCGTGACCGCATCACCACCTCGGGTGTGCATTATTTTTCTAATAATTCAACGGCCCGTCGTTAATCATTCCTTACTTAATGGTGACATATCATGAAAATATGACTTTTCCAGGTTTTAAGTGCTATAATCAGGTCCCCAGTGCATCTACCAACCAAGGAAACGTGAAAAAGATTAACCTTTTACCTGATAAGCCTTTTTCTGCAAGCATCTGAACAAATGAGCATCTGATTTCGCTCCCCTAGTGATGTTGCAAAGGGATCTCATTATAATATTACCGCCCCTTAATCTGTAAATTTCCACCAGCTGCGCCGTCATTTTGATTTTGCAAGCGACAGCGATGTAGCAGTTCTAATGCTGTGGTGAAAGTTTGAGCAAAGCATGCTAACTGTTCTGCTTTTGGCTGCACAGACGAGCACAGAACACTATTCAGTCCCAGCCTCAGAGGAGACAAGAGAGCAGGGCATTTATTGATTTATTTACTGTATATTGCTGCTGGCACACAGATCTAAAATAAGAATGCAATTTATTTCCCAGCTGTTTCCCTTCACAGAAATAACCAACTGCTATTGTAACTGGTGTGTTTTTAACGTAAACTTGTGTGTGAATGAGAACTTAGTTTACTCACATGATGTGACCACCGCTTTCTGTCCATGTGCTTCGGATGTGTGCTCTCAGAAAACCGTATATCAGAAGTTTAAACTAATATGGTTTAAAACACATGATTTCAGTGCAATAAACATGATAATCAGAACCCAAACAGATGTTTTTAGCAGCTGAAATGTCGCAGCTCTATTCTGGAAAGGGGCAGGAGCAGCCTTTCCAGATTTGGATTTGAATTTAAAGAAACGGGCACAAAAATCTGAGTGTTTCTGCTTGCACTCAAAATAGGCATTTTCAAAATGATATAATAAATTATATGTGGGTTTTTTTGAGCTGAAACTTCACAGACACATTTCGGGGACACCAGAGACTTATATTACATATTGTAAAAAGGGGCATAATATGTCTACTTTAAGTCTTATATTTTCTCAATTATTTCTCATCATATTCTTCTAAGAGCAATTGAAAGAAGCAATGCAAAATTTATTTTTCTACATTTATTATCTCAATTTTTTCATTAGTTTATTGCTTCATTTGCATTAAGGAATTTTGGGAGAAAAATCTGACACAAAAATGATTCTTCAAAATGTTGCTATGGGATTTACAGGAAGTTCTATTGTTTGTGTAATGTCACTAAAGTATAACTCACATGAACTGTAATAGATATTAGTGGTTCTCAAACTTTTTGACTCCAAAGCCCCTAATTGTCCACAACAATATTCAATGGCCACATGACTTTTACAATTGTTTACTAGGATGAGGATAAGGATTAAAAAAAAACATGTTTTTTCCCAAATTTCTACCCAGTTGTTCAGGGGATGAATAAAAATGAGAAATGTCTTGATTAGTAGTTATTTTGCTCATTTTAATGCTTATTTTGTTTCAGTGAAATTAATTTCACTTAAAGTCATCCTGCTGCCACTTTGGAAAAACAGTAGCAAAACTCAAGAGCTTGTTGATTTGAATGTGAAAACTTGTCATATTAATATTAATATAAAATGGCTTCATTCCAGCCCCACCCCCAGTTCTGCTCTCCCACGTCTGCATTTTCAACTGCACAAATGAGTTTTACTACAGGAATATGGCGAAAGGAGTAGCAAAAGTCAAAGGGCTAAGATCTGAACTTGATCTGCAAGATTTGAGAGGTTGTAAACAAGTTATCACATTTAAATCAACAAGCTCTTGAGTTTTGCTACTGTTTCACTATTGGCCCCCCCAACCCCCGAATGAAAACTAAAATCTGTCTAAACACAAAAGCACAGAGAAATCTGAGCAGAGGCAGCAAACATGCCACTTCAGTATGTACTGCCATCCCATAGTCTGAGAGACAGCGGCTCATTTAGAGGAAACGAAAGAGCGAGCGTGTTCATTCATCAGCCGGTAATCTTGATCTCGGGAACGAAGAGGCTATTACCGATGATTGATTTGTCTGTTTAAATCTGTAGATTTTTTTCCCTTTTCCACAATATTGTAATAAGGAGAGAGGGAGCTGGGGGGTAAAATTTGATTTGCATGATGAGAAGAATGGGAAAGTTGATGCGAGAGACGTCGCAATGTGAGGAAGGAGAAAAAGGACAGAGCGAGTGATGAATGTGTAACGAGAGGAGGATAGATGTAAAAGAGAGCGAGAGGAAAAGAAAGGAGCAGGAGTAATAGATGGGGGAGGGGTGTAGTATGCAAGTAGATGATTCACAGAGGGAGGGAAACATGAGAGATTGTGCATGGGAGGCAAATTAAGGACAAGCATGTTGGCCCAACAAAATGGAGGGAGATGGATGAGGGAATACATGGAGTGGGAGAATGAGGGAAGCATTTTAATTCAGAGAACTGAAAAAGGCATAAAACACTGCTTGCGTGTGGTTGTAATTTCACACTCTCTCTGCCTCCTTGGTGGAGGGAAGACTCACAAAATGGCTGTTGTTTATAGATTTCAGCATATATTAAGAAGGCATGTTTCCAATATGAATAGCAGCAAAAACATTTCCCTGTCTGAGAAAATTCATTCCTCACAGGAAAGCTTGTTGTCTAGATTGACATATTCTCGTATCGAGCATGAATTCATGCTTATATGAACTAATTCTGAAAGTAAAACTCAAGCCCTCTGCTGCTCTCTGAAGCGATTCTGTCCTTTGTGTAAATCCGAACCTGTTACACGAAGGTCTTTGGGAATGAAAGTGACGCTTTTAGCGTGCTAGAATGCTTGAGTGGGTCACATGTTTTATTACAAACCTGTGTTCTGTTTCACTGGAACATGGCACACTTTTCCTCCACATCCTTTTTTCCCTCCATTTTTCTGGGTTCGCTCCATCAGAGCAAAGAAAAACATGCCGAATCATTCACACTCATTATTAGCTCAACAGATACATTACATACTTAAGAGACCGTTTCCCACTTATAGATGAGCCTGGAACAGATGAGTAATTACGTGGCCTGTTACTTCACTTCCCTACTGTTACTTACTCACGTCTGACTCATTTGGAAAGCCTCGTGCTCGCTCACAACACGGCCTGCTTTCCTGCTGGTTTGAATGGCGCTCGAGACTTCTTCAGGTGCGTGAGGGTTTGCAAACACAGAGAAGCAGCGAGTTTGTTCCCCCTTGGGTTTGTCTGTTTATTCATCAGGACTTGATGCATCCAAGTTTAGGATCATTCTGTTTTGGCACCTTTAGATTTCATTTAAAAGAAAACGACACTTTTAAAATGAATCCAAAGAAATACGAAATGACTAAGGCGTGTGATTCTGAGAAAAAAGAAACAAGTAAAAGAAATACACGTGGCTACAAAGAAACAACTCAGAATTAAAAAAGCATGTTTTGTCATAATTCGTTTGCTTGGTTTATCACCAAAGTATATTATTATAATGATTACTTATAATAATAATAATAACATAATTAATAATAATAAAAAACAAAACAGAAAGAGTACACAAAACATTAATATTTAACTTTTTTAACATTGCTTTTCCCTTTATAATTATCATTATCCTTTAAAACTTATGTTTCAAGAGCAGGTTTGCTGTAAATTTATAGCATGCATTTAATCTTTGTATCGTGAGTCACTTAGCTTCGTTTCTCGTAATATTTCGTACTTTATTTGCTTGCGTTCTTGCAAGTATTTATTAAGAGTTCAGCATCCTCTTCTTTTCCTCCCCCTTCCTCCTTCCTTTTTTTCGTCTTGGCAGTCGTTTCTGGAGTCTTTCAGCGAACTCTGACCCCTTTTTGTCGCTCGTGCCAGCGAAGGGGTTTGCGTTTGTTTTCCTGTCGTTCGCTCCCATGACGACCGAATGCGAGAGTAGAGAAAAAAAGGAAGCAAACAGGGACTGAGAAAAAGATGGGAAGGTTCTTTTAAAAGAATAGATTTTTGTCTAAGGTTGAACGTCTTTGTCAGTCTCGTGTTACAGCAGCTTTGCAGTGAAGATTCTCTGTGATTTCGTCCGTCGTCCAGCTACAGTCGCAGCTCAGGGACACAGAGTCTCTTTTCCAACAGATCATGACCCAGCAAACAGCAGTTTGACTTTTTTTGCCTCAGAAAAGTCTTGATTATTATGTTAATTTATTTATAAAATGTATATATATACTATATGTATATATATTTGACCTTTTATAAGAGATTGCAGACCTGGGCTATTTCTTACTGAATACCTTACTGCAGTGGTTCACAGTTTTTTTTATGCAAATAACAAATGAGCAAATAAATAAATATGATGAATATAGTGGAGAGGGGAAGAAGACTTATGAGGGAGCAGTAGCTTGCTGATCCATGTAGACCGATGGGTGGTGAAATGCTTCCTTAACAAAAACATGTCAAATCAATTCCTCAAGCTACAGCTCCCGTGTCACAGGCCGAAAGTACCCCTCTGCATATCTCTTATAGCCGCTCTCCATTTCAAACCAGCCTCATTTTGTCAATGGCAAATGGCAAAATCATGCATACATGTGTAATCTTTGATCGAAACGTAAAAATCCTCCCAGTTTCTCCAAATAGTGAAAACACATTGGTACATGAAGTTTGATCTGTAATATTTGGGGCCTCCGCCCCCTCTCTGCCCTGCTCCCGTCTCCAATTTATCTGGGGGGAGGTTGTGCCTCATACGGGGGTAGTACGTCGGTTGGCTGTGTTAGTCTGGGATGAGTCTTTCAGGTCCTTCTGGATGCAGTTGTGGACCTGCAGGAAGTTGTGGTCCCTCTCCGAATTGTAGGTGGCGGTGGGAGTGCCGTGGCTGCCCTTTAGGGTGTCGCCCCCGCGGGTGAGTGTGTACATGGAGATCTCGGTGGAGGGCAGAGCCCCGAAACCCTTCAAGCCCACCGGCGAGGCATCGCGGGAGTGCGAGGGGTCTGTGGAGCGGGATGAGGAGCGGGAGCGGCGCCGGAAGCGGTACCGGTAGCTGGGGATGCGCGTGATAGCCGAGCCCTGCAGGTAATCTGCAGCCCGCGCGCCCACCCGCAGCTCCCGGTGCCGGTCGATGAACATGTGCACGGCCAGCACACCCACCATTTCAGCCATGATAAAGGACAAAGCACCAAAGTAGAAACTCCAGCCATATGAGTAGCTGTTCTTCTTGGAGTCGCTCTTTGAGGGATCCCCCGCATTGGCTGATATGTACACGATCATGCCAATGATGTTACTGAGGCCTGTGGGGAATAGAGGAGATATTTTAACCCCATAGTCATGGCTAAAAATTCACAACACTCTAAGAAAGAAGGTACAAAAGCTGTCTCTGGGGTGGTACCCTTTCAAAAGGTACACCTTATTAAAATATTTGCCTCTAAAAGGTACACATTAGTACCTAAAGAATATATATATATATATATATATATATATATGTACAAAGATGTCACGGTTCGGTACGTACCTCGGTTCGGGGGTCACGGTTCGATACGATTTCGGTACAACAGGGAAAAAACAAGTCTACTATGCTCGGTTTCTTTTCATTTATTTTGAACAGACACTAGTACAAATTACTTTTTTTCAGATGTGAATATACTAAATATTACATTGTTATAAATATATATATATATCAATTCTTGAAATAAATTTTATTTAGCTTACAGATAAACAAGGAGTGGGGGCAGTGTGACTCGTAACAGTCTATACTTGATGAGTTTCAATTCATTTTAGTGACACACTTAATTTGTTCACGGAAAGGAAACTCAAATGGCAGAAAGCAACATCCTATTTGTTTTCTTTTTTTGTTTTCATTGGTATTGTACATAAATAAAAGCAGACCTTTATACAGTGATGCATTATTAATAAGACAATAAGTGTTTAAAGTTGATTCTGCTGGTATAAGGAAACAGTTGAAGTGGGCGCGCGCATGCACACACACACACACACACACACACAGTTCCAGCATTACTAACTTGACAGCACTGTACATGTTTGTTTTTTATCAAAATAAAATACAGTGAACCAAACATCAGCGCACCCACCTCTGTGTCACCGTTGAAACGCGACTGAAGTACAAGCCTATAATTTGCATAATAAATAAGAGTTTCTCATTCAGATACGTTACATCGCAAATATGGAAATATTATGGAATATTTTGATTTGTGCCGAATGAGAGAGGTAGGATACACGAGCACAAAGCTCCATTTCGCAAACAGTTGAGTGCGCAAGCCTTTGTCAGTCCATGTGAGAGAAGCGTTCAGAATCAGCACATGGTCACTGTCTAGTGGGCTTTGTTTTCAAGTGTGCAACTCACGGCATTCGCGTGGCTTTCTTCTGCTGGCGGTTATCAAACAGCGTTGCATTACTGCGAGCGCCCCCTTATGGATTGGGGATGAATTGCCTGAATTCGTCGTAGGGCCTCACGCACCGAACCGAGATGCCCGTACCGTGACAGTTCGGTATGAATACATGTACCGTGTCACCCCTAATATATATATATATATATGTATGTATATGTAGGCACTTTCGCACCGCATAGTTCTAAGAACTCAGTTCTAGGAACTAGCCAGCAGGGTCGTTCCTAAACAGCCATTTCTCCCTTGGGCTGTATTCCAGGCTGCATTCACACAGGCAGCAGGAACTCTGAAGCGGCCAACAGCGACGTCTTTATTCGCGGCATTTACAAATGTCAACAACCGGTGAATGGAAGACGCCGTGTTCGGAGCTGTTTTTGTTGTGTGTTGCGGGTTTTGTGATAACGGAGATGGAATGTAAACGTGCAATTTGCGCGATTGAAAGAGCGTGAAAATCGGACTAAATCTCCTATGACAACTTGCAGTGTTATATATCATCGATGCTAAGAAAAGAACACAACGCTGCAGACAACAGGTAAATGCCGTTATTGCTAGTGGTGGGCAGAGTGAGGCTTCGATTCTACCTTGGGGGGATTCTACCGGAACATGATCCGTAAGGAGGAGGAACCCCCCCCCGGACTGCAATCTGTACTGATACCCAATCTAGACCCAACACCCCCCCTCCCCGGAACGCAGGAGGGCCCGAATGAATATGCTGTCCAGGGGGCCCAGAATCCGTAGCGGCGCCCTTGCTGGTAGTTCCTATAGAACTGTTTTAGACCCTACTCTGAAATAGGAGCTAATTTAGTTCTCAGAAATGGCATTCCTAGAGCTAAATACGTTCCTTGTTCCTGCGGTGCGAACACGTCCAAAAAGCATTCTGTTCTGTGTTCTGTTGCGAAAGTGCCTTATAAGTACTTACATTTTACATATTGGGCTAATACCTCTTGAAAGGGCACCGCCACTGTAACAGCTTTTATATATTTTATATATATATTTTCATTTTCAGGGAGTGTAACATATCTTGATGTGCCTTTAATCCAAATTGCTTAAAGTGCCATCCTTTTGCTGCAATATGATGTCCCAGACTAAGGTTAATGGGTGGTGTGTAGTGATATATGGGTCAAAGACGCATAAGCTTTTTGTGTTTACAACATTTGATGACATGCACTAAAACAAACATTTGTTATGAAATGTTTTGCAAGCTTAAAGGGGTCATCGGATGCAAAAGTCACTTTTACATGTTGTTTGAACATAATGAGTGTTGGCAGTGTTTGTACTCATCCATCCTATAATGATACAAATCCACCCAGTTTTTTTTTCAAAATCTCTATAAATAATATCCTCTTTCTCAAATCAAGCCATTCTCAGCTTCTTGGGTGTGTGACATCACACAGACCCAGGCCCCTCCCACGACTGTTGATTGGCACTAGCGTCTTACCTTAGACCCGCCCTAAGTGAGCTGTCATCAGTCCGCCATTGTTTTAAGCCTAAGCGATTGAGGTGTTTTGTTGTGTGATGTAATAATGAACATCGCAGTCGTCATTTACTTCCGACATCTGAGCCACTGAAGACGCAGAGGATTACTTTTGTTTTTGAATGCACCCCTGATCTGCCTAAATATGTCTATGCCTCAAATGTGTAGCCTCACCTAAAGAAGAAGCTTTTATTAATCATCACCTAGCATAGCAAGTTCTGTGGCTAAAGCGGCTAAAGTAAACATGCAAGCATTTAAAGAAACGGCTTGCTAAGAACAGCGCTGATTTTGACAGGGTAAAAAGTTTTACTCTACCATTGAGACATTTTAACCAAAGTATGTTATAGACTTTTCATTAATACCCTAAAGAATCATATCAACTTGTGGAAAATAATAATAATATGTTACATTTAAATAGCGCTTTACATAGAAGGGGGGAATCTCCTCAACCACCACCAATGTGCAGCATCCACCTGGATGATGCGACGGCAGCCATATTGCACCAGAACACCCACCACACACCAGCTTACTGGTGGAGAGGAGACAGAGTGAAAAAGTCAATCAGTGTATGGGGATTATTAGGAGGCCATGATGGTCAGAGGCCAATGGGGAAATTTGGCCAGGATGCCAGGGTTACACCCCTACTCTTTTTCGAAGGACATCCAGGGATTTTTAATGACCACAGAGAGTCAGGACCTCGGTTTAATGTCTCATCCGAAAGATGGTGCTTTTTACAATATAGTGTCCCCGTCACTATGCTGGGGCGTTAGGACACACACAGACTGCAGGGTGAGCACCCCCTGCTGGCTTCACTAACACCTCTTCCAGCAGCAACCTAGTTTTCCCAGGAGGTCTCCCATCCAGGTACTGACCAGCTCAACCCTGCTTAGCTTCAGTGGGCAACCGGTCTTGGGCTGCAGGGTGATATGGCTGCTGGCTAAATGGGCATCCGATGACCCCTTTAAAAACAAGTAATATCCAAAAACTAATAAAACGTATCATGTAAAATATTATATTTATGTGTTGGTGGTAAATGTTTTATGTTTAAAAAATTGTATATGCAATTTACCTGAGCATAGCCAGTCATAGTACAAATTATAAAAAGACAAACAAAATACTGCCAGCAAAACTTTATCATAAAATGTGTATTAGTTTTTCCATTCAAAATAGATCAGCCGTACTAAATAAATGTTTTTAATTTAAAACATTTGAATTAATGTACCTCTGTCTGTGAGTTCTGATTCAACACCAATTATCTATCCTTATTTTAACAGTGACTTTTATGATACGAGTATAAGGAAGTGACATCAGTCTTCAGAGGAGCCATTTTTAAAAGCTGGTAAGTTTGACTCTCCTTCAACAGTTGCAATTTGCTGTTGTTTTAATGTTTGAGAGGTTTTGTCCAGGACAGCATGTCCACCCCTTCACATAGAAATAAACTGTATTCAATAAAGCTATTTATTTAATGCTAATGCTAGGAGGACTTGATTACATGGACAGCAGCAGCCATTGTGACATTTTCACCCAGGCACAAATTGAGTTGTCAGACAGTTACACCACCTGAAAACTTTAGATTTTTTTATGACCACATAAAAACCTCAAAATGAATTTTAATTTAGAAACACACAATTATACAAGAGGTATATTAAAGTTACTTTTTGTATGATTTAAAAAAATAATATCTTAAACATAAGATTATAAATGGTTTAAGTCACAGGAAGATATAAAAATAGTTTTTTTAAAGAAAACATTAAAATACATTGTGTGTCAAACAGATTAAACCTCAATGGTAAATTTATCATCAGAAGTTTATCTTTGATGTTTAATAATTACTGTGAACTGCACTGTGGATGAAACACAGGATGAAATGGCTTAAATTAGCCCATTTTAATGAGAAAAAATATAAAATGTAAATAATAGTTGAAAATAGAGTTTCACAGCTATACAGTTTCTCTGTTGACTAGCAAAACATTAATTTTAGACCATAGATGTAGCTGAGGGTGACAGAACCTTACTGTCATCTCTGTGCCTTCGAAATAAAGTGTAACTGCCCTCTAAATGGTAAGGTTAACACAGCCGGTTTCACAATATCCCTAAACCCTTAGCCATAAACTAAACGCTGAGTGCCTTAATTTGTCAGAGTGAGCAAGCAAATGAGGAGATCAGAGTGAAGAAGTGAGCTTATAACAGAGACCGGAGGGGGTGACCTCACAGGAACATGATCTGTGGCTCTCACAGCTGACTTCAGTCACACTCTGGTGGAGCTGTCTGTGACAGAGTGAAACCACCATGATGGATCACTGGGAAAGTGTGTCAGGGACACCATATTTTTAGAGTTTAATCCCAAACGGCCTCTCTAAGCCTAGCAACAGAATCAGGACCAAAGAGAGTCAGAGAAAAAGAAATCGACTTGCTAACTGGCTACTGTATTGCACTGAGACAGCTTGTTCGAAAAAGTCTAGCGCAAGACTTTGTGTCTAAGTGATACTGTGCTGATCTGGGCATTAAGGCCAAAGCTGTTGGTTTCAGAAAATGTTTGTTTTACTGAATTGCACTACTAAACAGACTTGAGGGCCTGTGTGAAAGCTTTGGGTTAGTTGATCGAACTGTCACTTACCCTATTGGGTCAGCCTTACACAGTTTGATAATGTGTATGTCTTCCAAACTTAAACATCAGGTTTTCTATTACATTTAGTTGCAAATTCTGATTTTCAGCTTGTCACCTTGATAAAAATTGACTGACTAAGATAAGGTTGAAAACAATTTGTGAAAGCATGAGTAAGAGTGGGTTAAAAAAGACAAACTAATTATTAATGGTTTTCCATGCATGCCATTATTTTCTGACAAATGTTTATGAACTCATCTTGGGGATTTTGCGTAAGCATATAATTTCCAGCTACTAATGCAAACTTGATCTTTTAAGAAAACTAAACATTTGATGAAAATAAATTTTATGGGTGAAAAATGTAAAATATTTAATATAGACTTGTGCTCAAAACATTTGTAGATTGTAAGATTTTTTTGTAAAGTAAATACATTATAATTGTGACAAAATTCTATGCTGAATGCAATTCTTTTGAAATTTATTAATCAAAGTATCCTGAAATTGTTTTAGTTTTTACAAAAATATTAAGCAGCACAACTTTATAATAATATATAAAGTTCATATTAATAAAAAATGAGCACCATATCAGCATATTATAATGATTTCTGAAGGATCATGTGACACTGAAGTAATGATGCTAAAAATTCAGTTTAGCCATCACAAGAATAAGTTACATTTTAAAATATATTAAAATAAAAATAAAAACTATTTAAAATTGTAATAATGTTTCACAATATTACTGTTTTTACTAAATTGTTTGATCAAACTATTGTAGACTTCTTTCAAAAACATTTAAAAAATCTTACCAAACCCAAACTTTTGAATGTTAGGGTATGTTAAAATCTAAAATGTATACATTTAACATGTTAAATATAAAAAATTGTAGATGTTAAATTATGGATTAGCTTATATTATTAAGTTTTAATGAATAAAAAATGATTATTAAATGGCAGGCAAGTAGACATTTTCTGGCATGAGGGCAAACAGAAAAAGTCCTTGAACTGGTGAGCTCTGATTAAGCTTTATGCATTATGCTGAAAACATGTGTTGTGAAAAATAATGGTATATTTGAGATGTGCAGGTGTTGTAGGAGTTGTAGTATGTGAGCATGATGCATCATTTATTTCTAAAGAGCGTGGGTGTGATGCGTATCAGTGACGTACATGGGCTTAACAAAGTTTTAATATGGTCAAATACTGCTCAGAAATGAAAACAAATCAGAATGCTAACAAAAGAATCTGGGTCTTACAAGTGTATGTTTACCTTGACTTTTGTATCTCGTCTTGGTTCATTCCATACACTCACCTGCAGACACAAAGAGGATTCCTGAACTGAGGATGATATTGTGACGGGACTTGTAGAACTCGCTGGCAGCTATACACAGGCCACCCATGAAGAGCAGGATGACGCTGAGGATGGGGAAGATACTAGACGCTCGTACGGCTCCTACAGATGAAGAGAGAGAGAAGAAGGTGGGATGAGTATAAGATGTCTTGAATTCCAGACTGTTACTTGTTGAATGAATCCGTGTAAAAGGCAGTGAGAGAGGGAACGAGACGGATGAAGAAAGCTGTCAGTTGGGTTGATTTTAGCAGCTGTTCTCCTGAGCACATAGAGTACAGACAATCAACACCTTGCCAGTAGAGTAAACCGCTCACACACCCTTTAAAATGCTTGTGGAAGAGCAATCTGAGGTCAAGAGTCTCACCAAACACTTGTGCATAACACAAACACTCTTGTACTCCAAGACTGATCAGGACCAGAGACATTTACAGATGCTGCTATTCACGCGCATTAACAAAATATGTTCATAGTGAGATTTCAACAAAGTTGGCTTCTTTTGAGCCATGAAATGACAAGTGAACGTGTTAATGAATGTTTTTAGGACAGACTGCCAAGCCTTCAACTCACCAATTAGTTCTTCAACTTGACGTTTGTGCAGCTTAAAGGGACAGTTCACGCAAACATGACAATTCTGTCATCATTCTCTCATCTTTTCCTTCTTCCGTGGAACACAAAAGGAGATATTTTGCAGAATGTTAATGCTGCTCTTTCCCATACAATGAAAGCACAGTGACTTGGGGGTGTCATTTTATATTTACATTAGGCAGATGCTTTTATCCAAAAGCAACTTATTTTGCATTCAAGGTACAGTAGCTTTGTATGAGATCGATATAACAGACACATTTCATTTAAACTTTTCTCCGCTATTTTGGCTTCTACATATTGAAGCATAATAAAGCAAAAACCAGTAGTGTTTAGTGTTATTTAGAATCAAACATGTTGCAACCTGATGTTTTGATGTACTAACATTCAATTGGTAGAAATATTCTTCAAAATATCTCCTTTTATTATCAAAATCAAATCATTTTGGAATGACATTGATAAGAAATTAAATGTTTTTAACTTTTTAATTTTAATCTTTTTGAGTGAACTATCCCTTTAAGTGAGTCAACATCATATGACTCATACACTTTACAGTTCTCTTAATTCATTCATGGGTTTATGTGAATAATTTTGCCTATTATTTTTGGCTGCAATGTATTATTATTGGTAGTTTGAGATGATTAGAGGAACGTTTTTCGTAGTTGCTGAAACGTTTGGCCTCCTACCTCTTGTTTCAAAGCAGAAAATGATTTTTCAACCATCCACTTCAAGCCTAAAGTGTAAGTGACTGTCATGCCATGAGGTGACATGGCATGTAATTTCATACTCGGGTTGGACGAATAGGCAGGAAATTAAAATCTGTTTTTTTTTTCAGAATGTTTGACCGATTCTCAATTTATTATATTTTTTTTTAACGATTTTTAGCTAGTCAACTTGAAAATGTAACTACAACATGATTCAAGTAGCATTTTCTTTATTAACCCTCTAGTTAAAGAAAATTATTTTCTAAGTGCACCACAGGTGACGTTGTCAACATGATGTAAGTGCTAAACTCTTGTTAAAGGGGTCATCGGATGCTCACAAGTCTGTCTATAACATACTTTGGGCCATCAAGCCGTTTTTTAGTCCATAATGTTTTAAATGCTAATGAGCTTTGCTGACCCCGCCCCTCTCTTCCGTGGGGTGACAAGCAGACTGTAAACATCAGCCGCAAAACTTGCTAACTAGCACATTATTAGGATAGGCGATTTGCAAAGATTTATAAAAAAAAACTTAAACTCACTTCTTCTGTAGATGAAGCTGGATCACAAATGATTTGCACGAACATAAACGCATTTAGGCAGATCGGGATCGGCGCATTCCCTTAAAGCGAAAGTAACATTAATCCTCTGCGTCTTCAGCAGCTCAGATGTCGGGAGTAAATGACAACTGCTATATTCATTATTACATCCAACAACAAAACACCTCAATCGCTTAATCAGAGACATCTTGTCTTCCCTGCACCGGAGGCGGACAGCTCTCAGCTCACTCAGGGCGGGTCTAAGGTAAGACGGTCTTGTCAATCAACTATCGTGGGAGGGGCCTGTACAGAACTACGTCATTCTTACAGGACTCTCAGAACAGCCTGATTTGAGAAAGGGGATTTTAAAATAGGGATTTAAAAAAAAACACTGGGTGGATTTTTATCATTATAGGATGGAATGTGTACACACACTTCCAACACACATTTATGTTCAAACAACTTGAAAAGTGAATTTTGCGTCCGATGAACCCTTTAAATATCTTTGAAGAAAAGATGCATGAACTACAACTACATCTTGTACAAACTTGTCTTATAAATATTATATGTTCAGAAATAATATGAGGAAAAAAAAATCTCAAAAGTCAAGGTAATTCAAATTCAGATTTTTCCAGCATAAAAGCATGCATTTAATTTATTTATATTTATATTTTTATTTTATTTAATTTGGAAAATAATGGGTATTTAATATTACAATTAAAACATTGAAGACATATTGTATGATTATTTATTAAAAATAAACTTTTAATAGTGTTATTAGTAGTAGTAGCCTATTAAGTACATTCTACTGAACAATAGTAATATATTTCTGCCCAATGTATTCGAGTAAAAACTTTTATTTTGACGGGTTGCCGTGAATACCTTTACATTTTATGTGTATATGACATGATGAGGATAGTTTTACTCAAATGAAACGGTCAAATGCTCGTGAAGTGACTCTCAGAGCAGTTCTGGAGATGTTGTTCATGTATTTATGTCCTCATTAGTGAGGCGGCAGCCGTTAATATCACCGGAAGCGTCATGCGCGCTTCTGAATTAGTAAAAAAATTAAATAATGGTAGGGGAAACACTGGGCATATTGTCAAAGTGTCTAATTCTAACATTTGGTAATATTTGTATTTAAAATCGTGATTCCTCAATTTCTAAAAAATAAAATAAAATCATGGCAAAATATTACATTTGAATTAATAGATAAAATCGCCCAGCCATATTTCATACTGAACGTGTGCAGAAAAATCAGTTTAAAGATGCAAGGGTTAATAGTTTCAGGCAACTGAAGTTTAAACAAGAACAAAAGAACTTATCATTTATAACTTCTGGAGAGAAATAATGCAGATCCTGGACAAATAAGAAATGTTCCAAGTGTCGAGTGCTTGTTTCCACATGTTATTAAATGGAGTATATTCTGAAAGGCTATGCGTCTGGCTGTACGTATAGCCTACTGTGTTCATGTCAAAACTGAAGTATACTTTAAACTTTACTCTGCTTTCATCATATAGTGTCGTCCTTTTCCTTTCATCTGTCTTTCTCAGTTCTTACTGCTTGCTCATCTCTTACCTCTCCTCCTTTATCTCTCTCTCTCTCTTTTAAAATACTTGACATGCAAAGTTATGCTTTCATCAGGCTAGTTAAATTTTCACCACTCCATCTAGTCTGCAAGCTCAGCAGTTTTTCTCTCTCTTTCTCTCTGTCCCTCACTGCTCTTGTGTAAATGCTGATGTGTGGACAGCATGACAGTACTGTGAACTCTTGCTGGCTAAAGTGGGGACTGAAGTTCCCTTTGAGAGGGTCATTTACCCTCCTGTCCCTCCTGTCCTGCCCTCACCTCCACCCTAAAACCACTGCACTTGTGCCATTTGCTGCAGATCACACAAGAGGCCAAACACAGCTACCAGAGAAGTGTTTGTTTGTTTCAGTGCTAAAGCAACTGTGATACATTTAAGCTCTATTCAGTGTTTAACAAAATGCCACAATATCCTACACTGGTAATTTATGAATAGTTCACTATGTAAATGCATTGAATATGTGCTTCGCTAAATGGCCATATCTCATTTGCTGCATGTGTTATATAAGGTGAGATTTTTCTAGTGCACTTGCCGCAGTTCTTCTCTCCCTCTCTGAGAAACCTAAACGAGACTTCACTCGAAGTGATGAACGGCATTTTAATTTTCTTGCGCTTTGTTCTGTCCTCTCCTATCTGTCTCTTTCCCTCTGTTTTTCTCTCTATCCACTCAATCTAACTGAGTCCCTAATAATTCTCAGTGTCTTGTGCTATCTTTTCCCACCGTGATGTTCCACTAGTAAAACCATTTGAGGCCAGGAATTGCCATTTGTACATCTACATCTGTTTGTATTCACTTCATTTGCTACCAAGGGTCTATTCTGAGAATGATTTGTTTGTCACAACTATGCAAGAAAGAATAGTGAATATAGACCGATTCACAAACTCAGCAAAGCGAATTATTATTTTAATTCCTGACCTTTGACAATAGGAAAGCAAAGCCTTACCCAGCCTTACACAAAAAATTCAGTTAAAACAAAACTCTGCTGTTCAGCGATGACTGTTTTGTATTTTTGAAATATTAGGCATACGAATAACAATAGTGAATGTCTGCATATTTTAAAATTAAATATTCTTTGCAAATAGTTTAAATAGATTACTTTAATAGAATTAGTCTAGAATTTAGAATTTCGTATTTCACTTAAATAATAATTTGATTATTTAAATAGTCCTCCCCTCCTAATTTTCAAGACATGGTTACAGCCTTGCAAATGAACTCCTTAAAGGTACATCTTAGTAACTTTAAGCTTTTGTATCTTATAGAGTATCACCCCAGTGACAGCTGTGTACCTTTTTATATTAATATATATATATTGAGTGTATAAACTTTATATTCATTGTAAAGTCTCTTTAATAAGAAGGCTCTGAAATATTTATTGCAGATTTGAAATTGGCTTTATTTGGAGGCTTAGGGTTAGCAAATATTACTATTTCCAATTAACTATGATTGATTTGATATTCATCAGGATATTATTTTATTAATTCAGCTGCATTGATCACAATTAGCATTAGTTTAAGCAATTAGCATTAGCTTAAGCATTAGCATTTCATGCCCTGTACACTTTCTCTATTCCTCTGCCTTTGGCAGAAAGGTTAAATTTGGACGCTGTTTGCAACTAAATAAAGGTGGATTTTTTTTTTAGATGGATGTCCTTGCAAATTCTCTGTATCCTGTATTCCTCTCTTTTTCTCATCCCTCTCTCTGTAGGGTGTAGAGTTGCTGGGGGAATGGTCTGATTAAATATTAAGGTGTGCTGGGTGCTGACCCGGTCCTCTTGCCCTGTAACAACCTTCTCTCAAATCACACTCTCTCTCTCTCTCACTCCACACACACACACACACACACACACACACACACACACACACACACACACATTAACCCGGGGATATTGACATGGCCAGTCACAGCACAGAGAGGACACACCACTCCTTCTCATCCATCAGCCTCATTCACAAAGACACCACAAGGCAAGATGGAAGGGGGCAGGAAAGGATGTGAGGCGGGATGTGAAAGTGGGAAAGGAAAGATAATAACCTAAATCTATTGATTGTTGAAAGAAGCGTTTAAAAGGACGGGCTTGAAGGTGACAGAAGTGTCTTCAGAGACCAGGATGCCAACTTGATTTTCTGCTACTGTGAATGGGAGTCGTCTCAGCTAATGTTTTCATGCTTTAAAGTAGGGAATATTTTCAATAGACATAATATGCATAATACATTCTTAGAGTAAAACTTCTAAATGGTCAGTGAGAGGATGAGTTGGACATTCCTAGAAATGGTGTGAATCTCACACAGACGTCATTCCTAATCAGCCCTGTGGACAGACGTGGGCTCATAGAGACATGCAGTCACTCAGCCGGCAAACTCGCAGCTCTGTGACCTTGGCTTTGACCTCTCGGATCAGGCAGCAGCGCTGTATCCATGGCTGCAGAGGCTCTGGAGGAGGACGAGAGTTTAGCAGATTCTCCCCAGGCTCTCTGCACTGATCACAGCCGGAGACTGACCAGCCTGAGGGCTTTTTCACACAGAGAACGAACATTTGTTGGCGAATTTTCACTGCAAACAAGATTTTGAATAGATATAATGGGTTTCTACTCTACATCATGCACAAACATTCGTCTGTCATCAAACCATTTTTTTTAGCCCAGTGAGATATGAGCTTTTGATCTATAGCAGTTGCAGTTGACTTTTGATGGATTTCATGAATGCTTTGCAAACCTGGGATCTTTTCAAAGTTTGCTAATGTACACTACAAGGCAGTAATTTTTTGAAAATTACAATAGCTGCAAAAATATTTTTATTAAGCAAGGAGCTATTCAATTTATCAAAAGTGACAGTAAAGACTTTGTAACTATATAAAAAAAAAATGAT
The DNA here is from genome assembly GCA_027422405.1 of Ptychobarbus kaznakovi. Lineage (NCBI taxonomy): Eukaryota > Metazoa > Chordata > Actinopteri > Cypriniformes > Cyprinidae > Ptychobarbus > Ptychobarbus kaznakovi. The sequence goes on along the minus strand of CM049807.1, from coordinate 6,864,726 downwards.
ATTGCAAATCAATATTGTTCTTGAATTTTCTATTCATCAAATCCTGGAACAATGTATCACGGTTCCCATAAATATATTAACAAACACATCTGATTTTACCATTGATAATAATAAGAAATGTTTCCTGAGCTCCAAATTAACATATTAATATTATTTCTGAAGGATCATGTGACACTGAAGACTGAAGTATGCTGAAAATTCAGCTTTGCATCCTAAGAATAAATTACGTTTTAAAATATATTACAATTAGAAGTTATTTTAAATTGTAAATATTTTTACAATATTACTGTTTTTACTGTTGATCAAATAAATAACAGTCTTCTTTCAAAAGCATAAAAAAATCTTACTTTCAACTGGTATATATATATATATATATATATATATATATAGAGGTAATCTGTCATATTTTTTCACAGGTATTGAAAATAAATGGCATTAAGCGTGTTAAAATGTTCACTTTGACATTCCCTAAGCTGAAAGGTGCATGCACCTGTTGTAAAATGACAATGCATTTGTCGGTCAGTGCCACCTAGTGTACAGGAGTGAATTTCATTGTAATTTGGCCCTGTAAATATTTGTTTTGTCTTGGTGTGCATATATTTTATGTCTGTGATCCAGTTTGCTATTTTGTCTGTGATCCATTGTATGTTTCACATTTGTTGTGGCTTTGCTCGAGGCTTCTCAGTTTACAACATGTGTGAATATGTACATTTTCTTTGTCTTGTACGCTCTGCATGTGAGGCTATTGTGGACAGAGGGCTTGAGGATGGAGGTTTCTTGGGGAGCTGGACTGATAATGATGCCCCAGGGTAAGCGCGTCTCTTTCGGCAATCTGCCCAGACTTCTCAGGCATGACACTGGCACGGAGCACAGGGAAATTTTCACACAAGCCCTGTGTAGCGTTTGAGGGTCTGTCGGGCAGAAACACTGCCTGCGGGGTTGTTATTAACATGGTGGAACAGGCAAAGAGGAGAGAGGAGTCAGGGGCAAGTCAAGCCTGAAGCAAGGAAAAGAGAGGAGCAAAGCTGCAGTGCTTTTTGTTATGCCGCCTTGTATTAAAGCGCTCTGCTGGTGAACCGGGGCTTTTATCAGAGGCTGTGGCTATTGCTTAAGTTATATTACCAGTCCATTCTTTCATTTATGCTTTTCAAAGAGGTCACTGTAAAAATTAATCTACCCTTATAAAAAAGTACTGGGCCTGGGCTGTGTGCTATCAGATAATACTATAGTGATTATATATATATATATATACCACAGTGCTGAATGATTATCCTGTATATGGGCCATGCTATTTCAAAGAATGTCATGGACACCCCTTACGAAAGTTAACCATGGTTTCAATTCCTACAAATAAAACCACAATTAAAACAAAAATCACAATTAAAGAATTGAATATGTCTGTCTGTTTGTCTCTCTGCCTCTATCCTTCTGTCATATTTATCCATATGTCTTTCTGTCCATTTATCCATGTGTCTATATTTATCCATATGTCTTTCTGTCCATTTATCCATCTGTCTGTCCATCTAATAAACTATCAAATCAGCGTTAACACTTTTTTAAACTTTCAAACAAGCATTCAAAGTTTGGCTTTAGTAAAAAAAAAAATACAGTCATTACTATTTCTTTGATTTTGAATTTAGAATTTCTACCCCAATTCAAATACATTTCAAATATAAAGTCTTTATCAGTCAAATTTTTAAATGTCACACAACTCTTAAAAATCTAACAAAATGTCCTTTAAGTGGCCCTTTTTCAAAAAGACAACCCTCATCCTCGCAGCAGTGACACCGTAGTGCGCAGTGCGTGGAGAATGTCCTGTCACTTGCAGAGTCTGTACCACAGCTAACAATGACCTGGGCCACTCTCACCTCTCGCCTTGTTAATGGCTAGCGAGGACGAGACGGTGTGAACGGAGGTTCTTGTCCCATAAACAGACAAGAGGGTGGGAGATCTAATCAGGTCAGGGTTGTGATTTACGCAGAGGTCAAAATTCTGCCGGCTCGGGCAGACGCTTGAGAGTGAAGTACACATGATGATCAGTAGCTTTTTTTTTTTTTAAAGCACAGGACTTCAGGGTTAGCTTTCTGTCCGGAAAGCTATCTGATAGTTTTTTCATTCACCTCAAGTTCTGATAATTCACAGGGGTTACCTGGCCTATGCTAACCAACCAATCCTTGATCCCTTGAGTGCAGCTTAACCAACAAACTCACAGATATGCTTTTGTAATGCTGCATGTATGAAATATGTGACCAGCTGCTAAACATGGGGCATATATAATGCTCTCTCACACACTGACATGAATGCACACACTTTCTTTCTGACAGTGGCTGTCTTTGAACTTTCGTTCTATCCGATGCTCTCAGTCTTTCCTTCTCTCTCTCTCTCTCTCTCGCTCTCTCTCTCATCTCATTGACAGCATTGTGGAAGAAAATTAGCATTCACACTTAATCAGCCTCCCACAGGCTTGAATGTGCTGATGTGCAGGACAGGGTCATGCTAATCAGGTGCTTTAGCTTGCAGGCACATTGATTGAATACTACAAACGCTTATTAATCTAGCCTTGCCCCAGCATCTTGCCCTCTCACCACAAACACACACACACACACACACACTGCACCTCTATCATCACCCATCTACCTATTAAGGATGTGCAAAATTACACATTTCTCAAAACCATCTAGTCTGTAGGTTGTCTGAAAACTAGTCAATGACTCCGTCTCAAGGCAGCACTGTATAATTAGGTTGATTTTGGGTTTGTTTGGGGTGTTCACACAAGATGTTTTCTAGCATTCAAAAACATATCGACAGGTTGCAGTAGAAGAGAACATAAAGCAAGGATTTTGTGACTGGTTTTTAAAAGTTGGACTATTTTTAACTTGAAATAGTCTGCAATGTTTGCGGCAGGGAATCTCAGTGTAAAAAAACCTGTAAGATTTGTTTGCTTGCACAGTTAGAGAGGCTTAGATAGTAAGTCGTGTTGGTTGTCTACTTAGTCTATTTTGATATTTTAGCTGTGCTGCATTTCATTTGCATATTGTGCTTTAGCTTTAACACACTAAACTATTGCACATAAAACTATTAGAAACGTCTTTTAGGGTGTATTCACACCAGGAAAGTCCGATAGTTCAGAAATTGTAAACAAAACCACACGTGTGCCAAGGTCATCCAATCATTGGACAGAAATTCTCAAGCAGGGAAAAAAGGAAGTGCAAAAACATCATTGAGATATTCCGTAGTGCAATTTTTATTATTTTACTGATTTGCTGTTATGAGATACTAACGCAATATGAAGAAACTTATGAGCATCGAATGAGACAATATCATACGATGTAATTACGACTTGCAGAAAATCAAATCTATAGATATAAAATACTTAAAGCATATTAAAATGTTAGTTTAAACATTTAACCAAGATAAATGTGCGCTAGGCACATATCCAATCATTTATGCGGAGAGTGGAAGCTGAAGCGCCTTCGCAATCAGTGGAAACAAATTAAATACTCTGTAATTGTTGCTCATAAAGGTAAGAATAATATATTGTTAACAAATCAGGTCTTTCGTTATAATATAACTGTAAAGGGTCTATTTTTATTTGTGTGCACTCACAATATCAAGAAAACGTAGTGCTTTTCTAAAAAAAAGAAAACTAATAGGATGTGCTTGCCGTTCCAGTCTTGAACAGGAGCGCTTCACAAATATGAACTGAAACGCAGTGAATATTGTCCTTATAGACACCATGAATATACCTATAGAAAGTTTTGAATTATTACAAAACAAAATAAAACATATCCAAAACAAAAACTCTTTCATTATAATCCGTAAAGATGCATTTATTTCTAAAGAAGCTTTCAATGAGGAAATGGCGAGTCAGGATTTTTAACTTCATCTTTGTGACACTGACTCAAAAAACACTAGTTTATTAATAAATGGAAAATGGAAAAAAATACTATGGAAGTCAATGGCTACCATCAACTGTTTCTGTTACCAACATTCTTCAAAATACCTTCTTTTGTGTGTAGCAGAAGAAAGAAACTGGAGTAAGAGGAGGGTGAGTAAATGACGACAGAAATTTGATTTTCGGTTGAAATGTGTGAGGCGTGACCAAACATGAGAAGTATGAAAATTGTTGAAAATCTTAATTGTCAAAAGTCCTTTAAATGTGAAAATAATGGTTTTTGAGGATAAGTGGATCAGACTTGTTTTATCAAGTGACATGTAAATGCAAAATGGCAATGACAGGTTGCAGCAAAATACCAAAGTTTGATTTGATGCATTGCCAATGACATTAAGCAGTTTCTCCTTCCTTTTGAATTCTATTTATGCTATTTATGTGGTAACTTGATTTTATTATTTGCACAAAAAAGAGCTGTGACCCATTTCACAGCCCACCAGTTGAGAACCACTAATGTAAATGCTGTTTTCTTTTTTTATGCTCATTTCACACTCATTTCACACTAGATGCATATTAACTTTTTCTAGCACTGTTTCTAGCACGCAAATGAACCGCTGCTGAATGTATAGTCCTCGACACACATGCTTTTGTTTACGATCGTCGACATAAAACCCAGCAAACCCAGCACATGCTTGTAGTTTAAATCATTTAAACATGCTTTTGTGGGTATCAATAGTTTCTTTTCATTTACGCTTTTTTAAAGATTTTTAAAGTCATATGGTAACTTTGTGAAACATAGTAGACTTCCCTTACATGCTTTTATGGTTAAATTGCTCCTTTTTGTGTAAACCAACCCATGTTTCTTTTGACCATGAACAATGCACTGTCACTTTAATTCAGCATGAACAGCCCAGCAAAAATAGATTCTTCGCTGAAAACAATGCGCTGCTTACGTGGCTTGTGTGAAATGGGCCCTACAGCACCTCACAACTTTTTTTTCACTACTAGCCTAGAAATCATTAAATTAATAGATAAACTTGGAATTACTCCAAGCCCCGTCACAATCATATCCCCTATTTACCTCTTTCAGATACAATAAAGAATTTTATCTGTCCATTCAAGACCATTACATATCCGCTAATGCCTTAAAACACCCATATCATTACAGATTGCTCAATGTACCTACTTTCTTTAAGTCTCCTTTACAAAATCCTTTACCTATTTCCACTGAGCTCCACTGATCTCTATCACAATATGCAGGATCATCCTGCATTTCGCCCCTCTCTAGCTCAATGAGCAGCTGCTGCGGTCCCGGTAATGCTGAGAATCCGGTACAGTACACAGTGATTCAATTCTCATGACCTACAGGACAACTGTGGTCTAAATATATCAATAATGAAGAGCACGGCCTTTGCTATTATGATCATGGCCATTCGGCTGGGCGCGCGGCCTCTCTAAGAGATGTCATATCAGGTGACACAGGCAGTGGCCTGGACTCTCATGTGTGTGTGCATGTGTGTATTTGTGTATGTGCTCTATGCCCTATGCCTCAGGCTTCAGTGGCATGTGCCCCATCCCCCCTGCCAACCCTATGATGGATTGTCGTGTTTGGAGCAAGAAAATGAGAGCGAGATGAGAGTGACTGGAAGAGAGAACAAGTTCAGAGAACAAGAGTTGAACTAGTTCCCCAGCGATCAGGCCATTCGCTGTGATGCCGGACGGTGTCTTCCTTTTTTATTGCCGTCTACTATCATACCAGTCCATCCTCTGCCTTGAGCTAACCTACTGCAGCCTCCGCACATGCAAACCCGTTGCTGTTCGGCCAGCCTCATTGATTTTATTGGCTAGCATTTCGGCATGTTTGCGTCTGTGTGTGTGTGTCTGGGTCATCCAGTCACAGCCAGTTTTGGCCACACCGTGTGCCCGTGAGGGTGAGAGCCGTACAGACACTAATTCTCCAGAGTGCCTGCTGATAGTCGACATGTAGGTTCAGTTGTCTACACCATCTATGACTACTACAAAACACTTTGTTTCTGAAACTTACAAACCCTTTGTCTTTATGAAACCTTTGTGTCCCTTTTGTGAAATTCTGTAGTGTACTGTTGTTGTGATAAAACAAAATATTTTATTCAGTGTATTTTAAAGGGAGATAGTTCACCCAAAAATGAAAATTCGGTCAGTAATTACTCACACCCATGTAGTAAGACCTCCGTTCATCTTCAGAACACAAATTAAGATATTTTTGATGAAATCCGAGAGCTTTCTGACCCTCCATAGACAGCAACACAACTAATACCTTCAAGGCCAGGAATGTAGTAAGGACATTGTTAAAATAGTCTATGCGGCATCAGCGGTTCAACCTTAATTTTATGAAGCCAAGATAAAACTTTTTGTGCACAAAGAAAACAAAAATAATGACTTTATTCAACAATTCTTCTCTTCTGTGTCAGTGTCCTCTGCCATTCACAAGAGGACCACAACACATGCATGTGATGCTGCTGACGCAGGAGCAGAGGAATGCACACGCATGTGTCGTGGTACTGTCATGAACGTGCATCGAAGACTGACACAGAAGAAAATACATTGAATTAAATTGAATAAAGTCATAATTTTTGTATTCTCGTAGCTTCATAACATGTCCATGTCACATGGACTATTTTAACAATGTCCTTACTATCTTTCTGGGTCTGTGAACAATCCAGTTGTGTAGCTGTCTATGCAGGGTCAGAAAAGTGTCAGATTTCATAAAAAAAAATATCTTAATGTGTGTTACGGAGATGAACGAACACACACACACACACACACACACACACACACACACACACACACACAGGTAATGTCATAGTGGTATTGTGTACTGTAATCGAATGTAGCCTATCTATACCTGTGGAACTGTAGACAGCACATGCGGTGTTCATCTAATAAAGATCTTCATAGCTAGCAAACAATAGCCTTTGCAGATTTGCTTTCAATTGACTGTAGATCAGAAGCCACGTCTTCGACGCTCGTCTTAATGTTCTTAAACTTTCTGTTACAACCTTTCAGACGATTCGGCGTGTGCTGCAGGGAACTGAACAAATCATTCTAACTGATTTATCGAACCAATTCACTGGTTTACCAATTGATTTGATCAAGCCTTGACAGCCAACAGAATTGACTCAAAAGAATGAATCATTCGCGAATGGGCATTGCTTATTGCCCAGAGAAAAGTAGATGGCATGTTTGGAATAAATTGAAGCATTTTTAACTTGTATTGCATTAAGATAAAGTAACGAGAGGAGTGTCGCCCACAGTAACGAAGTAAAAGTACAGTTTTTTTCACAAAAAATGTACTTGAGTAAAAGTACCCATCTTTAAATATACTCTAAAAGTATTAGTTACCCAAAAAATGTACTCAAGTAAATGTAACAAAGTAAATGTAACTCGCTACCCACCTCTGGTCTATGGTAGCTACAGTACATCAGGCAGGACATCCAAACGCTCGCCTATCACTCATCAACCTCAAATATGGCTCATCATCTGAAATATGTAAGTATTAGCAACTTTACATGGCCGTTCAATCTGATGTTAAACTAGAAAAATGAGCGCTATTGAAGTGTGTGTGGAGTGTGAAGCTGAACAGTAGTGCTCACTGCAGGACAGATGGAGGCACCGATGCGGTCACTTACTCCTAAACTCCATTTTTGCTCATGCAGATAAGAGTAATATATCTTTCGAATCTGTGTTCAGACTCTATGTATATTTGTGTGCACTCACAACAACAACAAAACATGGTGCTTTTGTAAAATAATGAAACCAAACAGGATGCGCTTTCTGCCGTCTCGGTCTGTGAACTTGAGCGTGAAACTCTAAATATAATAAAAAATATATTTATAGAGAGTGAAATGTCTACTTTCAAATGAACCAATTCAAATGGAAAACAAATATCCTCAGATTATTTAATCCATATGAAACATGCATACAGGCACGTCCTCTACTGCGGAGATGACGAGTCAGTGTCGCCGACTTCATCTCTAAACAGAAAACAAAGAAATCACTAGTTTATCAAATTATTAAAATGTTAATGCAGTCTCCTTACTGTTTTTCCCTGACATATTCATAATAAATACTTCAGCTGGTGCGCTGTGGCAAGCTTTATGAGTGTGCTTGAGCGCTTATTATGCTATGTAGTCAATTAAAGGCTCATTATAATGATTTAAATGGTTTATTAATAAACGTGCGAATAGTCGACTAATGCTTTAAATGAACGACTACTAGTCGACCAGAAAAATCTAAAAATCTTGTATGCTCACCAAGGCTGCACCTTAAAATTTTTTATAAATACCAAATAATCCATAAAAATAGGGCTGTTAAAGACTATTGTTGAGAAAGAAAATGAAATTCTAATATATTTTCAAATTTGGTGAAGGTCTATACAGTATAAGAAATTGCATGTTACCTTTAGTAGGTCTTAAAGTAATAAACCATGTGAAGTCGTGGTTTACAGTGAATTTATAACAGCTAAGGGTGCAATCACGGTTCGACAAAGCAGTTCAAATCTGCATATAAGGAAGTTAAAATGGCACGGTTGCATCAACAAATACATTTTTATATCAGTTTTGCATTTGTTAACACTATCGGGTAGGTTTAGGGTTGGGTTTGGTGTAGGGCATAGAGGTACGTATTTTTAGGAGACCAGGTTGGTTTTCACCCTTAATACCCCACTTGTCTTTCTCCTCCAACATGTTCCGTCTACCAGGTGGCTCTATTTCTCAAAATTTCCCTCTATCTTGCTCTCTCAGTCCCTCTTATTCCTGCTTTTTCGTGCTCCCCTCCCCCTCTCCCAGCGCTGTTTGGTCTTCGGTAGCTCTGTGGAAGATTGCAGCTCTGACACGGCATGATCTAAAAACCCACTGGCGCTTCAGAATGCTTCAGCACTCTTATATAACTGTGTGTGGATGTATGAACTGCCTGATTCCACTGCCTAGGCTGCATACCCGTGATCACTCCAGCAAAGAGAAGCCTGCCACTGATAGGGCCTGTGCGAATGTGTGTGTGTTCCTGTGTGTTTTGCGCATGCTTTAAATACATATGCAGATGATGCGCTGTTACTACGTCGTAGATATTTCTTTCATGGTAACCCTCTGAGTGTATGCCAGCGGGTGCTTGAGAATCAGCGTGCAATTCCCTCATAATCAAATGTGGATGAATCCATACAGTAATTTTGCATGCAAGTATGCAAATGTTTGTGTCTAAAAATATAGGCATGAATATACATGCGCTTTTATGTGCATCATTAGAACGTATGTGAACGCTGACCTGTTTTTATTTCCCCCGGTTTTCCCCACGTCTACATAGGCGCAGTGTATATTTTCAGTAAATGTCAATTCTTTGGTGTATCACTGAACTGTATGACATCACTTGTGTCACTTCACTAATGTGGCTCCTCGGTCGAGGCTCAGATTTCTTACATAACTGTTTCAACGAGTGGTGGAGATGAGAGCATCTAAACCACAGTGTCTACTAAAGCACATGATACTAGCATAAATGTGAGGTGCATCTAAAACCCTCCTATTCAGAATTAGTCTGGAAACTCTTTGTATATTTGCTCATAGGTATACTGTAGATCCCCAATTGTTTGGAAGAGGGTTAACTGTTGAAAAGACTTTTGTATGAGATGCCGCTCTGTGTATCAGAAACATATAGCCTTTTCTCTATTGGCTAAGGCAACTTTTTTTGAATATTTGTTTTGGCGCCTAATTAGAAATTATTGAAAAATGCTTTACCATTATTTAGGCAGAATAGCACACTTGTATACTACTCTTACTATTTCTCCCATTGTGTCGTGTACAGCAAAAGAAGAGTTTAATATAACGAAAAATACTTTTTGAAAATTGTTAAAAACCGAGGGTAGTGTGCTATTCCAAATTCAGCCTGAGGCCCCATTTACAATAGTGCGTTTTCATTTTAAAACTGTGTTTTAAAATGTGTGTTTTAGTGCGTTTCAGAAACGATCTCTATTTACACTACACAACCGAAAACGCATGTCACATGACCATTCATGCAGGTACAATATAGATATGTATAGGTTTTGGACTGTTTACACTGAAACGCTTATTTTAAATTGTAATTATATTTTAAAATATTACTGTATTTTTAATAATTAGAGACTTATTTAAAAAACAATGAAAAGTCTTACAGACCCCAAACATTTGAACAGTAGTGTAGATAACCACTTTGCAGGCCTATATTAACAAACTTTCTGTATTACAACACACTCTTTCTACAAGTAAATATCAATGCTAAAGTTCAGCTAGATAGTCCTCGCAGCAATGCATATAGGCTATCCTTGAGTGACGGCACTGCTCTTGAAGGATTCAGAACAACTTGGTATTAAGGTTAGCTACAACACCTATTTTTCACTCATAATGTACTGTTAAAAATGAGAAAACATTCATTTATTTATTGGTGCATGACATCCCATTGAAACCTACGCCGCTGTATCTTCTCACTCCGTTGATCTCCCATCACTCTACTTTAACCCACAGTTGGTGACCAAAAGTACTACAGAACAGATGTCAGAGAGGATAAGACATGCACGGAGAAGAGAAGTAGGAAGAAGAGGAGAGAAAGTGAGAGAGACAGAAAAGCTGACCTATATAAGAAAGAGGCTGAAATATTTATGGAAGTGAGTGTCCTAATTCACAAGCCACTGGGAGCGTTGCGGCCTATTCATCCAATTGCAGCTAAGGAATAGGGCAAACACACATATGCATTCATATACGTGCGCACACACACTTAGAGAGCGCGAGGTCTGCGGTAGTTCTCTGTCCCGGGTCATTTTGACCACTCCTGGTGCACTAGTCCCAATGTTGGAGCCTTTCTCTGGGTGTCGTTCTTTAATCTTGTTATCATAACTGTCTTTATTACTGCATATGGGACAGTACAAGTGCTCAAAGCGCCAAGACTCACTAGCAAGGCTTTATCTGTGGAGTTTGCACGCAATGTGACCGGCTCGGCACCCACCTGGCAGCCCAAAGCGCGAGTCACGCTTGGATAGATTCGACTCAGACGTGCCGACTGAGGCCTGGGCGCTCAGAAAGCGAATGCATCATTATGACAGTGTCAATTAAGGATGAACCGCAATGGGGTCAATGCTGCCGCATAACTGCATAACCTGCACTGTTTAACTGCATGAGCTATAATCACAGGCTCAGTGAAGAGTCAATTAAAGCAGGTCAGCCCCCTGTTTGGGCTTCGATATTGAAGAAGGATCTGTACTGGGAGAATTGTATGGTCTTTTATCTGATATTACTATCTTACCAATGGGTGCTTGGTTAAGTAGGTTAAATGGTTCTGACTGGATGGGCAAACGCCTGATTCCTTAGCTGCGATTCTTTTTAGCTGAACGTAACATTCTTACATATTATTATTAATCAGTGATACAGTCTGAGCTTATTTAAATAAGTACTGTGAAATTGTTGTGTTATATGCTGATTTGGATCAGTAAGTGGTCATTCATTGACACAGAGCACAAGAAAATAGTACAAGGTGCAGGTTTATCAAGCTTTTGTCTCACACAGCATTTCCAAAACGTGGTGCTAGGTGTGTCACAACCAGTGTTGGGGAAAGTTACTTTTAAAAGTAATGCATTACAATATTGCGTTACTCCCTAAAAAAGTAACTAATTACGTTACTTAGTGACTTTTTATGGAAAGTAATGCGTTACATTACTTTTGCGTTACTTTTGCGTTACTTTTTAAATATGAGCAGGGCTTGATTGTTTGTTTTTAATACAGAAGTGTGTAAAGCCCTTAATGAATAAACCTCAGGCTGAAGGAAGAGTTCACGTGTACAGTAAAGGAGAAGAAGTTCAACACTCTTCAGCAATAAAAAAACAAACAACGAAGCACAATTGTTAGTTTATCTAAAGTAATTTTTGCTTATTAATGGTTGAACTATGGTCAGCAGCAAACACATTGGATTAGATTCATATTTAATTATTGCAGGTTTGCGTCATATTCTGAGTTTGCATTTCACTGTTTTAATTCATTTTGATGAATACTGAATTTTTTTTGCTGGATGAATTTCAGAATTTCATGTTCTGTCAATTTGGAAAAAAGTTAGAAAAAGTAACTCAGATTTTTCTAGTAAATTAAAAAGTAATGCGTTACTTTACTAGTTACTTGAAAAAAGTAATATTATTACGTAACTCACGTTACTTGTAATGCGTTACCCCAACACTGGTTACAACAGCCATGTTTAGTTATTCACTGTCCGTGTTTTATGACACATTTATTTTCATTTAAATGTGCATTTGAACTATGATTGGATTATTCAAAATAGTTATATCTTTATTTTAATTTTTCTAATTTGTTAGTTCTTTTGTTATTCAACAATTTTTCAACAATGATACATTAAATTGATCAAAAGTCTTTTAAATTGTTACAAAATAAATGTTCTTTTGAACTTTATAAACCTAAAAATATGTATCAGGGGTTTCACAAAAATACTGAGCAGCACAACTCTTTTCAAAATTAATAATACAAATAAAAATAATAAGAAGAAATTTTTCTTGAGCAGAAATATTAGAATTAATTCTAATGGATTAATTAATTAGTTAAGGATTACGTGACACTAAAATATTAATATATTAAACTGTAATAATATTTCAAAATATTGCAGTTTTTATGATATTTTTGATCAAATAAAAGAGACTAAAATATTTAAAAAAAAAATCTTACTAAAGAAAACTTCTGAATAGTATGTTTTATTCAAAAATCGAGGAATTATCGTCATGATGAACTTTTTTTTGTCTTCATTATTGTTTGTCAGTAATTTCACTGATGACATTAATTAAGTTTTCAAACAGTCCCTGTATAAATTGACCCGTTCCTTCTCTCTCCAGTAGTCTGCCATTGTTTTCCTGCACAAAGTGTCCAGAATCTTTAATTACTCTTGTTGTTACCATGTTGTTTCTGGTCAATTCAGGCCCTTGTTTTGATGACAGTAACTGATAGTCCTGCTTGTGAGTTTAGGATTGATGCATGTGGCTTGTTTGACACTCACTTCCCGGGTCTGCTTGCGCAGACGAAAAAAGAGTGGAAATCAATGCTCTGTGTTTACGAGGGAGCCAGTGTACTGTAATCGGGCCCAGTTGAGCCGTACTGTACGAGCTAGAGAGTCTGCCGCTGCTGAGAGTCTAAACAGAGTGAGGAAACATTCACACTCTCCCGCAGAGACAACAGACCATCCTTACACGGCTGAACAGCATGAGAAAACCAAAGATATGTGGAACAAAGTAAAGACTAGGAGATTACTTGAAGTACAGCTCTATTGCATTCATTTTTTAATTTTTTTGCATTCTCTCCTTTTTTGAGAAAATAAGCTGCATTTTCTGAAAACAATTTACAATAAACATAGTAAAATATGTTATATAAGATATCATTCTTTCTTGTAGCTTCTTATTTCGTATTTTTTAAATTTTAATCAAATATTTATAGTACAATTTTCCAAACTGTGGTCAGAGTATTACATTCCTATTTGTAAATGAAAGCTAAAATAATCCACAATATTTCATATTTTTCATTATTAATAACATTTTAATGATAGATTACACTTTTAATTAAAAGTTTTTTTTAGAGTACTACAATCTTATTGGTTGCAAAAATAATCCACAATATTTTATGACAAAATGAACAAGTTCAACAAGATAAATGGTGCTTAATTTCATGATATGTGTTTACATTTTAATTAGAAAATAATATAGGACTACATTCTTATTTGTTGCTGAAAGGTGAAACTATCTAGCATATTTCATATTTTTATTTTAATATTCAACTATTTTAATATTAAATTTAATTATTAGCAAAGAATACGTATAACTCTGCGAATAATGGGAAATGTGCAGAGTTCTGCGGGCCTGGTAATAACCTTCTTCAAACTTTTGGACTTTTTCTGTTTTTCAAAGATTGTACATGTAGGTTACATTTTTTTCCCTTTTGTTTCAGCAGTAACAGCACCCGGGCAAAAATAGCATATCTGGTACTACTTAAAATGCCTCACAGATTGAACAGGAAAGAACAAGATGGTGAGAACATGAATACTGTCACAGAAACACTAAGGAGGCACTCACGTAAGAAGTACTCTGAGGCATCTGCTTCATAATCTGTGTCTTCTGGAAAGTGATCTATCTGCTTACACAATCCTTTGAAGTTTCCTGTAACAGAGAAACATAGTTGCAGAGTTAGGTTTGCGATTTTACAAACACCAATTTTCCACATTCTTCTCAACAGCGTTTCTGAATGGCTTTACGCTTATTCAGAGGGCACCGAGGGACACAGACGGACGTTTAGAGCACATACGCACTCGGGTTGGGCTCGGCTGCTCAAGCGAGCTTGAGGATGCGGAGGCCTGTCGCGAGGCCGCTCCAGCAGCAGGCGTCTTGTAAACAAGAGCAGCACAGCTGGTGAAGACCTGGAGCTGCTCCAGCCGCTGTACTATGGGACGCTCATCTCCTAATATTCGTTCATTAGGCGTACTGGCGTTCCAGCGCCCAGGTTCAGAAACTTCTTGGCCTGCTCAGTGAGGAATCAGCCGTCTTTGAGCACTGCACTGGCCAGTAGAGTATAACAGGCAAGTCAAGGTGAACTGGAGATGTGGGCCTGCAAACAGCAGCTATTACCGCAGCCTTTGATGTGTGTGGACATAAACAACGGGCACGGCACCAGGAACACAGTGCCAAGCTTATGAAGTTGTTCATCCCTCCCCCTCGTTACCTCTCCGCTCTCCCTCCTTCATCTCCCACTCTCTCTTTCCCGTCCTCCCATGTATTTCTCTAATGATTTAATCTGTTTTTTTCTTCTTCATGGTGCCAGGTGTTGCTGGGGATATTTTGGTTGGGAGGCAGAACATTAGTGGCATGCTTGTGGAGATGAGATGAGAGTAGAGGCCTATCAAAGACGCTTTCATGTAGGAGACAGATTTACACTAGTCTCTCTGCTCCATACAGTCTGTTTCACTAGGCTTTCAGGTCGAGAAGAAAGATAGCAGGTGAGCAGTACCTTCTGCTTTCGTAGGGTTAGTCTATTAGGGGTCGGGTTTTTTTTTTGTTAGTTTCTGTTTTGGTTTTCAAGATGACAGCTTTTGCTTAAAGAGAATAGAATAATTAATGTAAAAGAATACTTAGAGGTGTAGTGTGCAATTTCTGTGCCAAGCAATAATGACTGTTGTCAAAACAATAAGGTCTGTAATTCCTGGAGAAAGCGATCTGTTAGCATTCCTGTTAGTTTCAGTGGCTGCTGATTAGCTGGACTGCATGATTTGAAATGTGCAAAAACAATTGCGTGAATTGAGGAGGCATGAGCAATCACTTGAGTTGTAAAATGTCATGTGACTAATCGCACTAGAACTGAAAAATAACTTCATGACAATGCTGATTGGCTGATGGCACCACAAGAATATGCACACAATCACACATCACAAACGCTTAACTAGTGACTGTCCTGAGTGGTGGTGGTGGTGTTTTTGAGAGTCCTTCAAAAAGAGTTGGTCACTTGTAAAACACTGACTATATTATAATGAAATAGTTGTGATCTATTTTGTCAGAATACATAGCTACTTTTCAGTAGCATTCAATGCAGTGAGAGGACATGTAAGCCTGTTTCTTCTTAACCTTTTTGACTCAAAAGTCCCCCAATAGCTAAAACCAGTATAGATTATATAAGGTAAGACATTTTCCTTCAGTATTTCTGCTATAGTTATGAGAAAACTGTCAAACTGCTCTTTTTTGTATATATATATATATATTTATATTTACATTTATGCATTTAGCAGACGCTTTTATCCAAAGCGACTTACAGTGCATTCAGGCTTTACATTTGTATTGTCAGTATGTGTTCCCTGGGAATCGAACCCACAACCTTTGCGCTGCTAACGCAATGCTCTAACCACTGAGCCACAGGAACACTGTATATACATACAGTATCTCACAGAAGTGAGTACACCACTCACATTTTTGTAAATATTTTATTATATCTTTTCATGTGACAACACTGAAGAAATTACACTTTGCTACAATGTAAAGTAGTGAGTGTACAGCTTGTATAACAGTGTAAATTTGCTGTCCCTCAAAATAACTCAACACACAGCCATTAATGTCTAAACGCTGGCCACAAAAGTGAGTACACCCTGAGTGAAAATGTCCAAATTGGGCCCAATTAGCCATTTTCTCTCCAGGTGTCATGTGACTCGTTAGTGTTACAAGGTCTCAGGTGTGAATGGGGAGCAGGTAAAATTTGGTGTTATCGCTCTCACTCTCTCATACTGGTCACTGAAAGTTCAACATGGCACCTCATGGCAAAGAACTCTCTGAGGATATGAAAAAAATAATTGTTGCTCTACATTAAGATGGCGTGGGCTATAAGAAGATTGCCAAGACCCTGAAACTGAGCAGCAGCACGGTGGCCAAGACCATACAGCGGTTTAACAGGACAGGTTCCACTCAGAACAGGCCTCGCCATGGTCGACCAAAGAAGTTGAGTGCACGTGCTCAGCATCATATCCAGAGGTTGTATTTAGGAAATAGACGTATGAGTGCTGCCAGCATTGCTGCAGAGGTTGAAGGGGTGGGGTCAGCCTGTCAGTGCTCAGACCATACGCCGCACACTGCATCAAATTGGTCTGCATGGCTGTAATCCCAGAAGGAAGCCTCTTCTAAAGATGATGCACAAGAAAGCCCGCAAACAGTTTGCTGAAGACAAGCAGACTAAGGGCATGGATTACTGGAACCATGTCCTGTGGTCTGTTGAGACCAAGATAAACTTATTTGGGTCAGATGGTGCCAAGCGTGTGTGGCGGCAACCAGGTGAGGAGTACAAAGACAAATTTGTTTGCCTACAATCAAGCATGGTGGTGGGAGTGTCATGGTCTGGGGCTGCATGAGTGCTGCCGGCACTGGGGAGCTACGGTTCTTGAGGAACCATGAAAGAACTGGGCCGCAGGGCAGTATTCCAGCATGATACGGACCCTGCCTTGCTAAATAAGCAGGGTAAATGTATGGACTGGCCAAGCATGTTTCCAGACCTAAACCCTATTGAGCATCTGTGGGGCATCCTCAATACAAAGGTGCCACCAGTTCCGTTAATGAAGAGGTGTCTGGTGAACTCCATTCCCAAGAGGGTTAAGGCAGCACTGGAAAATAATGGTGTAATGCTGGAAATGGCATACAGTAAAAGTTTACAGTGTTGTCATCAGCAATAGTACATTTCTTCAGTGTTGTCACATGAAAAACAATAAATATTTTACAAAAATGTGAGTGGTGTACTCAGACATAATGCATTCTTTGGCCCCCTTGTGAACCTCGGCCCCCTCACTGATTTAAGCATTCCCCCCCCTTAATTATGAGAATAATTTTTATCCATAAAGGGATACTTACTGAAAATAAAATTGTTGTCAGCTGATAAAATAAATGATTGTGTCATGCTGTTTTCGTCCATACAGTGAAAGTCAATGAGGTGCAAACAACATTGAGACATTCTTAAAATATTGTCCTTTGTGTTCCAGAGAAGAAAGAAACTCATACAGGTTTGGAAGGATGTAATGAATTCAAGAAAATTACAACAGAATAATATTTTTCAGGTGAACTATCCTATCTCAGGAGTCTCAACGTAAAAAAGCTGAAAAGGTTTGCAGATAGATTTTTATAGCAGTACCAGCCTTTTACTCTGTTGGATTTGTCAGTTATTGCATTTTATTCTGTTCAAAGCTATTTGAGGTCGACTTTAATGCAATAAATGAATAATATGCATGCTCAAATATAGTAAATGGCATTATGATTAGATTGATTCAAGGCTTTAGTCAGGGGTTCTGTGGGAAGCCCAACACAAACACAGTGTTGTGTGAGACACCTCTTAATCATCCGAGGATCAGATATGCAAGTGCTGAGTGTGTATGTTTTTGTATTTGTGATGTTTATTGCTCTGCTTCACCTTCCTGTGCTTTGGCTCACAATCAAACATTGCACATTGATTTCTATCAGTGAGCTCTGCGGCAATTAGCTGGAGCAGGAGTGGGAGAAAAGAGAGAGAGAGAGAGAGAGAGAGAGAGCGAGAAGGTGAAGATGAAAGGGAATAACAGAACAGAGAAGGAAGAACCGAACAAAGATTACAAACATAAAATGAAAGGGAAAAGGTATCCTTGAGGTAAAACAGAGAATAAGATGCAGCGCGTATTGATACTGTAAACAGTTAGATCTCAAAAGTACAAATCTTCTCATGTCTGCAATGTTCAGTACTGTAGGTTCTTTGTGTCCAAATACATATAATAATATAGTTTTAGTATCTTCAAATTTCATGTCTTTAATATCAGAAGAGAAACATGAAAATATGACTGCCAATCACAGTTTTAAAATATTCATATTCTCTTATTCAGCTATGCTTATATCTTTCACATATAGACAAATGTTCACTTCCAAAAATAGTTTTGACTTGTTTTCCAGTCCTTAAATCACGTTTCCTAAATCAAGATATTTTTGAGAACCAAAATGACAGAAGATATTAAGTCTTGTATTCTCTAAAAGTTTAAGCTTAAAGGGTTACTCCACCCCAAAATAAAAATTGTGTCATTAATCACTTACCCCCATGTCGTTCCAAACCCGTAAAAGCTTCGTTTGTCTTCGGAACACAATTTAAGATATTTTGGATGAAAACCGGGAGGCTTGTGACTCCCATTGAGGCAATTAACAACCAGAAATGTACGAAAGACATCGTCAAAATAGTCCATCTGCCATCAGTGGTTCAATCGGAATGTTATGAAGTGACTAAGTACGCAAAGAAAATACAAATTAAGTTTATTCAACAACTTGTCCGAGTCACTGGAGAGTATCCACCTTCACTGTTGTCAGCTGCGCCACAAATTGTGTTCCGAAAACGAACAAAGCATGGGTTTGGAACGACATGGGGGTAAGTGATTAATGACAAAAATAAAACCTTTTACAGTAAGAATGCCAGTGGGGTCACATTAATAAACTGCCCCTGTGCATAAACATTTAATTTTGGATTTTATTTCAGAAAACAATGCCATGAATGAACAAGTTAAATGTAAAATAATTTTTGCAGTGTTGGAGTACAATGACAAATGGGCTATTTCCTTAAATGGGTTCACCGTTTTGCATGTGGTGTGTTGACTAAAAAAATGCTGCATCTTATTCACATGCCACCCACAATCCATTACTATATGTGCTGAAAATACATTATACCCTATTTAAATTAAGTAATTGTGTTCAAGGCAAACAAACCTTCTTTCTATGTAAACTAAGCATATTAAATACTGCACCTTCACAAAACACAACGTTTTGAAAAAAATATATTTGCTATTTGCCTGGTGCAATTAATATTGCATGCCGAAAACAGTTTTGTGCATGTTTACTTATTATTGTAGCAGTTACTGATCAAATAATGATCAAATGGACATATATGCAGACGTGCAATGCAGTCAAGCACACTTGACATTTTCAAGACCTAATTCAGATTCCTTAACATTAGAGAAAAACAGTTTAAACTCATTATAAAATGACAGATCCTTACTTTTCTAGGCCTATATCTTCCATACCCCAGCCAGCCCCTATCAAATGGAGGACAGCCATGCTTTAACATGTATTTCAAAGACTTCATGAAGACTTCATAAAATGATACCGACATTACAGTCATGAATTAAACGTCTATCACTAGCAAAGTACAATCTGTTCCCCTTCCTGTACTAAGGGCTGAAGAAGCCCATGATCTGCATCACATATATAGGGACAGAGTGCATCTTATTTAATCACTGTAATGGCTGAGAGGGGTCATCGTACCCATCCCATCTCGTGACGTGTAGATGAGCTATGCATTGCCCTCCTGCTTCAGTTCCTCATAAAGCATGCAATTATCATTATGCTTAAAGGGAGGGGGTCAGGAGAATGAAGAGAAGAGAGAGAGAGAGGATTGGTATGGAGGGAAGACAGGTAATTTATGAGTGCTTGTGTGGCAGAAACCCCCGGTCAGCCCACGCACCAGGCTTTCCCAGTTGCCATCAGTCGATGAACCTCCATCTCTTGTGTTCTCCATTTCCTAGCTATTTCTCTTTGTTCACGTCAGTGGATATTCGGTTTCCATAGACACTGCCTGAGAACTGAGGCTGCTTGGGTACAATCACATGTATGTGGGTGTTTCTTCAACTACATGCACTGTTATGTCCCAGAGGTGGATTTTCATCAAAATATCAGATTTCTTATGGCAGTAACGTCTATAGAAATAATTTATTTTATGAAAATTACTACATCATTATATTTTTAATGCTATGAGGATCTAAACAATAGGCCACAATGAAAATCACATTCATTTATCCATCCATCCTTGATTAGCTATTTTGACCCAGTAAAGTTTTTTTTCCTACTGTACTAATTCTTAAGAATACATATTGTGAGATGTGACTAATGGAGGAATAATATGGAAAATATTATTTACACTATTTTACTATGTAGGATTTGTGCAGAATTTCCAGTTATGCTGCAATTTTCCCAAATTTTACAATAGTGTGAAAATATTATATAGTGTATTTAGAATATATTAAATGCTAGAACCTTAGCAAGAAAAAAGACTGCCATTGAAGTCCAAAATCAAAAACAATCACATACAAAATTTTACAAAAAAATGACGCAAATGTTCAAATCTCCTTTGATGCACACACATGTCCATTGTTGGATATTGACAGTGGACAAATTGAACTAGCGAGAGTGCAACAATGTTTTAAGGGTTCACAGGTCCAAAAGTGCTCATAGCTGAAAAAACATACAAATAAATTAAATTAATTTTAAATGTCAAAAAAGAGATGAACCCTGTTTTTTGAGAGATTATGCATTTTATTAATGAATGCAGTTGATGTTGAGATGTGAAGTCAGTTCCAGCGCACTCTCCCTACAGCAATGTTTTCATTCTGTGCTCAAGCCATTGGAGCATTTACGCACCTTCCCCCCGGTCTTCTCTCATCCGTCTCTCTGAGTAAGTGCTGGATTGTAAGGCTGTGCTGCGTGGGATTTACTGCTGGTTAAAGTGGGACAAATTCTCCCTGTTGAAACTCCTCACTATTCATCTCTTTACTTTTTCCGCCCCCTTTCTCTCAATTATATTCATTTAATTCAAAACAAGCCCTGAGTTCAATTCAGTTCAAAATGAAGGTTTATAGATTGCTTAAAAATATTTAGTTTGATGAAATTGCAATTGCCAACTATCACTAGCATTGATAGGCAGTTTTGCTTGAAAAGACCGGCAGCACTAACTAGTATAAACTAGATTTAAACTGGTGTTTTCAGCAGGATGTCTACTGAAAAATATCAACTCTGTAACGATGCTGTCCTCCCTCTTTTGTCCTCATTGTTTCATTCTCCCTTTTTATTCCTTTCCAGCTTCTTTGAGATGAATGACCACCGAAAAACCATAAAGCTCATTGCCCAAAGATGGCAGATTACTGCATGGAAAAAAATGTGATTTTTACTTTAATTGTAATCTTTATCTTCCCATGCTTTTCCCTTCTGCACAATTTCCATTCAGTGTGAAGGATTACAGAGGGATTTTTAAAGATAATTGGGAGCATTCTCCTGCAGTCCTCCTCCCTTCTCATCTCCAGCCTTCATGCAGCTCATTAGATATCTGAAGTCGCCTTCCCTATTAAGTCAGTGTCACTATGCAGCCCCTCTCACTCATGGTATGTGAGCGTGTATGCGTTAATGGTCAGAAAACAATAACTGAACCCTTTCACAGCTCTTTTTCTCCCTTTGCTGGAGAAGGATATTCACACAGTCCCTCGCCTGTCACCGACCCCTCTGCGACCGCTGTCCTATCATCGTCCGCTCGACTAAAGACAGGCATGCATAAGAGCCACCCACATGCTGCTCCCCTCGAACAGTGATGTCATCCCTTCAGCTCAAGAGAAAATCAATGCCATTGCCCACACAGTTAAAGACAGAGCTGAAGTGGGTTCGTGTGTGTATGTATTTGATGTGTTTGTGTGTGTGAGTGTGTGTAGGGGGTGTCAATCAGCTCAGTTCAGCTCGGTGGAGGAGTAGGCCAGATTTTTTTCTCTGTGAGAGGGAAAGCTTGGCTTTTCCAGAGGACTCCACCCCATCTCATCTTTTTACTGGCCTGCTGCAGGTGGGAGTAATAGTTTCAGAAAGTTTACCAGCAGCCTCGTGAGCCATGCATTATTAGTCTGAGTTTCCATGGTTACAGTTTAGGCCTTTTAGATGTTGTATCAAATGGTTGTCTATGCCTAACATGAGAAAAAAATTGTGTGTGTGTGTGTGTGTGTGTATATATATATATACACTATCTCACAGAAGTGAGTACACCACTTAATAATATTGTATTATATATTTTCATGTGACAACACTGAAGAAATGACACTTTGCTACAATGTAAAGTAGTGAGTGTACAGCTTGTATAACAGTGTAAATTTGCTGTCCCTTCAAAATAACTCAACACAGCCATTAATGTCTAAACCGCTGGCCACAAAAGTGAGTACACCCCTAAGTGAAAATGTCCAAATTGGGCCCAAAGTGTCCATATTTTGTGTGGCCACCATTATTTTCCAGCACTGCCTTAACCCTCTTGGGCATGGAGTTCACCAGAGCTTCACAGGTTGCCACCGGAGTCCTCTTCCACTCCTCCATGACAACATCACAGAGCTAGTGGATGTTAGAGACCATGAGGGGTGTATTCACTTCTGTGAGATACTGTATATATTATTTTTACTCACAAATTATAATCCGTTACTGATTCAAAATTACATTACAAAGTCATAGTTTGTAACATAATCCATTACATTTATGCATTTAGCAGACACTTTTATCCAAAGGGACTTACAGTGCATTCAGGCTACACATTAATTTTGTCAGTATGTGTGTTCTCTGGGAATTGAACCCACAACCTTTTGTGCTGCAAACGCAATGCTCTACCACTGAGCCACAGGAACACATTAAATTGCATTACACAT
This sequence comes from Ptychobarbus kaznakovi, assembly GCA_027422405.1. NCBI lineage: Eukaryota > Metazoa > Chordata > Actinopteri > Cypriniformes > Cyprinidae > Ptychobarbus > Ptychobarbus kaznakovi. Next base: position 6,841,829 of record CM049807.1, on the reverse strand, counting down.
TTTAGGTAATATAATCAGACTACTTTTAGATTGCTTTTGACATATCTTATTTTTCACAGTGCTTTAAATAGGATAATCTTGTACCATATTGATATAACAATACAAAGATTAAGAAAATATATTCCATTTGTTGTGATCAACAACATGAAGTGCATTGAACATTTATATTATGTCAAGGTTTCCCAAACTGGGTTTGAAGGAACTGCAGGGGGTTTATGAGTTTAACAAAAATCTAATAATGAATTAAATCATAAAAATCATTCAAATTAAAATATAATAGGGGAAAGAGGATTAGATGACAAAACGAATTGTACATTTGTGCGTTTTAATGTGTTTGAAGTTGCTTCCAAAGTAATACATGGTAAAATTAACCAACTGAGTGATAATTCAAATAAAAATGATTGTTCATCAGTAGTTGATGCAATGTTGAAACACTTCTTAAACCTGATTTGTAGCCACCTGCCTAATGACTGAACTCTGTGTGAAGGTAAACAAATATTAAATTATATTAGCAACATACATATTTGCAGTCTGAAATTTCCAGCGTGAATGTCCACAAAACAGGAAGGCTTTCTGAATTTTATACTGTAAACGGTTGGCTGTTTTAAAAATAAAAACCTAAAAGATAAAAAAAGAATTATAATTAGGGAAAATCAATAATAATCTATTGCATTAATAATATGTAATAATGCAATCAATAAAAAGTAACTGTACTCTGAGTATTTTAAAATGTAATATTATATAATTACAAGTTTTAAAATGTTTGTAATCTGATTATAATCCAGATTGCATGCAATCAGTTACTATCTGGCACTGTCTTCTACTCAGGCCAAGCTGGGGTTATTCTGACAAACTGGTATTTAGCAGGTTTAGCCGGCCCTCAACCTGTTTAAAACCATCAAAACAGACCAGACCAGACCAGCACGGAGACCATCTAACCTTCTTAGACTGTTTTCTTTGGGCAGGAAATCTACTGAACAATATGAATATTGCTTCGCTTTGGCTAAAGAGCCTCTAATGTTCGTACTATATCTTAATAACCACAGACTTTAGACCAAAATCCACAGCAAGGTGTAGCGAGCACGCCATGGTTAATCTTGCCCTCGGTGATGGGGATGGATGAGTATGGGGTTAGTATCTGCAGGTGGTGTGCTAACGATATGGCCTTAATTAACGACAGTGGCAGCATAAGGCACAACAGACATAATCGGTGTATTCATCTTAATAATCGGTGCATTCATCTTAATAATCACAGTTTATTAATCTCAATAATCCTGCTGGTGAGGTGCGCGCTGGAGTACATCGCAAGGAGAGCTCTGCTCGCACCAGTCCCAGCAGGTGCTCTGTCTGTGTGTGCATGTGCCCTGGCATAAATAATGATGCTGGATTGGTGTAAAGGTGGTGTGTGTTTTAGACCATACCAGGTTAGGTGTAACAGCTTAAAAAAAATGGTTGCTCAGTAAATGCTAAAGCCATTTTTTTACTGGTGTAAAAACAGCTGAAACCAGCTTCGGATGAACTCGCTGTTTAAAGCTTTGGTCATTTATTTGCAGTGTTGGGAAGGTTACTTTGGAAATGTAATAGGTTACAGATTACAAGTTACCCTACTTAAAATGTAATAAGTAGTGTAACTTTTCAATTACTTTATAAAAGTAAAGTAACTGATTACATTTGATTACTTTTTGATTACTTTTCTAAATTTCTAATATTTTCAACTGTCAATCATTTTCAAACATGCAAAGCAGGCAGGGTTAAACTTACAGTAGTGCTCAACACTGACTACTGTCAGACTTTCCAAATCCTTCATCACTTGAATTAAGATTATAATATTTTAATTTTAAAGGAGATGTTGGATGCAAAATATCTTCATTTGCATATAAGTGTGTCTTTGCAGTGTGTGGACACAACCACCCTACAATGGTAAAAATTCACTCCTTTTTTGATCCCCCCAAAAGCCTAAACAGTCTCAATTATCAAGCAATTTTGATTTTGTAGTGAATAACCAGCACTCTCTCTGTCCTCAATACCACGACTGAGGTGAGACCCTTGAGCAAGGCACCGAACCCCCAACTGCTCCCCGGGGGCCTCAGCATAGAAGGCTGCCCACTGCTCCGGGTGTGTGTTCACGGTGTGTGTGTGTGTGTGTGTTTGTGTGTGTGTGTTCACTGCTGTGTGTGTGCACTTTGGATGGGTTTAAATGCAGAGCACAAATTCTGAGTATGGGTCACCATCCTTGGCCACACGTCACTTCACTTTCACTAAATTAGTTTATGTCTGGCTGCACAAATCATTTTACTCCAGACTGCTTTCTGAATAAGGGCCAATTCAAGGCAAGTTTTGTTAAAAAGTTCAAACTAAAGGATGGATTAGCAACCATTGTTCGTGATCCAGCTGCACCTCCAGAAGAAGTAAGTTTGACACTTTATATTTTTTTATGATTATCTGCAAATCGCCTTTGCTCTTCCACAGAAGAGAGGGGCGGGTGAGCAGAGCTCATTGGCATGTAAAGAGATATGCACCGAAACGAGTCGCTGTGTTCTTTTACACACCCACCGAGACCATTTCAAGATTACCCTAAAGAATCATACCAACTTGTGGAAAATAGGCATCTGATGTCCCCTTTGAAGCACAGCCACCTCAAAATCAGACTTACTTTAAAATCATTATGAGGTTAAATACAGATTTAAAATCATAACAAGAAATTGTTTAATAGCTATGATACTGATTTTGAAATCAAATCTTTGCATAGCTATGACATGAAACACTGGAATCTAATGATGCCTTAGAAAAAACTGTTAATCTTAAAAAAAGCATATACATAAACCCATATAGGAAATATAAGACTTATCGGAAAACCATGATATAAATTTCTGAAACATTGGTGCTTCATATTTTAGAGCAGTCACTGCAATTTATGAAAGAAATCAGTTAAATCTGTATGTGGGAGTGTGTGTTAAAAAATCAGATGTAACCCTCTTTGTAATCCTTAACATTTTCATAAGTAACTGTAATTTAATTACACATCTTTTCTTAGTAACTGTAACTAATTACAATTACTTTTATTTTGTAATTAAATTACGTAATTCCGTTACATGTAACTAGTTACTCCCCAACACTGTTTATTTGCCTGTACAACTTGATTTTGGTGGTTGAGTAGAATTAACCAACCAGTAGGCCTGGGACCAACCTGGTTAGACACAGCTTAAACAGTTTGACCTGTTAACTACCTTAAACAGGTATGGCCTGATTTATAAAAAAAAATTCCCTAGCAGGTTTACTTATATTATCGTGCATGCGGTTTTCATATGAATCATATGTGTGAAACATCGTTTTAGTGGTATATACAGGTTAGATCTTTTAAGAATTCAGCCAAATTTGTATAATCATTAGTGCCGTCGATTTTATGAAATAATTAAGCATTTATAAAAATTGGCTGTGAAAGCCCCTAAATTGTGAAAACATTGAACAGACTTAAAAAAATGTGTCTTTAGAAGTCAAAGCATTTGTTTTATTTGCTCATCACTGAACATGTCTATCACAGCTATTCATTTTGCAATCTAATTGGTCATTGTTATGTCATTGCATCGTTGGCCACTGCATCGTGTTTCATGCTTTTTGGTTTCACTGTTCTTGTTAAAAAGGAAAAGAAAGTTTAAACAAACATTAATCATATATTAAATGTAAATGCTAAAAAGGTTTGGTCTGGCTTGTTTTCATAAACGTATATAACTGACCTCTAAATTCCTTCCTAGATTTAGCTATAGAGAGAAAGGGAAGAGTTAGTGTGCAAAGTAGGTGAGGATCAGAAGAAATGGGCTGCAATTTCCAACCCTTCTGTATGAAATGCTCCTAATGTGCTTCTCCTGAACTGTTAGCCTTTAAGTTCTGAAACAAATGCGTGTCTTTGGAAGGTTTAAACAGTGATTTGCAGTGCTAACACAAGCATACAAACACACACCACACACACATCCTGTCAGTATTTGTGTTGACCTTTTGAGGATCAGAGATCCCTGAGCATTAGCTTTGATGCTCAGCTAAAAGAGGCCTGCACCCCACAGTCATTTTTCTATCACTCCATCACCATGGTGTTCTCTTTATCTCCACACACACATCACCTCTTTCTCCATCTGCCCATCCCCCCTTCCCCTGGCAGAGCTCCTTTCTCTGCCAAACTTGATTTTAAGCTCTTTTTCCTTCCCTTTCTCATATGACCTCTTTTTTCTTTTTCAGTTATGTCACTTATATCAGCTTCCTCTCTCGTACATTTCTAACCCCACCCTCCCCGCTCGCGTGTCCACCTGCCCCTCATGTTGGTGACAGTGTGTGAAGTGTGTGAATTGCTGATGCTCTATCTCAATCAAAGCTTATAAATTCCTAAAATGTTATGCCTTCGGTGTAGCAAATACAAAACGGGCTACTCTGCAGTCAAGAGTATCTGACCCAGCTGAAATTCACATCAAAGCTATAGAGATGATCCTTCACTCTTTCCCTCCACTGGAGAGCTAATCTAAGACTCCAGACCGGTTACCAAGGACCAGGTCATCAGAACTGACAGGATGCTCAAGTAAAGAAAGAGAGGAAGAGGAAAAGCAATTGTGGCAAGTGAAGGAGGTGGGCAATTGAAAGAATGTTTAGGAGAAGAGTGTGCTAGATTGGATGGCAGAGAGCAAAAGACAAAGTGGGGAAAGTAGAGATTCAGAGAAAGTTTAAAGCAAAAAAAGATCTCACAAATGAAAATTGACAATCAGTGTCAAGGGAGTAATCAAACTGTAGTTATTCCCACGTAAACTGGTGGAATGAGCCAAATATATAATATATCAAAAAAAAATTATATATATATATATATCAATTGTTTTTTGTTTTTTGTTTTTTTTGTTTTTTTGTCATTTAGCAGACGCTTTTATCCAAAGCGACTTACAAATGAGTACATTATAGAAGCAATCAAAAGCAACAACATGCAAGTGCTATTACAAGTCCTGGTTAGCCTAACGCAGTACATGTAGGATTTATTTATTTTTTTTTATTAAGAAAACGAGTATATAGAATATAGACAAAAGAAACTTAGTGTTAGTTTTACAAGAAATGCTAGCAGTTAGAGAATAAATATACAATTGATAGAGGGTCAAATGTGTGTGTGTTTTTTAAATAAAAAGAAGACAGATTAGATAAATAAAATTTAGAATAGAGAGTGCTAGAGTTAGGATCAAATAAAGATGGAAGAGATTGTGTTTTTAGCCGTTTCTTGAAGATGGGTAAGGATTCAGCTGCTCGGATTGAGTTGGGTAGGTCATTCCACCAGATGGGAACAGTTAATGAAAAAGTCAGTGAAAGTGATTTGTGCCTCTTTGGGATGGTATACAGTAATGCGTCGTTCACTTGCAGAATGCAAGCTTCTAGAGGGCATATAAGTCTGAAGTAATGAAATTTAGGTAAAGGGGTGCAGAGCCAGAGGTGGTTCTGTAGGCAAACATTAATGCCTTGAATTTAATGCGAGCAGCGATTGGTAGCCAGTGCAAATTGATGAATTTGACGTGTGACGCAAATTGACGTGTGACGTGTGTTCTTTAATAATAATAGTAATAATATATATATATATATACAAATTATATAGTACATTTGTTGTTATTAATATAATATATTTACATATATTATTATATAAACAGTAATATAAATGTTTATTTATATTACATGTGACCATGGACCACAAAGACAGTTATAAGGGTCGATTTTTTAAAATTGAGATTTATACATAATCTGAAAGTTGGATAAATAAGCTTTCCATTGATGTATGGTTGTCACAGTTATGGACCGTTTGTACTTTTTTCTCCCTCATGTGCCCATATTTGGTCGTTCCTGTTCTCGTTGTGTCATTATTAGTAGATCCTCCTCACCTGTCTGTCCCTAATTAGCACCCCTACTTATAGTCAAGTCTATTCATTCTGTCTTCGTCCAGTATTGTAAAGGTTACCTCGTGTGTGTTCCTTCCCTGGCTGGAGATGACATGTTATGGAATTATTAAAGTGTGTTTGAATTTATTCGTCTTCATCGTCCTGTCTCTTCGACACAAAGAACTATGACAATGGTTTGTTAGGATGAGATAATATTTAGATATAACTTGAGATACAACTATTTGAAACTTGGAATCTGAAGGAGCAAAAACATCAGATGAGAAAATCGCCTTTAAAGTTGTCCAAATTAAGTTCTTAGCAATTCATATTACTAATCAAAAATTAGGTTTTAATATTTTTAGGTAGGGAATTTTCAAATTACCTTCATGGAACATGCTCTTTATTCTTTACTTTACTTATATCCTAAGTATTTTTGGCATAAAATAAAAAATCTATAATGTTGACCCACACAATGTATATTGTTGGCTATTGCTAGCCAGGACAGACACTAGTGGCCCCTCAAAATAGGTGTGTGAACTGTGTCACTGGTCAGTGACTCCTAAGCCAGCTTATTCCTTTCTGTTTCTCCTGAAACTGCATATGAATAGGGAACCATGAAGATCTTAGATCAGATGTCACACTGTCTATTTACCGCACACGGTGTCGCTAGTAGGACAACAGTTGTTCTTATCCTAGTTTCCAGGCAAACTTTTTTTGGGTCATCCTCAATTCATTTTTCACCTTCAAGAAAAGCGCAGAGAACAGAACAGAACTCCGAATGAATGATATGGACAGATTCATTAAACAAAGGACCGCAGGACCCACATGTGAAAGAGACTGAATAAAAGGTCAGGATGCGCCATCAAGGAAGAAACTTTTGAGAGGCTAGAGTAGATGTGGAGTATTTGCATGTTTCTTCACCAAACTATGGGAAAGACAATACACAGTAAAACCGGGTGAGGGGTGATGGGGTTAAAACGTGAATGAGCTCATAGAGAGAGGGAGGAAAGGAGAGAAGAGGAATGGGGCCAATGGGGACTGGAGGGCGTTCTAAAAACAGCTGGTCAAAGATCTGCATGTGCTGTTCTTTTCTCGCCTCTCTCTTCTCTTTCTCCTTCTCTCGGTATCTATATCAGGCTGCGGCACACCGTGTTCATATCGCCTGAAAGGTGTTTAATCCCACATACACACTAGGAAAACAATAATTTCTTAATTTGTATTTTTGTCTTGTTTTCCAGTAAACACATCTAAGCCCCCTTAAAACAAAATACACACTTGAAACAAAATCTTGAGCTAAGTTTATTTTTCCTGCTCCAAAGGCAGTTTTTTTTTATATATATATTAAACCACATTCATTTTGTTAGATTTATGCAAATGCATGCAAATATCTCATGTAGCTTTGCTTCTGATGCTGATTAGGAAAATAATTTTCTTTTTTTGCAGCTCACTATATGATTTATCACATACTTTACATGGAATAAACCAGCTACTGTGAACATTGCCGCCTCT